>OX596281.1:2759505-3427005 GCA_951394225.1 Harpalus rufipes
GCACCCGAAGCGAGAATCATACCCCTAGACCAACGAGCCGATATATTTCTAAATACTTTAAGTATGTATTCGTTACTATAGATATTGAATCTTATTGTAAATATAAAACTATAGTGGGCTCGTCCGGGATTTGAACCCGGGACCTCTCGCACCCTAAGCGAGAATCATACCCCTAGACCAACGAGCCGATATACTTCTAGATACTGTCAGTATGTATTCGTTACTATAGATACTGAATCTTATTGTAAATATAAAACTATATAGGGCTCGTCCGGGATTTGAACCCGGGACCTCTCGCACCCTAAGCGAGAATCATACCCCTAGACCAACGAGCCGATATATTTCTAGATACTCTTAGTATGTATTCGTTATTATTGATACTGAATCTTATTGTAAATTTAAAACTATATTGGGCTCGTCCGGGATTTGAACCCGGGACCCCGCGCACCCGAAGCGAGAATCATACCCCTAGACCAACGAGCCGATATATTTCTAAATACTTTAAGTATGTATTCGTTACTATAGATATTGAATCTTATTGTAAATATAAAACTATATTGGGCTCGTCCGGGATTTGAACCCGGGACCTCTCGCACCCTAAGCGAGAATCATACCCCTAGACCAACGAGCCGATATACTTCTAGATAATCTCAATATGATTTCGATATTATAGATATTGAAACTCGTTATCTGTAGGTAATGTATATAAAATACATAGAATTTACGGAAGGTCAGGAGTTGGCCTGGACACATGAATATTTTTAAATAAATAATATTAGTATTAATTATGGATTATTTATTTGCTTACAATTCTACAAATATTATAACATTGTAATTATTATTGAAATTATGTAAGACCGTTAAAAGAATTCAAATCAAAATATGTATTTAAATATTGTAACTTACATAATGTATGTAAAAAAGTTTTATTTCATTATAAAATTCAAAAAGCCTCGCTAAAAGCATTGCATTTTACCACTGATCCACCGATGCTTCCAATTCTAATCTATTTATTTTTTAATTAGATTACATTTCCTTGTCAGATCTAAATGATAAATAAAATAATGTGCATCGGCCGGGAATCGAACCCGGGCCGCCCGCGTGGCAGGCGAGCATTCTACCACTGAACCACCGATGCTTACATTATATTTCCTTTCTAAATTTGAACAACTTTACAGGTCGTGCATGGCTTAGATTAATTAGAAACTTTTTCTATAAACATATAAAGTAAAAACTGGGCTCGTCCGGGATTTGAACCCGGGACCTCTCGCACCCTAAGCGAGAATCATACCCCTAGACCAACGAGCCGATATACTTCTAAAAACTCTCGGAATCTATTCGAGATTCTAAATAATTAATCTCATTATAAACATAAAACTATAGTGGGCTCGTCCGGGATTTGAACCCGGGACCTCTCGCACCCGAAGCGAGAATCATACCCCTAGACCAACGAGCCGACATTATTTCTTTTTTCGCAATGCCATAAAATATTTGAATATTGGGCTACCTACTCGAAATTTAAATTAAAATCGCATCGCTGAATCCACCAATTATATTTAATGATTAATTAATAAAATCATACGTGATCTACAAATTTATAAAGTTTATCTATCTGAACCACTGTTGTGGTTTTAAAAACACAATCGTTACAATAAAAATAAATATTGTTCATAAATGGTAGGACGTATTTATGATTAGTTTTTGGAAATGGTTAATAATAATAGATATTTCGCGTGGCTACTGTGCGATATGTGAGCCTCTCGATTCTCACACATACTTCTCATATTTTCTGCTAGATCTTCTCATATCATTAAACGTTCCGAAATTCTTAGTTTGAACCTTTACCTAAACCGTCCCAAATTAACATTAATGCATTCAAAAAATGTAGAGCCGACTCCCACAAACAATGCACGCAAGGCGGCCGTTGTCCGTTCCCACCGAGGCCGAGTTTGGCGAAGATTCACATCATCTAATAGCATCACATGCCTAAACCCAAACCAAACACTTTAATATCACGCCCGAATTCGCCAAACTCTAATAATAACAGTTCGCGTTCTCATAGGTAGCAGACACATAGCGTACAGGAGTAGCTATGTAGGTTGTAGGTATTCCGCACAGTACACAGTTTTCTCAGAGAAGATAATTTGTGTTTTTGAACAGTTTTAGTAGAAACAATTTATGTACTTCTAATCTAACCTATAAGATATGAAATTCAATTGCTTTTCAACGATTTTTACCTCTCGCTAAGAAAGGTATTCGAGTCGTGTTAAAAATCGCATATCCAGATTTAAAAAATTAAGCACATTGTGTGTGTGTGTGTGTGTGTCTGTGTATGTGTGGTTGTTGGAAGGACGATTTCTCAAAAACTATAATACTTAATATCTGTTTAATTACGTAATTCTCAATCGGACATTACTGGAAAGAGCTGAAAAGGTTTAGGTAATAACCGGACAACCGGAAGTAGCAGATTCTTAAAAATATTCTTCTAAATATTATTTTTTGAAAATTTTTGTTCTTGCTAGTATTAAAGAAGAGTAAATTCTCTATATGTACATATAAATATTTTATTATAATCATATTTTAGGGTCCCTATTATACGATTTTACCATTTTTACGAAGATGTCTGTATGTATGTATATGTGTGTGTGTCTGTGTATGTGTGACGAAAGTTTCGAATCGCATAACTTCAATACTACAATTCCAGCCACAAATTATAATTTTTTCGTATTCCTCAAGTTTACATCCAAAAGAATAGGTAATTAGATTTTGGTTATAATTGGTCAACCGGAAGTACCCTCATTTGAGGATTTTAACAGTTTTTCTTGAAATAACACTGTTCAATTATTTTTTCACAATTAATGTTACTATAAATATTAAAGAATACACTATTATCTACACGTTTTAACTGCATTTTATACTTCATATTCAATGGATATGGAGTTAAAGGATTATAATGATATTAAATTTCATAAATCAGCCAGTTGTGCTATAATAACCATGGAAACAGCTACTATATTAAAAAAAATCTAATTGACAGATGTCAGTGTCAATGAAAAGAAAATGAATGAGACAGAGAAATTAAAATGTTGAGATGGTTGTTGAGGAAGACACGGAAAAATAGGATACGGAATGAGAGGATAAGGGAAATGGCTCGAGTGATACAAGTTTCTAGAAATATAAAAGAGAGACGATTATATTGATTTGAACATGTCATGAGGAGAGTTGAAAAATATATTGGAAGAAGAATGAACAACTTAATAGTAGAAAGTAGGAGAAACAAAGGAAGACCAAAGATAAGATGGAAATGCTGTATTGCGAAGGACTTAAAAACAAACAAAAGAGAAATGAGTGGATGAAGAAATTCAAGAGTAGCGACCACTTAACCAGTGGGAAAAGCTAAAGAAGAACGTGTAAGTGTCAAGTGCAATTTACATAGTTTTTTATGAAATAATTTTACTGGAAATATATAATCTTTTGCAATTTATATACGGAATTTGTACATAATATACTGAATTGACGGAAGGTAACGTGCTGGCCTCATCTGATTTTTTACCTCTCGCTAAGAGAGGTATTGGATTCATGCTAAAAATCGCATATCCAGATTTTATTGAATAAGCACGTTTTAAGGTCCCTACAATCCGATTTTAACATTTTTACGATGATGTCTGTGTGTGTGTGTGTGGATGTATGTGTGTATGTATGTAGGATGTTGGAAGGACGGTTACTCAAAAACTATAAGACTTAAAATTTGTTTAACAACGTATTTCCCAATCGGACATTCATGGGAAGATCTGAAAAGGTTTTGGTAATAATTGGACAACCGGAAGTAGAAGATTCTTGAAAAAAAATCTTCTAAATAATATTTTTTGAAAATTTTTCGTGGTAATATTAAAGAAAATTAAATTCTCTATCTGATACATTTAAATATTTTATTATATATTCCATAGATTTAGAGATAAAAGAAGTATAATATATAAAATAATCTATTGTAATAAATTTGACAGCCGAAAGAATGCCATGAAAAATAGTTGATAATTTAAATTATTTGTAACTGACAGATAAATGTCAGTGTCAGAAATAATGAGTAATGAATTAAAAATGTACTTGGAGAATCCCTTAGTTCTTGATCTGTGACTATTATGGAGATGACAAGTCTAGGTTGAAGGACTTAAATTTGTTTCAAACATTATGGGACAATGTACACCAGTACTGTAGACTAGAGTAACTTTGAATTGCGAAAAAGCTATCAAATTCTTCTCAAGTAAGTTGTAAATATTGACAAAATCGGAGTGCAATCTATCCGTCACTTTATTAAAGGGAATTAAGGTTATTTAGATATAACAAGTATGAAAAAATAAAATGTAAAAGAAGATATATAAGAATAGATGCACAATCCAGATATATACATTTTAGACCGCCCAAAATTAATGTTTTTACTAGAAGAATATGAAGAGAAAGTAAACAAAGTTGTTCGAATTGAAAATTGCTGTTACCAGCCTAATATTTATATATGGTAAACTCTACTTTGTAATTTATTGTAACATAATTTATGGTAAAATATCTTCATGTTGAGACATGCTATTATTGAATAATAAAGAAGTTTATACGTCATAGATTTATATGAATATATTATTTGTATTTATAAAAATAATCTTTGCTTTATGCATACAGCCAGGTAAAATATACGGCGAGAGGTTATGTGCTGGCCACATCAGATTTTTTTACATTAATTCTAATTTTCAATATCATTTTATTCTAAATAATTGTTATACAACCCTAAACAATATTTATATAGGTGAAATCAGAATCTGACAAACTAAAAAATTATAAAGTGCACCAGTTAAAAAAATATAATTTTGTTCTACCGTTTGAGAACCTTGGTTAAATTTTCGGTTTGTTACTACTGTTAAATTATCCCCATCTTCTTTATCATTTTTGTATATAACATTTTTCTCTAGTTATTAGTTCGCCCAAAAAAGCCCTGGTTGTTTTAAAGGAAACACCCTATATAAGATCTGTTGTAACAAGGCCACATAATCTAAATCTTAGTTACTGCTCCAGAAGTCAGTATCCCGATCTCATTTGCCGCAAGGTACCTTTTATGTTTTATATTAATAGATCAATATAAATAAAATTTATAATTTACTAGTCATATAGTAAGTGCAACTTAATTATTTATATTTATTATGACAGTCAGACATATTTTAAATGATAAATTTGTTCAAAAATTTTTATGGGCCATAAATTTAAAGACCAAAGAGTTACGACTAAATATGGAAGTCCATATGGTTCATTATAATAAACAGAAGTAAAAAATATGGAAAAAAATCTGTCTCACTGTTCATTCCATTATAAATTACATATTGTGCTAGATAATAATTTTTCAAACAATATTTATGAACGAAAATTAAAATGCAGTAATCACGGATCATCAAAAATAAAAATAGAGTAGAGTAGCCTTTCCTTACAAATTACTTTTCGAAGCGCTTGAGTTATCATTTTTTCTCATCAGATTTTCAAATAATTCTTCCCCCGTAAATATATTGTAATATATTCGAAACCGTAGTCAAGAGCATCCATACAACTTCCATTTGGCAGTTGGCATTTAGGCCCGAGGGTCTTCCACGCACTACCAAACAGTAAATCACTGTCCACGACTTGAGCGCGAACAAAAAAAAAACGCGAGGCCGTATTGAATTGTAAAGTGGCGTTTGCAGTGTTTAGATTTGATTCGATTGGAGGAGATAAGACGCAGAGTAGGACGAAGGATGAAGGACTTGCAGGAGACGCCCCGGGCAGCCACATGCGAGCTCACGCCCTTCGATCCAGGAAGGGAAGGCCCTTCAAGCTCGTAGTCCTTGATTTCCAGATGCTGAAATCCGGAGTTTTTTACGGGAAAAGTGAAATGTGGAGTATGTTCGAACAAACTTTTTTGAAGGGAGGATTTTATAGACGACCTTATTGATTGAACAGTATCTTGATGCTGCTAGAAATATATTACTAGGTTTTGGAAATGATGCAGTAAAACATTGTTTTAGATATAGAGTTTAAAGATTCAATGGCTTAATGGTTAAAGCAACAATTCTTAGTCATAAGTGCGCTCGGGGTTCGAATCCCACTAACTAAGGCATGGATGTTTGTGTATGTGAACTCACTTTGTAATTGCGATTTAATCTTATTAGATTTTTTTTACCTTCCGTCACCTCTAGGTAAGTAAAAAAAATCGGTGGTGAGTGTTCAATGCAAAAGCACGTTTTAAGGTCCTATAATAAGATTTTACTATTTTTACGATGATGTCTATACTAGAATTCCAAAAATTACAATTTCCTCTTCCTTACATCCATATACAGATATGATTAAATTTTGGTTATAATTGATCAACTGAAAGTACCCTCATTTGAAGATTTTAAAAGTTTTCCTTATATATTTCTATAAATATTAAATAATATTCTTATTTATACGAATTTACTGCATTTTATATTTGATATTCAATGGATATATAGAATTAAAGAATTATAAAGACATTAAATCTTATAAATCAACCAGCTGTGCTATAACCATGGAAACAGTTACTATATTAAGAAAATTCTAACACATAGATGTGAGTGTCAATGAAAAAAAAATGAATGTAGCAAATATGGGGATGTTAAGATAGATACTGGAAGAGACACGGGAATATAGGATAAGGAATGAAAGAATAAGAGGAATGGCTCGAGTGATAAAAGTTTCTATACAGATACAAGAGAGACGATTACATTGGTTTGAACATGTCATGAGGAGATATGAAGAATATACTCGTATTGGAAGAAGAATGAATACCTTAATAATAGAAGGTACACGAAACAGAAGAAAACCAAAGATAAGATGGAAGGAATGTATTGTTTAACCACGGATTCATCTATATAATATGAGAAGAGCTGATAAGTTTCGGTAACAATTGGACAAGAAATGTATTTTTCATCCATTATAGCAAATGAGAATATAAACGAAACCAGACAAATTTTCGTTAGAGACAAGCTGCGTTGCTAGTTGGTAGGAGTTCTGAACAGTTGCAACGTTGCGACTTACTACTTTCAATAAACTCATACTGCTAGGAATGGCTGGAAATTTCATTTTATAATTTAACTTTATAAATCACTATGAAATAAAATTATGTATGTCTCAAACTAAAAGTATCTTTATGGCAGTAACAAGTAATTAACTTAAACTTACTTCTACCTTAATGTTTCACTTTCATTAAAAACTCCTTGAAAGTTTACATTTGCATTTCAGAAAAGAAGAATTTCCGGGAAAAAATGTATTAGAATACTCCATTATTAAAGTATTTATTATCCAGAATCGCCCTTCAATTATTATTCTTATACATATTTATATTTTAATTGAGAAATTATATTTGAATCCATTTTATATTTCGCGTGACTACAAAATAGAAATACCAGTAGCTGAAATAAATGTTAACAAACAATTCCATCTTTAAATTAATTCAACTCAACCTACCCCAATGTAATTTAAAAATATTTATGTTAATTTTAACACACATAAAAACTAACAAGAATAAAATTTATTTTTTGTCCTTCTATCCTATGTTGAAAAATAATGAATTCAGTTGGGAGAATTCAGCAGTTTTGATTACGGATTGAAAAAAAAATCCTAAATGCTTAGTACATCTACGAAATTAAATTTTATGATACATGGTTTTATATGTCACATTAATTTATCCTAAACGTCAAAATTTTCTTTTTATATTTTTATCAATTTTGATTGTTTTCGAAAAATCAAAAATAACTATTTTATCGCAAGCACCGAAGCCCTGAACAATGTCTTCCTGCCCCTAAAGAAGAACCTTAACAGTTTCTTTCCGATGGTGGAGTAGGTTTGACATCCCGCAGCGTCAAGCCTACAAGCTAATGACTTAATGACTTAAATAAATGTTTTATCGGAGTTGCCACCGCGTTGACACGGCTCAGCGTGTGATCGCACGAGCCACTAATAATTTATGGACCAAGAAGTCCAGCTTCGTTACACGTGTTAAAAGATCGACTACATAACAACAACAGCGCTGTGTCTCATCTCTCATTACAAGAACACATTTATCAGTAGAAGTGTATTTATTTGAAACTGTACCTAATTTGCGTATAACATGATTATAAGATTATGTGCGAGTTAGTGGCGGGGCGTCAGATGAGGCAGGTCTCACCTCAAATTCAAAAGATTTGTAAAATTTTATATTTTTATTTTTCATTAAAATGTATTGAAGTAAAATAAATCTACAATTTACGAACTCACAAACAATTATTGTTACTATAATATCCCAAATAACTATTCAAATAGTGTGATTTTTGTTGGCCAAGCAGATGAGGATCCGTGACAGAATGACGGCTAGTAGTTATTTACATAGATGTCACAATTGTCATATGTCATAATTTTTCATTCAAAATATTCTGATGTTTATTTGTCATCAATAGTATGGAATATACTTGTCGAGGAAAATAATCCACATGGATTTGGAAAATCATAATGTTTTGAATGAAAACTTATGATACTTGACACCTATGTACATTATTACTAGCTGTCATTTTGACACGGGCCCCCATATCTGCTTGCCAAGGCGAGATGTATTGTGCTGGCCACAACAGATTTTTAATCTAGACAATCGAAAAAATTATTAATAACATGTATGTATTAAATGAAATCTCTGTTCCACTATGCAACTAATTGATATTGTTTAAAATATTTCAATTAAATAATTTCTTCTCAGTCCAGAAAATTATATGAGTTTCATTTATTCGAAAGAATTAAAAAAAAAATCAAGAATTAAATATCTTTAATTTAAAGATAGAGAATAAATTATTCACAAATTTTCTATAGAACAATTTTATAATTTATATTTTCTATTTCGGTGTTCTTATGAGTCTTTAAAACTACTGCAAACACATCGTTTAAAAGATCTATAAGCGCACTGTTTGATACAATGTATTAGTGTATACAGTCACAACACACAATACACAAACTGTCAAAATGTGAAATTTCAATTGTTTAGCGTTTACCTCAATACCTTCCGTCTATCCTGTATGTTATGTACAAATTTCATACATAAATTTTCTTACAAAAGATTCTATATTTCCAGTAAAACTATTTCATAAACAAACTATGCAAATTGCACTTAACACTGAGATCTTCTTCTACTTTAGCTTTTCTCATTCGTTAGGGGTCGCTGTTTTTTTTCTTCTTCCACTCACTTCTGTTTTGCGTGTCGTCCACAATCAGTTCCTTTTCTTTCTATTCATTCTTCTTCCAATATATTCATCTTTCCCCATGACATGTTCAAACCAATGTCTCTCTTATATCTTTCACGAAACTTTATCACTCGAGCCATTTCCCTTGCCTTTCATTCCTTACACTGTCTTTCCGTGTCTTCCCCAACATCTATCTCAATATCCTAGTCTCTGTCACATTCATTTACGTTTCACTGATACTGACATCTGTTAAGTTGACTTATGATTTATCAATTATTTAATTTTTATAAATAATGCCGTTTAAAACCAGGGTATAGGACTACATACAGAATACTTTAAAGAGCGAAATAATTTTTACAAGTCCTTTATTTTAGTTATCTGTATATTTTTTCATTATCTCCGTGTTCATTTTGTGGCCAGGTGTTCTTGAAGGCGTTGACGGGACAGCATCTTCGCTAGCATCATAGCTTGGTATGGACGGTGGTTGCGATGTGAGGACCGCTGTTATTAACATTCCTATCGAGCCTTCACTCTCTGCATTTGTTCAAGTCAGAGCTTCTACAGAAGGAGACTCTTCTATCTTGCTTGTTTTGTAATTAGCTCATAACAATAGCTTCTAATTTTGGTTTTTAGAATACTTGATTAGTTGTTGTTTTATTGATAGGAGAAACTAGATGTTTTATTGTTTATAGATGTGTATAAATTGTAGGTATAAAATTAATGGGTACTAAATTAAGAATAGGATTTTTATTTTTAGATAAGTATCTATTAGATAATAGTATATGGGTGGTACAGACAGTCTTACATATGAATGTTGCAAGAATGACATTTAATTTATGCAGTCGATGGTAATTTTATTCCGATAAGAAATATTATTTTAAGTAAAACAATTTAAATTTAAAAAAATCTGATGTGGCCAGTGCAATACCTTCCATCAATCCTATGTATTATGTACATATCTTGTAAAAGATTCTAAATTTCCAGTAAAATTATTTCATAAACAAACTATGCAAATTGCACCTGACACTGACATCTTTTTCTTCTTTAGCTTTTCCCATTCGTTAGAGGTCGTTATTTTTACCTCTCGCTACCCTTGGTATATATAGGGATCATACTAAATATCGCATAACGAGATTTTGGTAAATGACCATATTTTAAGGTCCATAGAATCCAATTATAACATTTTTACGATGATGTCTGTATGTATGTGTGTCTGTTTGTGTGTGACGAAAGATTCGGATCGTATAACTTCAATACCACAATTCCAAAAATTATAACTCGTATTCCTCAAGTTTACATCCAGGAGAACAAGTGATTAGATTTTGGTTATAATTGATCAACCGGAAGTACCCTCATTTGAAGATTTTAATAGTAAGATATGATTTATTGACATTTAACGTTATTATAACTTAAATAGTATATTATTCTCTATACGATTTGATTGCATTTTATACTTCAGATTCAATAGATAAAAAATAAATAAAAAATAAATATTTCATCACGGCATATTACCCATTGCTGGGTGTGCCAATCTGCTTTGTATATACAGATATCAGTAATGATGGAATATTTGTACCGCGTAGGCGTTTACCAGGCGTCACCTCACGGGCACTCATAGCTGGCGTGGAGAGCGCACCACAGGGGTCAATTTTGTGCCATTAAAATTCGATGTAATATTTGGCGTCGGTCGGGATCGAACCCGGGTCCCCAGATTCGCGACCAGACACTCAGGTACACGACCAATAGATATAGATTATACACAGGATTGGTGGAAGGTATTGTGCTCGCCACATCAGATTTTTTAACAATAACCTGGTTCCTGGTTTATTCATTTACTAAACATCTCCTAAATATTTAACCATTTTCATTCGTTCATCGTAGCCAAACTTTCATTTTCATCGGGTGTGTAATCAATCATAGACGACTGCGATGCGTATAGAGTGCGTGCGGTGGCGTGCCCGCGTGCGTGTCGCGCATTGCTGGCATGCCGCACTGATTGCCCGCCGGTCATTATATGGACATGGGCATGGGCCCACCACTCATTCCTTATTCATGAGGAACACTAACATAACCAGACATACCGTCTAGAGACTAATATGCCAAATGGAAGAAAATATATAATATATTAATAATAATTTTATTTAATTCATGCTTTCCAGCTTAGAATTCTTACATTTAAATTACATCAAATATATTTGGTTGAATGGTGATTCCATATACATTAAATTTTCTATAACAATACATTTTATTTTATTTCAATTCGTCCCTCTTCCTTTTGAGTGCCTTGGCCCATGCTTCCCCCGCCCCGGACTCATCCAGGATATGGTATACACTGCTAGCTTGTCGTGGGAGATATCTGCAATTATATAACATGTGAACTATAGATTCTTCACTTTCTTTGCAAAGTCTGCATAGGCGATCTTCTGCTTCCATCCAGTACTTATTCGCATTTTCTTCATTTCCGCACCTGGATCTGGCTATTAATTTTATATCTGTGCACTTTTTGTTTCTTAGATATTGTGGTATTTCTATGGGTCTTATATTTTTATATGTTTGGTTGTACCTAGATTCATTTATCTTCTTGTCTTGTTCTTGTTTTTAGATGTCTCAGTCTCTGCTTACTATTTCTATATTTATGTTTGCATTTTCTGCTCTCTTGTTTTCTACTTCCGTCGATGAAAAGCCGTTCCTTTGATAATAACTTCTTCTTCTACTCTCCCAGTGGTTTAATGGTGATTTTTATTCTTCTTTCTTCATTATTTCTTTCCAGCATTGATGGGTTATTCGTCGTGGGTCGTAATTTCTTATTTTCTCTTCGGACTTTGCGGCTTTAAGTCCAGTAGCTACTCGTATTTTGTCTCTGTTCGCTTCCTCTAGTACAATATATTGTAGTGTACTTCTATTGAAGAAAATATATACTAGAGGATATGATCATTAATGTTTATAGTTCTAAGGCGCACTATTTTAATCGCCAGTTAAAATGTCTATTAACTAAATTATCGGTTAAACCGGCATCGATATTAAAACATAAGCTATAAAAATTACACGTGTCAACTTTTTAGTGCGATATTTTCGTATTATAAGGACCCTATAAAACATGCTTATTCACTAAAAAACTCATCTTTGACGTCCCAAAAGACTGACGCCAACACCTTTCCGATTGAACTGACTTCTCTTTCTTCGGGGCTGACTCACTATACCCAATCCACGCTTTCGACTCAATTTTCGTCTCTAGAATGTAGTGATGTATCTAAGTTTTCTTAAACAACTCCAAATTTTCGGCTGAAATTCGTACCCGAATGTCAAATATGAACTACACATTTATAAGAGATCCCTATGGCTTCCTCAATCTCACGCACTTTCATTCGGCGATCTTCCAAAACCATATCATAGAATTTACCCACAATCACCACAGGTGTGTGTTCGGTCACGCTTAAATTCCGAAACCCAGAAACTCACATTCCCAAGGGCAGCATCCAACCTGGTCATGATCTCCATTGACTTCTTTCCTTCCAAATAAAAAAACTTGATCACCGGACGAACTTCGTTTTTATCCATTATCGATGTAACGCTAGGTAGATCGACACAGACGCTTTTCACGATGAGACTGATAGATTGTACTGAAATTTCTTGACAGTTCATATGAAGAATTAAATAAAACAACGACATAAGATTGTTTTTGAAAAAGCAAGGCCTTCTCAGTGATTCCGGAAACTTCGAATGTAAGAATGGTAAAGTGCATGATAGAATCAATATATCTGATGATGTAAGTGTGGTTGTAGCTATATACGTTATGACGGTGGGATATAATAACAGCGTATCGTTATTGGATTGCGGCTGAGTCAGCACAGCCTACTTGGCCGTGGCCGTAGCCCTCGGGTGTATTATTATCCCGTTAGCTAAACACCGTGTCCCATAGGAACGGTTTAGCATGTCCATCCCCTGGGACTCCGTCGCTGTGGCTTCCCTGCCCTTTAACACAATAACCCAACCCAAGTGCTAATATACCGTATAATGTACCCGAGAATGAATACTAATATACTACCAAAACTATGCTCTAAGATATATTGTTAACATTTTGCAATATACAGAGTGTATCACCGAAAATGAAACAGAGGCGTTTAACATGGGAAATCAGTGTTTTCTGTTCACATTGCTCCCCTAATTATTTTAGACAAAAGTTTCAAATGAATGTTGTAAAGCAAAAATTTCTACAGACGAATCAATAAAAAAATCATTTTGGCTACTTCTTAACTGCAGAAATAAAATTTGAAATGATTTTTACCTCTCGCTAAGAGAGGTATTGCATTCATGCTAAAAATCGCATATCCAGATTTTATTGAATAAGCACGTTTTAAGGTCCCTACAATCCGATTTTATCATTTTTACGATGATGTCTGTGTGTGTGTGTGTGTGTGTGTGTGTGTGGATGTGTGTGTGTATGTGTGTGTGTGTGTGGGATGTTGGAAGGACGGTTACTCAAAAACTATAAGACTTTAAATTTTTTTAACTACGTATTTCCCAATCGGACATTCATGGGAAGATCTGAAAAGGTTTTGGTAACAATTGGACAACCGGAAGTAGAAGATTCTTGAAAAAAAATCTTTTAAATAATATTTTTTGAAATTTTTTCTTGATAATATTAAAGAAAAATAAATTCTCTTTCTGATACATTTAAATATTTTACAATATATTCTATAGATTTAGAGATAGAAGAAATATAGTATGTAAAATAATCTGTTATAATAAATTTTACAGCCGAAAGAATGGCCATGGAAAATAGTTGAAAATTTAATTTGTTTGTAACTGACAGATAATGTCAGTGTCAGAAATCCGAAGACATTACTGAAGACTTTTTCTGGGAAGTACATACATTATATTATTTCTTAATGTATTAATAGAATTGGAAACATTTCGAAAAATTAGAAGAGGACAAAATTTCTTCATCAAATATGAATTTAAAATTAAACAATCTAAATATATATGGAATAGATATATGCGTAAGTAGAATTTTTGGTGTAGAGTGTAGGTATACAAGAAATGTTAAATACAATAGGGAGCGAGCAGTCATATGATTTTGTTGGCCTTGACAAGCAGATATGGGGGCCCATGTCAGAATGATAGCTAGTAATTATGTATATAGATGTCAAATATCATAATTTCTCATTCTAAATTTAGTGATTTTCCAATTCCATGTGGAGCAGAATTAAATGTTAAATATCTAAGGCATACAAGTAAACTTTAAACTCCTGGTGATAAATTAACTACGTAAATTTAGAAAATCTTGAAATTTTTAATGAAAAATTCTAACATTTGACATCTATGTACATAATTACTAATTATCATTCTGAAACGGGCCCACACATTTGCTTATCAAGCCCAAAAATGTAACATTACCGTTCGCGCCCTATACTTATGTAACCAAAAAAAGGAAGTGGCGAGAGGTATTGTGCTGGCCACAACAGATTTTTTTTATTGATTCGGATATAGAAATTTTTGCTTTACAACATCCATTTGAAACTTTTTGTCTTGTAGCCAATACATTACTTTCTGTCAATTTTATATATTGTTAACAAAATTCTATATAGAAAATTTATTTACAAGCTGCAACATTTATGAAACCTAATTTATTTATAAAGAAAAGTAATTTTTATCTATAAATATACAGGCTGGTGGCAGTTAGGAATGAATATAGGGATATAACATGGGATTATAGTTTGATGCAATTTCCTGTTGTCCTGTTCATTGTAACAGGAGAACATAGCGACTCGTTTTACAAACCTAGAGTCATACGTTAACAGATTCCCTTATGGAACTTTTCATCTTCCGTCACCTTCAGGTAAGGAAAGTATTGATTTTTGCGATGATGTATGTATGTATAGAAACTAACACTTTCGGTTGTCCAATTGTTACCAGAACCTATTCAACTCTTCCCATTACTGTTAAATTGAGGAATCCGTAGTTACACAGGTCTTTAGTCTTATAGAATTTGAGAAATCGTACCTCCAACGTCCTCTATGTCTCTCTCTCTCATACACACACACACACACACACATTCACACACATACACACACAGTCATCAACGTAAGAATAACTATGAATAAATAAAGATAATTTATTTATTATTATTGTAAAACAGTACACAAATTAATTTCGTTGTTTGTTTATATTTAAATTTCCATTCATATTTCATTTCAAAACGGCTTCTAGGAAATTTAAAAATAATATTACAAACTTAAATATTCATTAAATATAATAAATATTTTCGAGCACAAAATAAAGAAAAATAATTTTAAAAATAAATAAATATGAAATTTGTTTGTTTCTTATTTTCATTTCATAATATTCCGCAAACCAAATCAAATAAAAATCAACATAAGAAAACAATTTCCCATCTCGCTTTGTTAAGCGAAGCGACAGTTGCTGTCTCATTTTTCTGTTTTCTGCTCGTTTCGTTCTTTCTTCCTGGCTTCCTTGGAACCGAGGTCTGCATTATTCATTATTCAAATTAACTTTCGAAATAATGATACAGATTACAGTTGTTTACTTGTAAACCAGCAGATAATACTGTCATTTCTTATCCTCAAAATGCTATCAACATGGAGGAAAGCAAATAATAATGAATGTTCTTTTTACCTCTCGCTAAGAGAGGTATTGTATTCATGCTAAAAATCGCATATCCAGATTTTAATGAATAAGTACGTTTTAACATCCCTACAATCCGATTTTAACATTTTTACGATTATATCTGTCTGTGTGTGTGTGTGCATGTGTGTGTGTGTGTGTGTGTGTGTGTGTGTGTGTGTGTGTGTGTGGGTGTGTGTGTGTGCGTGTGTGCGTGTGTGTGTGTATGTGTGTGGATGTGTTGGAAGGACGATTTCTCAAAAATTAAAAGACTTAATATCTGTTTAACTATGTATTTCCCAATCGGACATTAATGGGAAGAGTTGAAAAGGTTTTGGTAACAATTGGACAACCGAAAGTAGCAGATTATTAAAAAAAATCTTCTAAATATTATTTTTTGAAAGTTATTGTTCTTGCAAATATTAAAGAACAATAAATTCTCTATCTAATACATATAAATATTTTATATCTTTTATAGATTTAGAGATAAAGAAATATATATGGTATATAATAATCTGTTATAATAAATTTCACAGCCCGAATAATGTCATGGAAACCAATCAGCCAACTTTGGCTGAAATTGCAAACTCTACATTTGAAGAAAAAATAGTATATGTTATTCGGAATAGAACGCCCTTTTGTGTTTTACCCAGCTTGCCTGCCCTGGGCTAGCGCCTCGACCGCAATAGCAGGGTTCAACACAAAAAGACCGCTTTCTACTCCTAATAACATAATATACTATTATTTCTTATTGTTTAATAGTTAAATATTCAAAATTATATGTACACATACCCTTCAAAAATATTGTCAATCCCGACAATGAATTGGAAACATTTCGAAAAATTAGAAGAGTAGGACAAAATTTCTTCATAGAATGAATTTAAAATTTAAAAATATAAATATAAAGAATAGATATAAGTAGAATTTTTGGTGTAGATTGTAGGTATACAAGAAATGTTAAATACTTGACTAGCAGATATGAGGGCCCATGTCAGAATGATAGCTAGTAATTATGTATATAGATGCCAAATATCATAATTTTACATTATAAATTTAGTGATTTCCCAATTCCAAGTGGTTTATTTTCCTCGACAAGTAAATTTCACACCCCTGGTGACAAATTAACCATGCGAATTTAGAATTTGAAATTTTTAATGAAACATTCTGACATTTAACAACAAAAAGTTTCAAAAAATAATATTTAGAAATTTTTTTTTAAGAACCTGCTACTTCTGGTTGTCCAATTATAACCAAAACCTTTTCAGCTCTTCCCAGTAATGACTGATTAGTAGTAGATTAGTAGATGTAGTTAAACCGATATTAAGTATTATAGTTTTTGAGAAACCGTTCGTCCAACATCCCCACATACACACACACACAAACACACACACTCACACACATACATCCATACACATACACAGACATCATCGTAAAAATATTAAAAATGAATTGTAGGGACCATACAATTCAATTTTAAGGTCCTTAAAACATGCTTATTCATTAAAATTTGCATATGCGATTATTAGCATGAATCCAATACCTGTCTTAGCGATAGGCAAAAATGGTAAAATATCCCATTGTAATTTAAAATTAACCACAAACGTCATTTTCATTACAGCATTCATTATTTAAATAAATTCTAATTTTATTTAATAATATATAAATATTTTCTCTCAACTTGATCAAAGTCGCATACCCCATTATTCAAATTAATAACCCTCTTCCACATTTTTCATAGCCACTATTTGACTATCATCCACCCATACACGCGCCCACAATTACCCTTATCAGTTCGCTTATCAGTCACAATCCGTTTCCAACCAGCGTGAAATGAGCAAACAGACTAACAGGCAGACAGATGAGCATTGTGCGTGGTTCGAGCGCCCACGCAAACAGACGCTTGCAGTCTCATTCACAGTGACAATGCCCCATGTCCTGGACACATTTCCATATAATCCTGTGAACAGCGGTATCGCTGTGAAGGGATTATGATACGGTTCGTCAAGGGACGATGAGGATTACGATAATTTTTAGCGGGGGATGATCAGAATAAGAGAATATTTTCTATGGAATTAATAAGGGTGTATTTATGAGATATTTAAATAAGTAAATAAATATATCATAACAGGAACAGATAATATATTAGTGTAACATTTTTATTTGAAATGTTTTTCTCGATAACTGATTGTTTAGAAGTAATTTGAAATAGTCCAAATTGACTAAAATTAATTCTCATCTTTATCTCGTGACCCAATTTTTATTGAGCAATACGACTTGAATGAGCTGGCGCATTTTCGTGCCATTTCCGTGCGTTTTTCTTGAATTGCTGCTTTCAGCTTATCTAAAAGTGTGACGTAGTATTGTCCAGTTACAGTTTTTTCTTTATCAAGATAATCAATCAGCAGATTGCCTTTGCCGTCCTAAAAGACGCCACCACCTTTCCTGCCGATTGAACTGACTTCTGACTTAGTTTTCTTCGGGACCGACTCACCATGTCCAATTCACGCTTTCGGCTGAATTTTCATCTCTGGAGTATAGTGGTGTGTCCAAGTTTCATCCATGGTAATGAAACGTCTTTTAATTTCGACCAGATTTTTCTTAAACAACTCCAAATTTTCGGCTGAAATTCGTGCTCGAATGCGCTTTTACTCCGAACTAAAATATGAACTATACCTTCATACAATATCCCTATGGCTTCCGCAATCTCACGCACTTTTATTCGGCGATCTTCCAGAAGCATATCATGGACTTTATCCACAATTTCCAGTGTGGTAGCCGATTTTGGGCGACCTGAACGTGGCTCGTCACAGGTGTGTGTTCGGCCACGTTTAAAATCCGAAACCCAGAAACTTACCGTGGAAAACGAGAAGTATATATACATAATTACCAGCTATTATGTACAATTCCCAATAATATTGGAGAATATGCTTAATTTACCAAACATACCGCATATTATTAATAATCTTCATATGTATAACAAGTAAATAAATTATTGCCATTTGGCCCTATATTATGATTGTTCATACATTGTCCACCTCCATCAAATAGTAATTACATTTACACAAAAATGACATACCTGATCCAAATCCGAAATGCATAACCAAAAACCCATCAAACAAATGAATAAAACAGAGGAAAAAAAAACAAAACGCGAGTAACAAAAAGGGGTGGAAATGAAAATCGGCACGTTTGTCGCCAACGGTGGTCCTCTGACAATCAGCGCTCCGGAGCGGCGTGGTGGGGTTTTAACGAGGGGGCACACAGCACACTCGTTTCTAATTGGGCCAGTGGCGTCCGCGGGCACCATTAGCGTCGTTAGAGGGACAATTGGTTCGACCACCGATGAAGACTATTGTTACCATCACGTACGATTGTTATTGATTGTTTTTCTCTGTGGGTATTGTGGTGAAGAGGGTTGAAATTGAGATATCGATGTGATGTTCATTATTTTTTACACGAGGGAGTTTGAGGGTTTAAACTTTTGTGAATTGTGAAAGGGGAATCAATGAAAAAACTTTCGATTGTTTTAGAACGTTTTGTTTACTTGTTCAATAGGAATATTTATGAATCCTGGTACATTATAAGTTTGTTTCAATTCAACATCGGACTATGTACCTTTTTCAATACACGATAAATAAAAATGAAAATCAAAACAGAAAAATAAAATTCAATTTAATAAATTCAGCAACATTTATTTATTTGATCATATAGTCAACCAATCCTTGTTGGCGCTGGGCATAAGTGTTCTACAATTAATACTTTTTTTAACAATAAATAAACAAAATGATCTCTGGCTAATTCCATACTTTCATTTACAACAATATTTTAAAAATTTATTAACTAAGTTCTAACTTAACTTTCACAACTTTAATTTCAAATAACAGATAAATGTTTAAAATGATAAGTAGTTCAAATTTTGTTTTTCACTGACTACTAGATTTTCTTTTTCTGAGTAATTATTCTAGAATTTAAAATGACCATCATATTCGTCAATTTGAGCATACAGGGTGAGTCTGAGAAGACCCTCCCTTTAACTTTTTTATTACAAGTAATAGAAAAAAATGGCTCATACCTCGTACCTCCCAGAAAAATCTTCCAGTAATGTTATTAAAACTACTGATTTTTGACACTGAGATTTTGCAATTAATTGTCAATTACAAACATTCAAATATCTCAACTGTTTTTTGGGCAACGTGATTTTGTTACAACAGATTATTTTATATTATTATATCCTATATCTCCAAACCTATACGAGATATAATAAAAAAATTAGATTGAGGATTTAATTATCTTTAATATTTGTAGTAACAAATTTTCAAAAAATAATATTTAGAATTATTTTTTTTAGAAACTACCACTTCTGGTTGTCCAATTGTTACCAGAATCTATTCAACTCTTCCCATTACTGTTAGATTGAGGAATCCATAGTCAAACAGGTCTTTAGTTTTGTAGAATTGGAGAGATCTTATCTCCAACTACCTAACACACACACATACAAACACACACACACACACACACACACACACACACACACAGACACACACAGACACACACACACACACACACAGACAGACAGACAGACAGACCTCATTGTAAAAATGTTAAAAACGGAATCTATGGTTATTCAATAAAATCTGGATATGCGATTTTTAGCATGAATCCAATACCTCTCTTAGCGAGAGGTAAAAATATAATATATGGTTTAGTATTTATTTCTAACTAATCATACTTGCATTCAACCACCACTGGCAGTATTTTTGATTGATACAATTCTAATTACTTTCGCATCAAGTTTCAAAACAAAACTCGAATCTTAATAATCTTTCTGTTTTTAATTTCCTGAGGAATCGAGGTCTGTGCATATCGCGGTTTTGTAATTGAGCTGTCAGGCAGCAGGGACGTCGCTCGAGGGTGGGAAAAAGGGGCCGCGTTCCCACTCGCACAACGGTGTCTTAATTGACAAGTGAGCTATGAGCCTCCGTATTAGAGCGGACACGCGTTGACATATTGCGGACAGATCTACGCCACTCTGGTGTGGGTGGTACAAATACGGCTGAGGTTAACATTTTCAACAATCGTTGCAAGGGTTTTGTTTTGCAATTATAGATATACGTTGTTGTTTTCATTAGACATTTCGTTTCGATACTTTTTTTTATTCATTTAAAAACACTGAAATAATATTTAAAAAAAAATGATTTGACCATCACAATACCTCCCGTCATTTAATTTTTATTAATTTAAATACATATATCTATGGGGTCTCGTGGCCCCGTGCCTGAATGTCTGGTCGCGAATCTGGGGAACCGGATTCAATCCCTCAACACCAAATATTTCGAATTTTAAATGGCACAAAATTGACCCCTGTGGTGCCGTCTCCACGCCAGAAATGAGTGCCCGTGAGGCGATGCTTGGTAAATGCCCGCACGATACAAATATGTCATCATCATTACCGAAATCTGTGTTCAAAGCAGATTAGCACACCCAGCAATGGGTTATATGCTGTGATGATTATTATTTTTTATAGGTATAAATACATACCTGTATTTAGTAAAGCTGGAAACTAAGTATATTAAATTCCTTTTCATATAACTATTGTTCTATTTACAACTTTCTTTTTATAATGTTACTATTATTAATTTGAAATGATTATTTTTTTGACAGTAACATTTATCTGTCAGTTACATACATTTGAAATATAAACTGGTATTTATAAAATTGATTATTTTATTAATTTATCTATAAAATATATAGAAAAATTCAGTAATCTTTAATTTTAATAATAACATAATCGCGAAAAAATCACATTTAAAGGTATTTTTGAAAGAAAAACTATTTTGAGCTTCTAGTAAAGTCTAATAATTTATTTCCATATTAGAGTAAGATTCTGCGGTTGATAGTATTTGAGCTAGAGTGACCAGAAGATCCACACACACACACACACACACACACACACACACACACACACACACACACACACACACACACAGAGATATCATTGAGAAAATGTTAAAATCGAATTATATGGGCCATGAAACGTGGTCATTTAACAAAATCTAGATATGCGATTTTTAGCATGATCCTAATACCTCCCTTGCCAAGGGTAGCGGGAGGTAAAAAAGCGAATTTAAATTCGGTTTGCTTGATAAACAAATGTGCAAAATAAAATGTGATTTAGTTGAATTGGATGAAGAATGTAATTATCTACAACTGCAACATTTATCTGAAGGAGAAACTGTTTTTTTTTACCTATGAGTCCGCATTTCATGTTACACCCGGTATATCACTTAAATACAAAAATGTATATTATGGAATATAAAAATTTGTAATTCTTACCTTCAGCATCGAAATACGATTCCTGTATCGTTTATTCATTAAAGTTTTTTTAAATAATATAACACACAAAAAAAAATCAGTACTAAAGTGGAACTCATAGACGATTAGTTTAAAATTAAAACTACAATATATTTTAGTTAGTACAGTTAAAACATCCACAGCACAATATTAAAGTTCAAACAAATGAACACATACACAAATGTAAATATTCAGTCTTCAACCATACACTTTTCATTACATTTTCACTACTTTTACTATATAATTCGACAAACATTGTTCACCACCTCAACAACAAAAGTTAAACTATCCAGTACGACATTTATTCAAGACTGGGCAAGAACTCGTCAGAAGCTGTGACACTATCTTAAGAAAATAAACGCGATTCTGATTCAAATATGATTATAAATCATGTCACAATAATTATGCAAAATGCCGGTTGTAAATTTGCATGGATACCTGTTGAAGAGGCAGAATTTTGACGTACAGCGACACATAGTAGTCATTGAAGGAATTATATTTGTTTTTTGTTTGTACATAATTATGTAGGTACTGTTAAATTTACATAAAAAGATTCTAACATGATGACGTCATTAATTTAAAAATGAACTATATTCGAAGGTAGGCAAAATGTGCAATTTAAAAGTGAATCGAATATTATTAGTGTATTATCATGAAGTGACATGGACTGTCCATGTCGTATAAAATAATAATATAATATACTGGATTGATTAATTTTTGCCTTCCATCACCTTTAGGTAAGGAAGGTATTGTCTTTGGTCAAAAACTTTAATGATGAGTTTTTAGTGAATAAGCATGTTTGAGGGTCCCTAAAATACGATTTTTACGATGATGCCTGTATGTATGTATGTGTCTGTGTGTGTGACAAAAGTTTCGGATCGCATAACTTCAATACCACGATTCCAAAAACTATAATTTTTTCGTATTCCTTAAGTTTACATCCAGAAGAACAACTGATTAGATTTTGGTTATAATTGGTGAACCGGAAGTTGCCTCATTTGAAGATTTAACAGCTAAATTTGATTTATTTACATGTAACGTTATTATAACTTAAAGAATATATTATTCTCTATATGATTTGATTGCATTTTATACTTCATATTCAATAGATATAAAGTTAATGAATTTTAAAGAAATTAAATTTTATAAATCAGCCAGCTATGCTAAACATGGAAACTACTAATATATTTATATAATTCAAATTGACAGATGTCAGTATAAATAAAAAGTAAATTAATGTGGTAGAGATGAGGATGTTGAAGTAGATATTAGGGAAGACACGGAAAGATACGGTAAGGAAAGAAGAAGAAGATGTTAGTGTCAAATGCAATTTGCATAGTATGTTTATAAAATAATTTTACTGGAAATTTAGAATCTTTTGCAAGAAAATTTATGTATGGGATTTATACATAATACACAGGATTGACAGAAGGTATCGTGCTGGCCACAACAGATTTTTTCAACCAGTTGTTAAAAATTAACAAGTGAATTCAACCAAAGTATTGAAATGAGAAATGAATTGTTTTTTATTTTCAAGAAATTGTGAGCAAAAATAATTCTTGAAATTAATAGAAGAAACGTAAACAGAACAGAAATAAAGGTTTAGTGAAGTATTGTTAATGGTAGCAATAGCAGTATCAAATCATGGGAAAGTGCATCATCAGTTCTTTTTACAAAATAAGGGTTTATTTACCAAAAAATCGCGATACACAATTCTTTTCAATTTTGTAAAGTATGAAAGGCAAAAAGAATAAAAAAACTGTTGAAACAAGTTGCACCACAAATGTAAACATAACCTAATCGCCTGTACTGACAGAAGAATGGAGTCCATTGTAAGCACCCGTAGTTCACCTGTACCCCGAGGTGGGCGCTGAATCGCTGATTGACAGTCGAAGAGTACCATGTCGTGCTATGCAATGAGAACAAGCGAACAAAAGACGTAAGAAACGCTTACTTTATTTGCCTTTGAGAACCGTGGCGAAAGAGATCTGTCCGTAAATTTCATGCTCATTCGATGTGCCTAGTGACAGTTTGTCCATTTTCAAGTATTCTCACATGGACTTACAACAAAAAGGTACGTAAAAAGAGAGGCTAATATTAGTTTTTTTATATTTACTTTCTAAATAAATACTGATGAGCTATATAAAAATAAATACATTTGTACAATGAAACTTAAATTGAAAATATTACATACACATACAGTGTATGTACGACGCGACAATCCGAGACAGGGGAAGTCAGTTCTTTTTTTAATTATTTTCTGTCTCGTTTAGTATAAATATGAATGAATATATACGAATATTAAATTTTAAAACATTTTTTTTTAAATGATGCGTTTGATTACTAAGTAATCTTAATTTAATGGGTTTGTAAAAATAGATCTAATATGCTATTACAGCTGACGGGCGTGATTTTGAGACTGGACCTGCGCATACTTTGACATAAATTAATCCTCTTTCCCCATATATTAACTAATATAATGCTAATGCCCCTATCTTTTACGTAGAGACTAGCTGAAGCCTTGACTGAAAGATAAGAATATCATTGCTGCATAAGTCTATCTCACTCAATTTCCCAAGTTTTGATTATACGCATGCACGTAATATTTGATTTCGATTGGCTAACGCGAAGAGCGGCCGCCAGCTGATACAACGAACACATAGTTTAGTTTTATTTTCTGTTTGCACTTTGAATCGTTAGCATTACTTTGTGTGCGACAAAAGATTACTTATTAAAACGAACATAAGTAATGCAAAATGCCAATTGCTTAGTGGACGACACTAACATATTACAGGTATCTTCAAAAAGGTTTTTTTTTTTAAATCCTGTTTATGGAGAAGATTCTGTGTTAATAGATTATGACTTCATTAATACGATGTGAGGTCTGAACACCTAAGCTGAAAATGTAGTAGAATATATAGCGGCATATGTTCTAAGTAAAAATAAAAATGAACATTTGCTCATTTTGTTGTCATGAGGAGAAATGAAGAATATATTGGATGAATGCTTAGTAATAGAAAGTTGAAGAAACAGAGGAAGACCAAAGATAAGATGGAAGGACTGTATTGCATAAGACTTGAGAGAAAAGGAACTGAATGAGAACGACACGTAAAACAGAAATGAGTGAAAGAAGAAAATAAAAATAGCGACCCCTAACGAATGAGGAAAGCTAAAGAAGATGTTAGTGCCAAGTGCAATTTGCATAATTTGTTTATGAAATAATTTTGCTGAAAATTTAGAATATTTTGCAAGAAAATTTATGTATGGAATTTATACATAATACACAGAATTGACGGAAGGTATTATGCTGGTCACAACAGATTTTTTTGTATAAATAATTCAAGTAGAAAGAAAATATCTTCAGAAAAGTATTTCAATTGTAAAAATAGTCTTGAAACGAAACATTGAAACTGTAGATTGCAAATAAAAAATAAAACTGCAAGTAAATTCCACAAATTGATTCTCCCAGCCTAAACAAACAATAAGCTATTAGATACAAATTTACCGACAGTAATCGACAGAGATCAGAATAAATGACGCAGAAAAAACATAAAAGAGTTAAAATACGTTTATAAGCTACTGATCAAAGACAAGAGCACATGTGTGCAACCCTCTTTTTGTTCGTGTCGCACATGGTGCTACGTACAAATTATCGTGATCAAAAGCACCGTAGTTTACAGTGAGAGGGTGTTTTAAACTTTATTTAAAACCTATTTCACATATGGTGCATACATTGATTGAAAAACATCAACCGAAGATAGGGGAACGAACGAATGTACTACTTGCTTTTCAAAAGATAGAATAACTTTCATTCGTGTGCCGACATCTGGAAGGCATTTTTGTAACACTCAGAAATATAGGAGTTGTAGACAATCCATACTGTGACCTCTATGAACGGAAAGAAGTACTATATTGCTATATTTTTAAACGGATCAATGGTTGGCGAATTCGTTATCGTTTGAAACGAAATTCAAATTCCGATTCAAAAATATTATAATTATTCAATTCAATAGTCAAGTTGTAATTTATATTCATTTCTAAAATAAGATTCAAAAAGAAAAGCTTTGATTTCTTTAACATTTTTGACAATATCTTGTCTCAAATTGACAATTAATTAAACACTTTCAAATTAAGGCATATCATTATCTGTTCATAGCCTACTTCGAGTTAGATTATTTTTGATTGATTTAAAACATAAGTTATAAGGCGTGATAAAATATATGTATAGTTTCATTCGCGAAAAATGAGAATTCAAGGTCATTTATGAGCCGTCTCATATAATGTTACTTATTGATAACTTCACTGCATTTCATACCCATAGGCGTGCAGCCTGAAATATTTATGGATACATTTTAACTGAAAAAAATCTAATGTGACCAACACAATACCTCCCGCCATTTACCTATGGGGTCTCGTTGCCGCATGCCTGATGTCTGGTCGCGAATCTGGGAAATACGATTCGATCCCGATCAACGCCAAATAATTCGAATTTTAAATGGCATAAAATTAACCCTTGTGGTAAACAACCGGACAATACAAATATGTAATCATCATTACCGAAATGTGTGTATAAATCAGATTAGCACACCCAGTAATGGATAATATGCCGTGATAATATATTTATTTGTTTCTTTATTTAAATACATACCTGCATATTTACTAATGCTAGAAATTATATATTTTAAGTTCCTTTCCATAAAACTATTGTTCTATTTATAATTTTCTTTTTAAAATGTTACTATTATTAATTTGAAATGATTATTTTTTTGACAGTGACATTTATCTGTTAGTTACATTTGAGCTGAACTATGTAACCACGGAGATGTGTTTAAAGCATAAGCTCCGAGATATAATTTTTATATTACTTTATAAATTTATCCATAAAATATATAGAAAAAGTATTAAAGCAAACTTGTAGAAAATGGAATAATCTTTAATTTTTATAATAACAAATTGAGAAAAAAAATACATTTAAAAGTATTTTTTGAAGAAAAACTATCTTGAGCTTCAAGTAAACTGCCATTTCCGGTTATCCGATTGCCACCAAAATCTAATCAGATATTTCCATATTAGAATAAGGCAGAAATACATGGTTTCAAAACTTTCTGAATGATAGTATTTGAGTTACAGCGTAAAGAGAATCCATACACACACACACACACATAAACATAAATACATACATACATACACACAGACATCATCGTGAAAATGTTAAAAATGGATTCTAGGGACCTTAAAACGTGGTGATTTACCAAAAGCACGATCCCTATACTACTCTTATCAAGGGTAACGGGAGGTAAAAAAGCACCACCGAATTTTTTGACCAAAGACAATACCTTCCTTACCTAGAGGTGACGGAAGGTAAAAATTAATCTATTATATCCCTTATATCATCTATAAATTTGTAACACATTAACACTCAGTATAAAATTTTACGTAATAAATTTATTTGTTTTAATGTCTACACAATTATTGTTTTTATAATAAAATTAACAAACATTCTAAAAATACGAATATGAAAAAAAATAATTACATTATTGAGAAAAATACGTTCACAATCTGATATTTTGACGACTTTCCTTAATGAAATTAATGAGACCATTTGTGGAACTATCATGAGACTTCACAGGGTTGTTATCTTGCAATTCAGGTTCAATAGCTTTAGCAAGTTGTTTTCCTAATTCTACTCCCCATTGATCGTACGAATTGATGTCCCAGATCACTCCCTGAACAAAAATCTTTTGCTCGTACATTGCTAGAATTAAAAAAAAATCAGTAATTATTTAAAAAATTAAGTAATTATATTACCAATTAAAGCCCCAAGAATGAATGGAGTTATCTTCCTAACAACAATACTGTTGGTAGGTCTGTTTCCTTGAAATACTTTATGAGGTAAAATATGTTGAATATCAGCTTGAGTCATTCCACTTTTGACTAATTCAGCTTCAGCCTCATCTTCAGTCTTACCTTTCATCAAAGCTTCAGTTTGTGCTAAGAAATTAGCGAGTAGTATCTTATGATGTAAATTATTATTAATAGGATTGTGCGATTGCGCCGGGGCAATGAAATCGCAAGGAATCAATCTAGTTCCTTGATGGATAAGTTGATAAAAAGCATGTTGACCGTTTGTACCAGGCTCACCCCAAACTATTGGACCGGTGGAATAGTTCACCTGTCGACCGCTGCGTGTTACATACTTGCCGTTGCTTTCCATATCACCTTGTTGGAAATAAGCGGCAAATCGGTGTAAGTACTGGTCGTATGGAAGCAGAGCATGAGTTTCTGCACCGTAGAAATTGTGGTACCAAACTCCTAACAGTGCCAGAATAACTGGAGCCTAAAATATAAAATAGTACAAGTTTAAGTAAATATTTTCTTTATGAGATGTAAAAATCAGATGATTTTTTTTGGATTCTACTCGTCGGCTGAGTCGATCGGAACCAATTTTTTAATTACATAAAAATATAAGACTTTATTTTTAAAGTCCCGAATTAAAAATTCATCCAAACAAGCGAAATAAGGTCCAAATTTTAAATTAACCTTTGTGACGTAGATACGAAAAAATGTATACTTAAATTATATTTCATTATTAAAGTAATAATAGTATATTATTCAATGAGCGTATTATGATCATCCGAGTGAATAATAGCCATTATACGCGAGTAGAATACGATATATTATCTACATTGAAATAATATTATACCGGGTGACAACTCAAAATAACTTTCTTATATATATATATATATATATATATATATATATATATATATATATATATATATATATATATATATATATATATATATATTGTATTTGTAAACTAGGCTTAAGGGTTCACAAATCATTGTATTTGGCATGATGATAGCGCTTCCGGTTTAACCGGAGGTGACATTAAATTTCATATTTCAAATGAGATATCCTATATATTTTTATATATTTAGAATCTACGAAAAAATATGAATTCAACTATATGCTTGAAGTTAATTTTTAATGAAGAAATAAATTACAATAACGGAAGAGAAAATTATGAATAATTAATCTGATAAGCCATGATACCAGGTAGATTGTGAAAACAATTTGATCATTTTTTTGTAACAAAATATAGAATGACTCATAATCCACGCCCCGTGGATTATGAGTCATAATCCACTTCACTTTTTTCTCATTTTACAAAAACAAGGAAAAAGGATAGTCCCCAGAACAGATTCCGACACACCTGAATAAGTATATTCTTAGTTGAGCGGGAGCTTCATAAAATAGGAGTTCATGGATTGAAAATTTTCCAGAATTACGGAGAAGGCCTTGAACTTTGGAAAGCAATCGTATCTTCTTCTTTTATTTAACTCTTCATATAAACTGTCAATAAATTTCAATGCGTCTGTGTCGATCTACCTAGCGTTAAATCGGTAATGGATAAAAACGAAGTTCGTGCGGTGATCAAGATTTTTCATTTGAAAGGAAAGCCAGCAACGGTGATCATAACAAGGTTGGATGCTGTCCTTAGGAATGCTTCACCTTCCTTTTCCACTGTGAGTTTCTGGGTTCCGGAATTTAAGAGTGGCTGGACACATACCTGTGACGAACCACGTTCAGGTCGACCAAAATTGCCTACCACACCGGAAATTGCGTATAAAGTCCACGATATGGTTCCGGAAGATCGACAAATGAAAGTACGTGAGATTAAGGAAGCCATAGGGATCTCTTATGAAAATGTAGTTTATATTTTACACAATGAGCTGGGCATGATGTGCGCCAGATTGGTGCCGCAATTGCCCAGTTCGGAGCAAAAGCGCATTCCCGACCGAACTTCAAACAAAAATTTGGAGTTGTTTAAGAAAAATTCGGTCAATTTCAAACCATGGATGGAACATGGTTGCACATTACACCCCAGAGATGAAAATTCATTCGAAAGCGTGGATTGGACATGGTGAGTCGAATGAATTTTCGTTTCTGGAGTATAATGTTTACCCATATCCCACCCATGGTTTGAAATTGACCGAATTTTTCTTAAACAACTCCAAATTTTCGACTGAAGTTCGGGCTCGAATACGCTTTTGCGGCACCAATCTGGCACACATTTTTTTCATGCTCAGCTCATTGTGTAAAATATAAACTACACTTTCATAAGAGATCCCTATGGCTTCCTTAATCTCACGCACTTTCATTTGTCGGTCTTCCAGAACCATATCGTGGACTTTATACACAATTTCCGGTGTGGTAGGCGATTTTAGTCGACCTGAACGTGGTTCGTCACAGGTGTGTCCAGCCACTCTTAAATTCCGAAACCCAGAAACTCACAGTGGAAAAGGAAGGTGAAGCAATTTAAGGACAGCATCCAACCTGGTTATGATCTCCGTTGCTGTCTCTCCTTTCAAATGAAAAATCTTGATCACCGCACGAACTTCGTTTTTATCCATTACCGATTTAACGCTAGGTGGATCAATCCAGACGCTTGTCACGATTAGATTGACTGACAGATTGTATTAAAATTTCTTGACATATGAAGAGTTAAATAGAAGAAAAAGATAAAATTGCTTTCCAAAATCCAAGGATTTAAACTTTGTATTATGTTCACCAAATTTTAGTAATTACGTTTTTTTCCAGAGGAGCAGTTTGGAAATGGTTATCCATATAATGAGCACCATCCAACAGTTGTGCAAAATTATCAAATCCAATAGATAAGGAAATACTGAGACCGATAGCAGACCACAAAGAATATCGTCCACCAACCCAATCCCAAAAACCGAACATATTTTTAGAATCAATTCCAAATTCGGTTACTTTGGGAGCATTAGTGGATAAAGCTACAAAATGTTTTGCAACTGCAGATTTCTAAAAAGAAAACTTCAATTATTAATGAAAATGAGGTAATTTAAAAACCTACATCTTTAGCGATATTTAAGAACCACTGTTTAGCAGATGTGGCATTAGTAATAGTTTCCTGAGTCGTAAAAGTTTTAGAGGCGATGATAAACAAAACTGTTTCTGCGTTCAATTTTTTCAAAACTTCAGCTAAATGCGTTCCATCAATATTTGAAACAAAATGAATATTAAGTCCTTTACTATATGGTTTCAATGCTTCTGTGACCATAAGAGGGCCTAAATCAGAACCTCCAATACCAATATTCACAACATCAGTTATTTTCTGTCCAGTATAGCCCTTCCATTCTCCACTGAGAACTTGGTTGGTAAATTCATTCATATGCTCCAAAACATCATTAATATCAGGCATTATATTTTTGCCATCGACTAGAATATCCCGATTGGAACGGTTTCTCAATGCGATATGTAAAACTGCACGATTTTCGGTAAAATTAATTTTATCTCCATCGAACATTGCATTGCGGGCTTCTTCAATTTTTGTAGCTTTAGCTAATTTAATCAGCAACTTGAATACTTCTTCATTGATGCGGTTTTTTGAATAATCCAATAATATATCGCCATTATTACGAGTTTTCAAATTTAAACTAAAAAAAATATATAAGTAATTGGTGTTAATATATTTCAACAATGTTTTGGATATGTGTTTAATACAACAGAATTTTTAAACCACGTCAAAGAACAAACCATTTTAGATAATCATAAACGCAAATTATAAAAATTATTCACGGAGAGCAAGGGATCCGCAATTATATTAGTTAATAGGTATATGATCAAAACTTACTCATATATTTGTCTAAAATAAAATAACCTAACGAAAAAAAAGTCACGTTTCAAAAACTCGGGCCAAGTTTTGGGCGTTTAGATTATTGTTGTTATATTTAGAAAAATATACAGTGCGTTAAAAAAACAACTCGGAGTAGATTATGAACAGAGAAACGTATTCAAAAGTCAAATTGTCAATATTAAGCATGAAAATCATTGTAACAGGCAGCAAAAGAATATTGCCATTCGCCGTTTTCTAATTTATTTTCATTCTAAAATAAGATTCAAGAAGAAAAGCTTTGATTTCTTTTGATAACATTTTTGACAATATTGACATTTAATTAAATACTTTCAAATTAATAGTTATTTAACTATCAAGTGTGTTAATGAGGGCGATTAATGATCGAGACATTGTTGAGATCATTAATCGCCAATTAACACACGTGTTAGTTACAATATTTTTTCTTTGACCGTATCTTACTTAAATGGAAAATCTAATTTTATTCCATGACAAATTTTTTTAGGTTAGTAATGGTTGACTGAACGTCAAATTTTACGTTAGAAAATCAATAAGTTTTGTCATCAATTGTTTTCAGTGGGTGCGTTCAGTTTACTTAATGCTAGACAACACAAGCGGTTTTTTATGTTATTTGAGGAATTTTATTCTTTCAAATTCATTTTAAAGGTATGCTACGTGAATATACCTAGCTAGTAACTGTCAAAAGCATGACTTTTAATTCTGTCTACCTTTTTGCTACAACTTAGCGTTAGCAATACATGCTGTGTTCCATGTGGTGAACGCACCCAATAAATCGTTTATTAATAAAAAATCATGCATTAATAGGGGTCATTAATGAATGATTTTCTATACATTAAGATAGCCTATTAATAAACAGTCGACGGAAAAACACCTTTCTCTGTTCATAGCGTACTCCGAATTAGATTTTTTTTAACACTGTACCATTTCTTTGTTGAATTATAATAAAAATTCTTAAAAACTTATGGAAAATAGATAACAGAATCAAAGTGATGAAACCGAAAAATCCTTTGCCGGCAACTTAAATCAGAAATCAAGCGCCGTTGCCGGCAGCAGAGGCACCACCCAGAAAAAATAACTGTAATATCATCAATATTTTATTAAATAAATATTAAATATCAACGTCAACATTACAAAAAATTAAAATAATAATATACCGGCATAATTTTGAAAGTACCTACATGTATACTAAAGGTCAAAATTTAAAAACAAACATTTTGAAAATGACTTACCTAAACTTGCTGAATCTTTCAGGATCTTCAGCAAACAGATTTTGTAAATTAATTTCATTATGATGTTTATTGTAATATTGTTGCAATTGTTTCCAAGCGAATTCTGTTGTTAACGGTGCTCTCGCTTCCATGGTTGCAAAAGGTGAATTGACAACTTTCAAAGTCACCTTGAATCTGACAGCGAGAGTACGATAAAAGGGAGTGGTGAAGGTAAAGAAAGTTGTTGGCTGTTTTAAGAGATATGAACAGCGCATGCTTGTGTTGAATTTTGTGTTATCAAAAAGTTGTTATTGTTGAATTCTAATCGTTTAAAAATAAACGTAATATTATAGGTTAAGCACATATTACACGATTAAAATTCTTATAATTTGTTGAAATATCTAAAGAATTCTTGCTTATCTATTTTGTATTTATTTTTTTGCTTTTTTATCAAATCATAAACAGTTTAGTTGATCATATTTCATTTTAACTACATATTTTATTAGTACTCCTCTATGAATCTCCTGAAATTCGTTCGAAAGGTAAAATTAAGGCTGCAAACTAATACAAAATACAACATTCATTTCCATTTTTATTCAAAATTTATTAGATGATAGTGTTTCAAAATATTTATAATAATCATTAATTAAATTATAATATTAAAAATTAGACTTCATTAGAAGCGTTTTCTTTTTCTTCCTTGTATTTGTAGTGCAAATCCATGCAATCATCCTCAGAAATATTGACCCAACCAGTTGATTTCATGTGGTATACTCGTACAATACCACCAGAATATGCGTCTCTGTGAGTAGCGTGGTAAATTGATCGGCGACCGAGATCTAAACAAAAGATATTTATTAACATAATAATATTAAATTAACAATCATTTAAATATATCATCACGGCATATTACCCATTGCTGGGTGTACCAATCTGCTTTATACACAGATATCGGTAAATGACGAAATATTTGTACCGTGCGGGCGCTTACCAGACGTCGCCTCAATGGCACTCATAGCTGACGTGGAGAGTGCAGCACAGGGGTCAATTTTGTGCCATTAATTGGGAAAATTTTGCTCACCTCTACAGCCTAAATGGCTTAACCGATTTTGATGAAAATTACTTTATATTGTAGGGAGAAACTCAATTTAATATCTTAATTTGGCTCAATTTTCTGTACGATGCATAGTTTTTGTGTAAAAAAATACTAACTGTTCAAAATTCATACATTAAAAAATGGATCGAAGTGGCCTGTATACAATATCTTGTGTCAAATTGTTTTTTAATTTCTTATTCTACTACGAATTAGTTTTTTTAACACATTGCACTTCATATCTACTTTAAAAGATAAAGATTTATATAATTTTATACATTTTGGCCTTATCTAATTTTATAAATAAGCTTTCCAATGATGTATAACTTATTTACATTCAATTTTAATTAATTTTTGGGGCGAAAAAATTGAAAATGATTAAGAAACACTTGTAGATCATCATTTGTTTATTTCTAACGATTTTCTTCGTCGCTTTCGCAAAAAATCTTACCGTAAGCTTCTTCATCCTTTAAGTCCCAGCGATATCCAGAATCCAACACACCGAAAGCATAAATTGATCCAGAACCAACACTGAAAACTTTTCCACTGGTCCTTGTTCCCTCTGAATCGACATAATACAATCCTGGTCCTCGTTTGTCCCATCCAGCAATCATCATACCCATGGATAAACCCATACCCTTGTAATTGTATACCATATTTGCCATCAATTTAGAAGCAGCAGCAACGGAAATTCGTTCGCGGTTTCTCAATTCATACATACGACATTGTTTTGCTAATACTCTATCCCAGTACACGCAATCGGCGGCACCGCCAGCAAGAGTACCCAACAAATAATTATTGATCTCAACAATCTTTTTCATGGTTTGAGAACCAATAAACTGACCACCAGTAGCTCGAGAATCTACTGCCAGAATTACACCACCTTGGAATTGAAAACCGAGGGTAGTAGTACCATGATCGAATTTAATTTTTATTTCCCGGCCAAATTCATCTTTGGTGAATCGGGCAAGGTTTTCTGCCGGCTAAATAAAAGTGATTAATTTGAAATATTTGTTGTATAAAAAATACTTACATTTGGAAAAGGTGGTAATGCTAAATCCATATTATTTAGGAAGTTTTTGCTGTAATTAACTACATCATTCTGGAATACATTATCAACCCTTAAAGTTGATTGTTCTTGAAAACCACAAACTTCAGATAAAGCCATTGTAGTTTTTAATAAAAATGAGAGAACACTTTTCGTTTGTAATGACAGTGACAATGCGAACTTTTCAAACACAACCTAACTTTACCAACACAAATTTTCCGCCATCTATGCAATAGTTTCGCAAGAGCCCGGGAAATTTAAAATATAACAAATTTATATTATTTAATACATAATATACATATTTGATTATGTTAATACAAGCCCAACCCCAAATATATTCACACCCTCTGAAAAAAATATATTAACAGCAAGAAGAAACAAATTTTTAGATTACAATAGTTAAGACTATAATTGGGCATTTTTTTATTTTATGTATTAATAAAGTGTACTGGATTTAAATATGTTATTACCTAAATTTATCATTTTAACAATAATCTACGGGCAAATATATGACAACAGACACGTGCTGATTGTTGGAACGAAAAAATTTGGGACTTGTCTTTTGTCATATATTTGCCCGTAGATTATTGTTTAAATGATAAATTTAGTGAATAACCTTGTATTTAAACCCATTACATTTTATTAATATATAAAATAAAAAATATGTCCGTCTTAACTATTGTAATCTAAAAATTTATTTTTTATTGCTCTTAATATATTTATTTCAGAGGGTACGAATACATTTGGGGTTGGGCTCGTACATTTAAACAAAATATAGTATTAAAACTATAAATTACTGTAAAAACTTCATCCATTTTAAATTTAGTGAAAAAGAAAAATTATTGTTGTTTTCCACTAGTATCATAATTGATAATATATAATTAAGGTCAAATATACGCCAGGAAATAAGTTTTGATTATTTTCCAGTCAATAAATAATTTACAAATCCCTACTCTACACTCAATATTTTTTTCTTGTACTATGTATTTAAGCGGAAAAGACTTATTTTCTATTAGTACTTTCCTATTCTCTACGAAGAACACCTACGCAATAAATTAATATTATCAAAAACCACGTAAAATTTATTGCCAATTTTTAATAGATGGTCACTCAAGGGTGTACTGGAAAATTCCAGTTTGCAATAGACAGAGGTGGTACATTCACGGACGTATATGCAAAATGCCCTAATGGCAGGGTGAGAGTTATGAAACTTCTGTCTGTAGATCCTGCAAATTATGATGATGCACCTAGAGAAGGAATTAAAAGAATATTACAGCAGGTAAAATATCATACCATAATACGTAAACTTATCAGTTAGCAACAATGATATTTCATATTTGTGTTTAGATAATAATTTTGTAATCTGAGTAAATAAATATTATTTTTAGGAAACGGGTTGCGCACTTACAGAAAATGGAAAAGTGGATACTTCCCTTATTGAATGGATTCGGATGGGAACTACTGTGGCTACTAATGCCCTTTTGGAGCGCAAAGGCGAAAGAATGGGACTAGTAATAAATAAAGGGTTTAAAGATGTTCTTTTCATAGGAAACCAAGCTCGGCCAAGCATTTTTAAACTGGTAATTTACTTCAATTTCGTATTTTAACATTTAAAATAGGAATAAAAGTATTTCGTACAATAGGGCTGCCATTTAATTTTTATTAATTTAAATACCTACATATTTACTTATGCTGGAAACTGTATTAAGTTCCTTTCCATATAACTATAGTTTTATTTACAATTTTCATTTTAAAATGTTACTATTATTAAATTGAAATGATTATTTTTTTGACAGAACCTGTAGAAAATTTATAGTTATGGTGTTATGGATATAATTAATAGCTAGGGCCCCCAAATCTGCTTGCCAAGGTCAGCAAAGTCACGGAATGCTCACACCCTATAATAATATAAATCTGAAAAAATAACAGAACGGGTTTCATAAAATTGTTTTATAAAATTGTATTTCACTTCTGTTCCGTTAAATTTATCACATAAAAAATATCCATGTTTGTTAACGTTTTGTTTCTTTCTGACTTGATTTAACCCTGAAGATGATCATTGTATGATCGAAACGTCGGTTTTAAATCAAAATAAACATCTTTAGACTGCGTTCCAACTATTTTATTCATCTCTCAATATGAATAATATTGCATAAACTTTTATTTAAAATACTTTTTAAAGAATGTGAAACCGTCTCATTCTATTTGTTATTATTTATTAAGGAAGTATTCAAAATGTGCGACAAATATTTTCCTTTATGATTAATAATTAGGTAATTAATAAAGAATGAAGTTTATTTTCTTGTGAAATTAAATGAATCATTTTATTTAAATATAGGATATTCGTACTCCTGATGTTTTGTATGAAAAAGTTGTTGAAATTGATTGTCGAATAGTACCAGCCCAACAAAATAGATGCCATTTAGATCAAAACAAATTGAAATGGAATATTATTGAAGATTCTACTACTGGTGAACCTATGTATGAAGTAAAGGGTATTGACGAAAACAGCATTAGAAACGATCTTAAAAAATTAAAAAACTCTGGAGTCGAAAGTATCGCTGTAGTTTTAGCGCATAGTTACACCGCTCCACAACATGAAATAATAGTTGGGAAAATTGCACACGAACTAGGTTTGCAAATATTTATAGCAAAACTGAATAAATGTTGAAATTATTTATGTTTTAGGATTTAAACATGTTTCACTTTCTCATCAAGTAATGCCGATGGTTCGGATAGTTCCGCGAGGTTTTACCGCATGCGCAGATGCATATCTTACACCACATATTCGTCGTTATTTAGATAGTTTTAAAAGCGGGTTTAAGGATAATTTAAAAGATTGTAATGTGCTTTTTATGCAAAGTGATGGAGGTTTAACTACAATGGAAACATTTAATGGTTCAAGAGCTGTATTATCTGGTCCAGCAGGAGGAGTTGTCGGGTAAATATCTTTGTTTTTATACCAGTTTAGAGATTTTTAACAGAGGTACATCATATAATTACATTTTTTGTAGGTATGCAGTAACAACTTACAACAAAGAAACCGATTTGCCAGTAATAGGATTTGATATGGGTGGAACATCAACCGATGTGTCGCGATATGCGGGACGATATGAACACGTATATGAAAGTACTACTGCCGGAGTTACTATTCAGGCACCACAATTAGATGTCAATACAGTCGCTGCTGGAGGTGGCTCCATGTTATTCTTTAGGTAGCTATGAATTATCTAATTTTTACCAACCGGCTTAATATACTGTTACGTTTTTATTTATTTAAAAGGGCTTAAAATATATATCAAGTGTTTATAATTAGGAATAAACTAATATTTAAAACACTATAAACAATAACGGGGAACCATTTTACTGTCTTAGATAAAACTTTTTAAATTATTTTTTAAAGATTGTATGATTAATTATATATTAAATTAATTATTTGCATAGATTTTTATGTAATATATGCTTAACAAACGAAAAACTTCTTCTTCCTTTTTAATTTTGACTGAAAAAATAACCTGTGCGGTCTATACACAGAGACATTACTGGTATTTGAGTCGCCGTTTGAATTGACCAATCAAAACTAAAACTATTTTGAATTTTCAAATAAGCAGCCAATCACATTTTAGCAATGTACCAAAGACATTGTCTAGAGTGGTTAAGCACATTAATAAATTTGCAATTTTTTTAACAATTTTCTTTGGTTTCAAGGGTTGTTAAGGGCTGAAAAATTTACGGATTATGTATTTAGTTATAATAAAGGTGTATACTAAGTATCAAGGCTTAATATTGCCTAATAAAAATGTTGATATGTCAGTGTAGTTCAGCGTTTCTCCGAGTGATGGCGAGAGTAGTATCGTTTTGAGATTTATTCATCATCTGATGAATTTTCTTGTAAAATTGGATTTTTTGCAAGTGTGGAAAGTGATTATTAAAGTGATAATAGATGTCTCTAGTGGTATTGTTTTGTGGTGAGTGATCGTATAATTATTAATTTCAAGCTAAATAAGATGTACAAAAAATGTTTGTACAAAATTAATGACACAACTAACAATTTTGGACTCCTACACGAAAAAATTCTGTGTATATATAAAAATATATAAAAAATAATTTAAAAAGTTTTATTAAGATAGTTGATAGATGGTTCCCCGTTATATATACATAAAACAAAATATAAGTAAGGTGTGCTACATAAATATGTCTTCATACGTTTGGTTGGCATATCGGCACATGATATAAATAGGTGAACGATGAAGGATATCAGTAGGCAAGCGGCAAGGTAAAAAGTGTTAGCGTTTCTGGAGGCCATCCTTGGGACATGAAACGAAATCCGGGACAAAAGAGATGGCGCATATCTTAATAACAAAAAACACAAAAATTATAAAAAATTTGCAGTCAATATTCTGTTCTGACGTGCTTATTAAATCGCTTATAACGCTAGGCAAATAAATTCCAGAATATTTTACCATATCTCATATATACAAACGCATCTATGAGAACATTACTATTCACATATAATTACGCACTGCTATTACTCCTATTGTTTTCGCTCAACGGGATATTCTAATATTTTTACCTCTCGCTATTGGATTATGTGTAATAATACTTTTTTTTGTTTTATTCATCATTTACTAAATAGGACTCTGTGGAAGTATAAATTAATTTTCTTTACATTTGCACAAACTACCTGGCTATTTTACAGGACTTTGCCAATTAAAATTTGGATCTGGATCCGTAAACAAAACATCGAATCCCGATTCAAGTCCAGATCCGGATCTAAATCCTAATTAAATTTACGGATATCCGCTTTAATATCCGAGGAACCGGATATTTTGTAATCCGGGTACTCGGATTCAAGTTTTGTTATATTGAAAACATACACGTTTTAAGTCTCTTATGCCAAATAAGTTTATCGTTGATGACTGCTTATTAATATTTCGATCCACAACTAGAAATGCTACTCTTTCGATTTCGTATATACATATTTTAAGGAATTTGATATATCAAATTGACATAACATCATATTTCACTAAGTTTATAATAATATAGTACAACATAAAAATTAGTGACCTTCAGGTAAAAATAAGCGGTATTTTAAGGAGATCGAAGTGTCGGTTAAATGTTAACGACATTAGATATTTTGTGTAAGTTTTCATAAAAAATGTTTTTTCTAGATCTGGTCTGTTTGTTGTGGGCCCAGAATCGGCTGGAGCCCACCCAGGCCCAACTTGCTACCAAAAAGGAGGACCCTTAACTGTAACGGACGCAAATTTAGCTCTGGGAAGATTACTTCCAGATTATTTTCCAAAAATATTTGGTCCAAATGAAAATGAACCATTAGATAAAGAAGCTACAATGAAGAATTTTAATAAATTAACGGAAGAAATAAATGCATTTTTATCAACACAAAAAGATAAAAAGTCGATGACCGTGGAAGAAATTGCTATGGGTTTTGTTAAAGTTGCGAACGAAGCTATGTGTAGACCTATTCGGGCACTTACTCAAGCCAAAGGGTAAAATAACAGTAAAAATTATGAAATATTTCAATAATTACTTTTTTTTTAGATATGATACTTCGCGTCATGCACTGGCATGTTTTGGGGGAGCAGGTGGTCAACATGCTTGTGCCATTGCTCGCGACCTCGGTATGGGAACTGTTTTTGTACATAGGTAATTATAATTTAATCCCCAGTCCTGTAGGTTTTAGTCAATAAGTCATTTCAGAAATTCAAAGCGCATGCGCGAAGACGGCAACAATACTCTTTTTATGCTCTTCATATTTCGTTCAAATTTTATTCAACAGTTGTATAAATAAATATTGTTTCATTTTAAATTATGTATTGAATGTTTATTATATTTATTCATTCATTTTAGATACGCTGGTATACTGAGTGCTTACGGAATGGCATTAGCAGATGTGGTAGAAGAAGCACAAGAACCAAGTGCCTCTATATATTCCAAAAAAAAATTACCACATTTTCACCAAAAATTATTACACTTACAGGAAAAATGTCGCGAGAAATTACGTTCACAGGGTTTTAATGATGAAAATATTGTTATGGAAGATTATTTACATATGAGGTAAAAAGAAATACACTTTATTAAATAAAATTTGTAAAATTTAAAGAACTGAACTTATAGATATGATGGAACAGACTGTGCTTTGATGGTTGGACCCGGAGGAGACTACATGGAAAAATTTTTAGAACGCTATCAATGCGAATTTGGTTTCACCATTTCTGATAGAAATATCATAGTTGATGATATTCGAGTACGAGGCGTAGGACGTAGTGCGTCTGCTGTAGAAATTGAGAAGACACCAGCAACTGGTGAAGCAGTACCCGAAAAGGTATTTTTCTACAATCGTGCGGGAAATGAATATTCTCAATCTCAAAATGAGTGCGGGAAATAATTAAAGCATAAAAATACCATACATAGCCGCCCGAGTAGTAGATGATAAAAAAAAAAACGTTGTTTTTTTATAAAATCGTGAAATCCGTCTCATTTAATAAATATAGTAATATAAAATAACATAAAATATGCGACTTTTCATTTATAAATTTCATATACACAACGGTACACGTAGTTTCCGGTTGCTGTTGTAAACAAACTAACCTAAAATTGTGACAGGTGACAGCAGAGTTAAAAGTAAAGGTATGTAAATAAAACATTTATTAACATAAATACCAAAAATTGTATGAAATATGTTTTTTGTGCAACCGGCCGCGAAATAGGCATTTCGCAGCCGCAATATAGGCCACGAAATTGAATTTCGCGGTTGTTGTTATGGCAACGGCTGCGAAATTGAGTAAACAAACACTATGATTTTTTCAAAACTAATTGTTTTGTTTATCAAATGTCAATTCCATAGCTACCTTGAAAGCCAACTTTCAATTTACAATGAAACTGTTTAAAATTAATAAAATTTGTAATTACATATTTTTTACGGTTGCACAAAAAATATTGTGTACACCTTGTTCGCGAAATCCTTTAGCGTCCTCGAGATTGTCTTGCCTCGGCCGCAAGCGGCCTCGGCGACAATTTTTCTCTCGGTACGCTAAAGAGTGATTTCGCGGCCTTGATATACAAATAACTATTTCGTTAACAATATGTCACAAAATCAAACTGACAAGTGATGACCCAAACAATCATAGTTCCAAACACAACCGGTAGAGAGCTATTGCCGCATCCGCCAAGCCGTGACGTCAGCGTCCAAATATTTGAAATTAAAGACAACTTTTAAAAAATCATCTCTCTGATTCTAGAGACTGATTCTAGAATTTGACCTATTGTTTCAAGAAAAAAATAATTAGAAAATGTGAAATGACCCCATTATATTTTACAGAATGTTGAAGTATATTTCGAAGGCGGGTATCAAACGACGGGAGTGTATTTATTAGAAAATTGTGGACCGGGTCATAAAATTCAAGGTCCAGCTATAATAATGGATCAATTAAGTACAATTTTGGTAGAATCTGGTTGTACGGCATTTATTACTAAATATGGAGATATTAAAATCACAATTGGAAGTGGAAATTTAGCTCGAATTGGTCCCGAATTAAATTCTATTCAACTTAGTATTTTCGGACACAGGTAAGTTACAAATTTCAATCTTTGATAATAAAATCAACTTAATCTTATTTTTAGGTTTATGTCAATAGCTGAGCAAATGGGTCGAATTTTGCAACGCACTTCAATTTCTACTAATATCAAAGAACGATTAGATTTCTCTTGTGCGCTTTTTGGACCTGATGGTGGTTTAGTTTCAAATGCTCCTCATATACCGGTTCATTTGGGAGCTATGCAAGAAACAGTTCAATATCAGATTAATACAAGGAATGAATTTAACGAAGGTGATGTTATTCTTTCAAATCATCCTTCAGCAGGGGGATCTCATTTACCTGATCTTACTGTTATTACACCAGTATTTTATAAGTATGTATGATTAATAAGAAATTTTATTTTAATGGAGGTTGCTCAAAAGTAATATAGTAGATCTTATTTTAAATATAGGGTACCTCTTAATTATAATTTCGGTTGTATATTTTCATTTATTTTGATGGATAAATATTTTAACAAAAAATATTTTCAAATATTTTTACTAGAAATATTGCCACTCCCGTGTTCTTTGTGGCAAGTCGAGGTCATCACGCCGATATCGGCGGCATTACTCCAGGTTCGATGCCACCCCATTCCACTTCTTTAAATCAAGAAGGTGCAACTTTTAAGAGTTTTCTCTTAGTAGAGAAGGGCACTTTTAGAGAGAAAGAACTCATTGATGAGTTAATGCGTCCCGGTACAATCCCTGGATCTTCTGGAACAAGAAATCTGGCTGACAATTTGTCAGACTTAAAAGCTCAAATTGCAGCAAATCAAAAAGGAATTATACTTGTACGAGAGCTGATTGAAGCGTATGGATTAGATGTTGTCCAAGTATGAATAAAAAATGATTTAAGTTTTTTGTTATATGTATTATTTTTAGGCGTATATGGGCCATATTCAAAATAATGCTGAATTAGCTGTAAGAGATATGTTGCGACAAATTGCAAAAACAACTTTACAACGAACAGGCAATACTGTTTTAGAAGCTGAAGATAGATTGGATGATGGTTCACCAATTCATTTAAAAGTTACTTTAAATTCCGAAGAAGGTTCCGCAATATGCGATTTTACGTAAATATTAATTGAATCCAAGTCGATATTTTTACGTATTTATTCTGTTTGTAGTGGTACTGGTCCCGAAGTATGGGGCAATTGCAACGCACCAAGAGCTATAACACTATCAGCTCTAATTTACTGTCTGCGTTGTATGGTGGGCCATGATGTTCCTTTAAATCAAGGCTGTTTAGCTCCAGTGAAAGTTATTGTCCCTAAAGGCTCAATTTTAGATCCGTCCGATGGTGCCGCTGTAGTCGGGGGTAATGTGTTAACCTCCCAAAGAGTGGTTGATGTTGTACTCAAAGCATTCCAAGTGTGTGCAGCTTCCCAGGTAAATTTTATTATAAATTTAAAACGGATACGCAAAACCGGAGGTGTTTATAAAACTAATTCTTGCGGCCCGCGTCGCATAAACGTTTCTACATCTGAATTAGAAAATGAAAATAAAATGACTGATTTAGCACTTCTCGAAGGTTAAAATTAACTAATAAGTGTTATTCTTTCATATAAAGTTGGCTTTTTAAATTAAACTGAAATTGTGACAATCCCATATTAAAAACTTAATTTATTTGAAACATCTGAATCCAGCTACGTTAACAGTGTCGCAATGTTTGGTTTCGAAAGATGACAATTCAAGGCCATTTGTTCGAAGAAAGAATAAACACTATTTTATATAGCGGTAATATAGCAACATTATGTATTAGAAAGAGATAGATTATTTGACGTATGTCTATGTGATTTATGCTATATGACAGATATACGTTCCATATTCATATTGCTCTCTAACACACTAAAAGTAATAGGAACGTATGTCGATGAGTTGCTGGTATGCAATTATCTATTGAACTGCCCTCTACGTTAAAGCAAATCCACTGGCGCAGTTTGTTTTTTGAATTTGACGCACGATTTAACGTTTAATCAAAATCAACGAATAAGTTTCTAATTTTGTTCCGCGATTTTATTGAACATAATGATGGGAGAGAAAGGAAAAACTTTGCGAAGGCAAGCTATTCAATTTGTGCATAATGAACACGAATATTTTCAACGGGATTTTCAATGATTAAAATGTATCCACAAATATTATACCTGGTGCACGCCTATGTGTATGGAATGTAGTGAAGTTATTTGCAAGTAATATTATACCAGATGGTTTGAAAATGACCTTGAATTGTCATCTTTCGTGGATCAAACTATACCTTTTGTCAATCCTGTGTATTATGTATAAATTCCATACATAAATTTTCTTGCAAAAGATTTTAAATTTCCAGTAAAATTATATCATAAAAAAACTATGCAAATTGCACGTGACACTGACATCTTCTTTAGCTTTTCCTATTCATTAGGGGTCGCTGTTTTTTATTTTCTTCTCCCACTCATTTCTGTTTTGCGTGTCGTTCTCATTCAGTTCTTTTTCTCTCAAGTCTTCCGCAATACAGTCCTTCCATTCATTCTTCTTCCAATATATTCTTCATCTCTCCTCGTGACATGTGCAAACCAATGCAATCCTCTCCTATCTTTTTAGAAACTTCTTACGCTAGAGTTAATTCCCTGAATCTTTCATTCCTTACCGTATCTTTCCGTGTCTTCCCTACATCTATCTCAACATCCTCATCTCTGCCAAATTCATTTATTTTCATTGATACTGACATCTGTCAATTTGAATTATCTTAATATATTAGCAGTTTCCATGGTTAGCATAGCTGCTGGATTATAAAATTTAATATCTATAATTCTTTAACTGTATATCTATTGAATATGAAGTATAAAGTGCTATCAAATCGTATAGAGAATAATATATTTTTTAACTTATAATAACGTTAAATGTCAATAAATGATATTTAACTGGGTTTTTTTAAGAAAAACTGTTAAAAGTTGCAAATGAGGGAACTTCCGGTTCACCAATTATAACCAAAATCTAATCACTTCTTCTGGATGTAAACTTGAAGAATATAATTTTTGGAATCGTGGTATTGACGTTATGCAATCCGAAACTTTCGTCACACACACACACATACACATACAGACATCATCGTAAAAATGGTCAAAATTGTATTATATGAACCCTAAAACGTACTTATTCACTAAAAAATCATTGAATTTTTGGGCCAAAGACAATATCTTCCTTACCTAAAGGTGACGGAAGGTAAAAACAGGTGATATTCACAAAAAAACATATTTGTATTTAAAAAGTAAATGTTGTTTTACTATATACGTACATTGTAGTCATGAATAAATATTAAATTCTATGTTCTAATGTAAAGTATAGGACATTGAGTGTCGTTTACGACTACATTTTAAAAATTTATAAGTAATTGATAAAATAAATATTTCATCACGGCATATTACCCATTGCTGGATGTGCCAATCTGCTTTGTACAGATTTCGGTAATGATGGAATATTTGTACCGTGCGGGCGCTTACCAGGCGTCACCTCACGAGCACCCATAGCTGGCGTGGAGAGTGCAATTTAGTGCCATTAAAATTCGAAGTAATTTTTGGCGTCGGTCGCGATCGAACCCGGGTCCCCAGATTCGCGACCAGACACTCAGGCACACGGCCACGAGACTCCATACTATTTTTTTCATTTTTTCAATTAATCTACCCCCATAAGTAATTGATGTAATTGATTATTATAGGGGTGTATGAACAATATAACATTTGGATGTGAGACATGGGGAATGTATGAAACCGTTGCTGGAGGAAGTGGTGCAGGCCCCACTTGGCATGGGCGAGGCGGTGTTCATACTCATATGACAAACACTCGTATTACGGATATAGAAATTCTTGAACGACGATATCCAATCATTGTAAACCAGTAAGTTTTAATTATTTTCACTAGAAAACTATAGACTCTAAAATAAACGGGGAAATTTTACTAGATTTAGTTTACGGAAAGATTCTGGAGGGGCAGGTCAATTCAATGGAGGAGAAGGTGTAATCAGAGAATTATTATTTCGATCACCTTTAACTTTGAGTGTACTAACTGAACGAAGAGTTAATGAACCTTATGGTATGGCTGGTGGATTACCTGGTGCCCGAGGCTTCAATTTACTTATAAGAAATGATGGCAGGATGATCAATTTAGGCCCGAAAACAGCTGTTCCAATTTATTCAGGAGTAAGATACAGTTTAAGGAAGTGTAATTTTTATAAAAAATGTTTCTTTTTGAAGGATATATTCCGATTACATACTCCTGGAGGAGGTGGTTACGGAATTTCTGGGAGAGAAAATAAAACGGAACAAAATACAATATCAGAACACACATTTATTGAACGCGGAAGCATATATGAGTACCGGAAAGCTCAAGAGTCAGTTTAAATCAAGTAGGTAAATAATGCATTTGTGCCTTATGTTAAAAAAATGTTACAATTGTATATTTGTAAATTTTACTAATAAATATATAATTTTTATGCTGCCGTCTCATAATGACAACATTATAAACCTTAATTTGAGTACACTGAAACATTATAAATAATGAATCCATTGAAGTTTATAAACAAATCAAAAACAGCAGAGGTATAGTTTATATTTTTAAAGATGTCTGATCAAGGTCATCTGTATGAATTAACAAGTTAATTTCGCTCATTTTTGCATGGACCAGAAGGGCGCACGATAAAGATTGATATAACACGCTTGTTTTTCAAAAATTCATATTGTTTCCATGACTTGATCTCTACGTCATCAATCGTAACCATATGATTCAAATCACCAGGGGCGGGAGGGAATTGATGATGTCATGTTGTCGAGTGAAATCGTTTGATTTTCGTAGTATTCATACAATTCAAAACTGAAAACTGACAATATACAGTAAAACTTATACCGTTTGAATATTATTATTCATCAAAATTCGAAGTAAGACATTTATTTCGCAATAATAAATCAATTGAATAATTACGATGTAAGGTCAGAACTGACAGTATTATAATAAATATAATCTATATTGTGTCAGTTTTGTTGTTCATCAAAATTATAAATAGTGATTTAGCAATACTAAAAGAATTAAATAAATACGATATAAGCATGGATCTTATATGCTATAATAAATAAATAACAAATGCATACTTTGTTATTAACATTGTTACATTTTGTTTATTTTCACCTAGCCACCTATAATATATGAATAAAAATTATTTCCCATATACTTAATTATCTTATTTTTCCCGATTTTTAAAAACTAATACATCATTGAAAAGACAATAAAATGGCGGTTTATATTTTAGTAAAATAATTTTAGGTTGCTATTTAAAAAATAAAAGTTGATAGTCGCATCTTGTAAACCTGCCTTTATAAAAAATATCTACACCTGCCATCAAATAGTATATTTAAAATAATAAAACTTTTATATGAGCCATTTTTTCTATTATAATAAAAAAGTTAAGGGGGGGGTGAGACTTCCCAGTCTCACTCTGTATGTAAAAAAAATATTTTGGTGGTCCGCCGACCACGATTTGGGAAACACTGTATAACATAAATAACTATTAAAATACAGGATACAGGTCGTGTCATAACAGATTGGAACACAATAAAAACTCATATTTTGCTTTAAGCAGATATGATAATTTATTTACTTAGTTATTCCCACTAAAACTACATAAATAATCCTCTTTGGATGTAATAAGTACATTTCAATTTAAAATTTATGAAATATTAACATGCAGTGCATTAAAATAAGTGCAATATAATTTCTTTTAAATCTGTAACAATAAACAAACTCCAGCCAAAGTCCACTTCGCAGGTTTTTCTTTAGACCGTAAATTGAAAGTCCATACAAAAGTAGGGCCTCTCATTCTCGTTTTGTAAACAGGACATTCGTACATATTACGCAAATCTTGCTTATCTTGAGTAATAGCCTTAATATACATGACTGGCATAATAGGGAACAGCTCTTTTAATTTGGAATCTCCGATACTTCCTATTTGGCTGTCCCAGCGCGCGCCTTCCATATACAGACCGTGAACATAGGCTCCTTCTCTTGGAGCATTTCTAGAAATTAAATAATGAATTAAATGAATTTTATGATTTTTTTGGGGGAAATATTACGTCGTTTCATCTCTGGTTTTCTTTGTTACATCACAGAAAAGGCACATTTTATCCAACGGCCATTCATTTTTACGTGCTGTTTGTTGCATAATTGCAGTTAGAAATGATTGCGGGTTGAAGAAACCTGCTAACCAAACTGCTGAGGGTAGCTGGAAAAAATAAACATATAATTGACTTAAAATATTCAAACAATTTCAAAAATTATTTAAATTAATTCTACCATTTAGTTTTTTTAAAGCAACCGACGCCGGAAGTCAAAATATTTTCTAATTACTTACTGAAAAATCGCTCGCCCAATTTTCAAGTTCTTTTAGTCGCATGGTAAAATCAGCAAACCACTGTCCTAAGGGTAGTAAACTAGGATAGGCCCGTTTAGTCCAGTTGTCTGGTACATGGTCCATAAATAGTGAGGCTTCCAAATTTTCCATATCACTTGTAATTGTAAGTTCACCCTAAAATATAATTTTTAAGTAAAACACCATATATACAGAGAGTAACAGAAATAAGTACATCGTCGAGTACAAGCAATTACTGCCGTTGTGACTGCGACAGAAATACAATGAAAGGTTGAATGAATTTATCAACACAAAAGAAAGGTTAGAAACTGATGAATAGATTGACCGATACACTAGATGGTGAAACTATACACAAATCGGGAAAGATAAGAAATAGAATACCTCGACTAAGGAACCAAACAAACCTCAAATTTTTATGTTACAAAAGGTTGGACAATCTAAAAATGGTAGGACATTTATAGGATCCAGTCGACCAAGAACAACTCTACAATTGAGGGAACAAGAAAACACAGAAAGATTATTAAAAGTAATGGAGACTTAAATGAAATCACAATAAATGTTCAAAATGGCCACCGTCATTGACAATACACTCTGAAGGCGTCGACGAAATGATGTAACTATTGTTCTTTCAATATCCTACAAATTGTCATATGTGACATTTTGTATTTGCTATTTTTCAAGTACTAAAACCTGGCTTAGAATCAACACTTATTTTATTTACATACATGTAAAATGGTGCGAACTTTTGGAAGATGATTCGGAAAACGGTCGAAATAAATTTGCTGGGCTTTGGCAGCGTTTCTCTGAGCTTTTACCATAAGCCAGCACAATGTATGTATACTCGTTATCCGTAAAGGCAGGCATATTTACTGATTATAACTTTTATAATAATTATTAATCGATTTATTTGGTGAAAATTTATTTGAAAAAGTTGACATCTCTTCGAAAAAAAAGTTATTAAGAAATATTATTGCTCTCGACGAGTTATATCACTGCTTAAATTTAATGCACTTATTTCTGTTACACCTGTATTTAAAGTAATTTACAAATACCTTTAGTCCCAATTCTAATTCCTTTAAAGACCGCCTCATTTCTTTTGAGAGAATATTCATTCGTTCACATTCTTGAAAAGCAACAATAATATACGGTGTACGATCTTCTATTTTCCCCATAAGTTCCTGGATGTTAAATTCTTCTGGAAGTTTATCTGTGATATCTTCCAACATAAATTTAACTTTGTCTTCTCTACTAATAGTAACTCCTCCTTCACCTCCTGTTTCTTTCGGTTGCATTTCGAATATAGTTTTGAATAAATTATCAGCCATTGCCGTTAAGACTCCAATTTCTGAGTTTGGATGCAAACCATATAAATGAGGAGATTCCGCTGGCAAGATATCGTCAATGAATCGATGATATCTGTAAGAATTCAATTTAATCTTTGTCAGAATTAAAAGTTATTTAACAAGAGATATTTTTAATTAATTTCTAAAAACTGTTATTTCTGCGGGCCGTAAAAAGTTCTTGGAAGTTGAATGTTTTACATAGAAAGAGATGGAAAACAAAAGACGCAGAATGCGTTTTTTACCTCCCGCTACCCTTGGTAAGGGAAGTATAGGGGTCGTATTAAAAATCGCATATCGATATTTTGGTAAATGACCACGTTTTAAGGTCCCTAGAATGCAATTTTAACATTTTCACGATGATGTCTGTGTGTATGTGTTTGTGGACCCTCTTTACGCTCTAACTCAAATACTATCGTTCAGAAAATTTTGAAACCTTGTATGTTTTAAGGTTCCTAGAATCCGATTATAACATATTTACGATGATGTCTCTCTGTGTGGGTGGATGTGTGTGTGTATGTGCGTGTGTGAGGATGTTAGAGGTTCGATTTCACAAATTCTATAAGACTAAAGACTTGCGTAACTACGGATTCCTCAATTTAACAGTTATGGGAAGAGTTAAATAGATTCTGGTAACAATTGGACAACTGGAAGTAGTAGTATTTTAACAAAAATCTTCTAAATATTATTTTTTTAAAATTTATGTTATTGCAAATATTAAAAAAAACAAAATTTTCTGTCCAACACATTTAATTTTTTTTTATACCTTATACTTATAGATATATTGATATATAATTTATAAAATAATCTGTTGTAGTAAATCTCACAGCCTGCTCACAGCTCAAACATCTGCATGGTAACTACGTAAGAAATTAAAATGTCTGTAATTGACAGATAAATGTCACCAATGTCAGTATCAAAAATTCAAAGATAGTACTGAAGGCTTTTTCTGGGAATGATATTTAATATTTCTTATTGTATTATTAATTATATATTTAAAATTATAGGTATATTACATGAACCCTTCAGAAATACCGCTAATCCAATTAATGAATTGGAAAAACCTCGAACATTTAGAAGAGTAGGAGAAAACTTGCTCATAGAATGAATTTAAAATTATAGAAAATACGTACAAAATTTTGAATTAAATTAATAGATAATGGTTTCACTGACAATCAAGAAAAAATAAAATCTTACAGTATAAATCTATTGTTACGAAATTAAAATTCTTACCCCATATAATCGGTATTAGGTGGAGCTGGGACACCCTGAGCAAAAAATAAATCGCCATCAACAAGCTCAGGTTGCATATATTCTTCCAAATATGTTCGACATAACCGGCGATCCCAGTCATCTGTTATGTGGCCACCGTACATAATTTCTCCAAATAAATATCGTAAATCTTCCCATGGTACCTAGTTATTATCATAAATTAATTATTAAGGCCAAATTACATGCCATTTTTTTAACAATCATTCTTTTTTTAAATCACACACATATACGCTCTCTAAACTAATGAAAAGTATTATTACTTTATTATTGTTTTCCAAATAATTATACAAGACATTGACGCTAATAGTAAGATCTCCAAGGTTAAACGGATAAACTTTATTCCATCCTTGTGCACCAAACTTCCGCCTTTCTGCAACGACTGCGTGAAAGTAACACAAAGAAAATAGTATAGCTTTGAATTCTGCTTCTTTGCCGCACATTTCCAATGTTTCTTGATTAAAATTATCCAAAGCTTTATGCAAATTCGCCAACATTCCAGTAGGAGGTTCGTTTGTGATTTTAATAGAAGATTCCAAAATACCCTGAGGTATAATATTAACTTGCGGATCGGGATTTGGTTCTGCACTAATAAAAAGGCGGAAATTTTCGTGAGAACCATCCGAACATTGTTCCATTTTCTTTTCTAATGTTGGTAACCACCTACAAAATATATTGTTTTAATAGATATGAAGTTTAATGCAATTTTAGCTTGAGAGTCCATAATTTTGACTATAGATGTCAGTTCAATCGACTAAATCAATGAGTTTCACACTGGAATGCCATTTTTACAGAAATTTGACTACCTATAATTTTTTTAAACATTTTGAAGTTTTCGGGGAAAATGTGTGTATTACCTTGAAACTAGATGAATATTTTGCAGAATGACCCAATGTCCCATTTTCGAGGCAATTTCTATAGCATTTTCAGCAACTTCTTCTTGGCCTTGTCCTAAAGACACATTATGGAAATTGAGATTATCCGTTGTAAATCTTAATTTCTTTCCCAAACTTTCCACATCTTTCAAAGGATTTACACCAGGTGATAATATAAAGAATGTTGGAACAGATGAACTTGTCTCTTCAAAAGATTTTGCAAATTCTACACTACGGGCTTCTACAAATTTGCTTCCGAGCTTTTCTTCTACAAAAACTCTAAAAATGAATTTAATTTTATTTTGTTACTTATTTATTTTTAATAATTTGAGTCGAAATTACATTAAACAACATTGGTTGACACAACCAAAGTTAACTAATGTAAATAGGCAGCGAGCAGTCACATGACTCGAGCGACCTTGAGCTGTTTGGAATAAGCTGATTTGTGTGCATTTATCACTTTGACTCCTTAATAAGAACAATATGTTTTGACGTTTGAGATACGAGCCCCGTCGCAACATCAATTGGCCCTCCCGCTTTAATTGCGTAACAAATTATCGCCATTTTTTAATAATATTACAGATATTTTATCGTTCTATAGTTATTTGCGATGCAGATACGTAAAACTAGTCTTTAGTCACGAATAGGTCAGAATTAAAACACGAGCGCAGCGACGGTTTGAAAACCGATGAGATGTATAAAGAAATAATTTTATTTATTAAATACTTTACGATATTAAATGAAAAGTTTACCATGATAACAAAATATAACATTTTACGCACTCTTTACAGTGTATAAAGAGTCACTTTTCAAGCACCAGTGCGTAAAAAGTAAATAGGTGTGCTACGAGTACAGTAAAAATTACAAAATGATACGTAAAATATACCAGAATTTAACAATATTTATTTCTTTCAAGTTAAATTTTTGAATATTTGTATTGTCATCCGTTGCTATCGTAACAGTAACCAAACACTTCAAGGTCGGTCGAGTCCGGTGTCTGCTCCCAGCCCATGACGTCACTTTATAGGTAGAAGATGGTAGGAAACTGGCAACGGCAACTGCTACCATCAACCAGGGAGTAGATATCAACCACTGCATCAATTAAAGTTGAAAAACAATCAACTTTGGTTGCAAGTTCAAGTCTGGAGTTGCAGTAGTGTGAATTGAATAATATAATACAGTAGGTTCCTGTTTTCTGCAACCATTCGCATTGCAACTGCAGTATTTAGAGGTTAGTTTAGTTTTCAAGTTTTTATTATTAAAAATGACAAAAGTGGAACGCTGACGATATGTAAATCAGTTATTAATAACATATTTGAATTAAAACGAATTTATGTTGAACCAGCCGTGATGATATATTTATTTTATGTAATTATGTAATTTTTGCAACTTTGGTTGAAGTTGCTTCAACCAAGGATGTTTCCAACAACTAAAGTTGACTAATGTAATTTCTGCAGATGATTTATAATAGATGTAACAAACAAATTCTTTTATAATTGTCTGTTACATACTTGCAACATTTATATAGGAATTTTGATACCCTGTTTTCTAATTGATTCGTTCAATTCAAATTTCACTATTCTCAAATACTTACGTCACAGCGTATGTCATTCTATCTGGTCTTAAAGCCCTCATCATACAAAGTCTTTGTAAGGCATTTTTATTTTTCCACTCCTGAGGAAATTTTTCTTTTTCTGGAGCTTCTGCTTCAACAAACTTGAGCCACCGTTTAGCCGAACCCTGAATATCTCTATCTAAATTCCGAAATTCGTACATTTTTGCTAAAGCTTTTATTCCACCCCAGCTATTATTTGAGAGGAAGTCTACTGGAGACTGCAGATTTGAAACAATTGGATATCTTAACAGGAAATCTAATTCTTCTTGATTCACTTCTTTAGCAGTTACTAGAATCTAAAATATAACAATATGAACAACAGAGAAAAATAACAGTTATTATTTTTCTCCTAAATAATCCATAAACCTTCAAGGTTAACATAAAAAATCGTAGAACTCTGCATTTTGCATGTACGAGGGTCATTCAATAAGTAAAGAGACAAATTCTATAATTTTAAAACTATTCAATGAATGTGTACAATCTTTTCAGGGGTATTAGTTGGCAACCTTGGGATATGCTCTGATCAGCTGTTTCATCATTTTATGTCAACATAACCTCAAAATTTTCAGTTCACCATGGCAAGTCCACTAGAAGATTGCACCTTAGAAGAGCAGCGCTCAGTCATTAGATTTTTAGTCGCAGAAGGTGTAAAACTAAGTGAAATTTTTTCTAGAATGTTAATACAGTACGGTAAAAGTTGTATGAACCGTGCGAATTTTTACAAGTGGGTTGATCGGTTTAAAAGTGGCCGAACAAGTGTAGGTGATGAACCCCGATGTGGACGTCCAGTCACAGGGTCCAGTCTATTGCGATTTCCTTGAAGATCAGCGAACTATCAATAGCCAATACTACTCTGAGATGCTAGAACACAAAGTTAGACCAGCTATCAGTAGCAAACGCCGTGGACTCTTGTCAAAAGGAGTCATTCTTCAGTACGATAACGCCCGACCTCATACAGCTCAGCTGACCCGTGATAAGCTTCAATAATTGGGTTGGGAGGTCTTACCTCATCCTTCCTACAGTCCCGACCTCGCTCCATCTGATTTTTACCTGTTTGGACCACTTAAAAACGCCCTACGTGGAAAAAGATTTGCTAACAATGAGGAAGTTAAGGAAGCGGTGCAAAAGTGGCTTCGGGGTAAATCGAAAGAATTCTTCGCCAAGGGAATTAGGAAGCTGCAAGAAAGATGGGACAAGTGCATAATTGTGGGGGGTGTTTATGTTGAAAAATAGCCTTAATTTTGAAAGATTGAAATAAAGCGTTTTTGAGCTATAGCCATTTGTCTCTTTACTTATTGAATGACCCTCGTATAATTTATATTAAAAATATTACCTGTATTGTCATTAAGGTGACGAAAATAAGTTTGTCTTTTTCAAATAATCCCCGACTAGTGTACATATAAACAGAGTACGTTATGCAATCTAATAAATTCTTCACTCTGTCAATTAATTTTTCCGCTGGTTCGGCTTTAGCTAAAGCGTCTTTAAATACAACAGTAAATGCCTTCAATGAAAACAAATATATTGCATTAATTCTGAACAATTCATTCAAAATAAAATATAGGAGAGATGCTCGAGTAGCACATTTTCTATATTGTTCTCTTGCTTCATCGATTTTTATGCCAGTGATCTTAGCTTCTTTCACTTTTATTTCTATTTCGACAGACGTTCTCTTGGTAGTTTCTAAGTTTTCTACCAAAGTAATATCACTGAGAATATTATCTCCCGCGTTGGATAAACGCCAGAGTAAGTCATCCTCAAGTGTTTTTAAAGTAATTTTGAAATTATTTTGTGTTGTTGTTAATTCAGCTTTGAGATTTTCAAGATCTGGTCTTTCTGCTTTTACTACTTGTGCTAGTAATTGTTCCTCTAAACTAAAATATATTGTGTTAGTATATGTACATTGTTGTAAGAATAATATTTACCCATCTTTTGTGACAGTGAAGTTTATTAAAGTGGTTTGCGCTTGCATTTCAGGCTTATAATGTGGATTTGCAAGTTTAGTTTGAAGAATTAATCTAAATTTGGGGTTAAAATCTACTTCTTTATCACCAATTTTAATTACTTTTCCTTTTTTAATTAATGCCCTGCCTAACAATGGGTCTAATACTGCATCCACAGTTTCCCCAATATATTCTATTAACACAACGTCTCCACTAGTAATACATCTTTCTATTATATCTAAATAATTCTTCATCCCTAATCTGAAATAAAAAAATATGTACATATATGATGCAGAATTTTCAAAATAACACATCCAATAATGGGATTTTGAAAACTGAGAATAGATAAAATAATTGGACAAAACCTGACGCATTTGTAAATAATTTGGGTTAAGTATTTTTATTTGGTGTGTAAACGTAGTTTTTGTTGTAATCAAAAATCTTTTTACTTTCCTTCACGATAAGATGGAAGGACTGTAATGCGGAAGACTTGAGGGAAAAGGAACTGAATGAGAACGACACGCAAAACAGAAATGAGTGGAAGAAGAAAATAAAAAATAGCGACCCCTATATAACGAATGGGAAAAGATAAAGAAGAACAAGTTGTCAGTGTAGATATAGAGTTAAAGAATTATAAAGAAATTAAATTTTATAAATCAGCCAGCTATGCTAACCAAGAAAATTGTTAATATATTCAGATCAATTGACAGATGTCAGTATCAATAAAAAGTAAACGAATTTGGCAGAGATGAGGATGTTGAAATAGATGTTGGGGAAGACACGGAAAGATACGTTAAGGAAATAACTCTAGTATTACAAGTTTCTAGAAAGATACAAGAGAGATGATAATATTGGTTTAAAAATGTTATGAGGAGAGAAGAAGAATGAATAGCTTAATAATAGAAGATTGAAGAAACAGAGGAAGATCAAAGATAAGATGGAAGGACTGTATTGTGGAAGACTTGAGAGAAAAAAAACTGAATGAGAACGACTCGGAAAACAGAAATAAGTGGAAGAAGAAAATAAAAAATAGCGCCCCTAAAGAAACCAACAAGTGCAATTTGCATAGTTCATAGAATAATTTTACTGGAAATTTAGAATATTTTGCAAGAAAATTTATGTATGGAATTTATACATAATACACAGGATTGACGGAAGGTATTGTGCCGCACCACATCAGATTTTTTTAAATAATCTTATAAGGTCAATAAATAAACTCATCCTGACCAGCTCAACGATTTGAGTATGACAACACTAGATTCCTAGAACTTTAGAAACATCCTCATAGTTTATACGCATCTAAAATATGCAGTAACATAAAAATAATATTACCTTATAACTTTCAATTGGGCAGAATACTTATTCTTGACCCATTTAAGACCTTGCAACTGAGGATCTATTAATAATGGCCATCGAGTCGAGTTAATCATAATTGTAGCATTTTCAGTTGATACACGGTCAGTTGGTAAACCCTCATTATTCCATTGAGCAATCTGTGCATCGTCTGTTAATAAAGTTAAACAATCTAAGCCGGGTGCTATTGGAATCGGTGGTTGAAGTTTTTGGAAAAATGGCATCCAGTACTTATTTTCTAAATCAACGCGATATGTCTTAGAAAAGCAACCAACGTACGATAAAAATGCAGTAGATATTAATATATCTCCTGGTAATGTTTCTTTCGCGATACCGTATCTGAAAATGCAAATAGCATTATTTTTTTTAAGATAGATAAATAATAACATACGTTTTTATTAATTCTCGCCAACGGACATTTTCAGAAGCTAGTCCGTTAATGAGTCGATTAGCTAAATTAATAGTATATGCAGTTGCATCTGCTTCAGCTTGACATTTCATTTTTGCTTCTATCGCTTCTTCAAAGTCTTCTCTCAAAAGGCCCAGCTTTTTCTCTAATTCCTGGTAACAAAAATAATAAATAGAGCTAGTCATTAATATGACAAGGCGAGCAACAACAAATAAATAACTTTTATACACTCTTCTAAATTATAGTTTCAGGATCAATATTTCAAGTTTGTTATCTTTGTTAGTCAAAATTCTGTTTAGAAATAATTATCATTTTTCCCAAAGCGATTTGTTTAGAATGACTGTCAACGGACTAGACAGTTATTTGTTGACAATAAAGTCTAGACGTTATTGCAAGCCATATGATACCTTCTTCAACCCCTCAGAGATAATCCTCTCACGAAAGTAACGTTTTGTTTGAAGTAGTCTGTCTTAGATACTCGTGTCGACGAGACATGTAGTCTGTGTTTTAGTTTCTGGCGCGGACTAAACGCCCGCCTGCTGAGTTACAATGTAACTATTTAGTTTATTTGATTTAGTTATGTTTAGTTTAGTAATCAATAATAATAAGTTTAATAGTTAATAATTGATTAGTGTTAGTGTAAATATGTGTAAATAAAGAAAGAAGTTAGTAATATTAATAATGTATGTGTCTGTAATGTAAGTCATCATCATCGGTCATCAAAGTTAAGTGTATGTGTGTTCGTCCTTCGGTTAATCAAGTCGTGGTCATCTTTGGTAAAAGAAGTGCAAGGCCATCATCATTAGAGCTTCTGTGACCCCTCCTCGTGTTACAGATTGTACGACAAGAATATGCTTGTAATTTAATATTATTCAAAATTTCCTATTGCTAATACTTGGTTGGATGACAGTACTTGATAATAAACATTAGTCCTTGTTTGATTTACCAAGAATCGCACACATTAAAGGGTCTGATGTCACATTTTGTTACCTGTAATTTCGCTTTTAGATCTGTAAGTTTAGCTCTTGCATCAGATAATTCAGCTAATGCCTTATTCAAAGCTTTTCGTTTGGGTTCAACAACAACATAAATATCATAATATTTCATAATATTTATCACCCATGCGCAAAGACCAGCAGCAGCAATAGATTTGCTCATAATTTTCTCAGGGCTAAATTCTGGATCACTGATATATGGCATAATTGCTTTCTGGACATCAGGGTGTATATTATCTTTATCGTAATTTGTTAAATCGAATAGAAATTGATCCACTTTTCCCATTAACATTTTACAAGCTTTCCAACTTCTATCTTTGGGTAATTTTCCTCTTTCGGAAAATAGGACTAATACAGCTGCTGTTACATTGACCACAGCATCGGGAGGTGTACCGAAAGACTTTAACTCGGTTAAATTGTTCTTGTTTAAAGTGTTTAAAGCTTCTTGAGCAGCGAGAAGAGCTGGTTCGGCTCTGCGCAAATCTTCTTCGCATACAGCAGCCTGTTGAGATACATCTTCCTCTATAACAGTTACACGTGCTTCTTCTGCCGCAGCTAAAATTCCATTAAATTATTAAAATATATTTAAATATTATTTTATAATTTACCAATAGCCTGTTCTTTCGCAACTGCTTCATTTTCTACAGTTAATACTTGAATTAAAGCATCTGCCGCTTCATTTTTCTGTTTAAGTATAATTTCTTGCGATGCTAATTGTACTTTTAAAACATCAACCTGAAATGAAAAACTGTTTAGTAATTTGAAATATACAGTGGAAACCTGTTTATCCGGACTTGACGCCAAGATTTCAGTCTCTTCATATTCAATAGAAATAGAGTTAAAGAATTATAAAGAAATTAAATTTTATAAATCAGCCAGCTATGCTAACCATGAAAATTGTTAATATATTCAGGTAATTCAAATTGACAGATGTCAGTATCAATAAAAAGTAAATGAATGAGGCAGAGATGAGGATGTTGAAGTAGTTGTTGGGGAAGATACGGTAAGGAAATAACTCTAGTGTTACAAGTTTCTAGAAAGATACAAGAGAGATGATTGCATTGGTTTGAAAATGTCATGAGGAGAAAATAAGAATATATTGGAAGAAGAATGAATAGCTTAGTAATAGAAGGTTGAAGAAACAAAGGAAGACTACAGATAAAATGGAGGACTGTATTGCGGAAAACTTGTGAAAAAAGGAACTGAATGAGAACGACACGCAAAACAGAAATGAGTGGAAAAAGAAAATAAAAAATAGCGCCCCCTAACGAATGAGAAAAGCTAAAGTAGAAAAAGATATCAGTGTCAAGTACAATTTGCATAGTTTGTTTATGAAATAATTTTACTGGAAATTTAGAATCTTTTGCAAAAAAATTTATGTATGGGATTTATACATAATACACAGGATTGACGGAAGGTATTGTGCTGGCCACAATATATTTTTTTATTATTCTGCTAGCCAAGCTCGCGGTGTTATCGACAGATGGCTCTGCATGTGGTTAGTTACCTCTACAGGCTTAATATCTTTGTGGGATGTTTATCATCCGTCCACTCAACCATCTCAGTGCCTCCTAGAGGCGTCAATACATCACACTGAAGAGCTCCAATAAAAGAGAAACACGTGTGTGGTTCTGGTGAGTGGGCCAGTCTCTGATAAATGACCGAGAGGTTGATTCAGAGACTGAAATCTTGTGAAACGTGCCAAGTGTTTTAAATATTATAATATTATTAATCCCCATTATATTTGATAATATTTACCTCGTTTGTAGTACTTGCCAATTTTTCTAAACCAGTTGTAAGTCTCATAATCCTTCCATTTAAATCATTCACTTTTTCTGCTAAAAGTTTTGAATATAAGGCAATTTGTTCTAGGAAAGTTTTTGGAGTAGTGTAGTTGTATCGCTTGTCGTTAAGTAAATACATTTTCGACATATCATTAACACTCGTGTGCACAAAAGACATGAAAGATGAAACTGGTGGAACTAAGTATTCCTAAAAATTACAAAAGTAGTTTTTATAGAAATTATATTAACACATACGTACTGGAAGATGTTCCAATTCCGATAAGAACTGTCTCGAAACAGATAGCAAAGCTTCTTGGGGCCATTCATGGAACCAGTTAATAGATGAACAGTTGACTAAAGCTGGAAATTTACGAGCTCGAATCCTAAGAGTAGAACCAACCGGAGAAAAACAAAGAATAACTTTGAGGAGTCGGCGAACTCTCTCAATGAAGAACTTCCAACAGTTTTCGCGGGTGTCCATTAATCCCGCGCTTTTTATCTAAAGCAAGGAAAAATATGTAATAAAAATGATCCAAAGGTACAATCACAATCTGAACCCAGCATAAATTCATGCAAGCTTAAAATTGAAAGCTAAGCAGAACTTTCATGTAGCCATTTACAACGAAAATTTTGACCCGGCAAGATTCCTTAAGTCGGGAGTGAATTCGCATGCGCATTGTGATTGCCGTATGTTTTAGTGCTGAGAGGATCCGATAAAACTTGAATCCGAGAACCCGGATTTCAAAATATCCGGATCGTCGAATATCCGACGTTCGGATATTGAAACGGATATCCGAAAATATAATTCGAATTTGGATCCGGATTCGATGTTTTGTTTACGAATCCGGATCCAAATTTGAATTCTTAAATTTTAAGCGTTCCTTAAATGAACATTTTTGCATAGATATGAAATTTCATACGAATTATTATTTATTGCTGTCAATAATTTCGATTTGTATTTTTTACCTCTCGCTAAGAGAGGTATTGGAGTCATGCTAAAAATCGCATATCCAGATTTTAATGATTAAGCACGTGTGTATGTGGATGTATGTGTGTGGGGAGGTTGGAAGGACGATTTCTCAAAAACTATAATACTTAATATCTGTTTAACTATTTTTTTCTCAATCGAACATTACTGGGAAATGCTGAAAATGTTTTGGTAATAATTGGAAACTGGAAGTGGCAGATTCTTAAAAAAATTCTTCTACATATTAATTTTTTAAAATGTTTGTGTGTTAGTATTAAAGAAGAGTAAATTCTCTATCTGATACATATAAATATTTTATTATATCTTTTATAGATTTAGAGATTAAGAAATATAAGGAATATAATAATCTGTTGTAATAAATCTCGCAGCCCAAATAATGTCATGGAAACCAATTGAAAAAATTCTTATATTAATAGTTAAATATTTAAAATTATGAGTATATTACATATACCCTTTAAAAATACTGTCAATCCCGACAATGAATTGGAAACATTTCGAAAAATTAGAAGAGAACAAACTTTTTTCATAGAATGAATTTAAAATTTAAAAAAAACTAAATATAAAGAATATATGTAAGTAGAATTTTTGGTGTAGAGTGTAGGTATACAGGAAATGTTAAATACAATAGGGCGCGAGCAGTTATGTGACTTTGTTGGCCTGGACAAGCAGATATGGGGGCCCGTGTCAGAATGATAGCTAGCAATTATGTACATAAATGTCAAATATCATAATTTTTCATTCTAAATTTAGTGACTTTCCAATTCCATGTGGTTTATTTTCCTCGACAAGTAAATTCCACACTCCTGTTGACAAATTAACTTCGTGAATTTAGAAAATCTTGAAATTTTTAATGAAAAATTCTGACACGGGCCTCCATATCTGCTTGTCAAGGCCCACAATGTTACATGATTGCTCGCGCCCTATACTTATGTAACCAGAAACGGAAGTGGCGACAGGTATTTTAATTTTTTCATCTATTCTTTATTACTTTTTCATATCGTACTGAAATATATACATACACAACCAAAAATGTGTGGACTATGTAAAATAAAATAGTGGCGAACCTTTCGCGACGTTGTCTTAAGTGGTTCCAAATTTTTTGTTTTGTATCAAAAATACAAATGCTTGTGATTTATTTTTAAATAACCTACCTCAGGTCGGACGACGGTAATAATATTTTCCACATCTTCATCGGAAAATAATTCAGGAATTTCACCAGCAGCTAACATATCGTTTATTAAGACCAAGAAAATCTCTTCGGCCACTTGAGCGTCAGTCATTAAAAACACGGAACCTGTATTTTTTGCTCCCGCTTTGTAATATAATGAAGATAAATTATTTTTTAAATCATTTATAGTGAATCCTTTCCTTAATTGTACTTGGAATACATCTAAAGATGATATAAACGAGGCTAATCTGGATAGTGATTGTTTTCCAGAACCTCCAACCCCTACCAAAAGAGCATATCCCCTAGGAGTTTCTAATATTCGATTAATTCGGCAGACATGGTTCATAGCGTCTTCAAAAAGAACTAAATTCATAGCACCGACTAAATCATTGTAGCCGGAAAGTGCATCGTTTAATAATTTATCCAAAACTTGCCATTCTGTTATCGGCAAATATTTGGGATCACCAATACCGTCAGAGAAATGCGTAAACAGCAAAGGTTTTGCAAATACAACATTTTCATCCAATTCTTCAAATCCTTTTTTAACAATCTCCACCAGTAATTTATTAAAATTATCAATATCTCTTTTTTCAACTAGTTTATCACAATAAACCCTAGTAGATTCATGCATCCATAATCTTATAAGTTCCATAGGATTTAAAATACAATCACCGTTTGCAAACAAAATACCAGTAAAAATATTTGACAAATCACGTAGATTAAAAATGTAATGAAATTTAATTGCAGTAGGTAAAAAAGTCTGAGCTAATTTTGCATGTAAAGTTAAAGCGGCTTCAACTATAGCAGGGCCGAGTTTTTGAGCCATAATAGGAACTCTATTCTCTGGATTTTCCAGATGTTGGCTGAGAATAGATGTGTAGATTCTAGTGCAAGCTGATGTTGAAGGAAAACTGCAGGCGAACACACAGAAATGTCGTTGTAGGCGACCATCGATTGTAAAAGAACCAGCAGTTGGGTTCATACAACTTATATACTGTACGTTGTGAATATCTTTTAAAGTCAATTTAGTCCGGTCATACCAATGACCATAATCTATATGTTGTCTAATAAGTGTATGTGGTTGAACAGTGCCATATAAATCTACTTCAGGCATGTTCATATCATCAATGAAATATATCATCATTTTGCTTCCCGGAGGACCGTAATTTCTTCCAGCTTTTTTCTCTAAAGGTTTTTCCAGTACTCTTTGCAACATTTCTGATGTAGTATAAAAATTAAAAGGTACATTTGTTATTGAATAATTATCTGATAATGACGATAATTTATCAGAAACAACCACTGTTTTACCACTACCAGCACTACCAACCAACATGACTGGATGTTTATCCGCTATTAAAACATCCAAAAAAAATCTTAATTGTGTAGTTTCCATTGTATTCACTAGAGTAGCTTGTAGTGGCATATCAGAATCTAGCTCAAATTTCTTTATGAGATCTGTCCACGGGCAAAATTTCTTTGTTTCTGGTTCAATATAAAAACTAAATACTGTCCCAGTCGACGGAAATTTGATAGTTTTAAATTCATTAATCCACCATTTACTAAATTCATTTCTCCAATCCACCATTTGATCTTGAAATAAGGCTGAACCAAAAGCCCAAATACAAGCAAATACAAAATAAATTTCATACCATTCTTTTGGACATTCAGGTGGTACATTAATAGGTGTCAAAAAATTATCCAACAAGTAACACAACATACTCAAATGCGATGTTTCAGGGATAGGAGTAATTGTTTTAAATTTTACCCGTAACCCTTCCAAACACTGTGGGACATATTTGTCAAATAGAATAATAAGATTAGCTTTTTCTGATTGCTGCGCTCGAGCGTCTATCCAGGATGAAACAAATGGGTTCCATCCTAAGTCAGCAGAGTTGATGTATAGTATTCCTGCTCGAGATACAGTGGCAGGTGTTGCTGTACGTAGATTAGATATTTCGAATAACAAACGCATAGGTTTTGTTAATGCAATACGCTCATTACTTGCAAGTGTGAGTACTTTATTATCATCCATCACTGTGTTTAAAGACTCTATCCACATGGGGTCTATATCACCTGCAATTCATAACATAGATAAGCACAAATTTGATAATATCATAATATGAAATATTGATTACAACTCTAGATAAGAAAAATAAAGTACTATTATATGATATTCTACTATTTTACCTTCCGTCATCTTTTAGGAAAGGAAGGTATTGTCTTTGGTCAAAAAAATCATTGATGAGTTTTTAGTGAATAAGCAAGGGTCCATACAATTTTTACGATGATGTCTGCATGTACGTAAAATTATAATTTTTGCGTATTCCTCAAGTTTACATCCAAAAGAAGAGTTGATTAGATTTTGGTTATAATTGGTCAACCGGAAGTACAGTTTTTCTTGAAAAAACTCAGTTAAATATTATTATAACTTAAGAATATATTATTCTCTATAGGATTTGATTGCATTTTATACTTCATATTCAACAGATATAGAGTTAAGGAATTATAAAGATGTCAGTATCAATTAAAAGTAAATGAATGTAGCAGAGATGATGTTGAGATAGATGTTGGGGAAGACACGGAAAGATACGATAAGAAATGGAATAATAAAGGAAATAACTCTAGTGTTTCTAGAAAAATACAAGAGAGACGATTAAATTGGTTTGAACATGTCATGACGAGAGATGAATAATATATCGGAAAAAGAATGAATAACTTAGTAATAGAAGGTTGAAGAAACAGAGGAAGACCAAAGATAAGATGGAAGGATTTTACTGCGGAAGACTTAAGAGAAAAGGAACTGAATGAGAACGACACGCAAAACAGAAATGAGTGGAAGAAGAAAATAAAAAATAGCGACCCCTAACGAATGGTAAAGCTAAATAAAAAAATGTCAGTGTCAAGTGCAATTTGCATATTTTGTTTATGAAATAATTTTACTGGAAATTCCATTTCCATTTTACTATATTAGGTAGCTAACAAATTTATTATCTACTGCAAGTTCCTCTCAAATTTGATAGGGAATAAACAATTTATAAGGTACTTAATAACTTGTTTAGACATTGAAATACGCAAAAAATGGTTGTTAGATAAATAAAAAATTATTAGGAAGTTGTCAGGAGATTGAAATAACGGCCCTTAATGTAATTAGTTTGCAAATTTGTAAAAATATCAATAAGTACATATTTCTTTTCCACAATATGAATTAGTTGTTTTAAAATCCACTATAGAAAAAAATATTATATTTTCTTAAAATGTAAAATCTTCGACTTCATACAAGGCACAAATAATGAAATTTAAATATATTAAATTTACCATCTAGAACAATCCATTTAGGTCCATCGCCGGTCATATTAGCCTGATCCCTCATTATTACAGAAAATAAACCGTCCTTCCATTCCCGTGTAGTTGGATTTATAATTCCAAATAATTCATCGTTTGTTACTGCTTTAGGGTCCAGATCATTATAATGTGGTTTCAATTTTTGATTCTGATAAGTTTTATATAATGATTTCCACACCATACTTTTACCAGATCCGGGATTTCCAATAATAAATACGGAATGTCGAACGGCAAATAATTCTACTAGTTGTACAACCTGAAATGAAAAAAATCATATTATTGTATACAAAATTTTTAACATATGGTAACTGCCCCATTATCAACAAACCGTGGAAATGTTTTACCTTTAGTAGAAAATTATCTTCAGCTTGTAATTTAAGATCAATAATAGATTTCTTGACAATTTTTTCAAAGTCAAGGTCTCTTTTTCGAGGAACATCTAGAGCAGGGAACAAGTCCCCTATGAGTCCCATGAATACAGGGATGTCATCTGTAATAATTTTAGGGATGTTGAAATCTCGCAAAGCTCTCATTAATACTTGATCTTCTGGACGCAATCTGTCTCCACGCTAGAATAGATATACCGATATAAAAACGTAAAATAAAACGAAATAAAATAAATATACTCCAGAAAAATTTACACTTATCTATACAAAATGTCTGGAAAATACGTCTTCGGTTAAATGGGGCAATGTACCTAACGAAAGAGAAGAAATATTTTTTCTAAAGTAAAAATGAAATATTAGTTCCATTTAAAAAATGCACGTTAGATAAGGCTTTACGGAGATCAAGTCCCAATCAACATTTAACCGAAGTCGTATCTCTTATAGTTTTCGAGATCCCAATGGCGACGTTCGAAATCCGGACATCATGTATGTATAGGTGCCATTTTACTTTATCGTATTTAAATTTAATGTACGTACTTTCAAAGAACCAGCAACAACCAAAACAGATTTAATAGCCCTTAAACCCCAGTCATAGTGATCTTGCTTCGATAATAACTCTCTGCATAATGTATATAGAGTAATAAATTTTCGAGCTAATATTCGAGCTTCCTGGAAACCCTCGGCCACCAACATGATTTCACAAATCAATTCAAAATCAGGAACAACCATAGCACAAGGCCTAAATAATGCTTTTAAATTTTCTGGTAATTCGGTTCTTCCTGCATATCCTGGGTTCATAGTAATGAATAATCCAACTGTTGGAGTTAGTCTAATTTCTTCGCCCATGAAATTAAACATCGTCTTTTTCGTTTTTATAGCGTCTTGTATAGATTTGACCTAGGAAAAATCAAAATTCTTGTTCTTATTAGCTAAATGAGTTTTAATTTTCTCAAAAAATTAATTGCAAATCTTTAGTTGTATAATATTTGTTCATTAGTAAAATAGGTTCACGTTCATAAAAAAAATATGTATTTAAGTTCATTCACGTTTGCGGGAGAATTTTGAATTAACTAGTTAACTTAACAGACACTTGTTCTATTGGTCGAATGGAGATAATTTTCGAGCCGAACCAATACTTAAAAAAAAATACATGTGAGAATATAATTCATTTGTCACGTGACATATTTTTGCCAATCAACATTCAGAATCTCCCTAGTTACATGTCTATCACAGCGATGATAAAAAACAAAAATATTATCACCGTATTTATAGTCGTTTCTTAGGGATATGTTTTCTTTATTTACGACATTTACAGTTAATTTTGAGTATAAAAATAAGTAATAACATTTTCAACTTGAGGTACATATTAGAAGGGCGTATAGTACTTAATATATTAATTACGGAACAAATATATTATAATGTATATTGAGGTTTTTAAAGTAAACATTTTTAGGCCATTGATTGAAGAAAGATTCTATTGACTAACGCTGACATGGGCCGCCAGCACATGGTTCAGTTTAATTTTTTTTTGCACTTTGAATTAGTAAAATTAAAAAAATATGAACATTTGCTCATTTTGTTGGGACTACTTGTGCTCTGATACAAGAAAGAGCATACTAATTAATATAAAAAATCGGGGGAGTCTCCTATACCCGTCAAAAGATATGATATTTATTTGTAAAAAGGCTGAAAGGGTATTTCCGGCAAAATCAAAAACAAATGTTTAAAAATAAAGCTAAAACAACAAATGGTTCTTAATGTATTTCAACAATGTTTTGCGTATGTGTTTAATACAACAGAATTTTTAAACCACGTCAAACAACAAACCATTTTAGATAATCATAAAACGCAAATTATAAAAATTATAATTGATACATTTTTAAAAATTAGATTCTATCATGAGACTAAGTTACTGTCGGAGAAAGACAATTATATTAGAAATAAGTTTAACAAAATTGTGTTATTTAGAAATCAATAAATATTTTATAAACTATTTCTTTTACGCTTTACCTTCACCAAAATAAATTAATCCTGACCAGATTGAATTCCTATTATTTTTACAGTACAACAAAGTAAATTATTTAATTCAAATTTAGCACTAGAATATTTCATTGTTATTATTACTAATATTTATGTTCAAGAATTTACACACAAAATAAATAGTAGGTACATTACTTAATTTCTCAGATTTAAATTTTAAGTTTGCGCTAGTCTTCAATAATCAGAATTAAATATTGTCGTTAGCCAATAGGATTCAAATATTACATGCGCAAAATCAAGACTTGGGAAACTGAGTGAGATATACTTATGCAGCAATGATATTCCTATCTCTCAGTCAAGGCTTCGTGATCAGTACGTTGGGTAAGTACTATACGCCATTGCAATATGTACCAGAAATTGAGAAACACCTATACAAATTTTATATTTTTTACCTGTACAGCAACGACTGACAACACTTCAACAGAAATTCTATTAAATTCATCAAAGCATCCCCAAGCACCAGTTTGTGCTAAACCTTTATAAATATTACCACAAGATCTATAGTCCATTTGTTCAGAGCAGTTGAAAACGTATACCATTATTCCCAAAGCTCTTCCTAAATCTTTGGTAGTTTCAGTTTTACCCGTACCAGCAGGACCAGCTGGTGCACCCCCCATGATCAAATGTAAAGACTGGGTTAATGTTATATAACATCTATCTGTTAAAGGGGTTATGACCAGTCTGGGAGTATTTCCTAAATATTCATACTGATACAGAAATTGTGCGTCGCAAATATTCCCAAAACAATTTTTTTCTCCTTCATCCCATCTGTGTCTCAGTTGGCTTTGCCACTGGAACGCACTAGACGCATCCACTTTCGCCACAATCATTTTCGCGACGACATCTCTTGAATGGACATCAATAGTACAGATTGTCATTATTTTCTGGCGGTCTCCAAGACTTAAATCTCCAAGTAACAAAAAAATAAGAGCACTCAATTGTTGAATTTGTTTTTTCTGGTAATCTTTTAACGCATTTTCATAACCTTCTTCAAGGCGGGAAAAAGCTATATTCACTTCAGTTGTCCACCATATTTGAGTGCCACATAAAGCGACTTGGGCTGGCCAATCAAAAAGCCACTGTTCGCGCGGTTTTTCATCATACGCGGCAACTGCCTCACCAAATAAGTGATGGAGAGATTTTATCATTGAGTCTGTGACGCGATTTAACCATACTTCTACTTTTCCACTGCAATCGCAAATGCTAATAAACTGAACTACCTCATCATGTTCTTTTGATACCATCCCTTTAGCACTTTTTGTATTCTTGCCACCCTCTTGGGTAAATTGTAGTTTTGCAATCGAGTCATATAGTTTTGTTAAGTGTCTTTGTACCAATTCGGGTTGATTTCCAGACGATAAAATGTCTAATAAATCAGCAGAAGATACGAAGTAAAATCTTGGATATGCAAGTCGTTTGGTTTCAAGATAATCGTTGAGAGCTTTTTCACAAATAATTAATTCTTTCAATAGATTTTCGAGTTTTTCATATAAGTTTGGTCTGACTGTTGCTTTTACAACGTTTAAATTGATGTTCATATGGCATACAATTTCCTAAAAAAATATTTGTTAAAAAATACTTCATATACTGAAATTAGCTTTTATTTACAGAAGCCCCTTAAAGTAGGGTTTATACCGTAACCAAGGCCTCGGTGCAAAAATTTAACCAGTGATAGAACAATATTTCTTAATAACTTTTTGAGTTAAATTCTTCAAAGTTTTATTACATATTTCATTATCCGCCTATGGTTGAATTCAAAATGGACTGCGCATGCGTCTATAACCAATTGTTTCCATTGTGACTGCGACTGAATACAATGAAATGTTGAATGAATTTGTCAACACTAAAGAAAGGTTAGAAACTGGTGAATAGATTAACCGATACACTAGATGGTGAAACTATACACAAATCGGGAAAGATAAAAGATAGAATAAACTAAGGTAACAAAAAAAAGTCATACGTCAAATTCTTATGTTATAACAGGTTAGACAATCCAAAAATTGTAGGACATTTATAGGATGTAGCGACCAAAAACAACTCTACAATTGACGGAACAAGAAAACGCATAAAGATGATTACAAGTGATGCAGGCCTAAATGAAATCACAATAAATGTTCAAAATGGCCACCGTCATTGTCAATACACTCTGAAGGCGTCGACGAAATGATGTAACTGTTGTTCTTTCAATATCCTCCAAATTGTCGTATGTGACATTTGAATCAATACTTATTTTATTTCCACACATGTGTAAAAAGTTGCGAACGTTTAGAATATGACGATTCGGAAAACGGTCCAAATAAATTTTCTAGGCTTTGGCAGCGTTTCTCTGAGCTTTACCATAGACCAGCACAATATCTGTATACTCACTATCCGTAAAGACAGACATCTTTACTGATTATAACTTTTATAATAATTATTAATTGATTTATTTGTCAAAATATATTTGAACAAGTTGACAACTCAAATTTGTCAAAAACAATTGTTTCATTGTTATTGCTACTGGATCATAATTATTATGAAAATACCTGAACGACTCGTTAATTTATGCAGGGGTAAAAATGCTAAAAAAAATTGAGATTTCGAAAAAAAGTTATTAAGAAGAGTTTTATCACTGGTTAAATTTAATGTACTTATTTCTGTTACACCCTGTATAATTAAATCTTTTCCGAATGCTGGACCAATCGCATTCGTCCATACATTGTGTTCGGCAAACTTCGGAGCTCAGCGATTTTCCCTTTTATTTACTTACCTTAAATTCTGTGTCTATTCTTTCAAATCTTTTTGAATCTTCCGGTAACTGACTTCTAATATCTTCAGAACCAATGAATATTGATTCAAGATACATCCATTTACGCTGAACTTCAAAGAATGATTGTATGACTTGATCAGCAACCGAAAGTATATGTTGCCAGTACGAAACATCCCCCAAAAAGTAATCGATGAACTTCGATGTCATCAAGTTTTGTAATTGTACTTGATTATCTTCCAGTGTTTCTATCAATTCTTCGCTAGCACGTAATAGTTTTATTTTAGTCCGGTCGTGAATCTCTGATTCGAATTCCATGGCAGACCAAACTGCATTTAATTCTTTCAGTATTTTTTCCATAGACATTTCTTTCACAGATTTGTCTACAATGTTCTTTACTTCTTCTTCATACTCATGCAGATTGAGAGCAAGAAGATCGTGCAAGGTAGTTTTGTCGTCCATAACAAATTTAACCTGATGACAATAATAGCGTTAACTTTAAAGAATATTTTTTGATTTGTTTTATGAATTAATTAATAATTAAAAAGAATTTAGTGTTAAGAATAAACAAACGAAATCTATGATATTGTGACAAAGCGAGCAATAACAAATAAATAACTTTTTATAATCTTTGTTAGTCAAAATTCTGTTTACAAATAATTATCATTTTTCCAAAGCGATTTGATTAGAATGACTGTCAACAGACTAGACTTATTTGTTGACAATAAAGTCTAGAAGTTATTGCAAGCCTACGTGCAGGGCTGATATTTTGATATGGATGCCATATGATACCATCTTCAAACCCTCAGAGATAATCCTCTCACGAAAGTAACGTTTTGTTTGAAGTAGTCGATCTTAGACACTCATGTCGACGAGACATGTAGTCTGTGTTTTAGTTTCTGGCGCGGGCTAAACACCTGCCTGCTGAGTTATAATGTAACTACAGTAAAAATTTTGAAAGATGTCCGATCAAGGTCATCTACGAATTGTATGAATTCAGATTTTTGTTTCGCGCATTATGACAAATTCAGTAGTGTCGTTTGCTTAGTTTTTATGAGGGTACATAAGATACTACTGTTATTTTATTATTATAAAATTATATGTTACAGTAAAAGCATTCAAAATTCAAAAATAAGTCAACTGGTAAGTTTATTATCAAATGTAAAACCAAATATGTGAAAAATAAGATACTGACACAATGTTAGTGTCAGTGACTCTGACACAAAATAACGTTATTCGTGCGGCTATGAATTAAGGTAATGTATCTGAAATAATAAATAAACTTACGTTCCACCGAAAGTATTATCAACAACGAGCATCGTTTTAAAGTGGAATGTCCTAACTTAATCGAACCAATATGAATTTTTGAAAGACAAGCGTGTTATATCTATCCTTGTCGCACATGTTTTATAGCCTTTGCAAAGGAAAGAGATAAATGTATGGTAATTTGTTAATTCGTCCATGATACAGATGACCTTGATCGGACATCTTTCAAAATTTTTACTGTAGTTAGTTTGATTTAGTTATGTTTAGTTTAGTTATCAATAATAATAAGTATAATAGTTAATAATTGATTAGTGTTAGTGTAAATATGTGTAAATAAAGAAGTTAGTTAGTAATATTAATAATGTCTGTGTCCATAATAAAAAATTGAGTTATAATCATATTTATATTCTTATCCAATTCTAGTCGAATTTAAAGTTACAAAAATGTGCATAGTAGTGTGCTTATTAAATGAAAATGGTTTTTTTTAAAAGCAAATGAATGTGTGTATGCTCTTTGAATTTTTGGTACGATGTTTAATAAATTAACTGAATGTCTTGTACGAATGTAATTTGGTTACATGAGTTGCAACAATTTGTAAGATCTTACTACTCTGAAGAAGGTGCAAGGGTGCACCGAAACCTTGGTGTAGTAAGAATAAATGCTGTTTGACTGAACTTTCGAGTAATTGTACTTCTTCTAAAGACATTGAAAGATCGTTCTGCTGAAGCATTGGAACAGGAACTAATAAATATACATATTTTTAAAATTATGCCATTAGGAATGGTAGAATTAATCTTCCATTTTGATATACAGTTTATAAAAAAAATGGCTTGAGGCCCCCACCAATAGAGGCGTTAAATATAAATTTTGATAGTCTTTAATAATGTGTATGTGTAGTTTGGGGCCCCCCTGTTCATGAGGCCCCATGCAATAAGCCCATAGGATAACGCGCCACTGACCATACGAATGCGTGAAGTTCGGGTTCGTGCTATTTGGGAAATTGTATAATTATAATATTTATATGATAACTAAGTATTAATATTTTATGAAAATTTAAAGAAACATATTTAGAATGTGAGAGTATCAAAGGATGGCATAATGAAAAATAAAAAGTATATTAAATAAATATATTGATGCATCTTACTTATAAAATGAAACTATATTATGTACTACATATGATTATAAATGAATAAATAATAAATTTCTAAAAAATTAAACAACATATAGTGATATACAACATATAATAAAAATTAAGTATATTTATGACTTTAAAGGGTAGATAAATTTAATATATTAGTTCTCTTATCAAAATACCAATACATATATGTATAGTGACTAATATTTAGAAATTTATAATATCCTTTATATAAAGGATAATAAACTTTTAAAATAATTGAATTTATTCTATCCTTTAAACCATATTTTTTTATTATTGATGAGTTGGTATATTTTTTTATATATGAATGAATTTTATGTGAATAGTTTTGTTTCTAATTAAATAAATTTAAAGTGTATAAAAAGAAACTTGAAAAAAAAAATTGCAAATTACTACTATTTGTATAGTATCAAACTCACTCGTTCATCAGGAGGTAGGCTTTCTCCAAACTAGCAGCATGTTAAGAGAAAAAATATCAAGATATTAAGAGTTACTAAATAAAAAAAAAAACAAATAATGTAATATAACAACCAAATTAAAAATTAAATTATCATTATTTTTATACAAAACTTACAAAATAACATTTTTTTATTTACTAAGCCACATTTTTTTAATATTCTATGACATAGATGTTTAATTCATTTGTTCTCAAATAGTGGAGTTCGGTAGTTGCGTGATATATGGTGAAAATGATTAGGCAGAAGACTCACGTTATCAACCTGAAAAAACCTTATAAAAAGAAATATAACTTGTAGTAATTATGAGTTGTTATTTATTTTTAAAAAGAAAAAAATATACTAGTATTAAAGAAACGTATATATTTATGAATTTACAATTATTTCTAAGTCAATCCTTATTCCTTTTACGGAATATAAAATTATTTAACACAACATGATCATTCTCAGTAGTGCCAACATATGGCACGAAAATAAACTACAATTATTTCAAATAATTTTCTATTCTGTAAAAGGAATAACGATTGACTTAGAAATAATTGTAAATATCATTAATATATACATTACTTAATACTAGTACTTTTTTATTTCTTCTATTAAATGGGGTCTCGTGACTGTGTGACTGAGTGTCCGGTCGCGAATCTTGGGGACCCGGGTTCGATCCCGGCCGACGCCAAAAATTACTTCGAATTTTAATGGCACAAAATTGACCCTAGTGGTGCTCTCTCCACGCCAACATTGAGTGCCCGTGAGGTGACGCCTGGTAAGCGCCCGCACGGTACAAATATTTCATCATTACCGATATATGTGTACAAAATAGATTGGAACACCCAGCAATGGGTAATATGCCGTGATGATATATTTATTTATTAAAAATAAATAACACCCAATAATTTCTACAAGTTATATTCCATTTTATAAGGTTTTTTTCAGGTTGATGGCGTGAGTCTTCTGTCTAATCATTTTCACTATAGATAAGGCTAAGCTAATGAAATTTAAAACTTGAAAATGTTAAAAACTAATAACTTTGATAGACTTATTATACAATTTTAAGGTCTATGACCTGTTTTAATTTGTTACTATGGTAAAGGACCCCATTGTAATTATGATAACAGGTAGGCACCTTGGTCGTTTGCATGAGTTGTTGCCAATGTCGCTCCCTGATAGCTGGATTTTGCAATTCTGTCACAGCCCGAAGAGAAGTCAGCATGTTTTTCACAGTGGCTTCGATTTGGATATAGGGATCCCAACCACGCATTTCTTTATCCATGCCTTTCATTTCTTTAGAAAATTTCTTGCACTCCATTTCCATTCCCTCAACATCGATTTTTTTCCACGGAGTCATTTTCCATTCGTCGATGCAGGATTGGACTATGGTTACATAGTCCCACAGTTGCTGATAATACAAATTCATATAATTAAAAATTGGTACAATATACTATTATACATAGGCGGTAGCTAACCATAAAATTATAAAATAAGCTATATACGTATTTCGAGAACTAAATTTTCATCATCAGTAGTATAAAATAAGCGGAATAACTAAGATTACTCAATATGTAAACCATGCCAGAGGTCCTAACAACTCTGAAAAAACTGAACTAAACTATATTAAAGAAATAGCTAAGTATAACGGCTTCCTGGTTAAAAGTATCGATAAATTAGTTCATAAATTTAAACATCGCCAATCCGTTTCTAATTGTACAACATTAACATCATCTAATCATAAAAATAATAATAAATACATAACACTACCGCACGATAACGCTTCTATTTATTTATTTATTTGTATTTGTTGATTTGTTGTTCATGTTCATTCCTGAAGAAGGCAATAGTTTATATTGCCGAAACATCGTTATTTAAATAAATATAATAGAATTTAAACTAAAAAAGGTTGTATCATTCTTAATTTAAACAAAAATTTTCAAAATCAAAATTTAACTGTAACTTACAAATCAAGTAATACCATTAAATCTTTATTAGGTAATCCTAAAGATAAAATAGATATTAACAAAAAATCCGGTATTTATAAAATTAGCTGTAATGATTGTAATAAAGTTTACATCGGGCAAACTAAAAGACAAAATGACACTCGGTTTAAAGAACATTTTTATCATCTAAAAAAAATCTAGCGTAGCTCAACATATGTTCATTAATAATCACAAAATTAACAATTCTAATATTAAACTTTTAAAACATATTAATAATGATAGATATTAGGTGCATACGAGAGCTTAATAATAAATAAATTTCAAAATAATCTTAGTTTATAATTGATATTCATTCACCTGTGACTCCCATCCCTATATAATTCCAGTTCTCTTCCTTGTTTTTTCAGAGTTATTAGGATCTCTGGCATGGTTTACATGTTGAGTAATCTTAACTCCTCCGCTTAAATTTGTACTACTGATGATAACTTAGTTCTGGCAATACGTATATAGCTTATTTTATAATTTTAAGCTTAAGTGGTAATTGTATTAGTTTTAGTTAACACTACATTTGTATGAAATCGTCCTATAATGGATTATTTTAGTGCCGATTTCAAATAATAGTTATGTTTTGCTTGTTTTTATTTAATTTATGTTTTTTTTACAGTATTTTACGGAAACTGCATAAAATTCCTATTTACCCCTAAACGACGCCATCCGGTATTAGAAAAAGGTAAGAGTTTTGAATATATACTTTCTTTCAACATTCCATAAAGTTGAGCGTTTTTAATTTCCTGGAATTTATTTCTTCTTACCTTTAATTGCCTGATTTCTTTTCTGCATTGTTTAATATTCTTAAACTCAGGAAGATTAACTTCAAACAATGCAGCAGATTCTTCCAATTTTTTCATTTGTTCTTCATAGTCACATATTTCAAAATGTATCATATCTAACAAAATATAAACTTCCTCACAGCCAAATTTAAAGAATTTGTATTTTTTATATGTATCTCTGTACAACTGTTGACGAATATCGAATAAAACAATTTTTTTTCGTAATAAATTGACTTGATTTGCTTGAAGAGGTGCGACTAATTGTTTTGTAGTCACGGCTAATTTCTTTGTGTAAGTCCATTTATCTGGTAATTCTGCAAGCTACAAGAATTTTTTATCTATTTAGCATTCTATATTTTTAAAAATATTTTTTGTCTTTTTGCATACCTGAACGTGCACTTCTTCCGAAAATTCTACGTCATATTGCTTCAGTAATTCAATGACTTCCTTTAATGGCGCAAACATCATGTCAGTAGTATGTTGCCGAGCTTTTATTTTCAAAAGATAATTCATTACTTGTAACAAGCCATCATAATCATCTCCAGTAAGTTCTTTATGTAGTTCAGTGTTTGCTTCAATACAAAAGTTCTCTAATTCATTCAAACTGGTAATGACATGTTCTACTAAATGTTGTTTGAAAAGATTTCCCCATTTTCCAACAGTGTTCCAAATAGCCTGACGAAGAGGGCGTACGTCTATTTTTAACCATCTATCAATTATATTTTCGGTTTCGATAGTTTTTACCTAAAACAATTTTAAATTTATCCTACTTGGTTCAGAAATATTTTTCCAACAAACCGTGTGGAATAATTCCGTACGCCGTTTGGAATAATTCTGCACGGCTTTCGACGAATCACAATCTATTTAGCCGCATATTAGTGCGGTATATCAAATATCTTGGCTCGGTTGCTATGGTTATGACTCTTTGTTTTATATTTATTTATTTTTGTATTCGCGTTCGACGTTTTAAAGTTTTGAACATTTTTAGAGTTTTTTGTTAACTTTGACAGGTTTTTGGAGTTGTCCAGAGTAATAAGTTTATCTAAATAATAATATATTACTTAGAAAATTAACTGAAGACATTTTATAGAAAAACATATAAAGTGGAAATGAAGATATAGATACGGAATGTACGTCACCAGAAATAAGGGAACTTGATAATGATACAGGGAGTCAGTTATTATCAAATAAATCAAAAGAAAAATATGAATGGAGTTATTATAAGCAATTTGTGGACTGGCGTCAAAAAAAAAATTATGATATATGATAATATATTGTTATCATCAATCAACATTTTATGTATAATTTCTACAATCTTGTTAGAGAAAGTATAGTCTACATCTACAACATGTTTCCAATGGCATAATCCACACTCGTGTGTGTATATGTGTGTGTATGAGATGTTGGAAGGACATTTCTTATAGTATTAATAGTTAAATATTTAAAATTATAAGTATATTACATATACCCTTCAAAAATACTACCATTCCCGACAATGAATTGAAAACATTTCGAAAAATTAGAAGAGTAGGACAAAATTTCTTCATAGAATGAATTTAAAATTAAAAATCTAAATATAAGGAATTGATATAAGTAGAATATTTGGTGTAGAGTGTAGGTATACAAGAAATGTTAAATACAATAGGGCGCGAGCAGTCATGTGACTTTGTTGGCCTTGGCAAGCAGATATGGGGGCCCGTATCAGAGTGATAGCTAGTAATTATGTATATCATAATTTTTCATTCCAAATTTAGTGATTTTCCAATTCCATGTGGTTTTTTTGCTCGACAAGTAAATTCCACACTCCTGGTGACAAATTAACTACGTGAATTTAGAAAATCTTCAAATCTTTAATGAAAAATTCTGCCATTTGACATGTATGTACATAATTACTAGCTATAATTCTGACACGGGCCCCCATATCTGCTTGTTAAGGCCAACAATGTCACGTGTAACCAAAAACGGAAGTAGCGAGAGGTATTGTGCTGGCCACAACAGAATTTTAATAGTCAACCAGCGTTCTGCTAAATACTTTAAAATAAACCAAAAAAACGTCGTCTTACCTTGAGATAAAGGTCTTCATAAAAGTCAATTTGTTCCTTAAACTGAACTATTGTTGGTGTCTGCTTCTTAATTTGGAAATTTTCATCTTCTATTTCCTCAGATGTTAAAATTTTACCATAAAGCAAAAATTGCTTTAAAAATTCTTGGCGGTTATCTAGCCATAAATACGCATATTTTTCAAACGATTCACTATATTTCATAGCTTTCTCAGCTCCATCTTCAACTTTAGATAATGTTTCTTTAATGATATCGATGATTTCTAAATTATATTCAATACTAGAACGATAATTATCTGATTCTGCATTAACAGCTACTCGAGGTATCATTTCACACATCGCTATAATATCTTCTATTAGTGATTTGACAAGCTCGTAGAAGCAACATTCATCGTCTTGATTTAGGGATGGGACAAACACTATTGCAGGTTCTTTTAATTCTAGGGCAACTTCAAATAAGGGTTTTTTAATTCCTGTTTCCATTTCGGAAATAAATATACCCAAACTGAACATAACTGCTTTTAAGAGTGTGTCGTGAATTATATTGTCAATAAAGAGTAGATATGCTTGCCATTTGTATTGTCTTTCGTCTTCATTCATTTCGAACAGTTTTGGTTCTTTTTCTATTTGTTCTTCTGGTAATAATTCTGGAATATTTTCTTCTTTCTTGTCATTACTTTTTGTTGGAGATTCTAAGTGTTCCAAAGAACGCTTTGATCCTCCTTTTTCTACGTTTTTGGAGCGAACAGGAGTTGAAACAAAAGTTTCTTCTTCTTTTTCTTTAACTTTAAAAACAAATGATTTGGTCATTTGCATCTTAAAGAATAATTTATAGTTTTCCTGTAACATCCAAGCTATTTCAGTAGCTGAATCTTTTATAATATTATACCGTTTCTTCTTTCGTTCCACTCTGTCGTCCAAATATAAAAGCAGATCTGGTTTACCATCTTTCCTTTCATACAAAGGAATTAATGCCCATTTGTCCATACCGCTTAAAATTCTTCGTAGATTATTTTGAGCTTGGTAGACTCTATCATATAAATCTTTCACGTTAATATGAATTTCGTTTATAACTTCCCACACATCTGTGACCCAAGTACAAGTTTTTATTAAATTATCGATAGCAGCGTCTGTTTCATTCATCTGATTGGATACTAAATCTAATTCAACTGACTTTGTTTTAGTTCTGAGCCAATTGTACCATTGGATAGTACTACTTAAGTTAATTATATTTCTGTGGAATTCTTCTCCTCGTGCAAACAAATCTAAAGCTTCTTCTGGGATACTTTCTTTTTCGAATATTTTCATGTATCTGACTTCTCGCAATATTGCAACTAGTTCAGGATCGAAGTTTAAAGATAATAGCATATTCTCTTCATTTCTTACCAATAATGGTTTATTGAGATTTTCGATACATTGTTCAGGGACATTATCAGCCCATGTTGTAAATGCATCAATTTCTTCTTCACGTAACTTTTCTATCAATGTTTCATACTTTAATTGCACATGTTTTCCATAATCAGTTAACATGACTGGATTATCCAGTTCGATTAGTTCTTCCATAGGTACTTTAATTCTTGTTCGTAGTTTACGAATCCAGCATAGTTTTCCAGCAACAGGAGGGAAGTGAATATCAACAGCATAGTCTCCAGATTTGCCTTTATTAAATAGTTCTTTAACGATATCCAACTGTTTCTCTTCTAATTCAATTACTCGCATGTATTTTGGTTCTAAATATTTTTTTATTGAAGGACGATCCAAAATTGGACCCCAAATATTTATACACTGGAATGAATACGTAAATAATAAAATTTATTTAAAAATAAATAAATTTGAAGATTTAACAATTAAATTTGATTTATTGACATTTAAAGTTATTATAACTTAAAGAATATATTATTCTCTATACGATTTGATTGCATTTTATACTTCATATTCAATAGATATAGGTTAAAGAATTTTAAAGAAATTAAATTTTATAAATCAGTCAGCTATGCTAAACATGGAAACTACTAATATATTCATATAATTCAAATTTACAGATGTCAGTATAAATAAAAAGTAAATTAATGTCGAAGAGATAAGGATATTGAAGTAGATGTTGGGGAAGACACGGAAAGATAGGTAAGGAAATAACTCTAGTGTTACAAGTTATTAGAAAGATACAAGCGAGATTATTACATTGGTTTGAAAATGTCATGAGGAGAAATGAAGAATTTATTGGATGAAGAATGAATAGCTTAGTAATAGAAGGTTGAAGAAACAGAGGAAGACCAAAGATAAAATGGAAAGTGTATTAAGGAAGACTAGAGAGAAAAGCAACTGAATGAGAACGACACGTAAAACAGAAATGAGTGGAAGAAGGAAATAAAAAATAGCGACCCCTAATGAATGGGGAAAGCTAAAGAAGAAGAAGATGTTAGTGTCAAGTGCAATTTGCATAGTTTGTTTATGAAATAATTTTACTGGAAATTTAGAATCTTTTGCAAGAAAATTTATGTATGGAATTTATACATAATACACAGGATTGACGGAAGGTATTGTGCTGGCCACAACAGATTATTTTGAACATAGAATAAGTTTTTGAATAGGTACACTCGAGTGACAAATACCTTAAGCTCTGTGCAATAGTGCAATTGCTATTTCACTCCTTTCTAACTCTTAAGAATATTTAGGATGAAAATAGTTATTTAACTATCAAGTGTGTTAATGAGGGCGATTAATGATCGAGACATTTTAACGCGTGAGCGTAGCGAACGCGTTAATTGTTGAGATCATTAATCGCCAATTAACACACGTGTTAGTTACAATATTTTTTCGTTGACCGTATCTTACTGAAATGGAAAATCTAATTTTATTCCATGACCATTTTTTTTAGGTTAGTAATGGTTGACCGAACGTCAAATTTTACGTCAGAAAATCAATAAGTTTTGTCATCAATTGTTTTCAGTGGGTGCGTTCAGTGTACTTAATGCTAGACAACGCAAGCGGTTTTTTGTTATTTGAGGAATTTTATTCTTTCAAATTCATTTTAAAGGTATGCTACGTGAATATACCTAGCTAGTAAGTGTCAAAAGCATGACTTTTAATTCTGTCTACCTTTTTGCTACAACTTAGCGTTACCAATACATGATGTGTTCCATGTGGTGAACGCACCCAATAAATCGTTTATTAATAAAAATCATGCATTAATAGGGGTCATTAATGAATGATTTTCTATACATTAAGATAGCCTATTAATAAACGGTTGGCGGAAAAATAATTTAATACCTTAACAAGTGCAGTTAAAGTATCACATTCATCAAAAGCTTGTTCAGAAATAGACGCCAATCTTTCATCTAATTCTCTAACTGCTGTTATGAATACATCATAATCATTTACAAATTGTTCACCTTCAGGTTCTAGTGGTTCGTAAGTAATATTCGTGAATACATTGTACAAAGTCTCGAATTTCTACAAAATTCAAAATATTTGTAATTTAAAGTAAAATTTAGCAATTGGTATATATACTTCAGCGATTTGATCCACTTTAGTAGTCAAGTCTCGCCCTTTGATTCCAGCAATAACAACTTTCTCTAATTTTGCATATTCCAGTGCAGTTGTGAATATATCTCTACATAATATTAAACGTTCTATGTAAGTTATAAGTCTGTGAAAAACCAATCGGTTATGGAAAGACCATGGTATTGGGTCAACGTCTTCGGGAAAATATGTTTCTATTTTTGCTCTATGATCTTCAAAACATCTCCTATAATACAAAACTGTAAGTTTGAAAATAGATCAAAATATATGAGAAATATATACGAGGTCTGGCTATTAAATAACAAGACTGCTTATGAAAAAGAGTTTTATTTTAAAAATTATTTTATAATCGAATGCTCCCCTTCAATGTACTCCCCTCCCCTCGCCACACACCGTTCCATTCGTTTTTTCCATTGGTCAAAGCAATGTTGGAAGTCTTTTTTGTAAGAGCGTTTAGGAGCTCCGCCGATTTTCGCTTCACCTCTTCCATCGACTCGAACCGGGGTCCTTTTAAGGCAGACTTGATCTTTCGAAACAGAAAAAAGTCACAGAGTGCCAAATCATCTATAGAAAAAATACTACTACACCGACAAAAACGTGTTTTCGTACCGGGATAGTAGACACTTCCAGCTATCCAACGCTGCATTCGCCCCCCCCCCCCTTCCCCTCTAGGACGCCTTTTGCACGCGCAGTCTTGTTATTTAATAGCCAGACCTCGTATATCTTACATGAAATGCTTTAATATGACGATCGTTTTTTCAACTTTTATCAATGCTTCATCAATTTCTCCTCGAAAAAGCGATTCTGAATCTAACTGTTTATCAGAGGCCATTATCATCATATTGGCCATTTCTTGTAACAATACATTTAATTTTGCACTGTTACAATAATAGCGAGAATTCACCCATACAAGGCATAAACAGTGAAACATAGGGAGTATATTATCACCATTTTCCAACAAATCATTATCAGCAAATGAATTGAAATATTTTTCCATTGGTTTTAAATATAATGTTACATCTCGAGCTTCTGTTACTGCGCTGACCACATTTCGAAATAAAGTCTTCAAGCAGGGTAAATAAGTACTTTTTGTTAGTTCTGAAACAATAAAATAGAAATAGAAAAATATGTAATAAAAAATAATCTGTTAGCATCTATCAACTCAATTAAATATTATAACTCAAAGAATATATTATTCTCTATTATATATTTCATATTCAACAGATAGAATTAAAGAATTATAAAGATATTAAATTTCATAAATCAGCCAGCTATGCTAACCATGGAAACTGCTAATATATTCAGATAATTCAAATTGACAGATGTCAGTATCAATGAAAAGTAAATGAATGTGGCTGAGATCAGGATGTTGAAGTAGATGTTGGGGAAGACACGGAAAGACACGGTAAGGAATGAAAAAATAAAGGAAATAACGAGTGTAAGAAGTTTCTGGAAAGATACAAGAAAAACGATTATATTGTTTTGAATATGTCATGAGGAGAGATGAAGAATATATCGGAAGATAATACAAGGTTGAAGAAACAGAGGAAGACCAAATATAAAATCGAAGGACTGTATTGCGGCAGACTTGAGAGAAAAGGAGCTGAATGAGAACGACACGCAAAACAGAAATGAGTAGAAGAAGAAAATAAAAAATAGCGACCCCTAACGAATGGGAAAAGCTAAAGTAGAAGATGTCAGTGTCAAGTGCAATTTGCATAGTTTTTTTATGAAATAATTTTACTGGAAATTTAAAATCTTTTGCAAGAAAATTTATGTATGGAATTTAGACATAATACACAGGATGGACGGAAGGTATTGTTCCAATTTATAAAGAAATATTAAATATCATTGCCAGAAAAAGCCTTCAGTACTATCTCTGAATTTTTGACACTAACATTAGTGACATTTATCTGTCAATTACAGACATTTTAATTTCTCAAGTAGTTACCATGGACATGTTTGGGCTGTGAGCAGGCTGTGAGATTTACTACAACAGATTATTATATAGATTATATATCTATATCTTTAAATCTATAGAAGGTATAATAAAAAATGTGTCGGATAGAGAATTTTGTTTTTTAATATTTGTAATAACAAATATTCAAAAAATAATATTTAGAAGATTTTTGTTAAAATACTACTATTTCCGGTTGTCCAATTGTTACCAGAATCTATTCAACTCTTCCCATTACTGTTAGATTGAGGAATCCGAATTTGAGAAATCGTACCTACAACACCTCATCGTAAAAATGTTATTATCGGATTCTAGCTATCTTAAAACGTGCTTATTCTTAGCGAGAGGTAAAAATGAATACGCGTTATTTTTTATATAGAATTAGAGTGCCCTGACACAAAGAAGTGAATATTTTGTTCTTTTAATTAATCACCTAAATAGGAAGCCATTTTCTTTACTCTCGGATCCCGCAGTTGATCATAAATATTTTCCAAATTCTTCAACCTATCTTTCCAAAAATCAACTTCTACTTGCGGTGTAGGGTGCGTGCGCTGAGAAAACACTTGCGTAGAATTCTCTTTCAGGATCTCATTGATTTGGGTGGTCCACTTAATGACAATGCCTTCGATGGATGCCTTGAGGTAGAGATCCACACACTCTCCGTCGCTGTCTCGACACAGTTGCTCTATTTCGTAGATGCGATGTATGCCTGCTGGCATTGCCAAAAGTGTCTGACGTTGCAAAGCGCCCTTGATCTGGGTCATAATGCTACGAAATGCATGAATGTGGCTGATTACATCCTCAGATGTGATTTGGGGCCATCCGGTGTGGTTGTCAAAGTTTGACAATAATGGCGTAAATACCTGGATTCAATTAAAAATGTAGTAAGTTAGTCTCCCTTTTAATCATTATGAGTAATAAATCTATATGTGTTTCTACTCTTATACACCTAATACACGTATTTTCTCCAAAATTTTCGAAATTTCTAAATTTCAAACCGCAAGTCGATATCTATTTTCGTTTTCAAGATATTAACATTTAAAAGTTGCCATTTCTGGGTAATGACCCAAAAATTAGTAGAGATATGATCCTGATGACTGCGCCATTTAATTCTACAGACAATATTACACAAGTTCACAAATTTTCACAAAATTTGTCCCATTAGCTCAGTTTTCTCAGACAAAAGATTGAAATCCCTGAAAAGTTTAATAGTCGCTACAGGAATTTTCGATCACCTTTTCTAAGCTACAGGAAAAAAATGTTTTTCGCTCAACTAAAAGCGATACTAATTTGCAGATTTAATTTAATACAACAGAATTTTTAAACCACGTCAAAGAACAAATCATTTTAGACAACCACAAAAAGCAAATTATAAAAATAATAATTGTTACATTAGAAAGAACAACTTAGAGTTGTTAGGACCTCTGGCATGGTTTACATGTTGAGTAATCTTAGCTACTCCGCTTAAATTTGTACTACTGATGATGAGAACTTAGTTCTCGAAATAAGTATATAGTTTATTTTATAATTTTAAGGTTAAGGGGTAATTGTATTAGTTTTAGTTAAAAAAATATTATTTTGCAATTTTCAGGCAGTAAAATATGTCAAAACATTGTTCTTGTCAACATGACATTATTGTTGACAAGTGCACACAAATCAGCTGATTCCATTCACTTCAAGGTTGCTCGAGTCACGTGTCTACTCGCGCCCTATAACAGATAAAAGAGCGTGTGCAACCACGTTCGAAAAGTTATTTTGGTGAATTTGAATACGCGTGCGCGACTCATTCTAAACATTGCGTATATTATCCGTCCATTAAAATGGCGCATTTCTCCATACGTAGTATACTATACCTCTTCAATCAATGTAGCTAGTTCATCTATAGGTTTTCCAGATATATCACCCATAATAAATAAAGTTCTGTAATTTTCCCTTGTAACTGCTTTATTTTCACATTTTATGAAATAAGAGCTTTTTGTTTTTGAACCAACAGGAAAAGAAGTATACGGTTGTAAAAGCCCAGAAGGGCCTCCATTGAATACTATAAATGTCTCATTTGGGTTGTTTAGGAAACTTTTTATTACTTGCTAAAATTATTATTTTGTCACACTGTATGTTTTTGTATAATCAATATTTGTACCTTGAAATCGTCTATCATTAACATTTTATTCCATTTTTCTTGTTTTATTTTCTGAGATTTTATTAAATAGTTCATAAAAAACTCAAGTATAGGATCTGTTTCATCTTCTGCTGCTTCTTTCTTATCCCCCATTTTAGATTATATTATTTTAAATTCAAGTGACGCCACTTGAAATTTTTATTAATGTCAACATGAACTTCAAATCACACCTTTCAAACACCTTCAAATCAACTTAAACAAGCATTGCCTTGACAACGAATATCAATCAAATAGTTTGATCAATAAAAGCATTTACTAGGGTGATACATTCTCCACTTCTATATTTGAAGCGCCTTTGATTTGTCATCTGTTGCTTTTTTACCCCCCGCTGCCCTTGGTTAGGGAGGTATAGGGATCGTGCTAAAAATCGCATATCGAGATTTTGGCAAATGACCACGGTTTAAGGTCCCTACAATCCAATTTTAACATTTTCACGATGATGTCTGTCGTTCAAAAAATTTTGAAACCGTGTATTTCTACCTTATTCTAATATGGAAAGAAACCATTAGATTTTGATGTAAATCAGATAACCGGAAATGGCACTTTACTGGAAGCTCAAAATAGTTTTTCTTCGAAAAATACCTTTAAATGTTATTTTTTTGAGATTTATGTTATATAAAAATTAAACATTATTAAATTTTCTACAGGTTTGCATTAATATTTTTTTTTATCTATTTTATGGATAAATTTATAAAACTATAAACTCCATGGTTACACAGTTTTGATCTCAAATGCATGTAACTGACCCTGATAAGTTATTAGTATTTATTTTTATCATTATTTTGACACTGACGTAATAAAACATTACGCTTTTGTTCGTCTCTTGTTTCTAATTCCAAGCCTAATACTATTCAATTGTAATTCCGTGTATTTTCAAATTTTATTTCTGCAGTTATGAAGTAGCCAATATGATTTTGTTATTGATTCGGATGTAGAAATTTTTGCTTTACAACATCCATTTGAAACTTTTTGTCTAAAATAATTAGGGGAGCAATGCGCACGGAAAAACTGATTTCCCATGTTAAATGCCTAAGTTTCACTTTCCGTGATACAATCTGTGTGTCACTGTCAACAAATTAAACATTTCAAATAATAATAGGAACGTTTTACAAAGAAAATAGTGAATACAACAATAATTATATGGAAAGGAACTTAATACAGTTACCAGCGTAAGTAAATATGGAGGAATATATTATTATTATTTATTTTAATTCGTGCTTTACAATTTGTATTGAATGTAAATTATATATCACAAATCGAATTTTATAATACAATTTTGTTTCTTCCCTCTTCTTCTTAAGCGCCTTGGCCCATGATTCCCCGCTACCCAGTTCGTCTAGGACATGATACGGACTATATGTTTGCCTCGGAAGTTCCCTGTAATTATATAGTACATATAATATATTTTTTGTGCCATTTAAATTCGAAATATTTAGCGTCGGTCTGGATCGAATCTGGTATTTAAATATAATTCAATTTTAAGTATTTACATGAATAAAAATTAAATTAAACGGAAGGTATTGTGTTGGCCAAATCAGATTTTTTCATTAAGCAGCTGCAATATAGGTAAATAAAATAGTTATTGAATAAAAATTATTAATAATATTAATTAATTTGTAGTTATTTATTAATATTTATACATATGAGAGTGTTTTACCTACATTACGTATGATAAAATAAATAAAAATATTTGTGTTACATTCTTTATTTGAGAACCACTGTTTTTTTTTCTGCAATAAATGAATGCCCCCCTTGATCAACTACAACTTTTATTTGAATGATTTTCTTATATTCCCAATAATAAAGAAAATAATCGAGGTGTCCCGTATCCGTGAAACACCCAGTATATATTGAACGTTAAATAAAACTTACAAACTTATTACAGTAGTTATAAATTTATATCTATCAAAGAATATTAATTTTCCGATAGATTTATATCATGATATATTATCATATTATATTAAAAAGTTAGTTATATAAGCCTAAAATGTAACATATCCAACATATCAAGTTCTTTATTCGTTGTTTTAAAACGGCATCATTTTGTTACATATTTTCTGGTCACAATGGGTAATTATAATTATTTGCATTTAAATATTTTAATAAATAAGTATATGAACACATCTAAGTATTCATTTTTGGGTGTGCCAATCTGGTATTATTCACATTTCGGTAATAAGCCCTCTATTGTTAAGAAAGAACGATAGAAGTCACTTTTATACTATATTTGTTAATATCAACAAAATATACATTTGTTTATTACTTATTTATTATTACTTACCTATTATTTACTTATTTATCTATTTATTTATTATTTGTTTTCACATAGCCACCTAGAATATTTGAATAAAAAATATTTCTCATATACCTCAATTATCTTACTTTTCTCGATTTTTTTCAAATACATTAATAAAAACTAATACATCGTTGAAAAGACAATAAAATGGCGGTTTAGATTTTAGTAAAATAATTATAGGTTGCTATTTAAAAAATAAGAGTTGTTAGTTGTATCTTGTAAACCTGATTTTATGAAAAATATCTACATCTGTCATCAAATAGTATATTTAAAATAATAAAACTTTTATGAACCATTTTTTTCTATTATTTATAATAAAAAAGTTAGGGGGGGGTCTTCCCAGACTCTGTATATTTATGACAACAAGTTGTTGAACAGTGTTCGTGCTTTTTTTAATTTGATGTGTAAGAAAATAATTTAATTATTTTTGTCTATCAAGGTGTCCATCATCAAATAATATTTTGGTTAGCCATTATTACACCAGCATTTTTGGCACATCCTTATCAGACACTTCTGGATCCAATTGATATGTGCATTATAGCCTGCGACAGCTGTTACAAGGTAATTAAAATCAAAACCTGTGTGTTAGACCTGATTTTAAAAAGAAAAACAATTATTGAACACAAATATTATATTTGAATAATTCATGTATGTATGTATGAAATTACAGATTCCTTTTAAATTCCAAGTAAGATTTAAAATGATATTTTAAAGTTCTAGGACTTTAATGTTTTACTTTTTGTTTTATAAATCGTTCAAAAAACGTTGTTTTAGAAACCAGTATGACAAAAGAATTTTTCTAATCAATGAATATAATTTATTCGTCCGCTATTTGTTATTTTATTCGGCATTGGTGAAACCGGGCATTAATTATGAACAAAATAACGAAACATAAAGTAGTACCCATACCAAATTTATTCCAAATATAAAAAAAATAAACGAAAAACTTTAGAAATCATTTTAAATTGTAGGGTATTTTATTAACTAATTTAATGCTTTCAAAAATCTTGCAAACATAAACTTGTAAACGGTATACCCAATTAATTTTGTTTTAGAAAAGAAGTTTTTACTTTTTTTAAATCTCCAGGGTACAACTGTCGTCAAATGTGCCAACGAATGCATTACTACAGGAGGGAAAGTAGGTACCAAGTGGATTGATAATTGTCCCAGGCTGAATGTACCCATATTCGAATTAAACTTTGAAGAATGAAACAACGAAATAAAATTTATCAACACATCATATTTAATGTTAATAAATATTTGTAAAATAATACAAAAAATATATAACATATAAACACCACGTATTAATTAATTACAATGCTTTAGATTTAGTTTTAGGCTTCTTTAATTTTTTAAGTCCATCAAGGTTACCCTTTAATAAACTACTGTAGGCAACTTGGAATTTATTAATATCTTTCTGATGCACTACTGTAGCTATCTTTTTAGTTCGAGAAATTGCTCTGACTAGACACATATGTTCTTGAGATACAGGTAATGGTGGGTTTCCCTCACGAGGAATGGGTTTCGTACGTCCGTCATCTATAAAAATTCATATATTTAATATTGTACAAAATAAACTTATTTTGAAAAATTTACTTACAGCGCTTTAAAGTTATGGTCACACTTGCGGCCTGTTTTGACTTTTGAAATAATTTAGTTAATTCTAATAAGAACTGAAAAAAACACAAAACGTTAATGATGATATTACAATAATTAATTACATTTTAATACCGCATCATTTTCTAAAAGAACCATGTTTTTACTAGCAAATGTCAAGTTCTTATTTATAACCTTAAAATTTTAAGTGCTTCAAAATTTATGTCAAATGAGAGGTGGAGAACAGTGTTACCAATAGATAAAAAAAAATGTAACTACTGTTCGCTCAGAACATCGACCTTACCTTACAAACTATAAGGTTGATGGTTCAGAAACAAAAGAATAAAACAATGCTCTTTGCACAGAAACAATCACGAAAAATAAAAAATAATAAATTGTTGATTATATTGTGTTATGGTTAGAATGTTTTAAATCCATCTCGATTTTTGTATTAATAACTGTTTTCATTTTATGCCAATAAAGTTTTCTATCCTTCCTCTATATCTATGTGTAACCATAGACTGATATCACTGTGATATTAGTCCATGATGTAATGTATGTGTAAACAAGATCGGAAACTGCACTTTTGCAAATGCAAGTATATTTCGACATGCTGAACCGAGCTGTAGGCCACAGGCGAAGCTTTTAATTTCAAAGACGAGCATTCGTAAAGCAGTTTCTGAACGTATTAACAATATTTTTGATGTGAAACATCTAATGGTGCACGACGGTCGTGCCATTCGGCCAGCCTCGTGGGATCGCTCCGCTTTGGCTCGGCGCTCCACGCTCGCTACTTTACTTGTGTGTGTCGGTATTTGAAAAAGCAGTGTCGTTTCGAGCTATAAATACTTCAATAAAAATAAATTTCAATGTTTCACATCTCGCGACGGCTCACTTTTTTATACCTATTTTTGACACAAGTTTATTAAAGAATGCGATTTGTCAGCTCAAATACTAGGGATATTTTAGTAATTTCAGATTTGAATGACGGATTTAATAACATAACCTGAAAAATCAATAATAAATATATTTTTTATCGGTTTGGTAATACATGTTTAATTATAATTATTCATATTTGAGCTTAAAATATGAAATGATTTGATCCTAAAATTCATAAACATTTCGCTAATTCTTTTATTGAAAACACCCAAAAATTAACAGTTCGCAGAACAGTGATGCCAACTTATAACCAAAAAAATCTACTCTATTACTCTACATTGATAAAGTGGTAAGGAAAAAAGTTTGGAAAACACTAGTTTAACTGGATATGCAAAACTTCTCATTCTTATTACTTTGAACGATAAAAAACGAGTATAATTCATTAGTCACGTGTCATGTTTTCTGCCAATCAACATTCAGAATCTCCCTAGTTACATGTCTATTACAGCAATGATAAAAAACGGAATTATCACCATATTTATATTCGTTACTAAGGGATTTGTTTTATTTATTTACGACATTTTAAGTATAAAAATAAGTAGTAAAAAATTATTCAAACTCCGATGAATTAAATAAAATTTGTAAGTACCATGTTTTAATACAATATGAATATCAAAAGTTAGATTAGCAGCACACACAATGTGTCACAAAAATTCGTTATATTCTCTCATTAAATATAAGCTCGTGATATGATTAATAATCGAAAATATTGTTCAGCACATTTCACTCGAGAATATCATCGATGATAATCATATCACTTGTTTTATTACGTATAAATATACAATATTTTTGATATTTTAAACAGATATTACGTAAAATTGTGTTAAGAATCTAAATGTTTTAACATAAAATATTGCGATTACAATTTTTTTTGATTCACCAGTATATCATAACACCCAGTAAATGGTACTTACCTAACAAGTGCGCATGCTGCATTCTTTTTACTTCATCTTCATGTACAAATGTGTACTGCGTATATTTACAACCTACGAAAATATATTTTTCAAATGCTTGTGGAAGAAAATATTATTTATCTTATTGGACAGGTATGTAATTATATGATAATTGATAATATACAAATATTTATTTCTAAATACAATATACATGTAAATCGCAATGAGTAACTTAGGGGAATTACAAAACAATTTTTGGTTTTTAAATGTAAAATATGAAATTATAACATAGTATAAATTAAAAAAATAAATATAACTCGAAAGTACAAGACATAAAAAATGGATACAACTTATTTTGTCTTAATTTTTTTTGGTGGTGTTAAATCAGAGTCATCATCATCGTCACTGTATAATATATTTTTAGTGTTTTTATTTTGTTTTTTTCTTTTGTATTCAAATTCAGACTCCGATGAATTTCCTCCACTTGAAAACATTTCTTCGTCACTTGCAATGAATGAGTCATCCAGTGATACCTCATCTTCCTTGTTTTTAGTATTTTTTTCTTTATCTGACTCTTCATCACTATCAATAACAAACACTTGTGGTTTATTAGTAATTTTCCTAACAGTTCTTTTTGGTTTAACATTGTAATCATCGGAATTTGAGTCACTATGTGATTTCTCATCTTTCTTGTTTTTCGTATTTTTTAAGTCTTCGTTGTCCGACTCTTTATCACTATCAATGACAAACACTTTATTAGTAACTTTTTTAACAGTCTTTTTTGGTTTAACATTGAAATCATCATCATCTGAATCGTTTATGCTTATGTTTTCTTTATTTAATATTTTTGTTTTCTTGGAAGCAGCAGCTTTTGACTGACTAGAAAATTGTAATTTTGTTTGGACTAAACCATCTGTTTTCTTCGGTCGGCCTCTTTTCTTATTTTCTGCGGGCTTTGATTTCTCAATAGTTAATTTCTTATTTTCTGTTTTACTATCTGCTACTTTTTTATTCATTAATTTTTCTTTTAGAGTTTTTGGTCCACTTTCGAACATTAAATCAAATTCATCTTTCTCATTCGAGTCGGCAGTCTCCTATTAATTTATATATATTTTATACTTTAGTAATTATTTCTTGTAATAAGCAAGCACTTACCTTCTTTTGTTTAGATTTTGTTTGTACTTTTTGTTTCTTTTCTTCTTTTATTTCGTCTTGTGACATACCAGACTCTTCTTCAGTAGCTTCACTTCGCTGTAAAAAATATTTTGTAAAATTAGAATCATTAGTTCAATAGTTAATATTTTGGATTCATTTTTTTGGGTTTAAAAGTTTTAAAGTTTAAGTTTCATTCCTTTGATGATTTTTTTAACTCTCGCTAAGAAAGGTGGAATCATGCTAAAAATCGCATGTCCAGATTTTAGTGAATAAGCACGTTTTAAAGTCCGTAGAACCCGATAATAACATTTTTACGATGATGTCTGGATGTGTATGTGTGTGAGGTTGTTGTACGTACGATTTCTCAAATTCTATAAGACTAAAGACCTGTGTAACTACGGATTCCTCAATCTAACAGTAATGGGAAGAGTGGAATATATTCTGGTAACAATTGGACAACTGGAAGTAGTAGTATTTTAACAAAAATCTTCTAAATATTATTTTTTGAATTTTTATGTTATTACAAATATTAAAAAACAAAATTCTCTATCCGATACATTCAAAATTTTTATAATACCTTCTAAGATTTAAAGATATAGATATATAATCTATAAAATAATCTGTTGTAGTAAATCTCAGCCTACTCACGGCCCAAATATCTCCATGGTAACTATTTGAGAAATTAAAATGTCTGTAATTGACAGATAAATGTCACTAATGTCAGTGTGAAAAATTCAGAGATAGTACTGAAGACTTTTTCTGGGAACGATATTTAATATTTCTTATTGTATTATTAAATATATATTTAAAATTATAGGTATATTATTTGAACCCTTCAGAAATAACGCCATTCCCGTTAATGAGTTGGAAAAACCTCGAACATTTAGAAGAAATGTAGAAAACTTGCTCATAGAATAAATTTAAAATTATAGAAAATACGTAATTATAAAGATTAGGTGTAATTAGAATTTTTTGTGTGTACAAGAAATGTTAAATACAATACTTATATACAGGGACCAGAACCTGTACCGAATTTAAACCATTTTAAATTTTGATTCGGTTCGATCTGCTAAATATATCATTAGAAATTATAAATTCAAATTAAATTATTATGATTTCATAACTGGTAAATATTACAATCTTTTTTTCGAACCCAAAACCGAAACACCATTATAATTTTCTTTTTCTTCAACCAAAACTGAATCTGAACCGACATTTATTTTTTCTACTCCTGCTCTGAAAATACAATTTTCTGGTTTGTTTTTCATGTTGAAAGTAACTCTTTGTAGCACTAGTGCTGCAAAATTTTGCAGCACGCTTCGATATCCTAGCAACGAATTTTACTTACAAATGTTGTATAGAATGTTTGTTGTTGTCATAGATACGCATCACAAATACAAAAATTGAAAATAAATGTCAAATTATTTGTAAAAAATAATTCTTTATTTCCTTATTTTTATCTTGCAGGAGTAGAAAAAATAGTGTGTATAACACGTGTTGAAAGTCCTTTGTCGAACTCAAACGATTGCAGCCTGAGCGAAGCGAAAAAAACTTTCGTTTTGGTTCGACAAAGATAGACTTTCAGCACTTGATATACAAATAACTATTTTGAACCTGAACCGAACCTGAACCATAAGTATGTTTCGGTTAGGTCCCTGCTTGCATATACCACAATGGAAAGGGCGCGAGAGGTATTGTGATGGCCACAACAGATTTTTATTCAACCAGAAATATACAGGATTTTCAATAATAACTTCGGTGTTAGATCGCATGAAAATGAAAAATAATAGACCGTATTTTTTATTTTTCCTCAAATCGATCTTTAATAATGAGAAGATTGCTATTAAAAATGACATATAAATGCTTTAAATGAAGCATTTACATATTTGAATTTACATCACAAAGTATCTTAGCGTTTTAAACTTTGTATAAAACATTTTAAAATTACTCACTTTCATTTCTCTCTGTATTTTTTTCTCTTTGGCAACTTGTACTTTAGTAAATTTCGTAATGTGGATACTCATTCTAGGTTCAACCCGACGACCAGTTGAAGCAGTGTTCACTGGTTCAACTTTTTTGACCTACGAAATAAACAATTAATTTTTTTTTAATTATACAATATAAATATCTTACATTTTTCTTAGTTTTTAAACCAGCCATTGATGCTTCTTCTTCTTTTTTCTCCTTTTCTTCAACTTCATCCAACTTTTTAGAAAACTCTTCTAGATCTTCTATCCAAAGATCAGATGGTGTCTTTTCACGCAAAATGTTCAACTCTGTCATTTTATCGTCTCTTTGTTTTAATAATTGGTTTTTCTTTTCTAACGTTAGCATCCACATTGACATTCCCAATAAATAATCGTAATTTTTTACTAAATTTTTATCTGTAACACAAGATTAAACAAAGATTAACTTTTAAAAAAATCTTATTATTTACCTTTATCAGATTCATCATCTATCTTCTTGGAATCTTCTGCTCCTTCTTCGTTATCTTCTGGCGCATCTTGCTCTACTTCTTCTTTCATTTCTCTTGCTCGTCTCTCTTTCCAAATTTTTACTGGATCTGGTGGATACCCTAGTTCTACTAGTTCGTCAACTAGTTTTAGCCTTTTCTTATTTTCCACTATTATTTTACCACTACATTTCTCTACAATAAACTTTGCTTGATATGTTAGTCTTTGGGCTTCTGCATCTAACTGGCCTTCTAAAAATTCTTTACGTAAACTGTACATATGTAGTCGCAACTTATAAAAATCCTGCAATATGTCGTTCACGTATTCGTACCTATAATATTAAATTTTACAAAATTTTAAAACACCAAATAGAGAAAAATTATTACTTTTTTATGCCACCATACTGGTCAAAAAGAACCATACTTGATGTATATATAACTGATTGTAATTTGAATGTAATATGTAATCCTTCTTTTTCCATTAATCGAAGCTGTCCTGGTAAAGTGGTTATTACAAATCTCACTGTAGTATCTGTACTGTATTCTTTATAATCCGCTATAACCGGCTTTGTTTTTTCACTACCTAAAATGAAATTGTAATTTTTGATATATAATTAAAAGTTTTTGGAAACGTTAAAAATGATGTGTTACGTTATTTTAACAATAATATAAATATATATTTGACCTTTTAGTGTAATCGGTTAACTTAATAATAATAATATATTTTTCTTCAAGTGTACAATAATATTCATATTATGCTACTATACACATACTATAGAAGATATTCATTTTATTACTAGTACAACAATGTTCATTATAGTACTAGTAAAAAAAATGTTAACTTCTTAGTTCACCGCTGGCGGCAGCAGTCGTCACAGCAACACAGACCATATTGAAAAACTGTTATTTGACAGTTGTATCGTTTGTGTTTTGTAGTGTACACAGCCAACTATGGCTGAAATTGCAAACGCTATAATTAAAATATTTCTAGATACATATAAAAAAAAATCCCCAGTTTTCTTTGAAACACTTGAAGAAAAAATAGTATATGTTTTTGTGTTTTACCCAGCTTGCTTGGCCTCGGCCGCAATAGCTGGGCTCAACACAAAAAGACCGCTTTCTACTCCTAATAACATAATATACTATTTTCCTCCTTGTATTAAAATTATGAAAATCTTTATTTTGTAAAAAAGTATTTTATTTTGGAATATGTGTAACGAAGTTTCGTAAATAAAAAGACCGGTCAAAGTTAAGATTTTGTACCTAACAAAGATATTTCTGCACGATTCCTGTCGTTTTAAATTCTTAATACATCGAAGCACTTCGGACTTACGAAAACATTACTGGAATGAGTAGAGGCACCCCAAAAAGTGACACTGTACCTGAGGATAGATTCAGCTTTAGCATAATAAAATGTTAATAGTTGAGGAAGAGATATTGTTTTAAATGTTTAATTTGGCGAGTGAACGGCTTGTTAAGCGTATATATCTTGGTGAAGTTGATGGATGTGATTGGTAGGGTGCTTAAAGAGAGAGAATTTCCAAGTATGAAGAGAAGAAGAGCATGTATGAATGCGATTATGAGTGTGGCCGAGGCGAAAGAAGGAAGATAGGAATGTGTAGCGAAGGATGATTGTTTCCTAACTATTATTGTGATCCGGATGCGGTATTTCGCTATCGAAAATCAGTCACTTTAATATGTTTAAGAGTATGGATTTGTTGTATGATGTTGTTCTTATTGTTATCGGGTTTGTGCGAACCCACTAAGTGGGACACGCGTGATTTTATGTAAGTTTGTTTAAATTTGTAATAATTAGTTCACAGTGATTTTTCCAATTTAAGTTGTTCATGAAAAGTGAAACCTAAGATTTTGGATGAACTAACTCTATTGATTTGGTTATTTCCGATAGTAATATCAATATTCATATTATTTGGATTCTGATGAGTATGGAAGCGCATATAATTCGTTTTGGTTTCATATAGATAAAGTAAATTAATATTATACCAATTTAGCATGTTATCCAAATTATTTTTACATTTATTCTATAATGTATTGTTAGTGCAAGAATGCTTCCTTGAGGTGCTCCGGTGTTTATTGTTATTCTGCTGGAATTAACTATTTGACACTTAGCGTAACATTAGTGTTTGACATAGTAGAAATTAATTTTAAACATTATTTTTTTCCATCGTTTATATTAGTTTTCTAATAGACATTTTTTTATTTCAGATTAAAGGACTGAGAGAATCAACATTTTCATAAAAGAAATACTGATTTTTTTCGACGACCATCATGCAAAGAGTTAATAAAATGCTTAATTTATTATCTGATGTGTACGAAAAATCAAATGATACATACATATCTTTGTTACATCAGTATTTATATACATATAATGCAAATTTGCAGACTTACACATACAATAATCAAGTATTTGTATACAAAGAAAATATTTCTCCTATTATTACTGACAAAGAAATTATTTTATATTCAGAGAGTTTGACAAGGAAATATGAGCTTGTTAAATCATGGGACAGAGTAGAAAGATGGGTTATTTTCGACTTTGGATTTAAGATAAAAAATTTAGAAAACAAATTAAACAGAGTAATTATATTTGTGTTTTTTCATATTATAAGCCAAGAAATAATGATGTTGAAAAATCCCAAAATATCACAAGCTGATAATGTTGATTTACATGATTTTTCTAAGAACTTTACATCAACAGATAAACTAAAAATAGGAACGGATTTTCTTGTACATGGCAACGAATGGAATAAACTGTATAAAGGAAAATGGATGACGTTACCTCTAGACCTAGAGGATAAAGAAATAAAATGTTATTTTCCAAAAGACAAAGACAATATAAGCAATGTTCTAACATATTCCAGACTTGTAATAATAACTGCATGGGATACTGCTAGTTATCTTGTTGCAAATAACTCATTTACTTATTTAGCACTGCATATTGGCTGGAATTACATTTACGATGATGAAATTTTTGAAAAATTAACTAATATTGAAAGTAGTATTACTAAAGAAATTCTTACATTACCAAGTATTCCAAAACTCAAGCCACATAAATATCTCAACTTAAATCAAGTAATGGCTGATATATTTGTTGTATTTCATGCGATTAATGATGTTTTCATTAAAAATAAAAGAACGACACATAAATATTCATTTTTAACTGATACAGTTCGAAAATTATTCAATATAGGAATTAAAGTTAATATGACTAACGTTTCAAAGTACTTATCAATTATTGCTCCAATCTGTTTTAAAACTCAAATATCTAGAATTCAATTCACAGAAGAAGATTTACAACAAACCGACAAAGAACTTAAAATGCTACTAAAAGAATATGGAATGTTGTATAATATTAAAATAGAATTTGTTTAATGTACGCATATTATCATTACATAAAATGTATATCATTTATTTTTCAAAATATAAAATATTATCTATTTTGTATAACTTAATTTTATATTTGGTACGATGTGCATACTGAACAATATGTAAAAATAAAATATAATTAATCATAAACCTTTATATTTTTCCTTCGTTTCGGTTTAAATTTTAGAGGGGTCATAGACTCGTATGGAGTAATGGAGTTGATTAGCAAGCTTGTGCTGTTAGGAAGGGGGTAGATATGACCCCAATTCGCTTAGATCTCTTTAGTATTAAAGAAAACTATGAGCGAACAAGAAGGGCATGTCTCCGTGAAGCAACAGATTATCAAGTTTTTGGCTACGAAAGGAAGTCCAACCGGAGGTTGAAGGCCCAGTGCGGGGACAACCCGTTTTTAAGAACCCGTGTCTGCTTGGCATAAGGAATTCTCTGAAGGGTGAGAAAAGTTGAGAATCAGAGCCATGATGAGCGTTACCGAAATCAACATCGAGGCGGTTCGAAATCTCATGAAGACCGATAAACGCATAATGATCAACGCACATTATTATTACTGGATGCCGCAAAATTGTCCTATCGAAGGAAAACAACAACGCAAACTGTCAAAAATGTCATTTTGCTTCAGGCCCCACACAGCAAACACTACGAGGCAAAAATTGAACAGAATTGGCTGAGAACCGTTGGAAGATCCACGCTACAATCCCGACTTGTCACCATGTGACTTTCACCGTCTTAGGCCCCTCAAAAGCCGTATTCTTTCGCTGCGTTGGATCAGATCCATGTTACATGGATCAGTAAATTGCATGTTCTTTCGAATTCAGATCAGTATCCCCACCCCAAGAACAAGTAATCCAGATCAGTGCCATCTACTCCAACAAAAACTTGAATTAGGATGATCATATGGTTACATTTAAGGTTCCCTGAAGATGGCAGCAGCTCATGCTGACGAAAAGTCGGTTTTTATAACAATAGTTGTATAATTTTAATCGAGTAATGAGTTCTGAAAGATTTTTTTTAATACTTCTAAAAGACATTTAAACAAAAATAAACAATAGTAAATATAGGAAATTGAAATTCATTTTTCCTACTGATTTTGACAGATACTTGTGTTCTTTCGAATAAATTAATCTGCGTCCACGTGACCTGATCTGATCTAATCCATACGATCAGTTAGATTTAATCCAATCCAGCGAAAGAATACGGCTGAAGAAGCGATGGGAGGCCATCGATTCGAAGACAACCGTGCGGTGGAGGAGTTTGTGCTCCAATGGCTATGTGAAGGTCCCGCTAGTTTCTACGATGAAAAGATTAAGAAGCTCCTAATCTGTTAGGAAAAATGTGTTTCTAGGACGGGGGATTATGTAGAAAAATTAATATGTTTTGTATACTTTTTAATATTTGATTCATCCTCGTACCTTCCTCTGGGTTTGCAAACACTTACAATTTTGTATATTTAACATTGGCATGAACATTATAACATTAAAAGCTAACCCAAATATAGTCCAACCAAACCGATAGAGAGCTCCGCGTCCAAATATTTGAAATTAAAGCAACTTTTAAAAAAATCTTTGATTTTAAAGACTTTTAAAGTGTAAAACATACACCTACATATTTAATTTAACCTATTCTTTCAAGAAAAAAATAAATTAGAAAATATGAAATGACCCTATTGTAACACCTAATCAGACCACAGTCGAAAAATTTACTCTTACCGTGTAACATTGGTTCCAAAATATTTTCTTTGTACGCCTGAGTCCATGTACCAATAGGCAATTCGGTAATTTCAACTTGATCTTCACCAATTATAGCAATTTCGCCGCTAGCAATATATTTCTGATCGACACAAGCAGTAATTGTCCCTTTGAAGTTTTTGTACCATGGGTTCATTGGTTTTACTTCTTCGTTATTTATCAATGCATATAAATTTGCCACTATTTCACGTGGATTATAATTTGGTATTTTAGTTCTCCAACCAGTTCCTATACCATCTGCACCATTAACCAGTACCATAGGAATAATTGGAATGTACCACATTGGTTCAACTTTTTGATTATCATCGATTTCGTATTTGAGAATTTGGTCATCGTTTGGATTGATAATTAGTCTAGTTAATGGCGACATTTTTGTGAAAATATATCTGAAAAAATAAATCACTTACAATGAGGTACTATACCAATTTTTACCTCTCGCTAAGAGAGGTATTAGATTCATGCTAAAAATCGCATATCCAGATTTTAATGATTAAACACGTTTTAAGGTCCTTACAATCTGATTTTAATATTTTTACGATGATGTCTGTGTGTGTGTGGGGGGGGGGGGACATTACTGGGAAGAGCTGAAAAGGTTTTGGTAATAATTGGACAACCAGAAGTATTCTTAAAAAAAATCTTCTAAATATTATTTTTTGAAATGCTAGTAGTAAAGAAGAGTAAATTCTCTATCTGAACATATAAATATTTTATTATATCTTTTATAGATTTAGAGATGAAGAAATATGTGGTATATAATAATCTGTTGTAATAAATCTCACAGCCGAAATAATGTCATGGAAACCAATTGAAAATTTAAAATGTTTGTAACTGACAGATAAATGTCAGTGTCAAAAATCCAGAGACATTACTGAAGATTTTTCTGGGAAGTACATACATTATATTATTTCTTATTGTATTAATAGTTAAATATTTAAAATTATAGGTATATTACATATATCCTTCAAAAATACTGTCAATCCCGACAATGAATTGGAAACATTTCGAAAAATTAGAAGAGGGACAAAATATCTTCATAAAATAAATTTAAAATTAAAAAATCTAAATATAAAGAATAGATATAAGTAGAATTTTTGGTGTAGAGTGTAGGTATACAAGAAATGTTAAATACAATAGAGCGGGAGCAGTCATGTGATTTTGTTGGCCTTGACAAGCAGATATGGGGGCCCGTGTCAGAATGACAGCTAGTAATTATGTACATAAATGTCAAATATAATTTTTCATTCTAAATTTAGTGATTTTCCAATTCCATGTGGTTTATTTTCCTCGACAAGTAAATTTTATACTCCTGGTGAATTTAGAAAATCTTGAAATTTTTAATGAAAAATTCTGACATTTGGCATCCATGTACATAACTACTAATTGGCATTCTGGCACGACCCCCATGTCTGCTTGTCAAGGCCACCAATGTCACATGACTGCTCGTGCCCTATACTTATGTAACCAAAACTTTTATAGCGGGTTTAGTACGCAAAAATTAGCTCCGCCCGTTCACGCACTAAAGCGACGCTTCAATTCGAACGCGCTCTAGTTTAAATTTGACTAATGGTATAGAAGAACCCTATAGTAAAATAGCAGATTTTATAGGGCGTACGCTGACGAAACTAAAAATGTAATCATGACCAATCACGCACGACTTTTTATGTTTGATTCATGGTCACTCACATTGTTTCTACATTTGAAATATGTGTATCTTTAATTATATCGAAGCTAATTATGTATACAATTATGGAAACTAAAAAACTATTTTTTAAAATAAATCCCATATTTCGACCTATTAATAGTAATAAGAATATAACGTAAAATATATATATTACAACTAAAAAAATAGAAGAAATCATATTGCTCACGCCCAATTACGAAGCAAAATTTAAAATATATTCACGATCACGCGGGTCACGTTGTGACCTATCGTCACCCGATAAAATTCACGCATGCAGTATATTTGCGTTTTAAATGCGCAAAACACAAATAATAATTTTGAAAATTGTCTTTGAAACATACCTGGGACTAGCTGCGTCTTTTCCACCATTAAGCCGTGTTCCAAATTGACCTCTGGGTTCCAGCAGATTTATATTATTACTTCCAACAAAATTTTGGGCCAAATTAATTATTGTCATACATAAGGACTGTTCACCGTGATGGTAAGCAGATTTTTCTGCAACTGATCCAGCCAGTTGGGCAACTTTAACTTCTCGTTTATCATTTCTCAAAATACAAGTATACAATACTTTTCTTTGTCCGGGTTTAAGTCCATCAACTACACTTGGTATAGATCGAACGTTATCTCCATTAGAAAAATGAACTAATTCTTTAGTTACATAATCAGTAAATGAAACAGTTTTTGTCCCTTTTGCGTATAAATAAATTTCAGGTAAACCCAATTCTTTTCGTTTTTTTACATCTTCGTTGTGACGTAACAACCAATCTTTTCGGTCATCGATTTGTTTCTTACTGAAAGCTAATAATATATGTTGGTCATCTTCATTCCCTTTATATTTTAAAGCAATTCTATGACGGTTCATATCTTTGAAGTATTCTTTAGCTTCTTTGGATGTAGAAGTACCCAAACCTTTGTAATATTTGACAGTATAAGAAGCAGAATCTGCTGTACTTTGTTTCCATTCTTCAAATTCTGGTAAAGAATAAAATGATAATTCTGTAGTTCTTTTGAAAACTTTGACAATGGGAGTGATGAACACTTCCAAAAAGTTTAACTTCAGCAAACCTGGCCAGAATGTATGCACGAAATTGATAATAAGACCTTTAATATGCGATCCATCCTGATCTTGATCCGTCATGATCATTACTTTTCCATATCGCAAGTATTTTATGTCGTCCATACTTGTATATTTTTTTTTGTATTGTAAACCAATAATTTTAATCAAATTATTTATTTCTGCATTATCATATATTTGTTTGTGGGTAGCATCTCGTACATTAAGTAATTTACCACGTAGAGGAAACACTCCGTAATAATCTCTACCAACGACGCCCAGACCAGATACAGCTAAACATTTAGCTGAATCTCCTTCCGTTAAAATTAAAGTACATTTATGAGCATTTTTTGTTCCAGCCTCATTGGCATCTTCTAGTTTTGGAATTCCCTTTAGTTTACATTGTTTTTTACCGCTGTTTTTCGCCAATTCATTCTGAGCTTTGAATTTGGCCCAAGTTAAGACTTGTTCAACTATTCCACTTTTGGCGAAGGTTTGAATAAATTTTTCTGGTATATCGCATTTAGATCCAAATTTCTTTGATTGTGTTGTCATATTTTCTTTAGTTTGTGAATCAAAAGCAGGATTTACAATAAGGCAATTTATAAACAGCCACATATGATTTTTTACTTGAAATGGTTTAATGTTAACACCGCCTCTGTTTTTCTTTTTAATGCTTTCCAGAAGCTGTTTTACTATAATATCAGCGACGTAATCAACATGTCGACCACCTTTCGTTGTTGCAATACTATTTACAAAAGATACTTGTTGAAAACCTTTGTCAGAAACAGTAACAGCTATTTCCCATCTATCGTTGATCACTTCGTATATTATTTTCACGTCATCTTCTTGATTTTGTACATGTAAATCAACATAATCTTTAAAATTCTTCACTGGAATTCGATCACCATTTAACATGACTCTGACTCCTCTTGTAGATGCTGCAATATCAAACGCCCTTCTGGACATAAGAGCTACTATGTCTTCATCAAGCCGGTCCATTTTAAATTTGGCTAAATCCGGGGAAAAAGTAATTTTTGTGAAATCATCTCCAGAGTAGGGCGTGATTTTAGGCTCGGACGCTTTGGACATATTGTTGCCCCAAGTCTGTTTAAATTGCTGGTGATATTCTGAACTAGCCGTTTCTACAGTAAATTTTGTACTAAATATGTTACATAGTTTCGCACCGTATCCATTTCGACCACCGACGACTTTTTCTTCCTCATCATCGTAGTTTGAAGAAGTCAATAAATGGCCAAATATCATAGTTGGCACAAACATATTTTCTTCTTTGTGCATGACAACAGGGATACCTTTTCCATTATTCCAAACTGAGATTGTGTTTGTTTCAGGATTTATATCAACTCTAATACAACTCATTTTTGGATCACGTTGTTTGTTGTCCGCTGCATTTACCAAAATTTCATCAAATATTTTGTATAAGCCCGGAACAAAATTAATTTCTCTTTGAACCTATAAATATATAAGAAAATTATTTTTTTTTGGAAAGAGAAAATTTTGCTGTAGTTTCAATACAATAATTATACAGGGTGTTAAAAAACGGGTAAAAAAAAATTAAGTACTGACCAAAATGAGTAAAAAAGTCCGTAAAAACTACAAACTTACGACTTTGAATAAACTTTTTATTTACCTTTCAGACGTCATCTTAAATGTGCTTTTTTTAAAATTAAAATATTGTACTAGACTACGGCCCTGTTAAGACCTCTTGATAAGGTGCCAGTTAATTTATCTGTTAGATAAAAAAAAAATTCGCATCATACGAGGCTGGATTGAAAAGTTTCCGGAATGACATGAAAAAAAAAATATTTAACATGGGCTACATGTTATTTTTCTACATAGTCCCCTCTGATGTCAACAAACATAGTCCAGCGTTTTCCAACTTGTCGATTCCCTCCCGAAAATGGATTTCTTTGAGGTTCTCAAAATAAGCATTTACTGCATCGATGGTATCTCGTTGGATCGTAATATCTTTCCAGCGTTGAACGTTGTGAGTTTTGGGAAAATATGGAAATCGGAGAAAGCCAAATCGGTCGAGTATGGTGGATAAGGGACAATTTCAAACCTCAGTTCGTTCAATTTTTGTTGAACAATTCGACTTGAATAAGCTGGCGCATTGTCGTGATGAAACAAGATCTTTTACATTGCCATTCCCGGGCGTTTTTCTTGAATTACTGCTTTCAGTTGGTCTAAAAGCGTGGCGTAGCATTGTCCAGTCACAGTTCTTCTTTTACCAAGACAATCAATTAGCAAAATTCCTTTGGCGTCCCAATAGACTGACGCCATCACCTTTCTTCGGGGCCGACTCACCAAGTCCAATCCACATTTTCGACTGAATTTTCGTGTCTGGAGTATAATGTATACCAATGTTCCATCCACGGTTTGAAATTGACTGATTTTTTCTTAAACAACTGCAAATTTTCGGCTGAAGTTCAGCTCGAATACGCTTTTGCTCCGAACTGAGCAATTGTGGCACCAATCTGACGCACATTTTTCTCATGCCCAGCTCATTGTGTAAAATATAAACTACACTTTCAATATAGATCCCTATGGCTTCCTTAATCTCACGCATTTTCATTCGGCGATCTTCCAGAACCATATTGTGGACTTTATCCACCATTTCCGGTGTGGTAGGCGATTTTGGTCTTAAATTCCGAAACCCAGAAACTCACAGTGGAAAATAAAGGTAAAGCATTCCTAAGGACAGCATCCAACCTGGTTTTGATATCCACTGCCGTCTCTTCTTTCAAATGAAAAATCTTGATCACCGCACGAACTTCGTTTTTATCTATTACCGATTTAACGCTAGGTAGATCGACATAGACGTTGTCACGATTAGACCGATTGACAGATTGTATTGAAATTTCTTGACAGTTCATATGAAGAGTTAAATAAAAGAAAAAGATAAGATTGCTTTCCAAAATCCGAGGCCTTCTCCGTGATTTCGGAAACTTTTCAATCCGCTCTCGTATAATTGGCGTGTGTATAATTTTATCAATTTAACGCTCCAATATCGATGCGATATTTTTATTTTATCTAGCAGTTTAACTGATACTTTATTCAGAGATGAAAAAACTGGGCGTAAGTTAAATGTTATGGTGACAATGGCTAATATTTAATTTTCAAATAACTTCGTAACTATTTGAAATGTTTCATATAATTTATTTTTTTCGGAAACGGTTAAAATCTGACCTATGTTGATTAAGCTTTTATTACTCATTTTGGTCAATACTATATGCCTTTAAAAAATTACTCTTTTTTAACACCCTGTATTTCAAATATTTATTCGCAAGAATTCATTAAATATTCCAAAATTGTTTGCGCATATGCAAGTAAAAAACAAATTTTAACATGTTTTCAAACGGATATTATTTTAATCAGAAGTAATAAATTATTTATTATATAAAATGAGACTTAAAATCTACCTAAGAGGTAAAGAATCATAACTCACATTTTTGTCAAAATGAAATTAAGCGGTAGAATATTAATAAATCTTGAATGAAATTGTTATTTTTTCAAAATTTGTAATAAAAGACATACAATTCTTTACCTTTAGGGTACAGAATGCATTGTATCTTTACAGTTTCATAAAATAAAAATCTTGTCTTACATGATATACCTTTGAAATACGGAAATTATTTATAAAAAGAAAATCTTACCATACATTTACTTCCTTCGTCATATACCCACATCTGTTCATGGGCATGTTCTATAGAGCCAATGTATGTGTCAGGTCGTAATAAAATATGTTCTAATTGTGTTTTTTTCTTATAAGTATTTTCGATGGTTGCACCCTTGTTCGCCATTTTTCTGCACTACATACAGAAAACGAATTTTATATTATACTTATAAACTAAATAAGTGAAGAGATAGTTAATCAAAATATAAAAAATCTATGTATTTAATTTTTTAATTTGGCATTTATACTGACAAGGCAGTACAGTAGAAATTTACATCAATTAACAGAAATGTTCTTATTAATTATTATTACATCTTACCTATGAAATTATCTTGCACTTTTATTAATAAAAATATAAATAATAAGAGAACTATTGTAGTATATACGTAGTTCAGTTAAAATAACAGATATTCACATACCGCCTTTTCTGTAACCGATTCGTTTAACTGCCAAACTACCTGTTGAGTATTGTTCTGTTGTTGTGAATAGAAATTCAAAAGTGTTGGCAACTGTTCTCCAGTGCATTCTTCTACTACCAACCACAAACTAAAATAACATTTCACCACCATCGCCAGAAATTGTTACAAAAAGCCATGCATTATTTATAAATGAACATATTTGTAAGACACATTTCTATTCAATAAAATATTTGTAGATACATAGATACGATAATGTTTATGTTATTATTATTATTAATAAAGTATCTAATAAACCGTTCTAAAAATGAAATTCCCTATGGTTCAAAAATAATTGTCGATTTGCTGAAATTCGTGCATTTCAAACTATTTTTAAAGTTTATGAGTATATTTAAGTTTTAAATTTATTGCATTATAATAAAAATCTACAATTATTTTAGACAATATTGAAACTAAATAAATAGTAGTCCTCCTTGATAGTAGTCGTCGCTGCGTTGTCTTGACAACGGTGAGAGCTGCCTTCTCATTGGCTACTAAGGCTAAGGCGCTTGCGATTGTTTCATTATGAATAAGATTTTTTTATATGAAAAGTAATATTAAAGTTTACAGAATAATTTATATATCAATCGATTAATGAGTACCTAACGATCATTTTAATATAATTTTGTTCAGTTTTGTTGTATATTTATATAAATAATCAAAGTTTTTTGTTTTTGGGATTAGTGTACGTATTCTTACGCCGCCTGTCCGAGGATAAATAATTTATTTGAGCTTTTAATTAATTTTCTTGTAGTGTGTATCATTCAATTTAAAATAAATTGAGAAATTAAAAAGTATAGTAGAAATTTATGCTTATTTTTTTGATTGTTAGCGAACCGGATTTAAATAACGTTTTAATTAAATGCATTTAGTTTTTAAATTAGTTCTTCCCCGTTCACGTAAAGTCCTTCGTATATAAATTAGCTCCTCCTTCGAATCATTTTGTGCCTGCATAAGTGCCTAGGAAGATGTAGGGATTTTTATGGTTACTTCGGGATTATTTTTTTTGTTGGTGGCAATAATTTTAAAAGAAAATGTCAACACGCGCCAGCTATACAAAAAATATTTAAAATTAGGCGCCTTGATTGGGCTACTTTTGTAAATAAGTAGGGTCTTTTTAGTAACCATGGTATTGATATATAGATATACTTATTTACAACTTTGGGCGACTATTCTTTCTGAAGTTGGCGACATTGCTATAAAATGGCAACCCTGATCTAAGGTGGCAACACGCTTGAAATCTTCAAAAGTAACGTTGATCCCACTCCTAAATATGTAGTAAAATATGTTTTTATTTCAATAAAATTATATGTAGCAGTATTAAAATTATAAAACTGATTATTCTTTTAAAATACAATAATTTTGAGGTTAGGTGAAGAAAATAATAGCTAGGCGGGAATTTATATTTAAATTCAAAATATATCTAAAGTTAATTATTATTTTTAAAAATTTATCTTATCTAGTCGAATATCTCTAAAAAATAAAGTTGCAAATCATCTTTGAATAATTTGTAAAGATGGAATTCAATGGAGAAGGCAAGTTGTTAAATAACATTATATACAATTTTAATAAATTTATAAATATTTCAGAACATCAACATATGCGCTACAATCCTTTAAAAGGAGAATGGATTTTAGTTTCTCCTCATAGAACTCTACGACCTTGGAGCGGTCAACAAGAAACTATTCAAGAGAATAAAATACCTCCGTTTGATCCAAAGAACCCCCTTTGTCCCGGAGTTACTAGAGCCTCCGGTGAGGTATAATACTGTTAATTAATTTAAACCTCATTTATCCTCTATTTATGTATAGGTAACACCTAATTATGATTCAACGTATGTTTTCCCAAATGATTTTCCTGCTTTGTTGGAAGTTGGCCCTGAACCTCCGAGCGATAATGATCCGCTATTTCAAATGAGCGCGGCAAAAGGTGTATGCAGAGTTATGTGTTTTCATCCTAAATCTGATGTTCTTTTACCAACTCTTCCAGTTGAAGATGTAATAAATGTAATTAATTGGTAAATAAGATATTTGTTTTACATAGTAAGTTAATTAAAAACATATTTGTTTTATATAGTTGGATTAAAGAAACAAAAGAACTAGGTCAAAAATATTCTTGGGTTCAAATTTTTGAAAATAAAGGAGCAATTATGGGATGTTCAAATCCTCATCCACACTGCCAAATTTGGGCTTCTGATTTTTTACCAAATGAGGCGCGGTTGAAGAATTTATATCAAAAAGAGTTTTACGATAGTTTTAAAAAACCTTTGTTAATTGATTATATGGAAAAAGAAATGGCAAAAGAAGTAAAATATAAAAAATATATAAGTATCATAATATTTATTCTTGTTTTTTAGGAACGAATTGTATGTCAGAATGATCACTGGCTCGTAGTTGTGCCTTTTTGGGCAGTATGGCCATATGAAACAATGATATTACCAAAAAGGCATATTAAACGTTTTACAGAAGTAGCTGTAGAAGAACGAGAAACTTTAGCAATAATTATGCAGCAACTTATAACAAAATATGACAATCTTTTTAAATGCAATTTTCCTTATTCTATGGGATGGCATGGTAATTTTTTTAATTAAAAATCTGATGTAGCCAAAACAATAACTCCCATTTAATTAATTTTTATTCATGTCAATACTTAAAATTAAATTTAAATACCGAATTCGATCCCGACCGACGCCAAATATTTCGAATTTTAAATGGCACAAAAATGACCCACGTGTTATAAAATATTTGGCGTCGGTTGGAATCGAACCCGGTTCCCCAGATTCGCGTGAAGTGACGCCTGGTAAACACCCGCACGGTACAAATATGTCATCATTATTATCGACATCTGTGTACAAAGCAGATTGGCTCACCCAGCAATGGGTAATAATGCCGAGATGATATATATTTTTATTATCTTACCTATATTCCTACATATTTACTTATGCTCGAAACTGTATTAAGTTCCTTTCCATATAATTATTGTTTTATTTACTATGTAATTTTAAAACGTAACTATTATTTGAAATGATTAGTTTGTTGACAGTGACATATACCTGTCAGTTACATACATTTGAGATCTGAACTGTGTAACCATCGAGTTTAATTTTTATAATAACAAATCTCGAAAAAATAATATTTAAAGATATTTTTCAAAGAAAAACTATTTTGAGCTTCCAGTAAAGTACCATTTCCGGTTATCTGATTTACACCAAAATGTAATGGCATCTTTCCATATAAGAGTAAGGCAGAAATACGAGGTTTCAAAATTTTCTTTACGATAATATTTGAGTTAGAGCGTAAAGAGGATCCACACATACACACAGACATCATCGTGAAAATGTTAAAATTGGATTATAAGGACCTTAAAACGTGGTCATTTACCAAAATTTCGATATGCAATTTTTAGCACGATCCCTATACCTCCCTTACCAGGGTAGCGGGAGGTAAAAAAATAATAAAAATTACACGCTTATTTTAGGAGCGCCAACCGGCTCATTTAATTTATTAAATATGGACCACTGGACCTTTCATGGCGTATATTATCCTCCATTGCTGCGATCAGCTACAGTGAAGAAATTTATGGTAGGGTAAGTACAATACAAAATTTCAGTGTATTATATTATTCTTGTATTATTTCATTAATTTTTTTATTTAGATATGAAATGTTAGCTCAGGCCCAAAGAGATATGACTGCTGAGAAATCAGCTCATATTTTAAGAAATTTACCGGAGAAACACTATTCATTGAAATAGTAAATAATTGTAATTAATGTTTATAAATATATAAAATAAACTACCAATACGTAGAGAGCCATATATTTTTTTACCTTGAGTCCATACACTTATTTTTATTTATTGACCGCGTAGCTTTAATTTTGGTCGCGGACTCTCGTTTTGGCCGTAATGAACTATTACAACATTTGTGGCAACGTTTTTCTAATTTTTCGATTCCCTCCCGAAAATGGTTTTCTTTGAGGTTTTTAAATATTAATTAATTAATTTAGGTGAAAAGCCCAAATAAAAGCTGTAGAGCATAAAATTCTGCATCTGAATCAATAAGCAAAATTAATTTTGTATGCCTTGTAACCGCAAAAATTAGGTATGAAAATGTCGAAAATCACCTCAAAAATAGCAATAGCCATGGAATTGAAACAAAATAAATAACAAATGTCTAACGGTTTATCTGTCATGTTAGGCTAATTTACTTTATTTTACAGGATGCAGTTAAAAAATGTATGAAAAAGGTAGGTACTAATGTGCAAAAAATAATAGGAAGCGATTTAAAGAAAAAGAAATTTGGGAAAATCCTACAAAATGGCGCTATACCAAATTTCATTTCTATCGCGTTTTCTTTCTATCGCTTCATTTCTGCAAACGACGCGATACTACTGCTGTATTTTGTATACGACATCTCTTGAACTTATGGCCAAATATAAAACATATGATTTTAAAATAAATTATTGAAAATTATCTTATTTCATCTTTACACTTATTATCCTGTTAAATATGTCCTTGAAATATTTAAACAAAACACAAATCACAGCCACGTCAAATTAATTAACAAATATATTTATTTGGTGATTATAAATATTTATACTTACCAATAATATTAATAAATATAAACTTTTTTGAAGTTAAATTTTGAAATTTCTTTTTTGAAATTTGAGGAAAAGTTCCAAAAAGACCCTATTTTGTATTGGTAGCGACATCTCTTGAACTCATGGCCAAAATATGAAACATACGATTTTTAAATGTATTATTGAAAATTATAGTAAAATCAAATGAATACAAGAATATTTCTTCCTTGGTTGTCGAAAATTGTACAACTCCACCCAGTTTTGGGGGGTGAATATCTACCCATTTAAGGGTTGAATATACATTTTTTTGTTCCATTATATGCGTTGTTTAAAAAATACTCTACTGGTCTAGTAGCTACGAATAAATTAGTAAAACATTATTTATGAAACTAAATATCCAAAATAATGCATAATTCAAATCGTTCATTTACAATAAACAATAAAAGAAATTTAAATACACATATAAAGTTTAAATTTTTTAAGACAGATAGCAGCACACGAAATTATTCAATTTATTTATTCCAGTGCAGGCCCCATCTGCAAGGGGCTGGATTTTAATATGCATTTAAATGCTTATATAAACAATATCCCCATAGCAAAAAAATTGTTTCGACAGGCATGGAATCAGTTCACGATTCACGATTGAAAAATCAATAAAAGTGATCATGCGCAGTTGAACAGTCATGTTATTGATTTTCGCCTATTTACACGATATATCAACGTACTTATTTACACCACAACATTAAAAAATAGTTCACAATCTTTATTATAGAGTACACTAGTAGTATTAAATTGGTATTAACAATTTTGAGAAAATTCATTTTGTGGCTAAAATATATTATACATTTTTAAATGTTAGCTCCTGCCAATTAATGAGTGGTTGTTACCCAAAAATTGGTACAATTTTGCTGATAGCACCATTGGATTCTATGTAATTTCTTATATACATAGTCCAATTTTTTTTTGATTAACTGATCCAATTTCTATAAAAAAATTCGTAAAACAATATTAACCAGTATTTGCAAAGGTCAATGAACTTATGATTATCAAATAAATTAAAAATGCAGCTCCATAAATTTTAATACATGTAGTTTTAATCAAGGAATCCATTTTTGGCAAAATTAAAGCTGTATATTCAACCTTTAAATGGGTAAATATTTACCCCCCAAAACTGGGTAGAGTTGTATAATTTTCGGCAACCAAGGAAAAAATTCTTGTATTTGATTTGAGTATAATTTTCAATAATTTATTTAAAAATCATGTTTCATATTTTGGCCATGAGTTCAAGAGATGTCGCTACCAATACAAAATAGTGTCTTTTTGGAACTTTTCCTCAAATTTCAAAAAAGAAATATCAAAATTTAACTTCAAAAAAATTTATATTTATTAATATTACTGGTAAATATAAATTATCAGCATTTATAATCATCAAAAAAATGAAATAAATATATTTGTTAATTAGTTTGACGTTTAGATCAAAATGGCTGTGATTTGTGTTTTGTTTAAATATTTGCAAGGAACGTCAGTTGTATAAATAGATTTTAAGGACCGTTTTAAGGATATTTTTAACAAAGGATAATAAGTGTAATGATGGAATAAAACCTTCAAATATGTATTTAGTGTTTTAGTTTACTTGTAAATATAATATTAACTGTTTAATTCATATAAGCGATAATTCCAAATGTTATTACTGAGAAGTATTGATGTTTGTGTTTTGTGTTACAAGTTTATTTGGACAAAATTTCGACTATGTTTGTGAGTTTGATTTTGCAAGGACGAAATATCAACGGCACCTTGGAGTTTGGCCAAAATTTCAACAATACAAGGAAGGTAGGTTATGAAAATAAGTAGTTCACTTGATTTTTGACGAACTGAAAGAATTTAGACAAAAAAATATTAGGAAAAGTTGTATATCTTTTAATTTAAAGTCGGGTTTGTTAACAATTTTTCAAAATTTTGAGTTTTTTATTTTCACAGTTTTTTGACCATTTTGTAAATAAAGCTTGGTAAAAATTTAACCACTGGTTAAAATTAATTTTTATATGTCACCAGATATTAAGTATTATAGTTTTAGAGAAATCGTGCTTCCAGCATCCCCACACACACACACACATACACACACACACACCATACGATTTTTAGCATGAATCCAATACCTCTCTTAGCGAGAGGTAAAAAAGGGCCCAAAAATAAAAAACTTGAATATGAATACCCCAATAAAACTTAATAGTATTTAAAACAACTGTTTTCAATTCTTGTTTATAAACAAACTTACATTTTTTCCTCATGAAAATGAAGTTAAACATTCGCTGGTTTCCGGGACTGACTTCCGGTTTCCGTCATTGATTTCTAATTTCCGTGTTTGATCTCTGATATCCGGTACTAAATTCGTTTCATATTTATTGCATTTTCTTGCCTTTGAAATTCATTCCTGTAAAAAATAAAAGCTAAGTACAATGTTTGTATTTTTACCTCCCGCTGCCCTTGGTAAACGGAGGTATAGGGATCGTACTAAAAATCGCTTACCGAGATTTTGGTAAAATGAGCACGTTTGAATTGAAGGTCTCTAAAATCAGATTTTAACATTTTCACGATGATGTCTGCGGGTGTGTATGTGTTTCATATGTGTGTAAATTGAAAACAAATTAAGGTCACTGTCACAAAATAAAATTATGGTAAGATTCTGGAGAAGACAATACGGACCATACATAATAAATTGGAACAACAGTTATATTACTATATCATGTAAAAGAACATAAATGTAGTAGCCGAGTAGCCAGCATTAGTAAATATTTAGGTATGTATTTAACTTAACAAAAATGAAAAGACAGGAGGTATTGCGCTGGCCACATCAGATTTTTAAATTAAAAGTTTTAAATGCAGGATTTGAAACCACAATCGCTCTTTTACAAAACAAGTAAAATAGAAACTTACGTATGTTATTCTCCGGATTGGTTGAACTCTTCAAGACTTCAATTTTCTTCTGGTTTTATTTTTCGAAGTTTCTTTTCAAATGATAATATCTTCAAGTATGCTTCATATGTAATTTCCAAAATAAGAAAATTATATTAACATCATGTAATTAAGTAATACATCATAACATAACAAATTTAATCAAATTTTGATAGATATTAATAAAATCAGCAAATTTTACAGAACAGAAACGATGGAACAAAACTTTACTATTATATTTGATTAATTTGATGATAATCAAATAAAATTATTTTGAAATTGATCAAAAAAGTAATGGAATTTAAATATTCACCTCATAATAACGATCAAATCAATAACAATTGAACCCTTAAAGGTGTGTACCAAATGAACTTTGTCCGAGTTCTAGAAATGACCGTTACATTTTTACAGGACTTTTTGATCATATAAAATGATTCAAAACACTTCACACTTCAGCAAATTACTTATATATGTTTATATAAATTTAAAAATTGATCATTTACTCGCACGGCTTTGTTTTCGTACTTAAAAGCAAAGATGGTTGAAATCTTCTTACCTATTTGGCTTTGGCGTCAAATCCACCAATCTAATTTATAAAAATTTTTTTTTTTTTTGTAATTGATCAAACAATTGAACATTTTATAATGTAACGGAAAATTTTCAAACTCTTAAAACAACTTACTATCGCCAGATAGAGCTTGATCAATATTAACGACCGTTTTTTGTTCACAGGACTCTTTGATAGTATGAAAAGGTTCAAAACACTTCAACAAATTATATTTATTGATATGTATTTAAAATTTGAACGTTTAGAACAGTAATAAGAATTTTGATGAACAGGCTTTGTCTTTAATCAGGTGATGAATGATGGCAAATGCTTTTTACCTCGACGCCCATTTCACCAATTAATATTTAATTTGAAAAGAACGAATGTAAACACTATATTTACAAAATTCAACTAATATCTTTGATATTGATCAAAAACTCACGACAAACCGGTAAATTACAAACAACCATTTCAATAAAATCGATAATGCCCCAAAGCCATAATGGCCTCTTGGACATGTTGAAAATATACTCACCATGAAGTCACAGTTGAAAATGTCTCTGGTCGAATGAAATACAATACAGTACCATACTTCAAAATCAATATAATTTCGTTTATATAATTGAAATTAATGTTTAAAACAATATGTAAAATAACTGAAAAAGTGGATGACGCGTAATTTCAATGATGTTCTAGAAGAAAAAAGATGATTGCGCTTCCGTTATCCGCGCAGAGAGAGAGGTGGTTGACTGTAGTGAAAAAAGAGAAAAAAGTTTTGAATTTTTTAAATATTTAGTAATTAAATTTAATATATTAATTTTAAATTAATATATCAATAATTTATAGTATCCTAGTAACTGGAAAAATCCTCAGTGTATTCTTAGTTTTGTATATACAGAAAAAAGTTTTGACAGATCAACAAACATGTGTGAACTGGTCCAGTTTTCAAATAATTTCTGTTTTATCATCCGTATTATACAAATGCACCTATATGTTCAATATTTTGCTTCATATTTGTGCAATATAGTTTTCCTGTCAAAATATCTTTGAAATTTGTTGCACATATGTGACGTAATGTTCTGTAATGTATGTAAGTATTATTATTGATCAATTCTGTTATATTTATCTACACATTTTGGCACTGGAAGCTTATTAATAAGAATAAGTTTAATTAACTCTTTTGGGAAAGCATCATTGAGCTATATTTCGGCTCAATAATATTGAAATTCTTTCGGTAGGTTAAGGATTTTTTTTACTTACATAACACAAATATTCGCTCCTCCATGTAAGTATAAAGGGCGTCTTCCTTGTATAGGGTTGGCCAGGATTCAGGAACACCCCTCGTTTCAAGGAGATGTTTTCAACCAATAACTAAGCTGGGGTGGACGAGCATCCCTTCCAAGAATCAACAGGTAGCAAAGGATAATATATAAAATATTTTCTGGAAATATACCGGAAATAACAATAAATATAGGGGTGTAAGTATATGCAGGTACGAACCTTGTAATTTCGTCATGGATTTCACCAAAAAAGGGCATAAGTATGTAAGTTTTTAAAGTATTTGATCAACTATATACGACAAAAATGGTTTTACACCTCTTGAAAGAAGTATAAACATATACTTTTTATACATATACATGATACAATCAACCACTTGTATTTAAAATTTATCATCTTAAACAGACACTTTCAAATTATTGTTTGATTAGGATTAAACAGTCTTATGATAATATATTTCATTCTTATAATTCACTACACCTCTTGCTTGATGTCCTCACAAAATTGAAAACAAACTGAGACACTTTAAAGTCTTTTGCAACAATAATTGAACACAAGGCCTGTCGCCTTACTTACGTCTGGTTCGGTGGTTTATTGGGGGTATAGAAATGAATCTCTTTGAAGTATAAGACCATAAAATCTACCTACCTACACAATAGAAAGGGAAAATAATATTACTCTTCAACAAAAAAATTGATCGTGCCACTGTGAAAATAAAATAAATTTTGTATTTATTATGTTTTTACAAAAATTATAAGTTGATAATTACAGGATATTCATTAAAAAAGTAGAGAATACACCATATATTTGTACAAGTTTACAAAGTATTTTAAATCATTAATTTGAATTGAAGCTCGTTTGACTAGCGCAGTACTTGTGAGCCAATGCCAAGCGACCGTATTAATTCATTTGTTATAAACAACCATAACAACAATGTAGTTGATAATGAGATTATAGTGAATATTTAGTGAAAAATTGTGCAGAAATACAATGAAGTGAAAGGTGAATTATATATTTGTCTATTCAGGAAAACTTGGCGGTTATTTTGAGGTATAATTCATGACCGGGCCAATAAAATAATGTTGATTATTTGTGTTGGCAATATAGGAACAACAATGGAGACATTTTGTAACTTTTAATATTTCTGCATGCTGTTGACAAAAAAAATGTATAAAAGTGTTGAATATCATATTCTAACGTATTTTTATAATTCATCTTTTCATTGGTGATATTGTATGTATGTATGTGCATGATGTATGTTTCAGATAAAGAAACTGCCAAATTTAACAGCCGCTTCGAGTCGAGGCTAATATGAATTTCTGAGAACGGTCATAGTCATAGATGATACAAATAAGTGGTAATGAAAGGTAAATCGTGTAAGATTTAATTAAAATATTATGCGTCGCGATTTATCTCTTATAGACATTAAATTTTAAGTTAGTAAATAGTAATGGTATTATTTCTTTTCCGTTGGAGTGAGTTCTGTTCAAGATTTACATACTACTAGGTATGTCGCCTGAAACCATCTGAAATATATAGAAGCAAGGTGAATAAAATTTCTTTTCGCGGTTCCCGATTTACTAGACCCTATTATTTTATAAGATAATAATTATGTTACAATATTGATTCTTTTCAGATAAGTAATGTTACCTAAATATTTGGTAATGCATGTCAGTATGTTTGTTTCAATGAGTGGGACGCCCAATAGAATGTTGGTTGAATCTGTGTATTCATTTTAGATTATAAATTAATTTACACGGACTCTATTAATTAATAATTATAATATTCTAATTCCGTTTGTATGCGTTTTAGATGTGAAAAGATGAACAACATAGTGACATCAACTTCAACCAGTTTTCATACACAATTGATCCGAAATCTGGGATGATTGGATGATAAAATGATTGGTAAGAATTAGTATGTATGAAATTTCGCGTCGCGGTTTTCCCTTTATAGTTTAAGCCCAGTTAGATAATAAGTTCATAATAGTAACAATTTTATACTAATTCTGTTTGTATGAGATATATTTCGGGTTCGGTTCAGGAAAATTGTAAATTAGTGAGAAAAGTGACAATTAGTGAATTCTGCGTATTTATCAGCTATTAAATAAAATTTCTTGCAAAAAAGTTGGAATGATTTTTCAATATTCTCGAGAACTTATGACCAACATAATATCTTGTATTTGTACAATATTAATAAATATTTAGTGTAAAATAATGAAATATGTTATTTTAAGTACTTATTATGATAATATTAATAATAATAATACTTAAAATAAATATTTTAAATATTTCTTTCATGCTCGACAAAACAGAGCAAAATGACCCTTAATTATCTTGTATATACGGGCATTTTTGCGTAGAAGGGCGATAGTATTTTGTTCTTGTTGACTGTTGACATGAACAAACAATAAGACATTTTGTTGTGATATATTCGTTAAAAATACAAGTAAAAAGTACTGAATCAATTATAAATTAGTGAAAATATTGTGAATTAGTGAATTCTGCATCTTCTGGTATATAATTCATCAGGTATTACAAAATATTTATTGTAAAATACTTTGTACAAAATTTCGGAGTTTCTTAAACAAAATGGCGATTATATCTCATAATAAATAATCAATATTTTCTATCTTTTATTGTAATAATTGGTATATTTGCAATGTTTGATTGTAATAAATTGCAATTTGAACATATTTTGTGTAATTTTAGCATGAAAAGAATTCCCGTGAGATCCTATTTGTTCCTGCCTGGTCCTGTGTGTTATCCTGGAGCACCTGTGTTGTTCCTGTGTCCTGTTGTTGCAGAGCATGATGTCTACGAAAGGTAGGATTTTTTTAATTATTAGACTTGTGCCCGTTGTAATTTCTCAGTAAAAATAAATAAAATTATTTAGTAAATATTTATTCATGAATTTGGACAGTGCAAAGTATAGATAATAATGATAATAGCACTAATAATTTATATTTAAATAATAATGAACATATAAATATTAATAAATATTGTTGATATATACATAATTGATATATGGGTATACAACATACTTCTTAGAAAGAAAATAAGGTTGATAATTTTAAACATTTATTTATTTATTTGGAATTAAGTTAGTTAAAACTTAGTCAATCAATTTTTTACAGTTGTGAGTGACAATATAGAATTAACCAGAGAGCATTTTTGAATTATGCTTTACAATTTGACAGCTTTGGCAGTTTTTAAATCAGCCTGATATTGATTAAACAGTTTTTAAGTCCATCAGTAATTAATTTCACTGCTTTGGCAGTCAATTAGTATGTCACCATTCCAAATAAGATTGAATGGGATCTTTTAATAAATGTAGGAAAGAATGATGTATTATTGTTAAAGGGAAATAATTTGAACATATTTAAAATAAAATTCAAATGTTATGAGAAATATTAATAATTAAAAACTATTATTTAAAAGAAAGGTTGAAAATTACACGGTTTTTAGTTTCCCTTATATTTTTATTTCGTTGACTATAGTCCCACATCGCAAAAAATAGCAATTTTAATTTTAAACAGTAAGAATAATGTCATAGTTTTATTTCAAACTACCAATAACCTAGACATGCACATAAAAAACGTAAAAGAAAAAACAAAAATAGAAAATAAATCAGGTGTATACAAATTAAAATGTAACGACTTTAATGCTTTGTACATAGGCCAATCAGGACGTAATTTCAAAACAAAGATAACAGAACATGAAAAAACATTTATTAAAAATAAAATAAGACTCCACATTTTACATGTAGAGAACAAAGGGATGCGACTGAACATCTTAGAGGCATTAGAAATCGGCAAATCCATCAACAATAATGGAAAAACCCGCAATGACCAAACAAACCTACACAATGCACCCTTAATAAAATTCTTGGAAAACCTATAATAAAACTACATAGCTTCTCACAGATGGTATTAAGATTGTATATTTATATAACGGTATGTTTTAGTTTTAAGTTATTTTAGTTCTGAAGATGCTATTGTATAGTAAAACTATAGTCACGAAATAAAAGTATAAGTGAAACTAAAAACCGAAAATTCCTAGATGTCCCACTGAGAATTGCAATAGGAAATACAGTAAGCCGGATGTTGGCACCACTGTATTTCTGCTCAAGTCAGGGGCGCGGCATCCTAATCTTCCCCGGGATATTTAATTTATTAATTTAGTTAGATACATTCATTTATTATTTGTTGTGCTGCAAAATAATTAACGTAAAATAAACACTCACTTGATTTTTGCTGCAGCACATTTAACGTAGTCACATTACAACACATTGAAAATATCTTTTTGGGGTCGAAGGGTAGCTTCAAACATTAACATAACTTTGTATATTTGTTATCGTTTTGTTCTCCAATGTGGGTGGGTGGGTAGTGTAGTTTAAGGATACGCCACGGCTCAACAAATGGTTGTGTCCGTTGAGTGTATATGCCTTGCAGAAAGGCAAAGGCCAAGAGAGATATCAGTGTTACGCTACTTGATTGTCTAGTGTTGATCTGTAAAGATATTTCAGCAGTGATAAAAGTGCCAGAAAATTTGTGATAATAGTAAAAAAAAGTAAGTATGGTATATTAATTTAAATAAAATTGAAATGATTGTGAAATTTAAGTGATAATGGAGTAAATTAAAATAAAATGTTTGTTTCAGATTCAACATTAAATAATTGGAAGAAGTGCAAATGTTTCAACAATGACAAAAAAATTGTTCAAGATTATTAGTGAGCAGTTGACTAGAATTGTTTATGTTTATTAATTGTTTATCGTACATTTTACAGAAAAATACTTAAGTACAATTAAAATTTCTAAAACTGTTATTTAAAGTATTTCATGCTACCATAACTTTACTGGGAAATGAACCTGGGATGCTCTTACTAGATATATTGAGATCCTTGGTTCCAATCTCATTGACGCCCATGAATTTTTACAAAAATCTATTTTCAATATTCAATACTTTAATCGGAATCGATATAAAAATAAGTTATAATATAATAATTTTTCTTTTTTAGCTTCCTAATTACTAAATATTGTTGCAGCTCAATAATAATAATTTCTTTCAGCCTAATATATTTCACATATTCACAGGGCATCGAACCCGCCAAAAACTGGGTTCGGTTCAGGATTTTTTTTGTTGGAATACTAAATGCGCTATGCGCATGTACCCTGACGTTCGCAAACTGGTTTGATAATATGTTGGAATAAACTTTAATTATTAAAAGAAACCCCATTTTAAAACGCTGTGTCTAGCAGCCCGACAAAGGGACCGCAGTCTGGTCCCGACTTAACTTATGCTGTCCCATTTGTGACGACAGAAATAGTCGGAAATATATTTATGTCGTAGTCAGATTGTTAAAACCGGGTTTTAATAAAACGGGACCAGATTGTTAAACCTTCGTTGACTTCGCGATGTTTTTACAATCTGGGTCTGTTGTCTCCCACGACGTCTCCAATCGACGCTGGACGACGCACAGTCGACGCTCAGCAAGTTTTTAACGCTATGCAAAATTAAGACATTTTTTCAATTCAAGGCTAAAATATCGATCCACTTAAAAATAAATATTAAATCATAATATTAACTATATTTCAAAAAACATATTTATTTTGAATTTTGCATAAGAAAATATAACAGGCAATAATGAACCTTAAGCAGTCTTAATATAACTGCCCTCTAAATAAGGGTCATAATCGCTTGTGGAGCGATCGTGTATTGTTCTTCTTGTTTATTGTATGTTGTAGTTCATTTCGCTCGTCTATTTTTACAAAATTTTGTTGAAAAATCTATAGTATCGATTCTATAATTATTGAAAATCGATAATATAACTTATTCTGCGTCGTTTGACATAAAATTTATATGGGGGGGTCAAGAATTTATATACGAAAACTTAAAATGAATTTTTGGTAATGCGAAACAATAAGCAAGATGGCCGCTCGCGTTAAAACATACAATAAATAAAATAAAACTAATAAATATTAATTTTGATGATAGAATTGACCAACATAAAGTGTATTTAGATAAAAATGGTTAGTATCTACGGCCGAAAATATTTTTTAAGTATTAAAAATATTATAATAATACTTAAAAATTATTTGGAAAATAAAATAAAAAATTCTAACTCACATTTTTTTTGTTTTAGGTCAATTTTGCAATAAAAATAAATATATTGACAATCCTGGAGAAAGTAACTGTTCCTGGAGATATGGAGATGATATCCAGAAACGTTCCAGGGTGAATTTATGGCCTCAGGACCAAACAAGGTCATCAAAGGTGCGACATCTTTCACAATCTTTTCCTGAAATATATTTAAATTATAACTTGTGTGAGTGAAAAATAATTTATAAATTCTAGTAAAATTATAATTAAACTCAGTAGAATTATTTATAAAAGTACGCAAATTAATATTCATTTCATATCTTATGAGGAAAATTCACTAACTGTAAGTGTTAGGTTGTACATATTTTCTACTCTTTGAGTTCGAATCTAGCCAACCGGTTGATAAATCAACTCACACTAGTTATGGTTTTAGATCTAAATCTAATACAATTACCCCTTAACCTTGGCAGAGGTCCTAACAACTCCAGAGTTGTTAGGACCTTTGGTATGATTTACATGGTGAATAATCTTAGCTACTCTGCTTAAATTTGTACTAATGATGATGGAACTTAGTCCTCGAAATACGTTTACTGTTTATTTTAAAGTTTTAAGTTTACGGGATAACTGTATTAGTTTTAATTATAATTTAACCTTAGACTCCTATTGTTAATATGTCTTAGATGATTCTTTTTGCATAATATGTTGTCATTTTTCTTTTGTATACATTATTTTATAAATTGCACAGTACATAACGTAAAACGCATAATTTTATTTAAAAACTGTCAATTTCGTTTAGTATTGGCAGTACCTACTTACAAAAAGTAACTAAAAATTTAGTTCTTTTCATTCCTTGTTTTCATTAAAAGTTCAAGTGAAAAGTGCAGTATGGATTGTAAATTAGTGAGAAAAGTAATAATTAGTGAATTCTGCGTCTTCTGATATATAATTTATCAGGTATTAAATAAAATTTCTTGCAAGAAAGTTAAATTATTTTTCAATATTCTTGAGAAAATATGGCTAACATAATATCTTGTATTTGTACAATATTAATAAATATTTAGTGTAAAATAATGAAATATGTTATTTTAAGTACTTATTATAGTAATATTATTAATAATAATACTTAAAATAAATATTTTAAATATTTCTTTCATGCTCGACAAAATAGAGCAAAATGACCCTTAATTATCCTATATATAATGGTCACTTTTGCATGGAGAGGCGACAGTGTTTTGTTCTTGTTTATTGTTGACATGAACAAACAATTAAGACATTTTGTTGTGATATTCTCATTAAAAATACAAGTAAAAAGATTTAAATCAATAATAAATTAGTGAAAATATTGTGAATTAGTGAATTCTACGTCTGTTGATATATAATTTATCAGGTATTAAATAAAATTCCTTGCAAAAAAGTTAGAATGATTTTTCAACATTCTCGACATAGTATGACTAACATAATATCTTGTATTTGTACAATATTAATAAATATTTAGTATACAATAATGAAATATGTTATTTTAAGTACTTATTATAGTAATATTATTAATAATAATACTTAAAATAAATATTTTAAATATTTCTTTCATGCTCGACAAAATAGAGCAAAATGACCCTTAATTATCCTATATATAATGGTCACTTTTGCATGGAGAGGCGACAGTGTTTTGTTCTTGTTTATTGTTGACATGAACGAACAATTAAGACATTTTGTTGCGATATTTTCATTAAAAATACAAGTAAAAAGATGTAAATCAATTATAAATTAGTGAAAATATTGTGAATTAGTGAATTCTACGTCTGTTGATATATAATTTATCAGGTATTACTAAATATTTATTGCAAAAACTTTGTACAAAATTTCGGAGTTTCTCAAACAAAATGGCAATTATATCTCATAAAAAATAACTAATATTTTCTGTCTTTTATTCTAATAATTTTTTTATTTGTAATATTTGATTGTAATAAATAGCAATTTAAATATATTTTATGTAATTTTAGCATGAAGAGAAATTGGATGATTTATATTTCCTGGTGTTCCCGTGAGATCCTATTTGTTCCTGTCTGATGCTGTGTGTTCCTGGAGGTCCTGTTGTTCCTACCTGATGCTGTGTGTTCCTGGAGGTCCTGTTGCTATTCCCATATCCTGTTGTTGCAGAGCATGAGGTCTACTAAAGGTAGGATTTTTTAAATTATTAGACTTGTGCCCGTTGCATTTTCTCAGTAAAAATAAATAAAATTGTTTAGTAAATATTTAAGTTGTAAATATTCATCATGAATTTGGACAGTACAAAGAATAGATAATGATGATGATAATAATGATAATAGCACTAATAATTTATATTTAAATAATAATGAACTTATAAATATTAATAAATATTGTTGATATATACATAATTGATACATGGGTATATAATATACTTCTTAGAAAGAAAATAAGGTTGATAATTTTAAACATTCATTTATTTATTTGAAATTAAGTTAGTTTAAAAAATGTTGGAAAGAATAATAATAGTATTTTAACTATACAAACGGAAAAGTGTATTATTAGCTATATTCCTTCGGACTGTGATTGTGATTCCGTGATTCCTGATTAGTTTAATCGTGAACCTTTTGAATCACGATTTAAAAATTATATCAAGAAAATAACTTGAATAATATAAACACCCGTCAAATGTCATATGCAAACCAATGCAAATTAAATTATTTTATTTTTTAAATAATCTACTTTCAAATGTTATAGTCAGTTTTAAAAATTAATTATATAGAAGTGAAAAAAAAATGTTATTGATAAGAAATTATGTAGCAAATGAATCGGGGTGATCACACAAAAAAAGATGATTCTGAAGGGAAAGGGGAAGGTTGTGATAACGAATAGAAAATGAACAAACATACTTTTAATCATGATCACTTTGATCATTTAAATTGCGAATCACAGCCCGAAGGATTACCGCTACTGTTGACGGGAAATGCTTTGAACATATTAAAAATAATATTGAAATGTTTTGAGAACTATAAATAATTAAAAATTAACTAATAATTATGCTTATACAAATATGAATAAATAGAAAGATATACTATGAAATACAAATATATAAATGAAAAAATACTGGTCCAAATTCGTGATGTAGTATTTGGGAAATCTATTACTAACTCAGTACCAAAAAAGCAGTGTTGTATAAAATACTTGAAAAAACATATTTCAAAGACAAAATACTAAATATAAGTATTTCAAATGTGTGATAAAATAGAATTATTCTTTTAGTATTTAAAATATATCAATATTTTACTTTAAATTAATTAAAAATTAATAAGATGTTACTGTATTGTAAAATTGTTTTTCGTATTCAACTTATTCGCGTATTTTAATTGATATTAAAAGGAAACTCCTACATTAACATAGGCAACTGTTTATTTAAAAAAAAAAAGAAAAATATTCAATGTTATATTACTAACAGACTACACACGACGGAGGATTTATATTTTAAACTCAAAAATGTATTTCAAATATTGAAAATTAGTATTTCATATAAATAATAGCATTTTAATGTATGAAAATATAAAATACTTTTGATAAGTATTTGAATAAAAAATACAAAATACATTTATTTTTAAGTATTTCAAATAAATACATAAAATACTTAAATACTTTTTTCAAATACATATATTTCAAAGATAGTTTGGTTCACTTTATACAGCAGTCGCTTAGGAACATTTCATGTCAAAAAGAGAAAGATTATTTAACATATGTCTATGTAATTTATGTTTAAATCAAATTATTATTCCATGGTTTGTCAAAGAAACAATATTTTTCAGTTAAAATGTATGCATAAACATTTCATGTTGCACGCCTATGCAGACAAAATGCAGTGAAATTATCTGCAAGTAATATTATATCAGACGGCTTAAGTGTACCATACTATATACATCACTGCAAAAAAGTACTGATTTGGTTGCAGAAAATTCCTGAATGTCTTCCTGAGAAATGCAATAGGAAATACAGTATGCCGGATGTTGGCACCACTGTATTTCTGCTCAAGTCAGGGGCGCGGCATCCTAATCTTCCGCGGGATATTTAATTCATTAGTTTAGTTAGATACATTCATTTATTATTTGTTGTGCTGCAAAATAATTAACGTAGAATAAACACTCACTTGATTTTTACTGCAGCACATTTAACGTAGAGTCACATTACAACACAGTGAAAATATCTTCTTGGGGTTGAAGGGTAGCTTCAAACATTAACATAACTTAGTATATTTGTTATCGTTTTGTTCTCCGATGTGGGTTGGTGGGTAGCGTAGTTAAGGATACGCCACGGTTCAACAAATGGTTGTGTCCGTTGAGTGTATACGTCTTGCAGAAAGACATAAGCCAAGAGAGATATCAGTGCAAAGATACTTGATTGGCTAGTGTTGATCTGTAAGGCATAGATATTTCAGCAGTGATAAAAGTGCAAAAAAATTGTGATAAGAAGAAAAGGTAAGTATGTTTTACCAATGCTAACTTGCTTTGGTATTTATTTTGCTGTTTCAGTGGCGGATTTAAAAAATTATGATAGGGGAATGGGATACGAAATTAGGAAAAACATTTTATTTATACAGTCAGCCCCAAACAATAACGTTTACACCGTTACATCGTCGATTTTATCGTGCCACACAAATTATTTATATCTATACGTCACATTAATCCTTTTATTTTATTAGTACATATTTTATTATTTTATGTATCTGCTATGTACAAAATACATGCATGATGTTAATATTTTTTTTAAAATGACTGCCCCCACCCTCTAAATCCGCCACTGGCTGTTATGGATTATATACTTGAATGTTCTTATTTTTTATAATAATATTAATGTAAATTAAATAGAAAGTGTTGTTAAATTATATATCATATCAACCAACGTTTCGGTATACTCTTCTACCTTCATCTGAGTAATTAAGATCTTAAAAAAAAATGATCTTACCTACTCAGATGAAGGTAGAAGAGTATACCGATACGTCGGTTACATAAGGAAATAAATGCTTTATGATTGAGACTTCAAGTATGTAATTGTTAACATTTAAAATATTATATTTGTTTTAGGTCCAAAATTAAATAATTGAAAGAAGTGCAGATGATATAAATGGTTGAAGAAAAAAAAAATAGTAAATAATTTTGCAAGTCCTGGGTTTAAATCCCTGTATTTTTTCCCAAAATTCTTTATATACTATAGAATCGTTATAAAAGTAATAAATTATTTAATTATTCCTTTCAGCTGAATAATAATAATTTCTTTCAGCTTAATATATTTTATTTTCAGGGCGCTTTATAATGGATCAGTATTCTTTTATATCTGTCTCTTTCTTTCTCGTTGCTTGTATTGGTTCGCAAAAGTGACGTCATGGTATATATCTGCAAATGTGTTAATATTTTTTCTGCTGCGAGTGCTATGAAAAAATAGCCTTTAGTCTTAACAAATATGTAATATTGTAGCCCCATATATTTCATAAAACTCCCAGATTAGCTCAGACTAGATAAAAACAATAATACTTTTTCACTGGCAAAAATATATTTTAAGTATTAAAAATATTAAAATAATACTTAAAATTATTTGGAAAGTAAAGTAAAAAATTCTAATTCACATTTTTTTACGGTCTTAATGAGGCTTTTAATAAACCAATAAGTATTATTTCTGCTCCATATGTTTCATAAAACTCCCAGACTAGATTAAAACAATCATACTTTACCACACATTCCTGTCCAAACACAATAGTATCATCAAAAGCAACGCCGTTTAAAAAACGCTGCGTCTAGCGTCCCGATAAAAGGAGCACAGTCTGGTGCCGTCTCATTTGTGACGGCAGAAATAGTCAGAAATATTTATGTCGTAGTTAGATTGTAAAAAACAGGGCCATATTGTTAAACCTTCGTTGAATCGACGATGTTTTTACAATCTGTCTCTGTTGTCTCCCTCGACGCCTCCAACCGGCGCTGGACGACACGCAGTAAGTTTTTAACCCCATGCAAAATTAAGACATTTTTTTCAATTCAAGGCTTAAATATCGTTCCATTTAAAAAGAAAATATTAAATCATAATATTAAATATATTTTAAAAAACATTTATTTCGAATTTTACATAAGAAAATGTAACAGACAAAAATGAACCTTAAGTAGTCCTAATATAACTGTCCTCTAAATAAGGTTCATTTTCGCGTGCAGAAGCGATCGTGTATTGTTATTCTGTTTGTTGTATGTTGTAAGTCGTTTCGCTCGTCTATTTCTACAAAATTTTGTTGAATAATCTTTAGTATCCATTCTAAAATTATTGAAAATCGATAATTTAACTAATTCTGCGTCGTTTGACATAAAATTTGTATGGGGGGGGTCAAAAATTTAAACATGAAAACTTGAAATGAATTTTTGGTAATGTCAAACAATAAACAAGATGGCCGATCGTGTTAAAAACATACAACAAACAAATAAAAGTAATAAAAATTTATTTTTGTGTTAGAATTGATTAACATAAAGTGTATTTAGATAAAAATGGTTAGTATTCACTGCCAAAAATATATTTTAAGTATTAAAAATATTAAAATAATACTTAAAATAATTTGGAAAATAAAATAAAAAATTCTAACCCACATTTTTTCTGTTACAGGTCAATTTAGCCATAAAAAAATTATATCCACAATCCTGGAGGTAGTAATTGGCCCTGGAGATACATATAGATGATATCCAGAACCGCTCCATGGAAAAATTATGGCCTCAGGACCAAACGAGGTCATTAAAGGTGCGAAAACTTTCCTGAAATATATTTCATAATTATTATAACTTGTGTGAGTGAGGAATAATTTATAGATTCTAGTAAAATTATAACAGAACCTAGTAGAATTGTTTATGAAAGTACGTAAATTAATATTTATTTCATATTTTATGAGGAAAGTGCACTAATTGTGTTAGGTTATACATATTTCCAATACTGAGTTCGATTCTAGCCAATCGGTTGATATTTCAACTCACATTAGTTATGTCTTAGATGATTATTTGTTCATAATATATTGTTATTTTTCTTTGGAATACATTATTATATTATAAATTGCGTATTGCAAAAGGTAAGACAGATAATTTTATTAAAAAACTGTCAATTCCGTGTAGTATTGGTAGTACTTCATATAAAAAGTAACTAAAAATGTAGTTATTTTTATATCTGAAATCTTCAATTTTGTGAATATATTTATGACAATTTATTTTATAAAAATATGTCATTGTATCATAAAATCATTCATAATAATTTAAAAATCAACAAATAAAAATTAAATAAATCGTAATTTGCACCACGCATGTATGCAACATGTTGCAATATTTACGTTAAAAATTCGAGTAAAAAGTGCAGTATGAGTTGCAAATTAGTAAGAAAAGTAATAATTAGTGAATTCTGCGTCTGTTGATATATAATTTATCAGGTATTAAATAAAATTTCTTGCAAAAAAGTTAGAATAATTTTTCAACATGCTAGAGTAGAGAAACTATGACTAACATAATATATCTTGTATGTGTAAAATAATTAAGTATGTTATTTTAAGTACTTATTATAGTAATATTATTAATAATAATACTTAAAATAAATATTTTATATATTTCTTTCGTGTTCGACAAATCAGAGCAAATATGACCCTTATGTAGCCTAACATAACGGTCACTTTTGCTTAGAATGGCGATAGTATGTTGTTCTTGTTTATTGTTGACATGAACAAACAATAAGACATTTTGTTGTGATATTCTCATTAAAAATACAAGTAAAAAGATGTGAATCAATTATAAATTAGTGAAAATATTGTGAATTAGTGAATTCTACGTCTGTTGAAATATAATTTATCAGGTATTACGAAATATTTATTGCTAAAAACTTTGTATAAAATTTCGGAGTTTCTCAAACAAAATGGCGATTATATCTCATAAAAAATATACAATATTTTCTGTCTTTTATTGTAATAATTGGTATATTTGTAATGTTTGATTGTAATAAACAGCAATTTGAACATATTTTGTGTAATTTTAGCATGAATAAATATTGGATGATTTATATTTCCTGGTGTTCCCGTGAGATCCTATTTGTTCCTACCTGATCCTGTGTGTTATCCTGGAGGTCCCGATGCTGTTCCTGTGCAGTTTTTTTTGCAAAGCATGAGGTCTACAAAAGGTAGGATTTTTTAATTATTAGACTTGTGCCCGTTGCAAATTCTCAGTAACAATAAATAAAATTATTTAGTAAATATTAAAGTTGTAAATATTCATCATGAATATGAACAGTACAAAGAATAGATAATAATGATAATAACACTAATAATTTATATTTAAATAATAATGAATATATAAATAATAATAATAAATATTGTCGATACATACGTAGTTGATACAAAGGTATACAATATACTTCTTAGAAAGAAAATAATGTAGATAATTTTAAACAGTTATTTATGTCATTTGAAATTAAGTTAATTAAAACTTAGTCAATCATTTTTTTAAAGTTGTAAGTGAAAATATAGAATTAACCAGAGAACATTTTTGAATCATGCTTTACAATTTAATAGCTCTGGCACTTTTTAAGTCATTTTAATATTGATATAACAGTTTTTAAGTCCATCAATAATTAGTTTCACTGCTTTGACATTTAATTAGTACGTAAGCATTCCAAATAAGATTGGTTGAGAGGTTATTGGAAATTAAAGAAAGAATGATGAAATGTATTATAGTTGAAGGGAAATACTTTGAATATATTTAAAATAAAATTCAAATGTTATGACAAATATTAATAATTAAAAATAAACAAATAATGATGCTTGTACAACTATGAATATATAGAGAGATATAAGATGAAAATACAAATATATAAATAAAATATACTGGTCCAAATTCATAATGTAGACATATGGGAAATCTATTACTAACTCAGTAACAAAAAAGTACTGATTTGGTTGTAGAAAATTCCTGAATGTCCCACTGAGATGTGCAATAGGAAATACAGTATGCCGGATGTTGGCACCACTGTATTTCTGCTCAAGTCAGGGGCGCGGCATCCTAATCTTCCGCGGGATATTTAATTTATTAGTATAGTTAGATACATTCATTTATTATGTGTTGTGCTGCAAAATAATTAACGTAGAATAAACACTCACTTGATTTTTTCTCTAGCACACTTAACGTAGAGTTACATTACAACACAGTGAAAATATCTTCTTGGGGTTGAAGGGTAGCATCAAACATTAACATAACTTTGTATATTTGTTATCGTTTTGTTCTCCGTTGTGGGTTGGTGGGTAGCGTAGTTTAAGGATACGCCACGGCTGTTGTGTCCGTTGAGTGTATACGCCTTGCAGAAAGACATAGGCCAAGAGAGATATCAGTGCAAAGATACTTGATTGTCTGATGTTGATCTGTGAGGCATAGATATTTCTGCAGTGACAAAAGTGCGAGAAAATTTGTGATAATAAAGAAGAAAAGGTAAGTATGTTTTACCAAAGCTAACATGCTTTGGTATAATTTACATTGCTGTTATTGATTTATAATTTATAAACTATGTTATGCTAATTGATATTATCTTATACAACAAACATTTCAGTATACTCTTCTACCTTCATGTGGGTAAGATCTTAAAAAAAAAATAAGATCTTACCTACCCAGATAAAGGTGTAAGAATATAACGAAAAAAATGCTGTATGACTGAGACTTCGTGTAAGTGTTAATATTTTATACGATAAAATATTATATTTGTTTTAGGTCCCAAATTACATAGTAATTGAAAGAAGTGCAGATGATACAAAAATGACTTAGGAAAAAAATAAATGGTAAATAGTTTTGCAAGTCGCACGACAACTAATAATTTTTCATACTGAATAAAGTTTTTGTAAAATTTCATGCATTTCATCGGGAATTACTAGATACTAAATATAGGGAGATCCTGGGTTCAAATCCTGGTAAACTCCACAAAATTTATCACAAATTCAGTCTTTAGTATATAACTGAATCGTTATAAAAGTAACAAACTATTTAATTATTCCTTTCAACTCAATAATAATAATAATTTCTTTCAGCCTAATATATTTTATTTTCTAGGCGCTTCATAATGGATCAATTTTATATCTGTCTCTTTCTTTTTCGTTGCTTGTATTGCCTCGCAAAAGTGACGTCATGGTATATATCTGAAAATGTGTTAATATTTTTTCTGCGAGTACTATGAAAAATAGTCTAGTCCTAACGAGGCTCTTAATAAACAAATATGTAATATTGTAGCCCCATATATTTCATAAAACTCCCAGATTAGCTCAGACTAGATAAAAACAATCATACTTTTTCACTGCCAAAAATATATTTTAAGTATTAAAAATATTAAAATAATTCTTCAAATTATTTGGAATGTAAAGTAAAAAACTCTAACTCACATTTTTTTATGGTCGTATGTTTCATAAAACTCCCAGACTAGATTAAAAACAATCATACTTTATCACACATTCCTGTCCAAACACAATAGTATCAAAAGCAACGCCGTTTAAAAAACGCTGCGTCTAGCGTCCCGATAAAAGGAGCACAGTCTGGTGCCGTCTCATTTGTGACGGCAGAAATAGTCAGAAATATTTATGTCGTAGTTAGATCGTAAAAAACGGGGCCATATTATTAAACCTTTGTTGACTCGGCGATGTTTTTACAATCTGTCTCTGTTATCTCCAACCGGCGCTGGACGACGCGCAGTAAGTTTTTAACCCTATGCAAAATTAAGACATTTTTTTCAATTCAAGGCTTAAATATCGTTCCATTTAAAAAGAAAATATTAAATAATAATATTAAATATATTTTAAAAAACATTTATTTCGAATTTTACATAAGAAAATGTAGCAGACAAAAATGAACCTTAAGTAGTCCTAATATAACTGTCCTCTAAATAAGGTTCATTTTCGCGTGCAGAAGCGATCGTGTATTGTTATTCTGTTTGTTGTATGTTGTAAGTCATTTCGCTCGTCTATTTCTACAAAATTTTGTTGAAAAATCTTTAGTATCCATTCTAAAATTATTGAAAATCGATAATTTAACTAATTCTGCGTCGTTTGACATAAAATTTGTATGGGGGGGTCAAAAATTTAAACATGAAAAGTTGAAATGAATTTTTGGTAATGTCAAACAATAAACAAGATGGCCAATCGTGTTAAAAACATACAACAAACAAATAAAAGTAATAAAAATTAATTTTTGTGTTAGAATTGACCAACATAAAGTGTATTTAGATAAAAATGGTTAGTATCCACTTCCAAAAATATATTTTAAGTATTAAAAATATAAAAATAATACTTAAAATTATCCGGAAAGAAAAAATTCTAACTCACATTTTTTTGTTTTAGGTCAATTTTGCAATAAAAAAATTATATTGACAATCCTGGAGAAAGTAACTGGTCCTGGAGATATGCAGATGATATCCTGAACTGTTCCATGGTGAAATTATGGCCTCAGGACCAAACAAGGTCATCAAAGGTACATCTTTCACAAACTTTTCCTGAAATGTATTTAAATTATAACTTGTGTGTGAGAAATAATTTATAAATTCTAGTAAAATTATAATTAAACCCAGTAGAATTATTTATAAAAGTACGCAAATCAATATTTCATATTTTATAAGGAAAATGCACTAATTGTGTTAGGTTATACATATTTCCAACTCTCTGAGTTCGAGTCTAGCTAACCGGTTAATAATTCAACTCACACTAGTTATACCTTAGATCTAAATCTAATACAATTACCCCTTAACCTTGCCGGAAGTCCTAACAACTCAGAGTTGTTCTGGCACGGTTTACATGTTGAGTATGTAATCTTAGGTACGCTGATAATGAGAACTTAGTTCTCGAAATACGTATATAGTTTATTTTATAATTTTAAGATTAAGGGGTAACTGTATTAGCTTTAGTTATAATTTAACCTTAGACTCCTCACTATTAATATGTCTTAGATGTTTTTTTGCATAATATGTTGTCATTTTTCTTTTGCATATATTATTATATTATAATTTGCGCAGTACATAACGTAAAACACATAATTTTATTAAAGAACTGTCAATTTCGTTTGGTATTGGTATTGGTAGTACTTAAAAGTAACTAAAAATTTAGTTCTTTTCATTCCTTGAATCTTTTATTTTATGTAAATATTTAAGACAATTTATTTTATTCAAATATAAGTCATTGTAATCATAAAATCATTCATAATAATTTAAAAATAACAAATAAAAATTAAATAAATCATAATTTGCACCACTCATGTTTCGAACACATATTGCAATATTTATATTAAAAATTCGTGTAAAGAGTGCAGTATGAATTGCAAATTAGTAAGAAAAGTAATAATTAGTGAATTCTGCGTCTGTTGATATATAATTTATCAGGTATTAAATAAAATTAAAATATTTATTGCAAAAAAAATAGTACAAAATTTCGGAGGTTCTCAAACAAAATGGAAATTATGTATCATAAAAAATAAATAATATTTTCTGTGTTTTATTGTAATAATTGGTTTATTTGTAATGTTTGAATGTAATAAACAGGAATTTGAACATATTTTGTTTAATTTTAGCATGAAGTGAATACCCATGAGATCCTATGTGTTCCTACCTGATTCTGATTGTTATCCTGGAGTTCCTGTTACTATTCCTGTGTCCTGTGGCTGTTCTTGTATCCTGTTGCTTATCCTGGGTCCTTCTGTTGCAGAGCATGATGTCTACGAAAGGTAGGATTTTTTAAAATTATTAGACTTGAGCCCGTTGTAATTTCTCAGTAAAAATAAATAAAATTATTTAGTAAATATTTAAGTTATAAATATTCATCATGAATTTGGACAGTATAAACAATAGATAATGATGATAATAATGATAAAAGCATTAATAATTTATATTTAAATAATAATACACATATAAACATTAATAAACATTGTTGATACGAATATATACATAGTTGATATACAATATACTTCTTAAAAAGAAAATAAGGGCGATAATTTTAAACATTTATGTCATTTGAAATGATGTTAGTTAAAACTTAGTCAATCAATTTTTAAAGTTTACAATTTGATAGCTTTGGCAGTTAGTATGTAATCATTACAAATAAGATTGGTAAGAAGCATTTAAGAAATGCAGGAATGAATTATAATAGTTATTTCAGTATGAAATAAGTTAATGATGGCGATTAATGATTAAAATATTCTATTATATTAATAAAAAAATCATGAATTAATATGGGTCATTAATGAAAGTTTTTCTATACATTAGCAAAACATATTAATAAATGGTCAAGGGAAAAGTATATTATTAGCCGTATTCCTTCGGACTGTGATTCTGTGAATCCTGATTTAAAAATTATATCAAGAAAACAACTTGAATATAACACCACCTAGCGTCAAATGTCATATACAGACCAATGCAAACTAAATTATTTTATTTTTATGTGTAAAGAATTAAAAAAAAAAGTTCTTGATAAGAAATATGATGTTTACTGAGAACAATTTTTTTATGTTACATATTTTGTTTTCAAAAGTCCAATTTAAAATTTGCTTTGAAATGAATCCGTGTGATCACGCAAAAGGATGATTCAGAAAGGAAAGGTTGTCTAGTGATCACAAAATGAGAAAGTGGGGATAACGACAAAATATACTTCTTAATCATGATCACTTAGATCATTAAGATCACAGTGCGAAGGAAACGGCTTTTGTTGAAGGGAAATACTTTGAACATATTAAAGATAAAGCTGAAATGTTTTAAGAAATATTAATAATTAAAAATAAACTAATAAATATGCTTATACAAATATGAATAAATAGAGAGATATAAGATGAAAATACAAATATATAAATGAAAAATACTGGTCCAAATTCATAATGTAATGTAGTGCTATCTCAGTACCAAAAAATCAGTGTTGTATACATAGGCGCCGACTTTTCTATTACCTAAGGGGGCCATTTTTTTTTAAATATAAAATAAAATAAATTATTTTCATATATTTTTTATTTTATTTTATGAAATATATATCTTTTTAGTAATAATTACAGAAATATTAAATAAAATACAGTTTAAAGTACCTACGAATCTTATATCTTTTATATTATTTTAAACATATTGGCATTATTGGTACTACGATCACGGTTTTAACTAAAACGCTGTTTTAAGAAGTGTCAAATATCATTATTTAATAACAATAATAAATAATATCGAATTTATCAAAATATATTTTAAAAGCAGAACATAGTTTGTATTGAAACAAATATTTTTTAAAAAATCGATCTTCAAACATACGTGCATAATTAAATGTTGAAATTTGAATTTGACATTTTTTAAAACAGAGTGTTAGTTAAAACCGTGATCGTAGTACGGGCCATTAGGTCTAATAGTGTTGTATACATAGGCGCCAACTTTTTTTTCATATTTTTTTTTATTCCATGAAATATAAATCTTATTAATAATAATTACAGAAATATTAAATAAATACAGTTTAAAGTACGTACGAATCTTATGTCTTTTATATTATTTTAAACATATTACGACTAATAGTGTTTTTTTTTTAAAGCTATTTCAAACTGTATTTAAATCGAGCTCACTTGTAATTTTAAATGCCATGATTGAAATATTTTTATATTAATGAAGCAAAGGCGTTAAAAAAATGTATACGGGAAGGGAGGTCAAAACATTGTTTCGCCCCCTTCTATATTTTCTCAGGTCGGCGACGATGGTTGTATAAATACATATGTCAAATACAAAATACTAAATATAAGTATTTCAAATGTTTGATAAAATGGTATTTGAAATATATCATTTCAAATACTTTTACTTTAAATTAATTGAAAATGAATAAGATGTTTCTGTATTGTAAAATTGTTTTTCGTATTGAACATATTCGGGTATTTTTATTGATATTAAAATGAAAATCCTGCATTAACATAGGCAACTGTGGAACTATATAAAACACATTTATTTTTAAGTATATCAAATAATTACGTAAAATACTAATATCAAATATTACATCACTGCAAATAAGTACTGATTTGGTTGTAGAAATCTTTGCATGTCTTACTGAGAATTACAATAGGAAATACAGTACGCCGGGTGTTGGCACTACTGTATTTCTGCTCAAGTCAGGGGCGCGACATCCTAATCTTCCGCGGGATATTTAATTTATTAGTATAGTTAGACACATTCATTTATTATTTGTTGTGCTGCAAAATAATTAACGTAGAATAAACACTCACTTGATCTTTGCTGTAGCACATTTAACGTAGAGTCACATAACAACACAGTGAAAATATCTTCTTGGGGTTGAAGGGTAGCTTCAAACATTCACATAACTTTGTATATTTGTTATCGTTTTGTTCTCCGATGTGGGTTGGTGGGTAGTGTAGTTTAAGGATACGCCACGGCTCAACAAACGGTTGTGTCCGTTGAGTGTATACGCCTTGCAGAAAAACATAGGCCAAGAGAGATATCAGTGCAAAGATACTTGATTGGCTGATGTTGATCTGTGAGGCATAGATATTTCAGCAGTGATTAAAGTGCAACATTTGTGATAATAAAGAAGAAAAGGTAAGTATGTTTTACCAATGCTAACGTGCTTTGGTATACTTTATATTGTTGTTATTGATTTATAATAATAATGTAAATGAAATCGAAAGTGTTGTGAAATTAAAAAATATGTTAACAATTACTCGAATTCTCAGTCATACAGCATATATTATCTTACACAACCAACGTTTCGGTATACTCTTCTGCCTACCCAGATGAAGGTAGAAGAGTATACCGATACGTCGGTTGTATAAGGAAATAAATGTTTTATGATTGAGACTTCCAGTAATTGTTAATATTTATGTCGTATAAAAGAAATTTGCCACATTTAAAATATTATATTTGTTTTATGTCCAAAATTAAATAATTAAAAGGAGTGCAAATGATACAAAAATGTTTTAGGAAAAAAGTAAATAATAATAGTAATAAATATAGGGAGATCCTGGGTTTAAATCCCGGTATTATAAATCAATAATTATAAAAGTAACAAACTAATTATTCCTTTCAGCTCAATAATAATATTTTCTTTCAGCCTAATATATTTTATTTTCAGCATTCACATTTGTGTGAATTATGTTATTTAATAACTATAATACTATTTTATAAATATATTTTTCTTACAGTTACTAATACATATTTCTTTCAGGATTACTTGTTTAATAACCTTTAATTATTTCATGATAACAATAATTTTTTGTGTGTTACAGATTATTCAGCCAGCGTCTCCAGGATGTAAAGTATCCTTTAATATTATACTTTTCAGGACTTTTCACAATGGATCAGTATCCTTTTATATAAATATCTTTGGTATGGTATCTTTAAAAAAACATATTAGGATAATAATTTATTTAGTTAAGTACACAACACAAACAAACACACTAACAGTTACTCTTCTTTCGCTGTGGTGTACACAGGGCCCTTTCCGAGCCTTATGGCCTGGAGAAGGGATTCCCCCGCTCGGTGTAGCTACCTTGACGTGGTTGCGGGGCCTATCTTCCATATCTTCAATATGGAAGATACAAAAGGCTACACACATCCCTTCAAATATCTTCCTAGAAGGTATTTGAAGGTTTTGTACAGGGTAAGTCATTAAAAATCGGTCTGATTCAAACCTAAAAAGGTTTGAAAGGGCTGGTTTTTTGTGGCATACCTTGTACAAAGAATGAATGTTTGAGCGCCCAACAGAATGAGAGAGGAATGATCGGAAAAAGAATGTTGGAGAGAATGATACATTACACACAAAATACACAACATATACATAAAATTTGTACAATTATTTTTGCGAATAATCATTTAGTCTGTTTCAGGATTAGGTAACAATAATTATTAATTAAGAGAGACAAGAACATCTGGTTAAAAATAAGAAATCAAGTAGCCAATAGTGTCAGGCAGTATAAGTAAGAATTAGGAACATTCAGGATTTAGTAGGTGTTGAAAGTGTGTGAAAAGTATGTTTGTTGGCCGGCCAATGAATGGTGTGAAAATTTGAGAGAAAATTAGGTTTAAGTTACTAACACCTATTAGGTTTAAGGTTTATATGTTATCAAACTGCACTTAATATTTTAGTATGTTACAGATTATTTTTCTGGGATATTCAAAACGATCCATAATCTCGAAGAAAAATTGAACTTTGAGAAAAACGGTAAAATACATTTGTGTTGAGCATACATCATAAATTATAGGACCAGGTATAAATGGTAAACTTGTAAAAATGTAAATTCGCGGTTCCCCTAATTAGGCCCCCTTTAGTAACTTTTAATTATATATAATTAATTCCATTTGTATAAGTTATGTTGCAGATACACTTATTCCAATCTGGGGAGTCATAACATATGATGGAAAGAGCGTAGTTTCCATCTGGAAGTACAAGATAGTGTAAGAAGTAGAGTAAGATTACTACGTGAAATGCAACAATAAACTTTCTTAACTAAATTCACAGTTTGTTATATAAATTTTTAGTCTGTTGCAGTGTCCATTATTTATCAAATGAAACGTGAAAAATGTTCCAAAAGGAAAGAAACGGGTATTGTGCAAATCTGTGTGTGATTGGGCGTCCCGCTGAATGATGTGAAAATGGGTGTCTGTATACTAATAAAAATTTACAGCGCCAAGAACCCGTTTTAACAGCTAAGAAAATTAAGTCCATTGCAAGGAACAAACTACCTTTAGACAACACCTGAAGATTGGAAGACAACGCGTGAGAAGCCCTGCTCCAAGAACAAGTTTATAATCCGAATGGTGGACATCTGCAGTTCTCAAACTATGGGGTAGATAAGATTAGGTCCAGGTATAAATGGTGGTAAAAACTTGTATCATTGTAAATTCGCGGTTCCCCTGATTAGGTCCCCTTTAGTATATTAGATAGTAATTTGTAATAATATATAATTAATTTCATTTATATAAGTCATGTTGCAGATACACTTCTTCCAATCTGGGGAGTCATATCATATGATGGAAAGAGCGTAGTCTCCATCTGAAAGTACAGGATATTGTAAGAAGTAGAATAAGATTACTACGTGAAATGCAACAATAAACTTTCTTAACTAAATTCACAGTTTGTTACATAATTTTTTAGTATGTTGCAGGGTCCATTATTTATCCAAATGAAACTTCAGCTGACTGCTTTGAAAAATGTTCCAAAAGGAAAGAAACGGGTATTGTGCGAATCTGTGTGTGATTGGGCGTCCCGCTGAATGATGTGAAAATGGGTGTCTGTATACTAATAATAATTTACAGCGCCAAGAACACGTTTTAACAGCTAAGAAAATTAGGTCCATTGCACTCCACAGAATACAGAACTGTAAGGGACAAAATATTTTCAGACAACACCTGAAGATTGGAAGACAACATGAGAAGCCCTGTAACAAATTTATAATCCGCATGGTGGTAAAAACTTGTAACAATGTAAATTCGCGGTTCCCCTGATTAGGCCCCCTTTAGTATATTAGAAAGTAATTTGTAATTATATATAATTAATTCAATTTGTATAAGTTATGTTGCAGATAGGGTATCCCTTGTCAATTATTCCATTCTGGAGAGTGGAGTCCATAATATATGATGGGAGGAATCGCCATCTTGAAAAGTTCAATGGACGTACAGGGTTTTGTGTGAATCTGTGTGTGATTGGGGATCCCCAAATGTTGTGAGAATGGACTGCGTGAGTGTGTTTGCTAATAAAAACCTATAGGATCAAGATAAGGCATTATCATTTATGAAGATGATCCAACATTGGAAAGAAAAGAACGATAATAGAAAAAAGATCTTCAGTAGCACGGTCAACAGAAGATTTGAAGAAATGAGGATGATGTGTGAAGCCCTGCGACCAAAACAACAAGGTAGAATTATAAATTATTTAAATTTAATTTTGGTCTTATAGTCCTACATTTTTACAGCCAAGAAAATATATTCTACCGACGCCTCGAACAGACGGAGTTACACATCAGCAGTTCCAAAATTATGGATAAGACAAAAGTGGTAAAAAAATTATAACAAATTATATTCGCGGTTCCTCTGATTAGATCCGTTTCTAATACATTTTGCAAAGGTATGTTACAGGTGGAAAATTACTTGCCAGTTTTTTCATAGTAGGAAAACTATAAAACAACATGGGAAGAACTTAGTCGGTGTTCTTGAAGAATAGTACAGGGTATTGAGTGAATCTGTGTGTGATTGGGCGTCCCACATAATGGAGTGAGAATGACTAATAACAACTTACAGGGTAGAGTAGATATAATAATAATAAACTTGTAGTGTCAACAAAGAAGAACGCACTGTACCAGCTATGAGGATGATGTCATCTGCCGGACCTACACCCAACAGTATATAGGAAAAAATCCATAGGATCCAAAGATTTTCAGTAATGGGAACGCATACACATTTTTCTTACAGCTAGTAATAAATATTTCTTTCAGGATTTACCTGCTGAGTATCCTTTAATAAATATCTCCTTTAATTACTTCATTATAATAATATATTTTTTGTGTGTTATAGATTATTCAGCCGGCGTCTTCCAGGATGTAAAATATCCTTTTTATATCTATCACTTTCGCTGCTTATATTGCTTCGCAGGTGTGACGTCATTAACAGTAATTTATCTATTACGGGAGTTATTTAAATAAATATCAGATGTTAAGAATAAGAATCTGGATAACTTTTTAGATTGTTTTAGGTCGTTGTTGTTGTAGACTCAAAGGCAATAATTGATGCTCTTCTGAAGAAAGAAATTTCAGAATTCTTCAATCTGAAACAATAAGTATCACAAACAATGTGTATGTGTAGCATGTTAAGGTCAGATATATATTTTCCCGGAGAATATATATCTGTGGTATGGTTGGGCGCTCAAAACGTGTGCATAAGTCGCGAATGGTTTCCACATATTACACTAACAATTAACACTATGTATGAACATAAAACACTTCATAGACATTAGGTATTAAGTATTAGAATAAGATGGTGTACATATCAGATATTAAAGATAAGAATGGGATAACTTGTTTTGAAGGTTTCAGGAGCAGTAGATGTTGGAAATGAAATAATCACAATACAATGTCTCATATATAACATTGGAAATAAAATAACGATAATAGAGAAAAGATCTTTAGTAGCACGGTCATCAGAAGATTTGAAGACATAAGGATGATGTGTGAAGCCCTATGACTAAAACAACAAGGTAGAATTATAAATTATTTAAATTTAATTTTGGTCTAATACTCTTACATTTTTACAGCCAAAAACATAAATTCTACCAACGACCCAAATAAAGGGAGCTACATATCAGCAGTTCCAAAACTATGGATAAGATTATGTAACAAAGTGAATTCGCGGTTTTCTGATTAAATTCGTTTCTATATACATTTTGCAAAATTATGTTACCCGTAGAAAATTACTAGAAGAATGCTGGCATGGAAGGAAGACAACAAACTAACAAAATGGGAACAAGAAACGGAAAATGGAAAGATTAACAATTATAATTACAACAAACGATGTCAAAACCACGGTATATACTGGATGGAAAGAGAAACACCAAGAAACGGGGCTAATTTAAGCTTATATAATGTATTACCACAATTCAATTGTAAACTATAAAATGTATATTAATAAAAATTATAATAATAAACTTGTAGTGTCAAGAAAGAAGAACTCACTTTACCAGCTATGAGGATGATGTCATCTGCCAGCCCTACACCGAACAGTATATAGAAAAAAGCCATAGGATCCAACGATTTTCGGTAGTGGGAACAACCAAAAGATGACGTATGGGTAAACTAAGTTTAACATTGCCGCGCTTGGTTGCCTTAGCGACAGTGTGCCAGAGTGTGTCTAGAGCTGCCGGGAAACGGTCGCGTCGTCGTTTCGTGCTGGCTTCGCGCCATTTTGTTGACCTTTCTGATTTTCATATAATCAGTAAAGTAACTCGTTTAGTTAATTACTCGTTCGCGGGCCTGGTTAGTCTAGCACGGCTATTGCAGGAAGTTCGTTCGTGGTTTTATTAGTTTTGTACTTTGTTTGTTAACCCGTGAAATCGTTTCGTTGTAATTTGCAGCTAAAAGACACAACTCCAGGAATCTTTTTGTAAAACCGGGAAACGGTCGCGTCGTCGTTTCGTGCTGGCTTCGCGCCATTTTGTTGACCTTTCTGATTTTCATATAATCAGTAAAGTAACTCGTTTAGTTAATTACTCGTTCGCGGGCCTGGTTAGTCTAGCACGGCTATTGCAGGAAGTTCGTTCGTGGTTTTATTAGTTTTGTACTTTGTTTGTTAACCCGTGAAATCGTTTCGTTGTAATTTGCAGCTAAAAGACACAACTCCAGGAATCTTTTTGTAAAACCGGGAAACGGTCGCGTCGTCGTTTCGTGCTGGCTTCGCGCCATTTTGTTGACCTTTCTGATTTTCATATAATCAGTAAAGTAACTCGTTTAGTTAATTACTCGTTCGCGGGCCTGGTTAGTCTAGCACGGCTATTGCAGGAAGTTCGTTCGTGGTTTTATTAGTTTTGTACTTTGTTTGTTAACCCGTGAAATCGTTTCGTTGTAGTTTACAGCTAAAAGACACAACTCCAGGAATCTTTTTGTAAAACCGGGAAACGGTCGCGTCGTCGTTTCGTGCTGGCTTCGCGCCATTTTGTTGACCTTTCTGATTTTCATATAATCAGTAAAGTAACTCGTTTAGTTAATTACTCGTTCGCGGGCCTGGTTAGTCTAGCACGGCTATTGCAGGAAGTTCGTTCGTGGTTTTATTAGTTTTGTACTTTGTTTGTTAACCCGTGAAATCGTTTCGTTGTAATTTGCAGCTAAAAGACACAACTCCAGGAATCTTTGTAAAACCGGGAAACGGTCGCGTCGTCGTTTCGTGCTGGCTTCGCGCCATTTTGTTGACCTTTCTGATTTTCATATAATCAGTAAAGTAACTCGTTTAGTTAATTACTCGTTCGCGGGCCTGGTTAGTCTAGCACGGCTATTGCAGGAAGTTCGTTCGTGGTTTTATTAGTTTTGTACTTTGTTTGTTAACCCGTGAAATCGTTTCGTTGTAATTTGCAGCTAAAAGACACAACTCCAGGAATCTTTTTGTAAAACCGGGAAACGGTCGCGTCGTCGTTTCGTGCTGGCTTCGCGCCATTTTGTTGACCTTTCTGATTTTCATATAATCAGTAAAGTAACTCGTTTAGTTAATTACTCGTTCGCGGGCCTGGTTAGTCTAGCACGGCTATTGCAGGAAGTTCGTTCGTGGTTTTATTAGTTTTGTACTTTGTTTGTTAACCCGTGAAATCGTTTCGTTGTAATTTACAGCTAAAAGACACAACTCCAGGAATCTTTTTGTAAAACCGGGAAACGGTCGCGTCGTCGTTTCGTGCTGGCTTCGCGCCATTTTGTTGACCTTTCTGATTTTCATATAATCAGTAAAGTAACTCGTTTAGTTAATTACTCGTTCGCGGGCCTGGTTAGTCTAGCACGGCTATTGCAGGAAGTTCGTTCGTGGTTTTATTAGTTTTGTACTTTGTTTGTTAACCCGTGAAATCGTTTCGTTGTAATTTGCAGCTAAAAGACACAACTCCAGGAATCTTTTTGTAAAACCGTTTTATACAAACTGATTTCTAACGGGAAACCGCGTGATTAAGAATCTTAGAGGAGAGAAGGCTTCACCGATCTCTCTCCTTAGTAACTTATATGTCGAATGAATGCGCTGTTGATTGTTGGTTTCACACTAGGGATTTGAATCTTAACTTGCGCTCTAATAGAAGTTGGAAACTTGAAGCAGTCTACACCATTGGGGCTTAGTCATTGATTTGTTCTATTGTTTGGTATTTAATTGTTGATATTTATTTATCATTATAATTTGGTCGCTGGGTCTTAGTCATTGTTATGTTGTATTCATTAGTATTAATTGTTGATATTGGCTGTTATCAGCTGCGGTGGTAGAGGGGTTCTTTTAGCTACTAATAAATATTTCTTTTAGGATTTACCTGTTTAGTATCCTTTAATAAATATATCCTTTATAACTAGTTTATGATAACAATAATTTTTTGTGTGTTTTAGATTATTCAGCCGGCGTTTTCCAGGATGTAAAGTATCCTTTTATATCTATTTGATATTTAAATAAATATCAGATGTTAAGAATAAGAATCTGGATAACTTTTTAGATTGTTTTAGGTCCTTGTCCTTGTAGATTCAAAAGCAATACTTGATGCTCTTCTGAAGAAAGAAATTTCAGAATTAAATGAAGATTTCAATCTGAAACAATAAGTATCACAAATAATGAGTATGTGTAGCATGTTAGGGACAGATATATATATATATATATATATATATATATATATATATATATATATATATATTTGTGGTGTGGTTGGGCGCTCAAAACGTGTGAACAAGTCGCGAATGGTTTACACATATTACACTAACAATTAACACCATGTATGAACATAAAACACTTCATAAACATTAGGTATTATCTGTAAGAATAAGATATGGTGTACATATCAGATATTAAAGATAAGAATTTGGATAACTTGTTTTGAATGTTTAAAGGAGCAGTAGACGTTGGAGATGAAATAATCACAATACAATGTCTCATATACAACATTGGATATAAAAGAACGATAATAGAGAATACATCTTCAGTAGCACGGTCATCAGAAGATTTGAAGAAATGAGGATGATGTGTGAAGCCCTATGACCAAAACAACAAGGTAAAATTATAAATTATTTAAATTTAATTTTGGTCTTATAGTCTTACATTTTTTACAGCCAAAAAAATAAATTCTACCAACTACCCGAATAAAGGGAGTTACCTACATATCAGCAGTTCCAAAACTATGGATAAGACAAAAGTGGTAAAAATGATGTAACAAAGTTATGTTACAGGTAGAAAATTACTTGCCAGTTTTTCCATAGTGGCAAAGTCATAATACAACAAAGGAAGAACTTATCCGGTCTTCTTGAAGAATATACAGGAAGTACAGGGTATTGTGTGCATCTGTGTGTGATTGGGCGTCCCCCAAAATGGTGTGAGAATGAACTATGTGAGTGAGTTTGCTAATAAAAATTTACAGGATAAAGATTAATGGGAAAAAGGTCTACGGTAGCACAGTCATCAGAAGAATTAAAGACATGAGAATATGATGGTGCACATATCAGATATTAAAGATAACAATATAGATAATTTGTTTAGAATGTTTCAGGAGTTGTAGATGTTGCAACACAAGATAAGTACATCCTTCAATTTGAAACCAGAAAGCTACAATCATATAAGTATCATAGAATATTTTGAATGATATGTGTGTCAAACAAATGTATTTTTTCCCAAAATATACATCTGTAGTATGGTTGGGCGCTCAAAACTGTATGAATGTATGTATGTCTGAGACACTTAGTTAAGTACACAACACAAACAAACACACTAACAGTTACTCTTCTTTCGCTGTGGTGTACACAGGCCCTTTCCGAGCCTTATGGCCTGGAGAAGGGATTCCCCCGCTCGGTGTAGCTACCTTGACGTGGTTGCGGGGCCTATCTTCCATATCTTCAATATGAAAGATACAAAAGGCTACACACATCCCTTCAAATATCTTCCCAGAAGGTATTTGAAGGTTTTGTACAGGGTAAGTCATTAAAAATCGGTCTGATTCAAACCTACAAAGGTTTGAAAGGGCTGGTTTTTTGTGGCATACCTTGTACAAAGAATGAATGTTTGAGCGCCCAACAGAATGAGAGAGGAATGATCGGAAAAAGAATGTTGGAGAGAATGATACATTACACACAAAATACACAACATATACATAAAATTTGTACAATTATTTTTGCGAATAATCATTTAGTCTGTTTCAGGATTAGGTAACAATAATTATTAATTAAGAGAGACAAGAACATCTGGTTAAAAATAAGAAATCAAGTAGCCAATAGTGTCAGGCAGTATAAGTAAGAATTAGGAACATTCAGGATTTAGTAGGTGTTGAAAGTGTGTGAAAAGTATGTTTGTTGGTCGGCCAATGAATGGTGTGAAAATTTGAGAGAAAATTAGGTTTAAGTTACTAACACCTATTAGGTTTAAGGTTTATATGTTATCAAACTGCACTTAATATTTTAGTATGTTACAGATTATTTTTCTGGGATATTCAAAACGATCCATAATCTCGAAGAAAAATTGAACTTTGAGAAAAACGGTAAAATACATTTGTGTTGAGCATACATAATAAATTATAGGACCAGGTATAAATGGTAAACTTGTAAAAATGTAAATTCGCGGTTCCCCTAATTAGACTCCCTTTAGTAACTTTTAATTATGTATAATTAATTCCATTTGTATAAGTTATGTTGCAGATACACTTATTCCAATCTGGGGAGTCATAACATATGATGGAAAGAGCGTAGTTTCCATCTGGAAGTACAAGATAGTGTAAGAAGTAGAGTAAGATTACTACGTGAAATGCAACAATAAACTTTCTTAACTAAATTCACAGTTTGTTATATAAATTTTTAGTCTGTTGCAGTGTCCATTATTTATCAAATGAAACTTGAAAAATGTTCCAAAAGGAAAGAAACGGGTATTGTGCAAATCTGTGTGTGATTGGGCGTCCCGCTGAATGATGTGAAAATGGGTGTCTGTATACTAATAAAAATTTACAGCGCCAAGAACACGTTTTAACAGCTAAGAAAATTAGGTCCATTGCAAGGAACAAACTACCTGTAGACAACACTTGAAGATTGGAAGACAACGTGAGAAGCCCTGCTCCAAGAACAACAAGTTTATAATCCGAATGGTGGACATTTTCAGTTCTCAAACTATGGGGTAGATAAGATTAGGTCCTGGTATAATTGGTGGTAAAAACTTGTATAATTGTAAATTCGCGGTTTCCCTGATTAGGCCCCCTTTAGTATATTAGATAGTAATTTGTAATTATATATAATTAATTCCATTTGTATAAGTTATGTTGCAGATACACTTCTTCCAATCTGGGGAGTCATATCATATGATGGAAAGAGCGTAGTCTCCATCTGGAAGTACAGTATATTGTAAGAAGTAGAATAAGATTACTACGTGAAATACAGCAATAAACTTTATTAACCAAATTTACAGTTAAATTTTTAGTCTGTTGCAGGGTCCATTATTTATGCAAATGAAACTTCAGCTGATTGTTTTGAAAAATGTTCCAAGAGGAAAGAAATGGGTATTGTGTAAATCTGTGTGTGATTGGGCGTCCCGCTGAATGATGTGAAAATGGGTGTCTGTATACTAATAATAATTTACAGCGCCAAGAACACGTTTTAACAGCTAAGAAAATTAGGTCCATTGCACTCCACAGAATACAGAACTGTAAGGGACAAAATATTTTCAGACAACACCTGAAGATTGGAAGACAACATGAGAAGCCCTGTAACAAATTTATAATCCGCATGGTGGTAAAAACTTGTAACAATGTAAATTCGCGGTTCCCCTGATTAGGCCCCCTTTAGTATATAAGAAAGTAATTTGTAATTATATATAATTAATTCAATTTGTATAAGTTATGTTGCAGATTGGGTATCCCTTGTCAATTATTCCATTCTGGAGAGTGGAGTCCATAATATATGATGGGAGGAATCGCCATCTTGAAAATTTCAATGGACGTACAGGGTTTTGTGTGAATCTGTGTGTGATTGGGGATCCCCAAATGTTGTGAGAATGAACTGCGTGAGTGTTTGCTAATAAAAACCTACAGGATCAAGATAAGGCATTATCATTTATGAAGATGATCCAACATCGGAAACAAAAGAACGATAATAGAGAAAAGATCTTCAGTAGCACGGTCATCAGAAGATTTGAAGAAACGAGGATGATGTGTGAAGCCCTGTGACCAAAACAACAAGGTAGAATTATAAATTATTGAAATTTAATTTTGGTCTTATAGTCCTACATTTTTACAGCCAAGAAAATATATTCTACCGACGCCTCGAACAGACGGAGTTACACATCAGCAGTTCCAAAATTATGGATAAGACAAAAGTGGTAAAAAATTTATAACAAATTATATTCGCGGTTCCTCTGATTAGATCCGTTTCTAATACATTTTGCAAAGGTATGTTACAGGTGGAAAATTACTTGCCAGTTTTTTCATAGTAGGAAAACTATAAAACAACATGGGAAGAACTTAGTCGGTGTTCTTGAAGAATAGTACAGGGTATTGAGTGAATCTGTGTGTGATTGGGCGTCCCACATAATGGAGTGAGAATGACTAATAACAACTTACAGGGTAGAGTAGATATAATAATAATAATAAACTTGTAGTGTCAAGATAGAAGAACGCACTGTACCAGCTATGAGGATGATGTCATCTACCGGACCTACACCCAACAGTATATAGGAAAAAATCCATAGGATCTAAAGATTTTCAGTAATGGGAACGCATACACATTTTTCTTACAGCTAGTAATAAATATTTCTTTCAGGATTTACCTGCTGAGTATCCTTTAATAAATATCTCCTTTAATTACTTCATTATAATAATATATTTTTTGTGTGTTATAGATTATTCAGCCGGCGTCTTCCAGGATGTAAAATATCCTTTTTATATCTATCACTTTCGCTGCTTATATTGCTTCGCAGGTGTGACGTCATTAACAGTAATTTATCTATTACGGGAGTTATTTAAATAAATATCAGATGTTAAGAATAAGAATCTGGATAACTTTTTTGATTGTTTTAGGTCGTTGTTGTTGTAGACTCAAAGGCAATAATTGATGCTCTTCTGAAGAAAGAAATTTCAGAATTCTTCAATCTGAAACAATAAGTATCACAAACAATGTGTATGTGTAGCATGTTAAGGTCAGATATATATTTTTCCCGGAGAATATATATCTGTGGTATGGTTGGGCGCTCAAAACGTGTGCATAAGTCGCGAATGGTTTACACATATTACACTAACAATTAACACCATGTATGAACATAAAACACTTCATAGACATTAGGTATTAAGTATTAGAATAAGATGGTGTACATATCAGGTATTAAAGATAAGAATGGGATAACTTGTTTTGAAGGTTTCAGGAGCAGTAGATGTTGGAAATGAAATAATCACAATACAATGTCTCATATATAACATTGGAAATAAAATAACGATAATAGAGAAAAGATCTTTAGTAGCACGGTCATCAGAAGATTTGAAGACATAAGGATGATGTGTGAAGCCCTATGACTAAAACAACAAGGTAGAATTATAAATTATTTAAATTTAATTTTGGTCTAATACTCTTACATTTTTACAGCCAAAAACATAAATTCTACCAACGACCCAAATAAAGGGAGCTACATATCAGCAGTTCCAAAACTATGGATAAGATTATGTAACAAAGTGAATTCGCGGTTTTCTGATTAAATTCGTTTCTATATACATTTTGCAAAATTATGTTACCCGTAGAAAATTACTAGAAGAATGCTGGCATGGAAGGAAGACAACAAACTAACAAAATGGGAACAAGAAACGGAAAATGGAAAGATTAACAATTATAATTACAACAAACGATGTCAAAACCACGGTATATACTGGATGGAAAGAGAAACACCAAGAAACGGGGCTAATTTAAGCTTATATAATGTATTACCACAATTCAATTGTAAACTATAAAATGTATATTAATAAAAATTATAATAATAAACTTGTAGTGTCAAGAAAGAAGAACTCACTTTACCAGCTATGAGGATGATGTCATCTGCCAGCCCTACACCGAACAGTATATAGAAAAAAGCCATAGGATCCAACGATTTTCGGTAGTGGGAACAACCAAAAGATGACGTATGGGTAAACTAAGTTTAACATTGCCGCGCTTGGTTGCCTTAGCGACAGTGTGCCAGAGTGTGTCTAGAGCTGCCGGGAAACGGTCGCGTCGTCGTTTCGTGCTGGCTTCGCGCCATTTTGTTGACCTTTCTGATTTTCATATAATCAGTAAAGTAACTCGTTTAGTTAATTACTCGTTCGCGGGCCTGGTTAGTCTAGCACGGCTATTGCAGGAAGTTCGTTCGTGGTTTTATTAGTTTTTTACTTTGTTTGTTAACCCGTGAAATCGTTTCGTTGTAATTTGCAGCTAAAAGACACAACTCCAGGAATCTTTTTGTAAAACCGGGAAACGGTCGCGTCGTCGTTTCGTGCTGGCTTCGCGCCATTTTGTTGACCTTTCTGATTTTCATATAATCAGTAAAGTAACTCGTTTAGTTAATTACTCGTTCGCGGGCCTGGTTAGTCTAGCACGGCTATTGCAGGAAGTTCGTTCGTGGTTTTATTAGTTTTGTACTTTGTTTGTTAACCCGTGAAATCGTTTCGTTGTAATTTGCAGCTAAAAGACACAACTCCAGGAATCTTTTTGTAAAACCGGGAAACGGTCGCGTCGTCGTTTCGTGCTGGCTTCGCGCCATTTTGTTGACCTTTCTGATTTTCATATAATCAGTAAAGTAACTCGTTTAGTTAATTACTCGTTCGCGGGCCTGGTTAGTCTAGCACGGCTATTGCAGGAAGTTCGTTCGTGGTTTTATTAGTTTTGTACTTTGTTTGTTAACCCGTGAAATCGTTTCGTTGTAATTTACAGCTAAAAGACACAACTCCAGGAATCTTTTTGTAAAACCGGGAAACGGTCGCGTCGTCGTTTCGTGCTGGCTTCGCGCCATTTTGTTGACCTTTCTGATTTTCATATAATCAGTAAAGTAACTCGTTTAGTTAATTACTCGTTCGCGGGCCTGGTTAGTCTAGCACGGCTATTGCAGGAAGTTCGTTCGTGGTTTTATTAGTTTTGTACTTTGTTTGTTAACCCGTGAAATCGTTTCGTTGTAATTTGCAGCTAAAAGACACAACTCCAGGAATCTTTTTGTAAAACCGGGAAACGGTCGCGTCGTCGTTTCGTGCTGGCTTCGCGCCATTTTGTTGACCTTTCTGATTTTCATATAATCAGTAAAGTAACTCGTTTAGTTAATTACTCGTTCGCGGGCCTGGTTAGTCTAGCACGGCTATTGCAGGAAGTTCGTTCGTGGTTTTATTAGTTTTGTACTTTGTTTGTTAACCCGTGAAATCGTTTCGTTGTAATTTGCAGCTAAAAGACACAACTCCAGGAATCTTTTTGTAAAACCGGGAAACGGTCGCGTCGTCGTTTCGTGCTGGCTTCGCGCCATTTTGTTGACCTTTCTGATTTTCATATAATCAGTAAAGTAACTCGTTTAGTTAATTACTCGTTCGCGGGCCTGGTTAGTCTAGCACGGCTATTGCAGGAAGTTCGTTCGTGGTTTTATTAGTTTTGTACTTTGTTTGTTAACCCGTGAAATCGTTTCGTTGTAATTTACAGCTAAAAGACACAACTCCAGGAATCTTTTTGTAAAACCGGGAAACGGTCGCGTCGTCGTTTCGTGCTGGCTTCGCGCCATTTTGTTGACCTTTCTGATTTTCATATAATCAGTAAAGTAACTCGTTTAGTTAATTACTCGTTCGCGGGCCTGGTTAGTCTAGCACGGCTATTGCAGGAAGTTCGTTCGTGGTTTTATTAGTTTTGTACTTTGTTTGTTAACCCGTGAAATCGTTTCGTTGTAATTTGCAGCTAAAAGACACAACTCCAGGAATCTTTTTGTAAAACCGTTTTATACAAACTGATTTCTAACGGGAAACCGCGTGATTAAGAATCTTAGAGGAGAGAAGGCTTCACCGATCTCTCTCCTTAGTAACTTATATGTCGAATGAATGCGCTGTTGATTGTTGGTTTCACACTAGGGATTTGAATCTTAACTTGCGCTCTAATAGAAGTTGGAAACTTGAAGCAGTCTACACCATTGGGGCTTAGTCATTGATTTGTTCTATTGTTTGGTATTTAATTGTTGATATTTATTTATCATTATAATTTGGTCGCTGGGTCTTAGTCATTGTTATGTTGTATTCATTAGTATTAATTGTTGATATTGGCTGTTATCAGCTGCGGTGGTAGAGGGGTTCTTTTAGCTACTAATAAATATTTCTTTTAGGATTTACCTGTTTAGTATCCTTTAATAAATATATCCTTTATAACTAGTTTATGATAACAATAATTTTTTGTGTGTTTTAGATTATTCAGCCGGCGTTTTCCAGGATGTAAAGTATCCTTTTATATCTATTTGATATTTAAATAAATATCAGATGTTAAGAATAAGAATCTGGATAACTTTTTAGATTGTTTTAGGTCCTTGTCCTTGTAGATTCAAAAGCAATACTTGATGCTCTTCTGAAGAAAGAAATTTCAGAATTAAATGAAGATTTCAATCTGAAACAATAAGTATCACAAATAATGAGTATGTGTAGCATGTTAGGGACAGCTAAATATATATATATATATATATATATATATATATATATATATATATATATATATATTTGTGGTGTGGTTGGGCGCTCAAAACGTGTGAACAAGTCGCGAATGGTTTACACATATTACACTAACAATTAACACCATGTATGAACATAAAACACTTCATAAACATTAGGTATTATCTGTAAGAATAAGATATGGTGTACATATCAGATATTAAAGATAAGAATTTGGATAACTTGTTTTGAATGTTTAAAGGAGCAGTAGACGTTGGAGATGAAATAATCACAATACAATGTCTCATATACAACATTGGATATAAAAGAACGATAATAGAGAATACATCTTCAGTAGCACGGTCATCAGAAGATTTGAAGAAATGAGGATGATGTGTGAAGCCCTATGACCAAAAGAACAAGGTAAAATTATAAATTATTTAAATTTAATTTTGGTCTTATAGTCTTACATTTTTTACAGCCAAAAAAATAAATTCTACCAACTACCCGAATAAAGGGAGTTACCTACATATCAGCAGTTCCAAAACTATGGATAAGACAAAAGTGGTAAAAATGATGTAACAAAGTTATGTTACAGGTAGAAAATTATTTGCCAGTTTTTCCATAGTGGCAAAGTCATAATACAACAAAGGAAGAACTTATCCGGTCTTCTTGAAGAATATACAGGAAGTACAGGGTATTGTGTGCATCTGTGTGTGATTGGGCGTCCCCCAAAATGGTGTGAGAATGAACTATGTGAGTGAGTTTGCTAATAAAAATTTACAGGATAAAGATTAATGGGGAAAAGGTCTACGGTAGCACAGTCATCAGAAGAATTAAAGACATGAGAATAAGATGGTGCACATATCAGATATTAAAGATAACAATATAGATAATTTGTTTAGAATGTTTCAGGAGTTGTAGATGTTGCAAAACAAGATAAGTACATCCTTCAATTTGAAACCAGAAAGCTACAATCATATAAGTATCATAGAATATTTTGAATGATATGTGTGTCAAACAAATGTATTTTTTCCCAAAATATACATCTGTAGTATGGTTGGGCGCTCAAAACTGTATGAATGTATGTATGTCTGAGACACTTAGTTAAGTACACAACACAAACAAACACACTAACAGTTACTCTTCTTTCGCTGTGGTGTACACAGGCCCTTTCCGAGCCTTATGGCCTGGAGAAGGGATTCCCCCGCTCGGTGTAGCTACCTTGACGTGGTTGCGGGGCCTATCTTCCATATCTTCAATATGAAAGATACAAAAGGCTACACACATCCCTTCAAATATCTTCCCAGAAGGTATTTGAAGGTTTTGTACAGGGTAAGTCATTAAAAATCGGTCTGATTCAAACCTACAAAGGTTTGAAAGGGCTGGTTTTTTGTGGCATACCTTGTACAAAGAATGAATGTTTGAGCGCCCAACAGAATGAGAGAGGAATGATCGGAAAAAGAATGTTGGAGAGAATGATACATTACACACAAAATACACAACATATACATAAAATTTGTACAATTATTTTTGCGAATAATCATTTAGTCTGTTTCAGGATTAGGTAACAATAATTATTAATTAAGAGAGACAAGAACATCTGGTTAAAAATAAGAAATCAAGTAGCCAATAATAGTGTCAGGCAGTATAAGTAAGAATTAGGAACATTCAGGATTTAGTAGGTGTTGAAAGTGTGTGAAAAGTATGTTTGTTGGCCGGCCAATGAATGGTGTGAAAATTTGAGAGAAAATTAGGTTTAAGTTACTAACACCTATTAGGTTTAAGGTTTATATGTTATCAAACTGCACTTAATATTTTAGTATGTTACAGATTATTTTTCTGGGATATTCAAAACGATCCATAATCTCGAAGAAAAATAGAACTTTGAGAAAAACGGTAAAATACATTTGTGTTGAGCATACATCATAAATTATAGGACCAGGTATAAATGGTAAACTTGTAAAAATGTAAATTCGCGGTTCCCCTAATTAGACCCCCTTTAGTAACTTTTAATTATGTATAATTAATTCCATTTGTATAAGTTATGTTGCAGATACACTTATTCCAATCTGGGGAGTCATAACATATGATGGAAAGAGCGTAGTTTCCATCTGGAAGTACAAGATAGTGTAAGAAGTAGAGTAAGATTACTACGTGAAATGCAACAATAAACTTTCTTAACTAAATTCACAGTTTGTTATATAAATTTTTAGTCTGTTGCAGTGTCCATTATTTATCAAATGAAACGTGAAAAATGTTCCAAAAGGAAAGAAACGGGTATTGTGCAAATCTGTGTGTGATTGGGCGTCCCGCTGAATGATGTGAAAATGGGTGTCTGTATACTAATAAAAATTTACAGCGCCAAGAACACGTTTTAACAGCTAAGAAAATTAGGTCCATTGCAAGGAACAAACTACCTGTAGACAACACTTGAAGATTGGAAGACAACGTGAGAAGCCCTGCTCCAAGAACAACAAGTTTATAATCCGAATGGTGGACATTTGCAGTTCTCAAACTATGGGGTAGATAAGATTAGGTCCAGGTATAAATGGTGGTAAAAACTTGTATAATTGTAAATTCGCGGTTCCCCTGATTAGGCCCCATTTAGTATATTAGATAGTAATTTGTAATTATATATAATTAATTCCATTTGTATAAGTTATGTTGCAGATACACTTCTTCCAATCTGGGGAGTCATATCATATGATGGAAAGAGCGTAGTCTCCATCTGGAAGTACAGTATATTGTAAGAAGTAGAATAAGATTACTACGTGAAATACAGCAATAAACTTTATTAACCAAATTTACAGTTAAATTTTTAGTCTGTTGCAGGGTCCATTATTTATGCAAATGAAACTTCAGCTGATTGTTTTGAAAAATGTTCCAAGAGGAAAGAAATGGGTATTGTGTAAATCTGTGTGTGATTGGGCGTCCCGCTGAATGATGTGAAAATGGGTGTCTGTATACTAATAATAATTTACAGCGCCAAGAACACGTTTTAACAGCTAAGAAAATTAGGTCCATTGCACTCCACAGAATACAGAACTGTAAGGGACAAAATATTTTCAGACAACACCTGAAGATTGGAAGACAACATGAGAAGCCCTGTAACAAATTTATAATCCGCATGGTGGTAAAAACTTGTAACAATGTAAATTCGCGGTTCCCCTGATTAGGCCCCCTTTAGTATATTAGAAAGTAATTTGTAATTATATATAATTAATTCAATTTGTATAAGTTATGTTGCAGATAGGGTATCCCTTGTCAATTATTCCATTCTGGAGAGTGGAGTCCATAATATATGATGGGAGGAATCGCCATCTTGAAAAGTTCAATGGACGTACAGGGTTTTGTGTGAATCTGTGTGTGATTGGGGATCCCCAAATGTTGTGAGAATGGACTGCGTGAGTGTTTGCTAATAAAAACCTACAGGATCAAGATAAGGCATTATCATTTATGAAGATGATCCAACATCGGAAACAAAAGAACGATAATAGAGAAAAGATCTTCAGTAGCACGGTCATCAGAAGATTTGAAGAAACGAGGATGATGTGTGAAGCCCTGTGACCAAAACAACAAGGTAGAATTATAAATTATTGAAATTTAATTTTGGTCTTATAGTCCTACATTTTTACAGCCAAGAAAATATATTCTACCGACGCCTCGAACAGACGGAGTTACACATCAGCAGTTCCAAAATTATGGATAAGACAAAAGTGGTAAAAAATTTATAACAAATTATATTCGCGGTTCCTCTGATTAGATCCGTTTCTAATACATTTTGCAAAGGTATGTTACAGGTGGAAAATTACTTGCCAGTTTTTTCATAGTAGGAAAACTATAAAACAACATGGGAAGAACTTAGTCGGTGTTCTTGAAGAATAGTACAGGGTATTGAGTGAATCTGTGTGTGATTGGGCGTCCCACATAATGGAGTGAGAATGACTAATAACAACTTACAGGGTAGAGTAGATATAATAATAATAATAAACTTGTAGTGTCAAGAAAGAAGAACGCACTGTACCAGCTATGAGGATGATGTCATCTACCGGACCTACACCCAACAGTATATAGGAAAAAATCCATAGGATCTAAAGATTTTCAGTAATGGGAACGCATACACATTTTTCTTACAGCTAGTAATAAATATTTCTTTCAGGATTTACCTGTTTAGTATCCTTTAATAAATATCTCCTTTAATTACTTCATTATAATAATATATTTTTTTGTGTGTTATAGATTATTCAGCCGGCGTCTTCCAGGATGTAAAATATCCTTTTTATATCTATCACTTTCGCTGCTTATATTGCTTCGCAGGTGTGACGTCATTAACAGTAATTTATCTATTACGGCAGATATTTAAATAAATATCAGATGTTAAGAATAAGAATCTGGATAACTTTTTTGATTGTTTTAGGTCGTTGTTGTTGTAGACTCAAAGGCAATAATTGATGCTCTTCTGAAGAAAGAAATTTCAGAATTCTTCAATCTGAAACAATAAGTATCACAAACAATGTGTATGTGTAGCATGTTAAGGTCAGATATATATTTTTCCCGGAGAATATATATCTGTGGTATGGTTGGGCGCTCAAAACGTGTGCATAAGTCGCGAATGGTTTACACATATTACACTAACAATTAACACCATGTATGAACATAAAACACTTCATAGACATTAGGTATTAAGTATTAGAATAAGATGGTGTACATATCAGGTATTAAAGATAAGAATGGGATAACTTGTTTTGAAGGTTTCAGGAGCAGTAGATGTTGGAAATGAAATAATCACAATACAATGTCTCATATATAACATTGGAAATAAAATAACGATAATAGAGAAAAGATCTTTAGTAGCACGGTCATCAGAAGATTTGAAGACATAAGGATGATGTGTGAAGCCCTATGACTAAAACAACAAGGTAGAATTATAAATTATTTAAATTTAATTTTGGTCTAATACTCTTACATTTTTACAGCCAAAAACATAAATTCTACCAACGACCCAAATAAAGGGAGCTACATATCAGCAGTTCCAAAACTATGGATAAGATTATGTAACAAAGTGAATTCGCGGTTTTCTGATTAAATTCGTTTCTATATACATTTTGCAAAATTATGTTACCCGTAGAAAATTACTAGAAGAATGCTGGCATGGAAGGAAGACAACAAACTAACAAAATGGGAACAAGAAACGGAAAATGGAAAGATTAACAATTATAATTACAACAAACGATGTCAAAACCACGGTATATACTGGATGGAAAGAGAAACACCAAGAAACGGGGCTAATTTAAGCTTATATAATGTATTACCACAATTCAATTGTAAACTATAAAATGTATATTAATAAAAATTATAATAATAAACTTGTAGTGTCAAGAAAGAAGAACTCACTTTACCAGCTATGAGGATGATGTCATCTGCCAGCCCTACACCGAACAGTATATAGAAAAAAGCCATAGGATCCAACGATTTTCGGTAGTGGGAACAACCAAAAGATGACGTATGGGTAAACTAAGTTTAACATTGCCGCGCTTGGTTGCCTTAGCGACAGTGTGCCAGAGTGTGTCTAGAGCTGCCGGGAAACGGTCGCGTCGTCGTTTCGTGCTGGCTTCGCGCCATTTTGTTGACCTTTCTGATTTTCATATAATCAGTAAAGTAACTCGTTTAGTTAATTACTCGTTCGCGGGCCTGGTTAGTCTAGCACGGCTATTGCAGGAAGTTCGTTCGTGGTTTTATTAGTTTTGTACTTTGTTTGTTAACCCGTGAAATCGTTTCGTTGTAATTTGCAGCTAAAAGACACAACTCCAGGAATCTTTTTGTAAAACCGGGAAACGGTCGCGTCGTCGTTTCGTGCTGGCTTCGCGCCATTTTGTTGACCTTTCTGATTTTCATATAATCAGTAAAGTAACTCGTTTAGTTAATTACTCGTTCGCGGGCCTGGTTAGTCTAGCACGGCTATTGCAGGAAGTTCGTTCGTGGTTTTATTAGTTTTGTACTTTGTTTGTTAACCCGTGAAATCGTTTCGTTGTAATTTGCAGCTAAAAGACACAACTCCAGGAATCTTTTTGTAAAACCGGGAAACGGTCGCGTCGTCGTTTCGTGCTGGCTTCGCGCCATTTTGTTGACCTTTCTGATTTTCATATAATCAGTAAAGTAACTCGTTTAGTTAATTACTCGTTCGCGGGCCTGGTTAGTCTAGCACGGCTATTGCAGGAAGTTCGTTCGTGGTTTTATTAGTTTTGTACTTTGTTTGTTAACCCGTGAAATCGTTTCGTTGTAGTTTACAGCTAAAAGACACAACTCCAGGAATCTTTTTGTAAAACCGGGAAACGGTCGCGTCGTCGTTTCGTGCTGGCTTCGCGCCATTTTGTTGACCTTTCTGATTTTCATATAATCAGTAAAGTAACTCGTTTAGTTAATTACTCGTTCGCGGGCCTGGTTAGTCTAGCACGGCTATTGCAGGAAGTTCGTTCGTGGTTTTATTAGTTTTGTACTTTGTTTGTTAACCCGTGAAATCGTTTCGTTGTAATTTGCAGCTAAAAGACACAACTCCAGGAATCTTTGTAAAACCGGGAAACGGTCGCGTCGTCGTTTCGTGCTGGCTTCGCGCCATTTTGTTGACCTTTCTGATTTTCATATAATCAGTAAAGTAACTCGTTTAGTTAATTACTCGTTCGCGGGCCTGGTTAGTCTAGCACGGCTATTGCAGGAAGTTCGTTCGTGGTTTTATTAGTTTTGTACTTTGTTTGTTAACCCGTGAAATCGTTTCGTTGTAATTTGCAGCTAAAAGACACAACTCCAGGAATCTTTTTGTAAAACCGGGAAACGGTCGCGTCGTCGTTTCGTGCTGGCTTCGCGCCATTTTGTTGACCTTTCTGATTTTCATATAATCAGTAAAGTAACTCGTTTAGTTAATTACTCGTTCGCGGGCCTGGTTAGTCTAGCACGGCTATTGCAGGAAGTTCGTTCGTGGTTTTATTAGTTTTGTACTTTGTTTGTTAACCCGTGAAATCGTTTCGTTGTAATTTACAGCTAAAAGACACAACTCCAGGAATCTTTTTGTAAAACCGGGAAACGGTCGCGTCGTCGTTTCGTGCTGGCTTCGCGCCATTTTGTTGACCTTTCTGATTTTCATATAATCAGTAAAGTAACTCGTTTAGTTAATTACTCGTTCGCGGGCCTGGTTAGTCTAGCACGGCTATTGCAGGAAGTTCGTTCGTGGTTTTATTAGTTTTGTACTTTGTTTGTTAACCCGTGAAATCGTTTCGTTGTAATTTGCAGCTAAAAGACACAACTCCAGGAATCTTTTTGTAAAACCGTTTTATACAAACTGATTTCTAACGGGAAACCGCGTGATTAAGAATCTTAGAGGAGAGAAGGCTTCACCGATCTCTCTCCTTAGTAACTTATATGTCGAATGAATGCGCTGTTGATTGTTGGTTTCACACTAGGGATTTGAATCTTAACTTGCGCTCTAATAGAAGTTGGAAACTTGAAGCAGTCTACACCATTGGGGCTTAGTCATTGATTTGTTCTATTGTTTGGTATTTAATTGTTGATATTTATTTATCATTATAATTTGGTCGCTGGGTCTTAGTCATTGTTATGTTGTATTCATTAGTATTAATTGTTGATATTGGCTGTTATCAGCTGCGGTGGTAGAGGGGTTCTTTTAGCTACTAATAAATATTTCTTTTAGGATTTACCTGTTTAGTATCCTTTAATAAATATATCCTTTATAACTAGTTTATGATAACAATAATTTTTTGTGTGTTTTAGATTATTCAGCCGGCGTTTTCCAGGATGTAAAGTATCCTTTTATATCTATTTGATATTTAAATAAATATCAGATGTTAAGAATAAGAATCTGGATAACTTTTTAGATTGTTTTAGGTCCTTGTCCTTGTAGATTCAAAAGCAATACTTGATGCTCTTCTGAAGAAAGAAATTTCAGAATTAAATGAAGATTTCAATCTGAAACAATAAGTATCACAAATAATGAGTATGTGTAGCATGTTAGGGACAGATATATATATATATATATATATATATATATATATATATATATATATATATATATATATTTGTGGTGTGGTTGGGCGCTCAAAACGTGTGAACAAGTCGCGAATGGTTTACACATATTACACTAACAATTAACACCATGTATGAACATAAAACACTTCATAAACATTAGGTATTATCTGTAAGAATAAGATATGGTGTACATATCAGATATTAAAGATAAGAATTTGGATAACTTGTTTTGAATGTTTAAAGGAGCAGTAGACGTTGGAGATGAAATAATCACAATACAATGTCTCATATACAACATTGGATATAAAAGAACGATAATAGAGAATACATCTTCAGTAGCACGGTCATCAGAAGATTTGAAGAAATGAGGATGATGTGTGAAGCCCTATGACCAAAACAACAAGGTAAAATTATAAATTATTTAAATTTAATTTTGGTCTTATAGTCTTACATTTTTTACAGCCAAAAAAATAAATTCTACCAACTACCCGAATAAAGGGAGTTACCTACATATCAGCAGTTCCAAAACTATGGATAAGACAAAAGTGGTAAAAATGATGTAACAAAGTTATGTTACAGGTAGAAAATTACTTGCCAGTTTTTCCATAGTGGCAAAGTCATAATACAACAAAGGAAGAACTTATCCGGTCTTCTTGAAGAATATACAGGAAGTACAGGGTATTGTGTGCATCTGTGTGTGATTGGGCGTCCCCCAAAATGGTGTGAGAATGAACTATGTGAGTGAGTTTGCTAATAAAAATTTACAGGATAAAGATTAATGGGAAAAAGGTCTACGGTAGCACAGTCATCAGAAGAATTAAAGACATGAGAATATGATGGTGCACATATCAGATATTAAAGATAACAATATAGATAATTTGTTTAGAATGTTTCAGGAGTTGTAGATGTTGCAACACAAGATAAGTACATCCTTCAATTTGAAACCAGAAAGCTACAATCATATAAGTATCATAGAATATTTTGAATGATATGTGTGTCAAACAAATGTATTTTTTCCCAAAATATACATCTGTAGTATGGTTGGGCGCTCAAAACTGTATGAATGTATGTATGTCTGAGACACTTAGTTAAGTACACAACACAAACAAACACACTAACAGTTACTCTTCTTTCGCTGTGGTGTACACAGGCCCTTTCCGAGCCTTATGGCCTGGAGAAGGGATTCCCCCGCTCGGTGTAGCTACCTTGACGTGGTTGCGGGGCCTATCTTCCATATCTTCAATATGAAAGATACAAAAGGCTACACACATCCCTTCAAATATCTTCCCAGAAGGTATTTGAAGGTTTTGTACAGGGTAAGTCATTAAAAATCGGTCTGATTCAAACCTACAAAGGTTTGAAAGGGCTGGTTTTTTGTGGCATACCTTGTACAAAGAATGAATGTTTGAGCGCCCAACAGAATGAGAGAGGAATGATCGGAAAAAGAATGTTGGAGAGAATGATACATTACACACAAAATACACAACATATACATAAAATTTGTACAATTATTTTTGCGAATAATCATTTAGTCTGTTTCAGGATTAGGTAACAATAATTATTAATTAAGAGAGACAAGAACATCTGGTTAAAAATAAGAAATCAAGTAGCCAATAGTGTCAGGCAGTATAAGTAAGAATTAGGAACATTCAGGATTTAGTAGGTGTTGAAAGTGTGTGAAAAGTATGTTTGTTGGCCGGCCAATGAATGGTGTGAAAATTTGAGAGAAAATTAGGTTTAAGTTACTAACACCTATTAGGTTTAAGGTTTATATGTTATCAAACTGCACTTAATATTTTAGTATGTTACAGATTATTTTTCTGGGATATTCAAAACGATCCATAATCTCGAAGAAAAATAGAACTTTGAGAAAAACGGTAAAATACATTTGTGTTGAGCATACATCATAAATTATAGGACCAGGTATAAATGGTAAACTTGTAAAAATGTAAATTCGCGGTTCCCCTAATTAGACCCCCTTTAGTAACTTTTAATTATGTATAATTAATTCCATTTGTATAAGTTATGTTGCAGATACACTTATTCCAATCTGGGGAGTCATAACATATGATGGAAAGAGCGTAGTTTCCATCTGGAAGTACAAGATAGTGTAAGAAGTAGAGTAAGATTACTACGTGAAATGCAACAATAAACTTTCTTAACTAAATTCACAGTTTGTTATATAAATTTTTAGTCTGTTGCAGTGTCCATTATTTATCAAATGAAACGTGAAAAATGTTCCAAAAGGAAAGAAACGGGTATTGTGCAAATCTGTGTGTGATTGGGCGTCCCGCTGAATGATGTGAAAATGGGTGTCTGTATACTAATAAAAATTTACAGCGCCAAGAACACGTTTTAACAGCTAAGAAAATTAGGTCCATTGCAAGGAACAAACTACCTGTAGACAACACTTGAAGATTGGAAGACAACGTGAGAAGCCCTGCTCCAAGAACAACAAGTTTATAATCCGAATGGTGGACATTTGCAGTTCTCAAACTATGGGGTAGATAAGATTAGGTCCAGGTATAAATGGTGGTAAAAACTTGTATAATTGTAAATTCGCGGTTCCCCTGATTAGGCCCCATTTAGTATATTAGATAGTAATTTGTAATTATATATAATTAATTCCATTTGTATAAGTTATGTTGCAGATACACTTCTTCCAATCTGGGGAGTCATATCATATGATGGAAAGAGCGTAGTCTCCATCTGGAAGTACAGTATATTGTAAGAAGTAGAATAAGATTACTACGTGAAATACAGCAATAAACTTTATTAACCAAATTTACAGTTAAATTTTTAGTCTGTTGCAGGGTCCATTATTTATGCAAATGAAACTTCAGCTGATTGTTTTGAAAAATGTTCCAAGAGGAAAGAAATGGGTATTGTGTAAATCTGTGTGTGATTGGGCGTCCCGCTGAATGATGTGAAAATGGGTGTCTGTATACTAATAATAATTTACAGCGCCAAGAACACGTTTTAACAGCTAAGAAAATTAGGTCCATTGCACTCCACAGAATACAGAACTGTAAGGGACAAAATATTTTCAGACAACACCTGAAGATTGGAAGACAACATGAGAAGCCCTGTAACAAATTTATAATCCGCATGGTGGTAAAAACTTGTAACAATGTAAATTCGCGGTTCCCCTGATTAGGCCCCCTTTAGTATATTAGAAAGTAATTTGTAATTATATATAATTAATTCAATTTGTATAAGTTATGTTGCAGATAGGGTATCCCTTGTCAATTATTCCATTCTGGAGAGTGGAGTCCATAATATATGATGGGAGGAATCGCCATCTTGAAAAGTTCAATGGACGTACAGGGTTTTGTGTGAATCTGTGTGTGATTGGGGATCCCCAAATGTTGTGAGAATGGACTGCGTGAGTGTTTGCTAATAAAAACCTACAGGATCAAGATAAGGCATTATCATTTATGAAGATGATCCAACATCGGAAACAAAAGAACGATAATAGAGAAAAGATCTTCAGTAGCACGGTCATCAGAAGATTTGAAGAAACGAGGATGATGTGTGAAGCCCTGTGACCAAAACAACAAGGTAGAATTATAAATTATTGAAATTTAATTTTGGTCTTATAGTCCTACATTTTTACAGCCAAGAAAATATATTCTACCGACGCCTCGAACAGACGGAGTTACACATCAGCAGTTCCAAAATTATGGATAAGACAAAAGTGGTAAAAAATTTATAACAAATTATATTCGCGGTTCCTCTGATTAGATCCGTTTCTAATACATTTTGCAAAGGTATGTTACAGGTGGAAAATTACTTGCCAGTTTTTTCATAGTAGGAAAACTATAAAACAACATGGGAAGAACTTAGTCGGTGTTCTTGAAGAATAGTACAGGGTATTGAGTGAATCTGTGTGTGATTGGGCGTCCCACATAATGGAGTGAGAATGACTAATAACAACTTACAGGGTAGAGTAGATATAATAATAATAATAAACTTGTAGTGTCAAGAAAGAAGAACGCACTGTACCAGCTATGAGGATGATGTCATCTACCGGACCTACACCCAACAGTATATAGGAAAAAATCCATAGGATCTAAAGATTTTCAGTAATGGGAACGCATACACATTTTTCTTACAGCTAGTAATAAATATTTCTTTCAGGATTTACCTGTTTAGTATCCTTTAATAAATATCTCCTTTAATTACTTCATTATAATAATATATTTTTTTGTGTGTTATAGATTATTCAGCCGGCGTCTTCCAGGATGTAAAATATCCTTTTTATATCTATCACTTTCGCTGCTTATATTGCTTCGCAGGTGTGACGTCATTAACAGTAATTTATCTATTACGGCAGATATTTAAATAAATATCAGATGTTAAGAATAAGAATCTGGATAACTTTTTTGATTGTTTTAGGTCGTTGTTGTTGTAGACTCAAAGGCAATAATTGATGCTCTTCTGAAGAAAGAAATTTCAGAATTCTTCAATCTGAAACAATAAGTATCACAAACAATGTGTATGTGTAGCATGTTAAGGTCAGATATATATTTTTCCCGGAGAATATATATCTGTGGTATGGTTGGGCGCTCAAAACGTGTGCATAAGTCGCGAATGGTTTACACATATTACACTAACAATTAACACCATGTATGAACATAAAACACTTCATAGACATTAGGTATTAAGTATTAGAATAAGATGGTGTACATATCAGGTATTAAAGATAAGAATGGGATAACTTGTTTTGAAGGTTTCAGGAGCAGTAGATGTTGGAAATGAAATAATCACAATACAATGTCTCATATATAACATTGGAAATAAAATAACGATAATAGAGAAAAGATCTTTAGTAGCACGGTCATCAGAAGATTTGAAGACATAAGGATGATGTGTGAAGCCCTATGACTAAAACAACAAGGTAGAATTATAAATTATTTAAATTTAATTTTGGTCTAATACTCTTACATTTTTACAGCCAAAAACATAAATTCTACCAACGACCCAAATAAAGGGAGCTACATATCAGCAGTTCCAAAACTATGGATAAGACAAAAGTAGTAAAAATTATGTAACAAAGTGAATTCGCGGTTTTCTGATTAAATTCGTTTCTATATACATTTTGCAAAATTATGTTACCCGTAGAAAATTACTAGAAGAATGCTGGCATGGAAGGAAGACAACAAACTAACAAAATGGGAACAAGAAACGGAAAATGGGAAGATTAACAATTGTAATTACAACAAACGATGTCAAAACCACGGTATATACTGGATGGAAAGAGAAACACCAAGAAACGGGGCTAATTTAAGCTTATATAATGTATTACCACAATTCAATTGTAAAATATAAAATGTATATTAATAAAAATTATAATAATAAACTTGTAGTGTCAAGAAAGAAGAACTCACTTTACCAGCTATGAGGATGATGTCATCTGCCAGCCCTACACCGAACAGTATATGGAAAAAAGCCATAGGATCCAACGATTTTCGGTAGTGGGAACAACCAAAAGATGACGTATGGGTAAACTAAGTATAACATTGCCGCGCTTGGTTGCCTTAGCGACAGTGTGCCAGAGTGTGTCTAGAGCTGCCGGGAAACGGTCGCGTCGTCGTTTCGTGCTGGCTTCGCGCCATTTTGTTGACCTTTCTGATTTTCATATAATCAGTAAAGTAACTCGTTTAGTTAATTACTCGTTCGCGGGCCTGGTTAGTCTAACACGGCTATTGCAGGAAGTTCGTTCGTGGTTTTATTAGTTTTGTACTTTGTTTGTTAACCCGTGAAATCATTTCGTTGTAATTTGCAGCTAAAAGACACAACTCCAGGAATCTATTTGTAAAACCGGGAAACGGTCGCGTCGTCGTTTCGTGCTGGCTTCGCGCCATTTTGTTGACCTTTCTGATTTTCATATAATCAGTAAAGTAACTCGTTTAGTTAATTACTCGTTCGCGGGCCTGGTTAGTCTAGCACGGCTATTGCAGGAAGTTCGTTCGTGGTTTTATTAGTTTTGTGGTTTGTTTGTTAACCCGTGAAATCGTTTCGTTGTAATTTGCAGCTAAAAGACACAACTCCAGGAATCTTTTTGTAAAACCGGGAAACAGTCGCGTCGTCGTTTCGTGCTGGCTTCGCGCCATTTTGTTGACCTTTCTGATTTTCATATAATCAGTAAAGTGACTCGTTTAGTTAATTACTCGTTCGCGGGCCTGGTTAGTCTAGCACGGCTATTGCAGGAAGTTCGTTCGTGGTTTTATTAGTTTTGTACTTTGTTTGTTAACCCGTGAAATCGTTTCGTTGTAATTTGCAGCTAAAAGACACAACTCCAGGAATCTTTTTGTAAAACCGGGAAACGGTCGCGTCGTCGTTTCGTGCTGGCTTCGCGCCATTTTGTTGACCTTTCTGATTTTCATATAATCAGTAAAGTAACTCGTTTAGTTAATTACTCGTTCGCGGGCCTGGTTAGTCTAGCACGGCTATTGCAGGAAGTTCGTTCGTGGTTTTATTAGTTTTGTACTTTGTTTGTTAACCCGTGAAATCGTTTCGTTGTAGTTTGCAGCTAAAAGACACAACTCCAGGAATCTTTTTGTAAAACCGGGAAACGATCGCGTCGTCGTTTCGTGCTGGCTTCGCGCCATTTTGTTGACCTTTCTGATTTTCATATAATCAGTAAAGTGACTCGTTTAGTTAATTACTCGTTCGCGGGCCTGGTTAGTCTAGCACGGCTATTGCAGGAAGTTCGTTCGTGGTTTTATTAGTTTTGTACTTTGTTTGTTAACCCGTGAAATCGTTTCGTTGTAATTTGCAGCTAAAAGACACAACTCCAGGAATCTTTTTGTAAAACCGGGAAACGGTCGCGTCGTCGTTTCGTGCTGGCTTCGCGCCATTTTGTTGACCTTTCTGATTTTCATATAATCAGTAAAGTAACTCGTTTAGTTAATTACTCGTTCGCGGGCCTGGTTAGTCTAGCACGGCTATTGCAGGAAGTTCGTTCGTGGTTTTATTAGTTTTGTACTTTGTTTGTTAACCCGTGAAATCGTTTCGTTGTAATTTGCAGCTAAAAGACACAACTCCAGGAATCTTTTTGTAAAACCGGGAAACGGTCGCGTCGTCGTTTCGTGCTGGCTTCGCGCCATTTTGTTGACCTTTCTGATTTTCATATAATCAGTAAAGTAACTCGTTTAGTTAATTACTCGTTCGCGGGCCTGGTTAGTCTAGCACGGCTATTGCAGGAAGTTCGTTCGTGGTTTTATTAGTTTTGTACTTTGTTTGTTAACCCGTGAAATCGTTTCGTTGTAATTTGCAGCTAAAAGACAAAACTCTAGGAATCTTTTTGTAAAACCGGGAAACGGTCGCGTCGTCGTTTCGTGCTGGCTTCGCGCCATTTTGTTGACCTTTCTGATTTTCATATAATCAGTAAAGTAACTCGTTTAGTTAATTACTCGTTCGCGGGCCTGGTTAGTCTAGCACGGCTATTGCAGGAAGTTCGTTCGTGGTTTTATTAGTTTTGTACTTTGTTTGTTAACCCGTGAAATCGTTTCTTTGTAATTTGCAGCTAAAAGACACAACTCCAGGAATCTTTTTGTAAAACCGGGAAACGGTCGCGTCGTCGTTTCGTGCTGGCTTCGCGCCATTTTGTTGACCTTTCTGATTTTCATATAATCAGTAAAGTAACTCGTTTAGTTAATTACTCGTTCGCGGGCCTGGTTAGTCTAGCACGGCTATTGCAGGAAGTTCGTTCGTGGTTTTATTAGTTTTGTACTTTGTTTGTTAACCCGTGAAATCGTTTCGTTGTAATTTGCAGCTAAAAGACACAACTCCAGGAATCTTTTTGTAAAACCGGGAAACGGTCGCGTCGTCGTTTCGTGCTGGCTTCGCGCCATTTTGTTGACCTTTCTGATTTTCATATAATCAGTAAAGTAACTCGTTTAGTTAATTACTCGTTCGCGGGCCTGGTTAGTCTAGCACGGCTATTGCAGGAAGTTCGTTCGTGGTTTTATTAGTTTTGTACTTTGTTTGTTAACCCGTGAAATCGTTTCGTTGTAGTTTGCAGCTAAAAGACACAACTCCAGGAATCTTTTTGTAAAACCGGGAAACGATCGCGTCGTCGTTTCGTGCTGGCTTCGCGCCATTTTGTTGACCTTTCTGATTTTCATATAATCAGTAAAGTGACTCGTTTAGTTAATTACTCGTTCGCGGGCCTGGTTAGTCTAGCACGGCTATTGCAGGAAGTTCGTTCGTGGTTTTATTAGTTTTGTACTTTGTTTGTTAACCCGTGAAATCGTTTCGTTGTAATTTGCAGCTAAAAGACACAACTCCAGGAATCTTTTTGTAAAACCGGGAAACGGTCGCGTCGTCGTTTCGTGCTGGCTTCGCGCCATTTTGTTGACCTTTCTGATTTTCATATAATCAGTAAAGTAACTCGTTTAGTTAATTACTCGTTCGCGGGCCTGGTTAGTCTAGCACGGCTATTGCAGGAAGTTCGTTCGTGGTTTTATTAGTTTTGTACTTTGTTTGTTAACCCGTGAAATCGTTTCGTTGTAATTTGCAGCTAAAAGACACAACTCCAGGAATCTTTTTGTAAAACCGGGAAACGGTCGCGTCGTCGTTTCGTGCTGGCTTCGCGCCATTTTGTTGACCTTTCTGATTTTCATATAATCAGTAAAGTAACTCGTTTAGTTAATTACTCGTTCGCGGGCCTGGTTAGTCTAGCACGGCTATTGCAGGAAGTTCGTTCGTGGTTTTATTAGTTTTGTACTTTGTTTGTTAACCCGTGAAATCGTTTCGTTGTAATTTGCAGCTAAAAGACACAACTCCAGGAATCTTTTTGTAAAACCGTTTTATACAAACTGATTTCTAACGGGAAACCGCGTGATTAAGAATCTTAGAGGAGAGAAGGCTTCACCGATCTCTCTCCTTAGTAACTTATATGTCGAATGAATGCGCTGTTGGTTGTTGGTTTCACACTAGGGATTTGAATCTTAACTTGCGCTCTAATAGAAGTTGGAAACTTGAAGCAGTCTACACCATTGGGGCTTAGTCATTGATTTGTTCTATTGTTTGGTATTTAATTGTTGATATTTATTTATCATTATAATTTGGTCGCTGGGTCTTAGTCATTGTTATGTTGTATTCATTAGTATTAATTGTTGATATTGGCTGTTATCAGCTGCGGTGGTAGAGGGGTTCGTTTAGCTACTAATAAATATTTCTTTTAGGATTTACCTGTTTAGTATCCTTTAATAACAATAATTTTTTGTGTGTTTTAGATTATTCAGCCGGCGTTTTCCAGGATGTAAAGTATCCTTTTATATCTATTTGATATTTAAATAAATATCAGATGTTAAGAATAAGAATCTGGATAACTTTTTAGATTGTTTTAGGTCCTTGTCCTTGTAGATTCAAAAGCAATACTTGATGCTCTTCTGAAGAAAGAAATTTCAGAATTCAATGAAGATTTCAATCTGAAACAATAAGTATCACAAATAATGAGTATGTGTAGCATGTTAGGGACAGATATATATATATATATATATATATATATATATATATATATATATATATATATATTTGTGGTGTGGTTGGGCGCTCAAAACGTGTGAACAAGTCGCGAATGGTTTACACATATTACACTAACAATTTACACCATGTATGAACATAAAACACTTCATAAACATTAGGTATTATCTGTAAGAATAAGATATGGTGTACATATCAGATATTAAAGATAAGAATTTGGATAACTTGTTTTGAATGTTTAAAGGAGCAGTAGACGTTGGAGATGAAATAATCACAATACAATGTCTCATATACAACATTGGATATAAAAGAACGATAATAGAGAATACATCTTCAGTAGCACGGTCATCAGAAGATTTGAAGAAATGAGGATGATGTGTGAAGCCCTATGACCAAAAGAACAAGGTAAAATTATAAATTATTTAAATTTAATTTTGGTCTTATAGTCTTACATTTTTTACAGCCAAAAAAATAAATTCTACCAACTACCCGAATAAAGGGAGTTACCTACATATCAGCAGTTCCAAAACTATGGATAAGACAAAAGTGGTAAAAATGATGTAACAAAGTTATGTTACAGGTAGAAAATTACTTGCCAGTTTTTCCATAGTGGCAAAGTCATAATACAACAAAGGAAGAACTTATCCGGTCTTCTTGAAGAATATACAGGAAGTACAGGGTATTGTGTGCATCTGTGTGTGATTGGGCGTCCCCCAAAATGGTGTGAGAATGAACTATGTGAGTGAGTTTGCTAATAAAAATTTACAGGATAAAGATTAATGGGGAAAAGGTCTACGGTAGCACAGTCATCAGAAGAATTAAAGACATGAGAATAAGATGGTGCACATATCAGATATTAAAGATAACAATATAGATAATTTGTTTAGAATGTTTCAGGAGTTGTAGATGTTGCAACACAAGATAAGTACATCCTTCAATTTGAAACCAGAAAGCTACAATCATATAAGTATCATAGAATATTTTGAATGATATGTGTGTCAAACAAATGTATTTTTTCCCAAAATATACATCTGTAGTATGGTTGGGCGCTCAAAACTGTATGAATGTATGTATGTCTGAGACACTTAGTTAAGTACACAACACAAACAAACACACTAACAGTTACTCTTCTTTCGCTGTGGTGTACACAGGGCCCTTTCCGAGCCTTATGGCCTGGAGAAGGGATTCCCCCGCTCGGTGTAGCTACCTTGACGTGGTTGCGGGGCCTATCTTCCATATCTTCAATATGGAAGATACAAAAGGCTACACACATCCGTTCAAATATCTTCCTAGAAGGTATTTGAAGGTTTTGTACAGGGTAAGTCATTAAAAATCGGTCTGATTCAAACCTAAAAAGGTTTGAAAGGGCTGGTTTTTTGTGGCATACCTTGTACAAGAATGAATGTTTGAGCGCCCAACAGAATGAGAGAGGAATGATCGGAAAAAGAATGTTGGAGAGAATGATACATTACACACAAAATACACAACATATACATAAAATTTGTACAATTATTTTTGCGAATAATCATTTAGTCTGTTTCAGGATTAGGTAACAATAATTATTAATTAAGAGAGACAAGAACATCTGGTTAAAAATAAGAAATCAAGTAGCCAATAGTGTCAGGCAGTATAAGTAAGAATTAGGAACATTCAGGATTTAGTAGGTGTTGAAAGTGTGTGAAAAGTATGTTTGTTGGCCGGCCAATGAATGGTGTGAAAATTAGGTTTAAGTTACTAACACCTGTTAGGTTTAAGGTTTATATGTTATCAAACTGCACTTAATATTTTAGTATGTTACAGATTTTTTTTTTGGACATTCAAGAAGATCCATAATCTCGAAGAAAAATAGAACTTTAAGAAAAACGGTAAAATACTTTGCGTATTTTGTGTTGAGCAGACATCATAATTTACAGGACCAGGTATAAATGGTAAACTTGTCCGGTGGAAAAAATGTAAATTTGTGGTTCCCCTAGTTAGGCCCCTCTTTAGTAACTTGTAATTATGTATATATAATTAATTCCATTTGTATAAGTTATGTTGCAGATACACTTATTCCAATCTGAGGAGTCATATCATATGATGGAAAGATTACTACGTGAAATACAACAATAAATTTTCTTAACTAAATTCACAGTTTGTTATATAAATTTTTAGTCTGTTGCAGGGTCCATTATTTATCCAAATGAAACTTCAGCTGACTGTTTTGAAAAATGTTCCAAAAGGAAAGAAATGGGTATTGTGCGAATCTGTGTGTGATTGGGCGTCCCGCTGAATGATGTGAAAATGGGTGTCTGTATACTAATAATAATTTACAGTGCCAAGAACACGTTTTAACAGCAAAGAAAATTAGGTCCATTGCACTCCACAGAATACAAAAACAAACAGAACTGTAAGGAACAAAATATCTTCAGACAACACTTGAAGATTGGAAGACAACGTGAGAAGCCCTGCTCCCAGAACAACAATTTTATAATCCGAATGGTGGACATCTGCAGTTCTCAAACTATGGGGTAGATAAGATTAGGTCCAGGTATAAATGGTGGTAAAAACTTGTAACAATGTAAATTCGTGGTTCCCCTGATTAGGCCCCCTTTAGTATATTAGATAGTAATTTGTAATTCTATATATAATTAATTCCATTTGTATAAGTTATGTTGCAGATAGGGTATCTCTTGTCATTTATTCCAATCTGGGGAGTCATAGCGTATGATGGAAAGAGCGTAGTCTCCATATGGAAGTACAGGATATTGTAAGAAGTAGAATAAGATTACTACGTGAAATACAACAATAAACTTTATTAACTAAATTTACAGTTAAATTTTTAGTCTGTTGCAGAGTCCATTATTTATGCAAGTGAAACTTCTGCTGACTGTTTTGAAAAATGTTCCAAGAGGAAAGAAACGGGTATTGTGTAAATTTGTGTGTGATTGGGCGTCCCACAGAATGATGTGAAAATGGGTGTCTGTATACTAATAATAATTTATAGCGCCAAGAACACGTATTAACAGTTAAGAAAATTAGGTCCATTGCACAGAATACAAAATATATTAGTAGTAATTTGTAATTATATATAATTAATTCCATTTGTATAAGTTATGTTGCAGATAGGGAATCTCTTGTCAATTATTCCATTCTGGAGAGTGGAGTCCATAATATATGATGGGAGGAATCGCCATCTTGAAAATTGTATGAATGTATGTGTGATTGGGGATCCCCAAATGTTGTGAGAACGGACTGTGTGAGTGTGTTTGCTAATAAAACTTACAGGGTCAAGATAACGCATTATCATTTATAAAGATGATGTCTTCTGTGCCACATCCAACATCGGAAAGAAAAGATCGATAGATAATAGAGAAAAGATCTTCAGTAGCATGGTCATCAGAAGATTTGAAGACATAAGGATGATGTGTGAAGCCCTAAAACCAAAGCAACAAGGTACATTTATAAATTATTTAAATTTATTTTTGTTCTTATAGTCTTACATTTTTACAGCCAAGAAAATAAATTCTACCGACGCCCCGAATAGACGGAGTTACACATCAGCAATTCCAAAGGATAAGACAAAAGTGGTAAAATTTTGTAACAAAGTAAATTTGCGGTTCCCCTGATTAGATCCGTTTCTAATACATTGTGTTACAGAAAATTACTTGCCAGTTTTTTCATAGTATAAAACAACAAGGGAAGAACTTAGTCGGTCTTCTTGAAGAATAGTACAGGGTATTGTGTGAGAATAATTAATAATTACTTACAGGGTAGAGTAGGAATAGAAATGAGATTAAAAGGCTTATTACTAAAGAAACGGAAAATGGAAAGATCAATAATTCGAATTACAACAAACGATGTGTCAATACCAAGGTATATAGGTACTGGATGAAAAGAGAAACACCAAGAAACGGGGGCGGGGGGTTAATTTAAGCTAATATAATGTATTACCACAATTCAATTGTAAAATATAAAATGTATATTAATAAAAATTATAATAATAAAATTGTAGTGTCAAGAAAGAAGAACGCACTCTACCACCAGCTATGAGGATCTGCCGTATATGGAACGAATACTTTCAAGATCTACTAAACGAGAACGAAGATGAGTCAAACGATATGGAAGGAGGAAAAGGTTGCACAAGTTTGGAAAACAGGATTTATAGTATAGACCTATATTTAAGAAAAGCTACATGTTTGATTGCAACAACTACAAAGTCATCAGCCTACTATGCACAACATACCTACTATATGAAAGAAAGAAAGCCTACGCTGAGAACATTATAGGCGACTGGTATTTCAGATCGTGGTTCGCAGCTATAAGGAGCCCTGAGTGGAATAGTTCCTTAGCCAGTAGTCGTACTTTTAGTAAGTAGTGGGATTATGTTTGTGTTGTGACAAGGCCGTGTAAGAAGAAGATTTTATGCTTGTCAGGCGAGTGAATGTATCCAGCCAGTAAGCAGTCTTTCCCTTCAGTATATTTGAAATCTGGGGTAACCTAGAAGATATAATGCTGAACATATCCTGAAACATTTGTCGGGTAACCGTTTAAAAATGAACGGGAGGTTTCTTTCTCCCTGTTAAACATGTTCGGATAAATGCATGTTATTCTACCATAGAAGCGATAATCTGCTTCTATAGCCTGGGTAATAAAATGTGTTCCCTGTCAGCTGGGCCCTTCTAAAAAACTCGTTCATTCGCATCAGAATCCGAGGGGAGAAGAATGATATGCTGACAACTAATTATTTAAGATGATGATCCGTGCTATCCATTTGTTGCCGAGTCTAGCTACGATACTGTGAGTTACAAGGTAGCGGTGGTTCTTGTTGAATGCTTCTTTAGCTTCCTATACGTACAGTCAGCTTGTTGAAGAGTTCCGCCTTATTAGCAGAATCGTGCAAGAAACGGGGCTAGATTTTTTGGAAGTTTTGCAGAGGCGGTTGCGCATTTTCGAACTCCATCACCGTGATTCTTGCGAGTCAAATTCTTTAGACTATTTGAATAGTACCTATCTCATACAAAATCGACTTGCGTGTGAGGAGAGTTTTTTCCCCCGGCTTCTCAGGGGCTTGACGGTATGGACACTCTTCAAGGAGTCGCAGCTTCAGACATGTGCTGTTTCTGAAGTGCGGGTTAATAGTGTTTGTAATACTCAGCTTCAAGAGAGATCAGTTCACACCGTTCTGAATTTTTACTGGTAATCTTGGTATCTTTCAGAACTTTGCCTTTTCCTTATATTTGTCACGCGCCTTTGTCAACACCCTCCGTATAGAGGATTGTATAGAACAGTCATGTTTTCGGTATGTACTCTGTATCACGCACACGGCGAGTTTTAACAGGCGATTGTACCCCAGGATACATAAAGATTCCACTCTGGAAATGGCCAGTCTAAAGGGTAGGGATGGCCATTCATTTGGGAATTTCATGAGAATGGCGCCCAAGTCCCAAATTTGTGGCTAGCCCTACCCTTTAGATTAGACATTTTCCAAAGTGGAATCCTTGTGGATCCTGAGGTACAATCGCCTGTTAATACTCGCCGTGTGTCTGGTATAGAGTACGTACTGAAAACATGACTATTCTTTAACTACGGGCAATCCTCTGCGGAAGGCGCAGACAAAGGCGCGTGACATATTGGAAAAAGCAAAGTTTTGAAAGATACTAAGATCACTTGTAAAACTTCAGAGCGGTGTGAAACGATGTCTGTTAAAGCCGAGTAAACACTATTAATCCGCACTTCAGAAACAGCACATGTCTAAAGTTGCGACTCTTTGAAGAATGTTCGTACATTCAAGCCTCTAAGAAGCCGGAGAAAGAAACTTTCTTCACACGCGAGTTGATTTTATATGGGCAGGAACTATTCGAATAGTCTAAAGAACTTGACTAGTAAGAAGCACAGCGATGGAGTTCGAAAACACGTAATCGCCTCAGCAAAACTTCCAAAAATCTAGCCCCGTTTCTTGTGTGATTTTGTGAATAAGGCGGAACTCTTCAACTTGTTGACCGTATATATATGAAGGTAAAGAATAATCTATTCAACATGAACCACCGCTACCTTGTAGCCTACAGTATTGCAGCTAGATTTGGCAAGAAATGGATAGTAAGAATCATTATCCCAAATTAGTGGTCAGCATTATCATCTTTCTTCCCTCGGATTCTGATACGAATGAACGGATTTCTCAGAAGTGTCCTGTTGCAGTGAACACATTTTGCCCAGTCTATAGAAGCAGATTATCGCTCCTATGGTAGAATAGCATGCATTACTCCGAACATGTTTAACAGGGAGAAAGAAACCTCCTGTTCATTATTGAACGTTTACCCGCCAAATGCTTCAGGATATGTTCAGCATTATAATCTTCTAGCTTACGTCAGATTTCATATATACTAAAGGGAAAAATTACTTACTGGATGGATTCGCTCGGCTCATAAGCACAAAATCTTCTTCTTACACGGCCTTGTCACAACACAAATTTAATCCCATCTCTTATTAAAAGCACGAACACTTGGTTAGGAACTATTTTACTCAGAGCTCCTCACAGCTCCGAACAACGATCTGAAATGTCAGTCGGGACCTACATTCAGTCAGCAAGGAAGGCACAAGGACTGGCATGGCAATTGGGAAACATATCTCCGACTCGCGGAATAACATACAGTAGGACATTAGAATATGGAAATTATACAAGACATGTTATAAGGACGACTTGGTCATTATAGGAACAAGGAACCAAAAAAGGAGACGACCCAGCACACAGTAGGACATGGGAAGATGGAAATTATTCATGACATGTTATAAGGACAACATGGTTATTATAGGAACAAGGATCCAAAAAAGGAGACGACTTGGTTAGGAACTATTTTACTCAGAGCTCCTCACAGCTCCGAACAGCGATCTGAAATGTCAGTCAGGACCTACATTCAGTCAGCAATGAAGGCACAAGGACTGGCAATTGGGAAACATATCTCCGACCCGCGGAATAACATACAGTAGGACATTAGAATATGGAAATTATACAAGACATGTTATAAGGACTACATGGTTATTATAGGAACAAGGATTCAAAAAAGGAGACGACGCAGCACACAGTAGGACATTAGAAGATGGAAATTATTCAAGATATATCTTATAAAAACGACGTGTTCATTATAGGAACAAGGAACCAAAAATGCAGGCGACATGGCACACAGTAGGACATTGGAAGATGGAAATTATTCAAGATATATTATGCATGGTAATTAGAAAAAATAAATATGAAAATAAACCTTAGTAAAACCAAAACAAAAGTAGAAAAAGAAGAAAACATTTTATATAAATATCTTTTTGTATGATATATTTAAAAAACATGTTATAATAATAATATTTTCTAAATGTAATTATATTTTTTTGTTTCAGATTTTTAGCATACATACACATTTTTCTTACAGCTACTAATAAATATTTCTTTCAGGATTTACCTGATTCGTATCCTTTAATAAATATCCTTTAATTATTTCATTATGATAATAATTTTTTGTGTTATAGATTATTCAGCCGGCGTCTTTCAGGATGTAAAGTATCCTTTTATATAAGAATAAGATGGTGTACATATGAGATATTAAAGATAAGAATTTGAATAACTTGTTTTGAATGTTTCAGGAGCAGTAGATGTTGCAAGATATTTGAGATGAAATAATCACAATACAATCAGTGTGTTTTTCTAATAAAACTTACAGAGTCAAGATAACGCGCATTATTATTTATGAAGATGATGTCTTCTGTCTCATATCCAACATCGGATAGAAAAGAACGATAATAGAGAATAGATCTTCAGTAGCACGGTCATCAGAAGATTTGAAGAAACGAGGATGATGTGTGAAGCCCTGCGACCAAAACAACAAGGTACAATTATAAATTATATAAATTTAATTTTGATCTTATAGTCTTACATTTTTACAGCCAAAAAATAAATTGTACCGACGCCCCGAATAAAGGGAGTTACCTACATGTCAGCAGTTCCAAAACTATGGATAAGACAAAATTGGTAAAAATGATGTAACAAAGTAAATTCGCGGTTCCCCTTCCCCTGATTAGATCGATTTATAATACACTTTGCAAAGTTATGTTACAGGTAGAAAATTACTTGCCAGTTTTTCCATAGTGGCAAAGTCATAATACAACAAAGGAAGAACTAATCCGGTCTTCTTGAAGAATATACAGGAAGTGCAGGGTATTATGTGAATCTGTGTGTGATTGGGAGCTCCCAGAATGGTATGTGTGAGTGTGTCTACTAATAATAACTTACAGACTCAAGAACGCGCTCTACGTTCTAGGAAGATGATGTCCACAAGTTGGCAACCAAATCAAAATTATAGTGCACATGTCAGATATTAAAGATAATAATCTGGATAATTTGTTTAGAATGTTTCAGGAGCAGTAGATGTTGCAACACAAGATAAGAACCTACATCTTTCAATTTGAAACCAGAAAGCTACAATCATATAAGTATCAAAAATATTTTGTGTGATATGTGTAGTATGGTTGGGCGCTCAAAACTGTATGAATGTATGTCTGAGACACTTAGTTAAGTACACAACACAAACACACTAACAGTTACTCTTCTTTCCCTGTGGTGTACACAGCGCCCTTTCCGAGCCTTATGGCCTGGAGAAGGGATTCCCCCGCTCGGTGTAGCTACCTTGTCGTGGTTGCGGGGCCTATCTTCCACTGGTAAGATACAAAAGGCTACACACATCCCTTCAAATATCTTCCCGAAAAGTATTTGAAGGTTTTGTACAGGGTAAGCCATTAAAAATCGGTCTGATTCAAACCTAAAAATCTGATGTGGCCAGCACATAACCTCTCGCCGTATATTTTACCTGGCTGTATGCATAAAGCAAAGAATATTTTTATAAATACAAATAATATATTCATATAAATCTATGACGTATAAACTTCTTTATTATTCAATAATAGCATGTCTCAACATAAAGATATTTACCATAAATTATGTTACAATAAATTACAAAGTAGAGTTTACCATATATAAATATTAGGCTGGTAACAGCAATTTTCAATTCGAACAACTTTGTTTACTTTCTCTTCATATTCTTCTAGTAAAAACATTAATTTTGGGCGGTCTAAAATGTATATATCTGGATTGTGCATCTATTCTTACATATCTTCTTTTACATTTTATTTTTTCATACTTGTTATATCTAAATAACACTAATTCCTTTTAATAAAGTGACGGATAGATTGCACTCCGATTATTCTTATATCGATGTGTAATTTTGTCAATATTTACAACTTACTTGAGAAGAATTTGATAGCTTTTTCGCAATTCAAAGTTACTCTAGTCTACAGTACTGGTGTACATTGTCCCATAATGTTTGAAACAAATTTAAGTCCTTCAACCTAGACTTGTCATCTCCATAATAGTCACAGATCAAGAACTAAGGGATTCTCCAAGTACATTTTTAATTCATTACTCATTATTTCTGACACTGACATTTATCTGTCAGTTACAAATAATTTAAATTATCAACTATTTTTCATGGCATCCTTTCGGTTGTAAAATTAATTACAACATTATTTTATATATTATATTCCTTTTATCTCTAAATCTATAAAATATGTATAAAAATATTTAAATGTATCAGAAAGAGAATTTATTTTTCTTTAATATTATCAAGAAAAATTTTCAAAAAATAATATTTAGAAGATTTTTTTTCAAGAATCTTCTACTTCCGGTTGTCCAATTGTTACCAAAACCTTATGTATCAGAAAGAGAATTTATTTTTCTTTAATATTATCAAGAAAAATTTTCAAAAAATAATATTTAGAAGATTTTTTTTCAAGAATCTTCTACTTCCGGTTGTCCAATTGTTACCAAAACCTTTTCAGATCTTCCCGGGAATGTCCGATTGGGAAATACGTTGTTAAACAAATTTTAAATCTTATAGTTTTTGAGTAACCGTCCTTCCAACATCCCACACACACACACACACACACACACACACACATCCACACACACACACACACACACACACAGACATCATCGTAAAAATGTTAAAATCGGATTGTAAGGACCTTAAAACGTGCTTATTCAATAAAATCTGGATATGCGATTTTTAGCATGAATGCAATACCTCTCTTAGCGAGAGGTAAAAAGGTTTGAAAGGGCTGGTTTTTTGTGGCATACCTTGTACAAGAATGAATGTTTGAGTGCCCAACAGAATGAGAGAGGAATGATCGGAAAAAGAATGTTGGAGAGAATGATACATTACACACAAACAAAATACACAACACATACATAAAATTTGTGCAATTACTTTTGCGAATAATCATTTAGTCTGTTTCAGGATTAGGTACCTAACAATAATTATTAATTAAGAGACAAGAACATCTGGTTAAAAATAACAAATCAAGTAGCCAGTAGTTTCATGCAGGATAAGTAAGAATTAGTTACATTCAGGAATTAGTAGGTGTTTATTTAAAGTGTGTGAAAAGTATGCTTGTTAGCCGGCCAATGAATGGTGTGAAAATTTGAGAAAAAATTAGATTTAGGTGTACTAACACCTGTTAAGTTTAAGGTTTATATATAATCAAACTGTACTTAATATTTTAGTATGTTACAGATTTTTTTCCGGGACATTCAAGCAGACTCATAATCTCGAAGAAAAATAAAACTTTGAGAAAAACGGTAAAATACTTTGCGAATTTTGTGTTGAGCAGACATCATAACTTTCAGGACCAGGTATAAATGGTAAACTTATCCGGTGGTAAAAATTAAATTCGCGGTTTCCCTGATTAGGCCCCTTTTAGTATATTAGATAATTTATTCATGTATTTGGCTAAAAATTTGCACACATATGTAAGTTCGTAGAATCTAAAAATGACCACTGGAATAGTTGCCGCCTGCTGATATACGAGTTACGAAAAAATATATACGAAAAGACATTTTGCAAAAATTCCATAAAAAAATAAAATTATATTTAGTTAGGAATTTGTGAAGGCCAAAAAATATTTTTATTTTATTTTTATTTTAAATAATAATTATTGTTAATGCCTGTTCGTATTACGAAACTAATTATTAACTGTACGTTTATTATGAAATTATTCGCTAGCCGACTTGGGCTCATTCGTTCATTTGAGTTTGCTGCGTTCAGACCTACAACTCCAAGACATCAAAACACCAAGACACCAAGACTTTCTCGCATCGCCAAAATTAACAACGAAGTACGAAGGACAACGTGGGATTTTACATATTTTATCACGGTATTTATTGGTAAAAGGTTCATAGAACCAAAAAACAAGGTATGGTTTTACTTTCCGGCAAATTTCTAAATTATAATTAGAGTCTAAATATTATTTATTTATTTGTATTTGTTGATTTGTTGTTCATTCCTAAAGAAGGCAATAGTTAATATTGCCGAAACGTCGTTATTTAAATAAATATACAGAATTTAAACTAAAAAAAGCTTGTATCATTCTTATAATAAAAATGTTTCCAACTTTGAAATTAGTGAAAATAAAAACTTAATGCGTATTCTTGGCGAATAGCTCGCAGAGCACGGTCTCTATTCCACGAAGGTTGGGTTATTACGAAGGATTTCCATACCCTCCTTAAAATTTACTACTGACAAAAATTGGGAGGGACCTCTGGCATGGTTGACATGTTGAGTAATCCTAACCGCTCTACGCAAACTGGGTTATTACGAAGGGTTTAGGGACCTCTGGCATGGTTGACATGTTGAGTAATCCTGATTCATCCGTACCCTCATCGAATAATTTACTACAAAAAGAGAACCATTTTCTCAAGATGCGTGTTTCGTTTTGTTTTCACTTTGCACACAGTTTTAAAGTTGTGGGACATTTTTAATTTTTTTCAAATATCAAAATGATTTTTTATTTTACATTGCAACAAAAATATATAACATATATATTATAAATTTACAGACAAATTAAAATTCAAAAATAAGTTTTATTAATTTTTTTGATGTATACTCATTTATTAAATTTCAATGTAAATTCAAATATTTTTTTATTTTTATATGTCAACGATATTACACTTTTCTCTTTGTAATGGGTTCAAGTCCCAAATAAAGAATAAGTAATTTTTTATAAAGATAGTAGCCTAACAATCATTTATAATTAAAATCCAAGTTAAATTTAATAAAATACATATTTTGTCCCATATAAAGAAAAAAGGAACACGTACATTTATTTATGTTTCATTGCAACAATTGTTGAATTGTTTAAATTAATTATCCTAATTTATTTTCAAAATTTGTAAAGCAAACAGATATAATTTTTAAATGTTTCATTGATTGTTGACAGATTTTCCAATTTATTCATTTAATAATTTATTTCATTACAATTTACAATAGGCACTTAGCTTTTTATAAATTTAAATATTAAACAATTCACTTCAAATATACAAAACTGGATATAAGGTGGCACAAAATGCTATGCGTAGATTTTATATATAAGGGAATGACTGTGTGTTTGATTGAGCAAGCGAAATCTCTGTTGTAAAATTGCCCGGGAAATTTTATAACAGGGACTAGCTTTAGTTAAGTAGATTAAGTTAGTTTTACTTATAAGTAGTTTTAAGATAGGTGGTGCCACATTTGTATCCAGTTTTTTCCCACGGTTATTACAATTTTTTTTATTTTACTGCAATAATAAATACTCGTTCGTTGTCAACAACAATACTTTTAATATAAATGTATTATCATTTGAAATATTTATTGGAAGATCTGTCTACATGATATGTTTCATTTGAAATTGTACTGTTTTGTTTTAAACGCCTGAACCTATTTTGGTTATGGCATTTTTAATAAAAAACTTCAATTATATTTAAGGAGATTTGATCGGATCTCTTGTAAAAATTAATTTCCAACTTTATGGTTTCAAATTTTGTAATTATTACCTAAGATGTCTTATCAACCTATTTTAAAAATTAAAAAACAATATACTCGTCATTTTAGTATTTTTTTTTATTAAATACAAGTCATTTATACTTTTATTAATAACACGAGCATGGGTGCTCTATTTAGCTTCATATACAAAGAGAAAGTGATAATTGTTGACATATCTAAAATACTTTTAATAATTATTTAATTTTTTATATCTTACATAATAATTTATTTTTGAATACTACGATCAATAAATTTGCTGGAAAGTACGCTGTATAGTGCAATGAACGTATTCTTATAGATAATAGAATAAAAATATTTTAGAACCAAAGATAATAAATAGTAAATTACAAATATTTTAGAATCAAAATCAATAGTAAATTTAGAATTAGTCTTCCCCGTTAGATGAGCGAATGATTTGTGTATTGTATGAATCTGTGTGTGCAAAAAAAATATGAAAAATAAACCAAAAATGTCTTCTATTTATTGTGTGAATGTATTAGGGTCCTATCCTTCCCAACCCGGTATAAAATCAACATTGTTAGCTCGCGTATCCCGGCAAGAGGTCCGGATCGTCCGTTCCGTTTATTAGCTCGTGTTTCCGGCATGAGGTCTGGGTCGATTAGGCCAGGACAAATGGCCCTGGACAACGAGGGACATGCTGGTTGCAGTTGTTCCAGATGCAGAAAGAAGAACCCGCGAATTAAAGCCGCGAAATTTATCGATATTTTTGTTCGAAACCGCGAATTAAAAACGCGAATATGATCGATATTTTTGTCCGAAAAACCGCGAACGCGAATATTTTTATAGGGAACTAGTTCGTTATTTTATAAATTAAAGTAACTTAATTATGACATAAAATAATAATAATAGTTTTCATACATAACTAACAATAATATAAATAAAAATTATTTAATATTACCTGTAAAGTAAACAGGGTGTTACTATACTTATGGATCAAACTATAAGGGATGATAATACTTTATTTAATGCCAATCAATCTCCCTTTGTTTAAAGTATTTTTTATATAAGTTGCATTGAATTGAATAATTAAACACAAAAATAATTTGTTTCATACTAAATGCATGACAAATATTTGAAATATATAGAATTGCATGAGACAGAAATATAATTTAGATTAACAGTAGCAATTAATTTAAATTAAAAACGTTCATTGCCGTACAGCTAGGTTAAGTTAGTTTTAAGGGGGCGCGTCGTCATCCTAACGTTAACTTCGCGATACTCGGCATAAGGTCCGGGTCGTTAGCTCGCGTAACCGGCATAAGGTCCGGATCGTTTCCGTCCCGTTATTAGCTCGGGTAATCCGGCATAAGGTCCGGATCGATTAGGCCAGAAACCAAGGATCTGGACAACGTGGGATCTTCTGGGCCTCAACAGCCCAAAGCTATCCAAATGATCAAAACAAATTATCAAAGAAACGCGAATATTATTATAGGGATGAATTTGTTGTTTTGTATCGTGAATATTTTTTTATTTAAATAAATTTAAAGCAATATTATATAGTTTATATACAGTACTTTGGGATTTGCAGGGTTAATTTTTTGATATTTTAATAATTCGTTCGCGAAATTCGATGGTACGGGATTGGGGATTGTTGCAATGTATATTCAGGGAGGTCAACATAAAAGATCCTAGATCCTAGGATATTTTATATATATAAAGTGTTAAAATCCATGTCCGTAAAAATTAATTGACACCCCTGGTATACATATATTTAATGAGTGTTTTTCTTTTACAGATGGGCGTGAATATTTTGACGCAGTATGATTATGTACTGTGAAAAAAGTCTAAATATTCATCCGAACTTTCCTAAAATCTCTTACAAAGAACAGTAAGAGGTTTTAGGTGAGCAACCCACCGTCCTTACGATGGTCCTACCACTGTCTGTCGTGCCCCTTGCCCGTAGTAAACGGACAGCTATTGGGCGAGTCGTACGATAAGATGGGTTGCACTGGGCCAGACTAATGGCGGGGATAGCGAAGTCGCGTGCCCTTGCAAAACGTCACATCGAAGTATGTTACACGACGTGTATCACATGGAGTGTATTACATGGAGAGTGTGTGGCCATGTAATCCATTTCATGGGATGCATGAACTGTAACAGCTATGGTGTGTATGAGTTTGCAAGGGACGCTCGTCCCCAAGCAGGCTTCGCCACCGGTGTCAGGTTCATTTCATTTCATTTTTTGTTAGGTTTCAGGCGCGGGCGATTCTATTTAGTTAATGAGATCGTTAGGGTTTTGTAAGACATCCTAGTCGTGGTTTAGACCGGGGTGGCTCTGTCTTAAACTCCTTTGAATCGCAGGAGGGTTTGACAGGGTTCCCTGCCCACGTGGAGAGACCTTGTCGTGGTGGCAGGGCTTAACCATACCCTAAAAATGGGTTGGGACCAACGTCTCCACAAATAAAAAAAAATCTTAACAAAATTTTGTTTAATATTAAAATTGACTGTGTTAACAAAAAATCAGCACAAACTTTATTACTTATTACACTCCATATATTAAAGAATATTAATAAATTAAACATTATACAGATTTACACCCTTAATACAATAAGTAATTTTATGTTTGTTTATTAATACAAGTTTTCTTTAATTGCATTTCATAAATGAATAAATAAAAAATCTGATGTGCCCATCACACTACCTTCCGTCAATCCGGTGTATTATGTTAAATTCCTTACATAAATTTTCTTGCAAAAAAATTAAAATTTCCAGTAAAATTATTTCATAAACTATGCAAATTGCACTTGACATTCGTTAGGGGTAGCAATTTGTTATTTTCTTTCACTCATTTCTGTTTTGCATGTCGTTCTCATTCCATCTTATCTTTGGTACTTTGGTCTTCCTCTGTTTCTTCAACCTTCTATTACTAAGCTATTCATTCTTCAAATATATTCTTCATCTCTCCTCATGGCATGTTCAAACCAATGTAATCGTCTCTCTTGTATCTTTCTAGAAACTTCTAACACTAGAGTTATTTCCCTTATTCTTTCATTCTTTATCGTATCTTTCCGTGTTTCCCCAATATCTATCTCAACATCCTCATCCTCTGCCACATTTATTTACTTTTCACTGATACTGACATCTGTCAATTTGAATTACCTGAATATATTAGCAGTTTCCATGGTTAGCATAGCTTGCTGATTTATGAAATTTAATATCTTTATTATTCTGTAACTCTATATCTGTTAAATATGTTGTATAAAATGCAATCAAATAGAGAATAATATATTCTTTAAGTTATAATAACGTTAAATGTCAATAAATGATGTTTAACTAAGTTTTTTTTTTCAAGAAAAACTGTTTAAATCTTCAAATGAGGGTACTTTGGAATCGTGGTAATGAAGTTATGCGAGCCGAAACTTTCGTCACACACTCACAGACACACATACAGACAACACATACTTACATACATACATACAGACATCATCGTAAAAATGGTAAAATCGTATTATATGGACCTTAAAACGTGCTTATTCACTAAAAACTCATCATTGAATTTTTTGACCAAAGACAATACTTGCCTTACCTAAAAGTGACGGAAAGTAAAAACAAATAGAATACAACTAAAATTATAACAATATATTTAAACAATGAGTTAATTCGCGAAATTTGAAATAAAATGACATTTTTTTCGAAAATTTTAGATATATTTACCTAATTTTTATTTTTTTTGCATGTTACAGGGTTCTAGTATGGCCCATACACCACAAAATTTCAGGAATTTGAATGTGCAAGAAATCTGATTTCATCCAATTTCATCGTTGGAGAGTGTTTTCTAGGACGTGAAGAAGAATTTCCCGGAAAAAATATGCCCTTTTGCCCGCCCCATAACCCTTTTCTTGAATGTATATATTCCCATTGCCCTCTACTTATCAATAAAAATCAAATTAATCCATAAAAAATATTTTATTATGTTATTTATAATCAATTTTATATAAAAAGCGATGTACACTGTTGTATGATGAATTCGAGTTACAAATTATTATTTAAGAATTGAAACCAATATTTTCAAATTATTGCTCGTAATCAGCTCAACATTAATAGATTTTTTATTAACAGTATTTTATTGAAGTTCTCGCTATATTTTCACCAATCACAAGCTTCGTTATTTTAGCCAATCACGTTGAGACCACGCTGTGACGCTTTGAGCGTTGCATGTCTTGTATTGCAAATTTGCATGCTGAAGATAGCACGTGATTTTAGTTTTTGTTAAATATTTTGTTATTAAAATAGTGAATTTCTGTGTTATATTTGAGAAATGGAACTGGAGCAGTTGAACTTGAATGCCTAGCTGTAGTTGGAAAGGTAAATTACTTTATTTTATAATAAATTTAAGGTCGAAAAAACATATTATGAAATAACGCTACCTACATCTACAAGGTCATAATATGTATTTGACATATATTGAATTCATCATACACCAGCCTTAATACATATAATATGTTATTGCATCTAGTATTATTTTATACCAAAATGTCTAGCTTTAGGTTTTAAGATCACAGGTACATTACATAATTTTCATCTTTCGATAGGTACATTTTTTTAAAAACATACGTGAAAGCATGTACTGTTTTTCAAGCTGTCAATGTTGTTCGTGTGTACATTTACGTTTTGAGATTATTTTAGTGATTAAATTAAAATATTGTGTTAATATTTGCGAAATGGAACTGAAGCAATTGAAACTATATTCCTAGCTATAGTTTAAATGGTTGTAAATAGTATTGTATTGGTATTAAATTCATCATAAAACAGCAGCTTACACATTCTTATACTCAGAATACTTATATCTTGTTTTCTGAATATCATATGCAAGAACTTTATTGGAATATCTTTGTTATATGGCATTTATTTATATTAATAACTGAAATAAACGCTCAAAATATTTAACATACAAGAATATTTTTCCTCTTGAATGTACGAATATACAACAATGCATCGTCGCATTAGTTTTAAATTATCAGTCCTAAAGTGATTTATTTCGAAAAAAAGATTTTAGGAACTAAATATAACACCTAGTTCATTTTTTAATAGTTGAAGGATCGACATAAAACGATAAAACTCTCCTCGTTTACGAATACAAAGACTTAAAATTATAACCACCATACTTCAAAATAGAATCATTGTTTCTGGTTCCATAAATGCTGTACACATCTCCGTCGGACAATACAGATTTATCTCTATCGATAAATGAATCCTTTTTATAATTTACAGAAAAAAAATCTGATGTGGCAAACACAATACCTCCCGTTTAATTTAATTTTTGTTCATGTAAATACTTAAAATTAAACTAAATTTAAATACTGGATTCGATCCCGACCGACGCCAAATATTTCGAATTTTAAATGGCACAAAACTTACCCCTGTTGTGCACTCTTCTCGTCAGCAATAAATGCTCGTGAGGTGACACCTGATAAACGCCCGCACGGTACAAATATGTCATCATCGTTACCGAAATATTTGTACAAAGCAGATTGGCACACCCAGCAATGGGTAATATGTCGTGTTGATATATTTATTTTATTTATTTATATACTTACATATATTTATTCCTGGCGTGGAGAGTGCACCACAGGGGTCAATTTTGTGCCATTTAAAATTCTAAAATATTTGGCGTCGGTCGGGATCGAACCCGGTTTCCCAGATTCGCTTGAAGTGACGCCTGGTAAACGCCCGCACGGTACAAATATATCATTATTGCCGACATCTGTGTACAAAGCAGATTGGCTCAATCAGCAATGGGTAATATGCCATGATGATTTATTATATATTTTTATTATCTTACCTATATTCCTACATATTTACTTTTGCTGGAAATTGTATTAAGTTCCTTTCCATATATTTATTGTTCCATTTATTATTTTCTTTTTAAACGTTGCTAATATTTGAAATGATTAGTTTGTTGACAATGACATATGTCCGTCAGTTACATAAATTTGCGATCTGAACTGTGTAACAGTGTAACCATGGAGTTGTGTTTAAAACGTAGACTCCGGGATTAAAATTATAGATAATTTTAGAAATTTATCCATAAAATATATACAAAAAGTATTAACGCAAACCTGTAGAAAATTTAAAAAACTTTAATTTTTATAATAACAAATCTCGAAAAAACTACATTTAAAGGTATTTTTCGAAGAAAAACTATTTTGAGCTTCCAGTAAAGTGCCATTTCCGCTTATCTAATTTACACCAAAATATAATAAGGTAGAAATACAAGGTTTCAAAATTTTCTGAACGATAATATTTGAGTTAGAGCGTAAAGATGATCCACACACACACATACACACATACATCATCGTGAAAATGTTAAAATTGGATTCTAGGGACCTTAAAACGTGGTCATTTACCAAAATCTCGATATGCGATTTTTAGGACGATCCCTATACCTCCCTTACCCAGGGTAGCGGGAGGTAAAAATTATTTTATTACTAAGACCCCTCTCTCCTGCATATTTGTATCATAGATACGTCACTGAATGCTGGTATATTATTTACTAAGAATCAACGTCAAGATGTCTGATCAAGGTCATCCTGTATCATGAACGAATTAACAAATTGGCATACATTTATCTCTCTCATTTGCAAAGGCTATAAGCGTTTGCGATAAGGATGGACGTAACACGATTGTCTTTCAAAAATTCATATTGTTTCAACTAATTTTGGGCATTCCACTTGAAAACGATGCTCGTTATTGATAACACTTTCGCTGTAATGTAAGATTATTTATTAATTCAGATACATTACCTTGTTTCATAGCCGTACGAATAACGTTATTTTCTGTCAGTGCCCATTTACATTGTGTCAGTATCTTATATTTCACATATTTGGTTTTACATTTTTTGCTAATAAACTTACCAGTTGCTTTATTTTTGAATTTTGAATGTTTTTAACTATAGTATCTTATGACCCTCATAAAAACTAAGCAAACGACACTACTGAATTTGTCAGAATGGGGGGAACAAAAATCTGAATTCATACAATTCATAGATAATCTCGATCGGACATCTTTAAAAAAAATCTGATGTGGACACCACACGACTTCCTTGTACGATTATTAAACTATACATATTTTTTTAATAAATAAATTACAAAATATTAACTTTAACTTCAAAACAGTAAGATATATAGCGTCCATAATCTAACCCGGTTCTTTTTAAAGAGAGTTTTGATTACAACAATGAATATGACTAATTTCACAATAAAAATATAATATTTGTTATTGTACGAATCATAAAATTGCACGTATTTAACGTAATTTGACATGAACATTTTTTTTATGTTTTTGTCCTAATCCATAGCAAGCTTTATTACAAAAACAAAAAAGTATATAATTTTTAAATTTACATATCTCGCTAAAAATTCTCAAAATTTTTTATTTGAAGCATTTCTATCTAAAATCAAAATAAAATCATTTTATTCAAGAAAAACTGTTAACAACTCCAAATAATGTACCACTTCCGGTTAGCCTATTTTAACCAAAATCTATTATGTTATTTCGATTGACATAAAAGTCTTGTATACCAAATTTGAAAAGTTTTGGATTATATTTTAAAACAGTTTTTCATTAAAATCTATTATAGGCTTCATGTAAAGTGCCATTTCTGGAAATTGTGTAATAACCAGAAAGGGAGGTGCACAACTAGATGTTATAGGAGTCTTAAATACAAAATTTCAACTTTCTACGGCTTACCGTTTTTGAGTTATGCGAGATACGTACGTACGTACAGTCGTCACGACGAAATTAGTCAACAAAATGGATTCAGGGATGATCAAAATGGATATTCCGCTGAAAACCGAAATTTTTCGCGATTACAATACTTCCTTTACTTACGTACAAGGAAGTAAAAATTACTGTACATTATTTTACATTACATTTACCATAGGCCCGAATTCTGAGCGCACTTTTATAATAAAAGCGCTTTTATCGAGCGCGCTTTTACATTATATTCTTATGAGTGTGTTCCATAGAAGCACTTTTATAATAAAAGTGCGATCGGAATATGGGCCATTATCTTTTTCTAACTTTCCTTCTTGAAATATCGTTCATATTGAAGTAAAACTCCGTCGTATTATCGACGTTTACCTCAGATTATGACTCCTAGGACAGCCAGGGGTGTAGTGTACATTTTTCCACAACTAGAACGCTTACCGGTTCAAATTGTTATTATAAATAAATTTTTAATAATATCTTTAAGTTTAGTTGAATAATTACATATGTATAACATTAATATTATTATCTGTAAATTTCATAACTTTAAATTTAAAATAAAACGTCATAAACGTCGTATTTTGAATTGAAAAAATAAATAAAAAATTGTTGTGGCTAGCACAATACCTTCCGTCAATCCTATGTATTATGTATAAATTCCATACATAAATTTTCTTGCAAAAGATTCTAAATTTCCAGTAAAATTATGCAAATTGCACTTGACACTACTATCTTCTTCTTCTTTAGCTTTCCCCATTCGTTAGGGGTCGCAAATTTTTTATTTTCTTCTTCCACTAATTTCTGTTTTGTGTGTCGTTCTCATTCAGTTCCTTTTCTTTCAAGTCTTCCGCAATACAGTCCCTCCATCTTATCTTTGGTCTTCCTCTGTTTCTTCAACCTTCTATTACTAAGCTATTCATTCTTCATCCAATATATTCTTCATTTTTCTCCTCATGACATTTTCAAACCAATGTAATCATCTCGCTTGTATCTTTCTAGAAACTTGTAACACTAGAGTTATTTCCGTACTGTATCTTTCCGTGTCTTCCCTAACATCTCGTTCAACATCCTCATCTCTGCCTCATACATTTACTTTTTATTGATATAGACATCTGTCAATTTGAATTACCTGAATATATTAACAATTTTCATCAGCATAGCAGGCTGATTTATCAAATTTAATTTCTTTGTTAAATCTTCAAATGAGGCTATTTCCGGTTCACCAAGTATAACCAAAATCTAATCACTTGTTCTTCTGGATGTAAACTTGAGGAATACGAAAAAAATATAATTTTGGTAAAATGGTAAAATCGTATTATAAGGATTCTAAAACATATGCTTATTCACTAATAACTCATCATTGAATTTTTTGACCAAAGACAATACCTTCCTTACCTAAAGGTGCCGGAAGATAAAAATAAAGGGGTGGGGAATTTTTGTTCCGGTATTTAATTTTTTAGCACTACACCACTGATGTACAGTAATTTTTTTAAAGATGTCCGATCAAGGTCATGTGTATCATGAACGAATTAACAAATTGACATAACTTTATCCCTCTCCTTTGCAAAGACCAGGGCCGGATTTAGGGGTGGGTAAGGTGGGCGATGGCCCACCGTAAAGTTTGCAAGGGGCGGCAATTCACAAAAAAAATTACTTGACATAGCATTTAATTATTTTACTTCACTATTACATTTTCATTGTTATTTAACCTAAAAAATATTAGTACCATGGACTCTATGACTATGAGAAATAATATTAATATAGGTAAAATGTGTTAAACAATACCTAACTCGGAGTAGGCTATGAACAAAGAAACTTATCATTATTCAATCCAAAAGTCAAGTTGTCAAAAATTGATCTTGAAATGTAATTTTAAAGAGAAAAGATCATAAAAAAGGAAACAGTATATTGCCATTTGGTGTTTTCTAATTTAATTCCATTTCTAAAAAAAGATTCAAGAAGAAAAGCTTTGATTTCATTTTCACAATATCTCGTATCAAATTGACATTTAAAAAAATACTTTTAAGCTGACATACATTTCTTTGTTCATAGCCTACTTCGAGTTAGGTTTTCTTCAAACACACTATATATAGAGCGTTTATTTTAAATGGGCCACCATTGCTATCTCGAGAATTATAAGAGCTACAAAGACGACTTAATGGGTAAATAATTTAAAGAAAAGATTTTTTTTTTCGATCAATGGTTTTAAAAATATGGGTCCTAACTTTTTACCTCTCGCTAAGAGAGGTATTGGATTCATGCTAAAAATCGCATATCCAGATTTTATTGAATAAGCACGTTTTAAGGTCCCTACAATCCGATTTTAACATTTTTACGATGATGTCTGTGTGTGTGTGTGTGTGTGTGTGTGTGTGTGTGTGTGTGTGTGTGTGTGTGTGTGTGTGTGTGTGTGTGTGTGTGTGTGTGTGTGTGTGTGTGGATGTGTGTGTGTGGGATGTTGGAAGGACGGTTACTCAAAAACTATAAGACTTAAAATTTGTTTAACAACGTATTTCCCAATCGGACATTCATGGGAAGATCTGAAAAGGTTTTGGTAACAATTGGACAACCGGAAGTAGAAGATTCTTGAAAATTTTTCTTGATAATATTAAAGAAAAATAAATTCTCTTTCTGATACATTTAAATATTTTTATACATATTTTATAGATTTAGAGATAAAAGGAATATAATATATAAAATAATGTTGTAATGAATTTTACAACCGAAAGGATGCCATGAAAAATAGTTGCAAATTTAAATTATTTGTAACTGACAGATAAATGTCAGTGTCAGAAATAATGAGTAATGAAAGAAAAATGTATTTGGAGAATCCCTTAATTCTTGATCTGTGACTATTATGGAGATGACAAGTCTAGGTTGAAGGACTTAAATTTGTTTCAAACATTATGGGACAATGTACACCAGTACTGTAGACTAGAGTAACTTTGAATTGCGAAAAAGCTATCAAATTCTTCTCAAGTAAGTTGTAAATATTTACAAAATTACACATCGATATAAGAATAATCGGAGTGCAATCTATCCGTCACTTTATTAAAGGGAATTAAGGTTATTTAGATATAACAAGTATGAAAAAATAAAATGTAAAAGAAGATATATAAGAATAGATGCACAATCCAGATATATACATTTTAGACCGCCCAAAATTAATGTTTTTACTAGAAGAATATGAAGAGAAAGTAAACAAAGTTGTTCGAATTGAAAATTGCTGTTTCCAGCCTAATATTTATATATGGTAAACTCTACTTTGTAATTTATTGTAACATAATTTATGGTAAATATCTTTGTTGAGACATGCTATTATTGAATAGAGCCAGGTAAAATATACGGCGAGAGGTTATGTGCTGGCCACATCAGATTTTTTATTTTAAATAAGAACATATATTTTTTATTTGCTCATTCGTTAGATTCTGAATTCAGTAGTATATTTTTATACTTTTACATAACGATTTTTCGTGAAAAATGCATGTAAAATTTTATATTAATTTGATTAAAATATGGCTATAATAAGAGTGTCACAAGTGAAAAAAAATTATACAACTGTATATTATGGTGGAGGGGGGGGAGCGGCATTTTTAGATCATGCCCACCCCAACTTTTGTTCTAGATCCGGCCCTGGCAAAGACTACAAGCGTTTGCAATTCTTTCAAAAATTCATATTGTTTCGACTAAGTTAGGGCCACTAGGGCATTTCATTTTAAAACGATGCTCGTTGTTGATAATACTTTCACTGTAACATAAGTTTTTTTATTAATTCAGATATTGGTAATTTATAAAAAAATATCATTGAGACAATACCTTTGTTGAAATAATGATATGATAAATAAATACAGCAAGGTACAATTAGAAAGATTTATTTAATGAATAGCGTAAACAGTATGTCAAAAATATTAGATAAGTTGAACATATATGAGTGTCAACGAACATGCTCCTTGACCAAAAATAACATAAAGTGACAATAACAAAATTAAAGTTTTTTTCAACAAACATGATACCATCCGAACCATATATCATTCTCATATATCATCACATTAAATAATGATGATATTCCAGAAAGTTCTTGTGGGGTGTACTACTAGTCATACGTCTGCTTCGCTGAGTATAAGTGGCTGTCGTGCGTAAGCTTCTGAGCCTGAGCTACTAGAATTTGATACATTTTCTCTGGTGGATGTTAGTGCAGTGTGCTTTAGAAAGGCTGTGTTCGAGGTTATCAACGACGACAGTGAATTATAAATACCTAAATAATAATTGTCGATAATATCATTTAATATAAATGTATTGGTTTTATTTATTATAAGTTGTCATTATTTATATGTGTACTGTGTGATAATTTGTCAGTGTGTGTGAAATAAATATATATACATAATACATATCTATATATAAATAGTCTATACATAGTCTGAGATACAAATATACGAAAAAATGTATAGTTACTAATACATGTCAAATATTATACAACCACATATTCTAACATGCAAACATGGCAGAAAAATCTTAATCCTAATTTTTGATTAAATTTTAAATATACCCTTTACCCTAGCGAAGAAATTAGTATAGTTTATTTTTGTTCATACCTTACTATAAAAGAATTGTATTACAATTCTTTTTATTATGATACATATTTAACAAGTAAGATTCATTCTAAATAATAGTATAAAAAAACTAATTTCATATATTGATCTATTTATTCATTAATACTTTTTTGACTCATATGTGTTGCTGATGAATTTATCATGTATTAACTACACGTTATTTTCATATTCTTTAATGAAGTTTATAAATGAAAATTCATACAAGTATCAATATTTTTTTTAATCTGTTAAAACATACAATTAATAAATGCACACATAAACATATTAAACAAACAAAATAGAAGATTTGTATCGCGAGAAAATAAATCAAATTTGACAATAAATCCTTGTTCTCCAAGTTGTAAGTCGAAAGCTCGAAAAAATACGTACATATACATATATGCTAACTATATTGGAAAATAAAACTTAATATGTGATTGTACATATCTGGTATTTATTAATTTATAATCAATTATACCTGCTCTACCTAATATCCTGATATAGTTTTTCTAAGACTTATAGCTTATAGACACACTAGCTATTTGCATTATAAAATACAATATATATTGATCTACTTTTATGTCTTGCAATATAATATATAACATCCAAAATACCTCTATCTCACTATCTCGATAAGTCTTAGAAAAAATGTCAAAACATGTATATAATGTAACCACGTGTAAAATACATAACTTATTACACATATGATGGTACATATTTCATTTTATTTATTTCTAAGTTCTAATTCATATTGTTATATGTAATAGATTTAAAAATGTATCATATGAATGACTAATAAACACAGCAAAATGAATACAATCTTTCAATTCAAAATCCCAATATTTCCATACCCAAAATTTTCAGGTAATCTGCAATTCATCTAGATACAAACTAGAACTAGACCATTTATTTGCGATCGGCAGCAGCTTAACGATATACAGCCAGCAACCTTGCGAACTAAAAGATTCAAGTTCGATTCCAGTTACCAGTTAAATTCGAGCCGAAAGCAGCGGCGAGCGAACTACAGCAGCTCGATTATATAATCCCCGATATACAGCGAGCGAAACTCGACAGCCGATTACCTAATCGCCAAAATACAGCGAGCGATTCACGGCAGCTTGATTACATAATCGACGATGTACAGCCTACAACAAGGCTTCTGGTCGACAAAATTCAAAAATCGTGTAAAATCGACGATTTAGAGCCGTAGCGGCTGAAAAGTAGCATTCTACGGCCGCTACGAGCATTTTTGAGCTCTCAGACGGATTTTCAGCCGATCCCAAGGCATATACCCGACATAAATAAAATTTGCTGGCTCTAGCAAGATCAAATTTTAAAATTCGCAGAATCGAAAGGCTATAGCAAGACATTCTCCCACAAAATTCAAAATTCAATCGCCTGGTGGTGGATTCATGAATCCTAGGCCTCCCACCACAGATTTCAGCCTTATATACAGCTGTTTGATGAATTTACAGTCATTCAGCGTGAGAGGTGGTGTCGAACCGGACACTCTGCTTCGTATTCTTACGTAATCGAGCTATATACTTGCTTTTGCTGGATTTCTACTGGATTTCTAGCTAGCTGGCTAGCTGGCCAGCTGGCCACCAGAATCCGTCCCGCTAGACCGTAGGCTAGCGGCACGGGCTGGTGGTTTGCTAGCTAGGAAGGGGTGAATATGCTCGGCTGGTTGCTGGATGCAGGGTGCAGGTAGCTAGTAGGCGGGGATCGAACTTGGATCTTTGGTTTGCAGGATTTTGTAGGTCGCCGTTCTGATTGCAGATTGGCGGCCTACAAAATACTTGCTAGCAAGCGGGATATGAACCTAGATCTTTGGAATGTGATTTTTGATCGGTGTATTGGAATGAAATAGTATGTTATTTATAATAAGGATTTATTTGTCGGAGATGTGTTACATATTAATGATATTACAATACATAATACATGAAATACATTATTTTAACAATGAATAAATAATTTTTGATCTTTGTATTTGTGATACACAATTACTCGTATAAAGCCGTTCGCAGTTTCACAAATACAGAGATGATGATATATGCTCTAATTACGTCAACTTTGACTTGAAAATGGTACTACATATAAATTCTTTATCTCATAGATATATGCATAAGGTATGATAAATTTTTAACTAGAATATGTAGTTCAATTTTTATTAGGAATGGGTTTTATTGCGACTTTTAGGTAATATATTAAGATATACATTTTAATGGTACAGATTTGCGATATTTATACATGCATGTACATAACTAGATAAATGTATTCTATATGTGGGAAGTATATACAGTCAGAAAAATATAGAAATGTAAAGTATATCATATATATAATGTGTGCAACAATACGTTATCAACAATGCAATTACGAATACAAACACATATATGTATTTTTGAAGATGATTTTACTATCTTATATACAACAACGCAAGTAAAAGTATATTGTTTTTTCGTAAGATGAAAGATAGTTTTTTCTTTGAAGTATGTGAATATATGAGTGTTTTCCCACAGCGGAAAGTCTCTAGAATAATAAATAATAATATAAACTATATTATACGTTTATTTATTATGTGTTTGTATTCAATAAAATGATTGTATAGTAGTTTATATATTATTCTATATAAGCATAACAGAGTAAAAATATGTCATTTTTTACATATGTCTAAGAAAATACGATTTTTTCAAAGATGAAATTATGTATATGAATAATATCCTAAGTGTATAAAGTACGAATGTACTAATGATAAATAGTGTGACAGTGTATGTACCTATGTTTTTTAACGATGACATGATTTTCTTTCAAAGTGAAATAATATAATTTTTTCTACATTCATTGTGAAAGTAAGCTTTTCAAGCTGTCAGTTTAGAGCAGAAAATTGATAAATGAAGTTGACACAACTTGTAGTTTTTATGGTTCAAAGCAGATTGTAAATTTTTAGTTGTGATAAATGAAAATAAAATTATTCACTAAAGTGTTTTTATTATCTCTTTCAACGGACGTAGGAAAAAGTATCTATATGCGTGTCATGAGCGTAGTGTTATTTCCCGCTCTAGATACACAAATGACTATTTTTCAAAGTGCGAATGTATTATGAAGTGTTTTTCAACTTGTGTATGAGAGTTAATTGTGTCATTAATAAAAATTCTAATATAAATAAAACGGCTTTTCCTTAACTAAATTTTATTTAGAACGATCAAAGTTTTTCAAAGTATTAGATTACACGTGTGTGCTCGTATGTATGTAAGAGATGCAAATGATGGTACAGAAAAATAGAGCTAAGTTCCCATCCTAATTACTTATGTAGTTTCTAGATATTGAATTTTTCAAGTTTTAAATACCTTTACTACATGTTTCTTATATTGTATATAGTAAATTTAAAATTAAATAGTTCAAGAACTAAGAGTGATAGTGAATTATCCTAATCTTATTTGGATTTATGGAGTTATTTTCTATATGTAAACGTAATTTCAGTACTTTGGAATCGCTGTAAACATTTTCAGTAATGCTTGTTTCAAGACAGGTAAATGTCTATAGAAAAATGGAACTTATAAAATGAATAAAATGACTATATTAAAAACGGAAGGAAAAAAGCGATTTGTATTTTCCAAATTTGGATGTAGAGGTATAGCGTAATTTACAATATTTATACATACTTTCAAAAGGTTTGAATTTCTGAAAAAAACTCAGTAACGTTTACTTTACGAGTTATATAATTTGAAAATGAATATCACGAAAACTAAGACAAATATGTACTTGTACTTTACAAATTTGAATATAGGTAATTTTCTATATGGTATACTAAATTTCTAAAGTTTTAAATTGCTGAAATTTATTTAATTAATGTTTATTTCCATGTTTATTTAAAATGGTTACTTTCAAAATGAATAACATGATAACTAAGAAAAATAGGACTTATTTTTCAAATTTGGATATTGGGAGTAATTTCCTGTATGTATATTTAATTTAAAATGGTTTAAATTGCTGAAAAAATCAGTAATGTTTATTTTAAGACGTGTACATGTTTATTGAAAATAGCAAAATTAAAAATGAATATCACGAAAATTAAAAGGAAATATGACGATTTGTTTTCGTAATGCTAGTTTCGAGACGTGTACTTTGAAAATACCACGTTTAAAAATTAATATCGCGTAAACTAAGAGAAATAGCAATTTGTATTTTTCAAATTTGGATGTAGGATGTTGTTTTGTATAATGTATACTTATTTTTAGAATGCATGAATAGCTGAAAAAAATTCAGTAATGTTTGGACTTAGCTCTATTGTTTCTTGTTCCCTTCGAATAATAAGTATGTAATGTGTATGTGTTTGTGATATTGATGTATGTGAATATAACGTAATACACTTTGAGATGTTGAAATATAATTATGAAAATGAAAATAAGTATTTTATAATGACATGATTTTATTCTCTGTTATTTAAATATGCTTATATGTATGTATGTATCTTAGGCATATGTTCATAAAGTTTTTATTAGTAGAGTAGATGATTTTTAACGTTAAAATGGTTTGATCATATATTTTATAGATGTAAGTTGAAGTTTTATTTATTTATTTTACATAAATATTATAAATAATGATTTGAGGCGAGAGGTGTACAAAATTCATATTGGCGTTGTTTTGGTGTGCGATGCTCTGCAACAATGTGACAAATCTCCAACGCTAAGAATCAGGATTCCTGAACTGCAACTAGTTCGGGTACTTTTACAGCATCGTCTGTCAAGTACAGGTACAGGTACAGCGTATCTTTCTTCTGCAACAATAGAAAATATATTGAATGTAACAAATATGAATGTGTTTAGGTATATTAAATAATACACAGGTGAACAAGAGAAAACATTTTTTAAAAATATTATCTACACCTTAAAACTGTATGCGGTACTATATTGATATTTAGCGAATAAAATGTTAGAATATTGTATACGGTTGGAATAATTATCAACTAATGTAAACTATTTTCGATACAATACGAGCAATCATTTAAATTTAGCTTATATCTATTAAAATAATCCCTCGAAATTAATGGTCAATATATTGAATAAAGAATACAAATATAAACTAGTATAAAAGTAAAAAAAAAACTCACCTTTAATAAATGAAATCTATGGACATCAGTCCAAGTCCTGCAGGTATCCTAACGTTGTCCTCAAGCACCAGGAAATCGTCCTCATGTTCACAGCACACCATATACATGTCTTTACACTAGCACTGCAACAAACAAACGGAAGGAATTAATCCATGTAATAGTCAGAGTATTAGATAATTTTTTCCTACAAGTACAAGTCAATAATTAAATAACAATGAGACATTATAAATAATAATCGCTTCTTATGTATTATGTAATTAGTTCAGAGTATTTTGAATTTTATGAATGTAGTAATAGGGTAAAAAAAAGTTGAGTACACAAGGGTTGTAAATAAGGGTATTTTTACGGTACAATCAAATTTTAACGTAGTACTACTTCTTTTTTAAGTCTAATTTAAATCAAGTAAAAACTGAGAGAGATAATGACTGATACTTTTCAAATTTGGATTCTAGAGATTATTTTCTATATATGTAGGTATACATTATTTCAAAATTTTGGAACCACTGAAAATAATCTCAACAATGCTTGTTTCAAGACAAGTGTATAGAAAATTTGTATTAGATATATCCAACACTTACAACTGTAATAATAAATAAGGGTAAAATTCAGAATAGCTTCCTTTTAACACAGATATAGTTTGTTAATAGCTTAACCCATATATCCATAATAATAAACATGGAATAGGACTTAACTCTCCATAAACATCATTTTAACACAGGGTTAAAAGATATTCTCGGAATACCTTATCTGGAAATAAGAAATTATTTATTATTACCGTTTGTTGTTCAGAATTTAAGGATTACTAAAAAAAGTTCATTAGCGTTTATTTCAAGATGTGTAGTTGTACCTTACAAATTTGAATATAGGGGTTTATTTTCTGTATGAATACTTATAATTTTAGAATATTTGAATCGCTGATAAAAATTCAGTCATGTTTGTTTAGGTAAAATCAAGATTCATGAGCTTCAACTTGATCAGGACTCCTCTAGTTCGTCCAAGTCCATAACTCTTCTCTCTGTTACAGGACAATATAGGTAATAATCGAAAGTAATAAATTTGAATTAGTGGTCAATGGTCATAGAGTATAATATGATCTTATTTGCAAATCTTTGAAAGGTGTATCAGTTACTCATAATTATTAAAATATTATCTAAGTATGAAAGAAATATTGCGATAAATGCAATAATGAAAAATATATACGAAACGCGGAACAGATGAAAACATTTTAAAAGTAAAAATTAATTTTAAGCAACTTTTCATTATTGTACTTTTGCTTTAAAATATACAAGAGACGAGAGTTAAATGTGTTATTAATAAATATCATAATCATAGTAAAACGGCTTATCCTTAACTATATATTTTAGAACGATCAAAATTTCTCAAAGTATTAGGTTACAAGTGTGTACTCGTATGTACGTAAGGGATGCAAATGATGGTACAGAAAAATAGAGCTAAGTCCGCAACCCACTTATTTATATATTTTCTAGATACTGAATTTTTAAAGTTTCAAATATATATCATTTCTACATATGTGATTCTTTTATTTTATATATTAACTTAAAAATTAAATACTTCAAGAACTAAGTGCGATAGCGAATTATCCTAATCTTATTTAAATTTATAGGGTTATTTTCTATATCTATACGTAATTTCAGTACTTTGGAATCTTGTAAACATTTTTATTAATGCTTGTTTCAAGACAGGCGAGAAGACAGGTATTGAAAAAAGAAACTTATAAAATGAGTATATTATAAACGAAAGGAAAAAAGATCTGAATTTTCCAAATTTGGATGTAGAAAGTAATCTACTATATTTATATATAATTTCAAAAGGTTTGAGTTATTGCAAAAAAGTAATGTTTTACGACGTGTATAATTTGAATATGAATATCACGAAAACTAAGAGAAATATGTACTTGTACTTTTCAAATTTGAAGAAAGGTAGTAATTTTCTATATATATATATATATATATATATATATATATATATATATATATATATATATATATATATATATATATATATATATATATATATATATATATATACAGGGTGATTTCTAACGTACGGACGAAACTGATAGGGCAACTAGAGGGGACCAAAATATAGTTTTTTTTACAATAAACTTTTGATCATAATCGAATAACAAGAAAGATACAACGGTTTAAAGTTCTTATAAATTAACGCCCACTTATTGAGTACCGCTGAGCTTACTGTATTCGCGTTTACATTAGAAACAATTCTCACACAATCTGATACATTTCTGTTGTATTATTTTTACGGTATGTGGGAATTGTGGAAGTTGAGAACACCATCTCTTGTAAAACAACATTCATCCGTTACCAATACATACATTGGAAATTCTCTTTCTCTGTTAGAACGATCTAACAACCACTCGCAAAACTGCTGTCGCAACGCATAATCACCTAGAGCTAGTCCTTGCACCCTTTGCAAATGATAGGGATGTAAACCATTTTTTTTCAATGTATTCCAAACAAAATATTGGGAAACTTCGACTTGTTGAGCAATTTGCCGTGTACTTGTAGTTGGATCAGCATCTGCCATATCCAAAATTGCTTCTTCCACATTCACCTCGATTTGATTTGGTCTACCACCACCATGGCCTTTTTTAGGTTGTAATTTACCTGTTTCTCTTCCGCGTTGAATTACCCGCAAAAAAGTATTTCTGGAAGGCGTTTGTCGATTTGGAAATCGTTCCAAATACATACGTCGTGCGCGTTCAGCGTTTTCTTCAGCAGCTCCATACACCATAATCATGTCTACGTATTCTTCGTTAGTGAAATTAACCATTTCAGTCGAATTAATGACTTAACAAATAACCTATTTAATTTTTGACGTTTAAGTAATTTTGACTTACCTACATACATGATTAAATTAAATAAATCAGCGGTTCTCAATAAACGAACACCCATGACTGAATATTTTAAAGAACAATTTAAATAGCTATACCTTTCATCTTATAAAAATTTTAATAAAATTTTAACTGAACTTTGTTTAATTAACTCTCAAATATTCTAAATTTGAATTCAAAACGTAAGTTATTACCGTATTTTATAAAAAAAATGCTTCAGTTTATAAGAACTTTAAACCGTTGTATCTTTCTTGTTATTCGATTATGATCAAAAGTTTATTGTAAAAAAAACTATATTTTGGTCCCCTCTAGTTGCCCTATCAGTTTCGTCCGTACGTTAGAAATCACCCTGTATATATATATATATATATATATATATATATATATATATATATATATATATATATATATATACGCATATACTTAATTTCAAAAAGTTTAAATCGTTGAAAATTCTTTCAGTAATGATTATTTCAAGATGTGTTTATGTTTATTGAAAATAACAACTTTAAAAAGTTAAAATATACAGCGATTTATACTTTTCAAAGTGGAATCAAATGGAATTAATTTACTATATATGTATAGACTTAATTTTAGAATGTATGAATCGTTGAAAAAGTTTTCAGTAATGCTAGTTTCAGGACTTGTACATCTCCATTGAAAATAGCAAGTTTAAAAATTAATATCTCTTAAACTAAGAGGAATAACCATTTGTACTTTTCAAATTTGCATATAGGATATTATTTTATAAGAGTATAATGTATAATTATTTTTAGAATGTTTGAATAACTGAAAAAAAATTCTTTAATGGTTGCACGTAGCTCTTTCGTTTCTTGTACCTTTGAAATAATATGGACATAAGTAATGTGTGTTTGTAATGTATGTGAACCTAATGTAATATGCTTTGACGTTTAAATATAATTATGAAAATATATTAATTGTATAATAACATATAATATATGTGTCTTAGACATATGTTCATAAAGTTTTTATTATTAGAGTAGATGATTTTTCAGGTTAAAATGGTTTGATTATATATTTTGTAGCTGTAAGTTGAAGTTTTATTTATTTATCGTACATAAATTTTATAAATAACGACTTGAGGTGAGACGTGTACAAAATCCATATTGGGGTTGTTTTGGGGTGCGATGCTCTGCAAAAATGTGACAATCTCCAACGCTAAGAATCAGGATTCATGAACTGCCACTCGCTCGGTGACTTTTTCAGCATCGTCTGTCTTAAGTGTAGTTAGGTACAGCTTATCTGTCTGCAACAATAGAAAATATATTCGAATGTAACAAATATGAATTAATGCAATGGTCACAGAAAATAATATGATTTTATTTGCTGATTATTAAGAATTTTTAAATTATTCATAATAATAATTAACAAAATATTAATGTGAAAGAAAGTGTGAGATATAAAATTATAATGAAAAAAAATTATAAATATTTAAATCAATTATAAGTATAAGTTACGTAATTTCCAATAAAAAAAAATGTTACCATTTGTCGTAATATTGTACACACACATTCATAATTAGGTATATATGAATCAAAATACGTGTAGTATAGTATATATATATATATATATATATATATATATATATATATATATATATATATATATATATATATTAAATAACATACAGGATGAACGCGTGAATTCGTGACAGGCGTTTAACATAAGAAAACATTTTTTAAAATATTATCTATGCTATAAAACTATATGCGGTGCTGCATAGATATTTAGCGAATAAAATGTTAAAAATTCGTATATGGTTGAAATATTAAATAATTATCAATTAATGCAAACTATTTTCGATATAATACGTACAATCATTTAAAGACAGTTTATATTTATTAAAATAATCCCTCGGAATTAATGGTTAATATATAGAATAAGAATACAACTATAAAGTAGTATAAAAATAAAAAAAAACTCACTTTGAATAAATGAAATCTAAGGATATAACTCCAAGTCCTGCAGGTATCCTAACGTCCTCTCCAAGCACCAGGAAATCGTCCTCGTATTCACAGCACACCATACACACGTCTTTACACTAGCACTGCAACAAACAAACTGAAAGAATTAATTCATGTAATAGTCAGGGTGTTAGATAATTTGCCTCCAGAAGTACAAGTAAAAAATTAAATAATAATGAGTAATTATAAATAATAATCGCTTCTTATGTATTATGTAATTAGTTCAGGGTATTTTGAATTTTATGAATGTAGAAATAGCGCGAAAAAATTTTGAGTACACAAGGGTTGTAAATAAAGATATATTTACGATACAACCATAACTTAATACAATTTCTATTTTAAGTCTAATTTAAATAAATTACATACATTATTCTAAAATTTTGGAAACACTGAAAATAATTTCAACAATGCTTGTTTCAGGACATGTATTTAATATTAAATAGATCAAACACTAATTGAAATAGTAAACTATGTTTCTGTAATTTTCAGGAAGTTAATTTAATTTAGATTTAGGGGTTTATTTTCTGTATGAATAATTATAATTTCAGAATATTTGATTCGCTGAAAATAATTCAAGCACGTTTGATACAGTATAAGTCTATTAACTAGAACTAGAGCAACTTTCAATTAATTATTTCAACAACTGAGAGTGATAGCAACTTTTCTTTTAAATTGCGCTTAAAGGTTTAGTTTAGAATTATGCATTTAATACCTAGCATCTAGATTAATGATTTTATTATGTTTATTTTAATATAAATATTATATATGCCTACTGAATACACCAACTTTAAAAATTACTATTTCGTAAACTAAAAGAAATAGCGATCTGTAATTTTCAAATTTGGCTTCAGATTGCTTTATATGTATATAGATACTAGGTAATGTAAATAAATTTGAATGTCCGAAAACGACTCTAAAAAAATGTTCATAATGTGGACTTAGGCCCTTCCGTTTCTTATACTACTCAAATGATAAAGGAGTATGTATTACGTGCGTATGTGAACGTAAATATAATACACTCTTAAGAATATACAAATATGAAAATGAACATGTATGTTGTATAATAACATGATTTTCAGATTATAAGTGATTATACAGTAAAATTTTTGAAAGATGTCCGATCAAGGACACCTGTATCACGAACGAATTAACAAATAGGCATACATTTATCTCTTTCTTTTGCAAAGGCTGTAAGAGTGTGTGATAAGGATGGATATAACACGCTTGTCTTTAAAAAATTCATATTGTTTCGACTAAGTTAGGACATTCCATTTATAAACGATGCTCGTTGTTGATAATACTTTCGCTGTAACGTAAGTTTATTTATTAATTCAGATACATTACCTGGATTCATAGCCGTACGTATAACGTTATATTCCGTCAGAGTTACTGACACTGACTTTGTGTCAGTATCTTATTTTTAACATATTTGGTTTTACATTTGCTTATAAACTTACTAGTTGACTTATTTTTGAATTTTGAATGTTTTTGCTGTAATATATATTTTTATAATAATAAAATAACTGTAGTATCTTACGTACCCTCATAAAAACTAAGCAAACGACACTACTGAATTTGCCATGATGGGCGGAGCAAAAATCTGAATTCATACAATTCGTAGACAACCTTGATCGGACATCTTTCAAAAATTTTATTGTAGTTATATTATATACTTTATGTAAATGTTGTGAGATGAATTTTTATTTATTTATTTACATAATCTTATAAATAATCATATAAATAAATACGCGATGTGCACCATAACATGTTGGGGTTGTTTTATGGTGGGATGCTCTGCAGTAATGCGACCATTTCCAACGCTAAAATCAGTATTCATATGAGATGCAACTTGCTCAGGACTCCTGGTGCAGTTTGTCCAAATCCACAACTCTTCTCTCTGTTACAGTACTCTGTAACAATATAATAATTGAAAAATAAATATGAATTAGGTGCCAATGGTCATACAATATAATATGATCTTATTTGCAAATCATTAAAAGATGTATCAATTATTCATAATTAATAAAACATTATCCAAATATTAAAGAAACCGAGAAATTAAATTATGAAAATATATATATACAGGCTATTCAACGAAACGCGGATCAAATAAAAACTTTAAAAGTAAAAATTATTTTTAAATATCTTTTAATTCTTGAACTTTTGCTCTAAAATGTAAGAGAGGGACAATTTCCGTACGTTTTTAATATTCTATTAAACTATATGTACCGCGTTTATGTACAGGATGACACTGAGAAACGGGCCACTCAAAACAACATTTTTAATTGTAATTATTTTTTTAATTTTCTTGATTTGTAAACTAGGCCTAGGGGCTCACAAATAATGGTATTTAGCATCATGGTGGCGCTTCCGGTTTGCGAGTCCTTAAGCTTAGTTTACAAATATGGATACAGAATTAAAAAATAATTGTAAATAAAAAAATCTGTTGTGGCCAGCACAATACCTTCCGTCAATCCTTTGTATAATGTATAAATTCCATACATAATTTTTCTTGGAAAAGATTCTAAATTTCCAGTAAAATTATTTCATAAACAAACTATTCAAATTGCACTTGACACTGACATATTCTTCCTCTTTAGCTTTTCCCATTCGTTAGGAGTCGATATTTTTGCGTGTCGTTCTCATTCGGTTTTTTTTTCTCTCAAGTCTTCCGCAATACAGTCCTTCCATCTTATCTTTGGTCTTTCTCTGCTTCTTCAACCTCGCATTACTAAACTACTCATTCTTGTTCAAATATAATTCTTCATTTCTCCTCATGACATGTTCAAACCAATGTAATCGTCTTTCTTGTACTTTCTAGAAAATTGTAACACTAGAGTTATTTTATTACCGTATCTTTCCGTGTGTTCCCCAACATCTACTTCAACATCCTCATCTCTGCCACATTAATTTACTTTTTATTCATAATGACATCTGTCAATTTGAATTATATGAATATATTAGCAGTTTCCATGTTTAGCATAGCTGGCTGAATTATAAAATTTAATTTCTTTAAAATTCTTTAACTCTGTATCTATTGAATATGAAGTATAAAATGTAATCAAATCGTATAGAGAAGAATATATTCTTTAAGTTATAATAATATTTTTCACTTTGTGGTCGGTGCTCTAAGGATTAGAAGTTTCTGTTTAAATTGTTAATCACAGGCATTAATGACATGGTATTCAAGGGGTGTTATATTTTGTAAATTCGCAAATAGTACTATTTGTTATTATTAATCTTAATAAGTATTGTTAAAATAAATATGTCTTCTTGGTTATTAGTTCATAAGAGTTTTACATACCACTAATATTTTTCTTACATTCTTAGTTGTATTAGAGAAATAATTTTAAGACTAATTTCCTTTTTCTTTTGCTTTATTATTTTTTATATTTGTATTCTTAGAACATTGTTATAAGCATATAATCTTTTATAGCAAAAACATAATTTGTAAAAATGGTAAAGAGATGCATTGTAAATTATTTAATATGTATTAACAACGGTTTGCCAATCACTTTGTATAAGGTATCACCTTAAGACAAATAAAGTTATTATTATTATTATAATAATATTAAATATCAATAAATCAAATTCAACTGTTAAATCTACAAATGAGGGTACTTCCGGTTCACCAATTATAACCAAAATCTAATCACTTGTTCTTCTGGATTGTAAACTTGAGGAATACGAAAAAATTATAATTTTTGGAATCGTGGTATTGAAGTTATGGGATCCGGAACTTTTGTCACACACACACAGACACACACACACATACATGCATACAGACATCATCGTAAAAATGGTAAAATCGTATTATAGGGACCCTAAAACATGCTTATTCAGTAAAAACTCATCATTGAATTTTTTGACCAGACAATACCTTCCTTACCTAAAGGTGACGGAAGGTAAAAAGTTATTTTGAGTGGCCCGTTTTTCAGTGTCACCCTGTATATTAATCAGTTTCGGAGTGTATTGTATAATGTGTACGATATTAAATTATTTTGAGGTATATAGTAAGATACACATCGTACAAATTAGAGTACTTAAAGCCTGATAGGAACAACTTTTTTTCAAACCAATACAATTTCCATTTAAAGTAATATATATATATATATATATATATATATATATATATATATATATATATATATATATATATATATATATATATATATAGATTGGCACACCCAGCAATGAGTAATATGCCGTGATGAAATATTTATTTATTTAATATATATATATATATATATATATATATATATATATATATATATATATATATATAAACATAGCATATTATCCATTACTGGGTATGCCAATCTGTTTGGTACACATATATCGGTACCAGGCGTCACCACCAAGTTAGAATAAAATAAGTGCGAGTAATTACAATTATACTACAAATATTTTTATTGTACCAATTTATCAATTATGTATGTTCTTTTCAGATGCAGCCGTGTGAAAAGCCGACATCCTGGTGTTGCAGACTTCGAGACTTGGAGTTCCAACATTGTAACCTGTAGCACTCATCAATGGTGAGTTACTCTGTGGTAGATATTTCTTGTGATCTTGTCCATGGGCTCGCCGTTAAATCTTCGTCCTGATAAACACGATCCCTGTAATATTAAATTAAATATATGTACACATATACTTCAGATTTTTCAGCCGGCTGAAATAGATTTTAAATACCGCAATTTTTGATGTCTACGAACAAGATTTTTAATTTTAGTTGTAATGGCAATTTAGGGAGTAATTTTCTATATGTATCCTTAATATCAAAAATTACTGAAATTTGTTTCAGTAATGATTATTTCAAGACGTGTATATATTGAAAATAGAAACTTTAAAAATGAGTATTACGAAAATTAAAAGATATAATATGATAATAAGGAATTTATTTACTATATGTAGACTTAATTTTACAATATATGAATCACTGAAAAAGTTTTCAGTAATGTTAGTTTCAAGACGTGTATATCTCCTTTGAAAATAGCATGTTTAAAAATTAATATCTCGTAAACTGCTGAAATTTGGATATAGGAGGTTATTTTGTATAATGGATACTTATTTTTAGTTTTGGACTTAGCTATTTCGTTTCTTGTACCCTTCAAATAATATGTATGTAATGTGTGTTTGTAATGTTGATGTATGTGAATATAACATAATACGCTATGAGGTGTTGGAATATAATTGTGAAAATAAAATTGCACCCCTCCTACACGGTTATAGATAGAATAACGGACTATGAAAATTTGGATTGTGCATGAAATTTTCTTTATTTTCATGTAACACGCGATTTTTTTACATCTCGAGTTACAGACGCTTAAAATTACATGATTATAGATATTTCAGTCGGCTGAAACAGATTTCAGCAAATGCGATTTTTAACGGCTACAAGCAATATTTTTAATTTTAGTACTTACTTGTAATGGCAATAATCGGCGAATTTTCCCAACATATCGTCCGCGAGTACTTCATCACTGAACTGTATTGTTTTCGGCGATTTACACTGATTTGAATACACTTTCAAGTAATCATTACACAACACTCGCACCAATTAAATTAACATTTACAGCACTTAATAAAACAAAATTAAAAATATGCTCTGATAATTATCAAATAAATATAGTTTTAGTGTAAGTTTCAATACTTCTATTTATATCGCGGACGTTAAATTGAATACGAGAATGATTGAAATAAAAACTACCAAGTTTTTCGGTTCCTATCAACACTACACTATCGCAATACACGATTATTCACAAGCACCCCATGTTCACTGCACCAAAGGCAGAAAGGAACTGAAGTCTCCATTATAAAAATATAATATTAATATTATAACGTAACAACTAACACTAATTAAGTGTTAATTGATTACGTTTTTTATATTTTGGCGCACAAAATAAACAATGTTTATGTTTGTTTTCAGGTTCCGCGAAGGGCCGGGCTACACCCAGAGATAGGATACGGTAACTACGACACTGGATGAAGATAATAGATGATATTTTTATAAGAATAAATAAATAAAAGAGTTTTTTATTTACCTTTCCTATGTAATAATAAAAGGGACAGGGAAATATCCTAATATTTAAGGATTTTTTTGAATTTTCCTATCCTATCCTTTAATATTAAGTTCTCTAGGTACGAAAACAACCATCCGACAGGAGTCCGCCCTTTTTCAAAGGGCTTAGGGCTTATTTGTGCCCTACGAAAGAATTTAACCACGGATTTTAATTATACAGGTCCAAGTAAGTTTAAAAAAACTTGTTCGACCCTTCTAGTCCTTTTAGTTCCAGAGTTAGCGCAAGCCCTTCGCCATGAACTTGAAGGGTAAATATATTATTATACAGGTCCAAAGAAACCTAATAAAACTTGTCTGGCCCTTCTAGCCCTTTTAGTTCCGGAGTTAGCGTAGGCCCTTCGACACAATCTTGAAGGGCAAATATATTGTAAACCAAAGGGTTTTCATCAATTCTGCGCAAGCCAATGGAAAGGGCGTGTCCAAATCTTCCCGATACGCTATTTTCCGACCTTTTAGTTCTTTTAAATAACGTATTTAAGAGTTAAACCCTTCGGAAAACTTTAAGGGCTCGTATCTCGGAAACGGCTGGGTTTTCAGCGATTTCCTGGAAATTTCGCGTTCCCTTAGCATCCTTTGAAATGTCGGGGTCGTAGAACAACATATTTAAGTTTCAAGGGCCTAGGGCCAAGGGTTTAAAAATTGCCTAATTGAAATTTGACAGCTTCGTTTTGTTAAAAAGTTAAACAAATTCTCATTTTTTTTGTCACATGTTTTTGTTATACAGAATACGTAGATGTTATTTCAAATATAATTAGCGTTTTAATGGTAGTTTGCAAATCGTTTCAGCTAAACTTGAAGGGCAAATATATTGTAAATCAAAGGGTTTTCATCAATTCTGCGTAAGCCAATGGAAAGAGCGGGTTCAAATCCTCCCGATACGCTATTTTCCGCCTTTTAATTAACGAATTTAAGCGTGAAACCCTTTGAAAAACTTTAAGGGTCCGTATCTCGAAAACGGCTGGGTTTTCAGCGATTTCCTTGAAATTTCGCGTTCCCTTAGCATCCTTTGAAATGTCGGGGTCGTAGAACAACATATTTAAGTTTCAAGGGCGTAGGGCCAAGGGTTTAAAAATGCGCTAATTAAAATTTGACAGCTTCGTTTTGTTAAAATGTTAAACAAATTCTCATTTTTTTTGTCACATGTTTTTGTTATACAGAATACGTAGATGTTATTTCAAATAAAATTAGCGTTTTAATGGTAGTTTGCAAATCGTTTCAGCTAAGCTTGAAGGGCAAATATATTGTAAACCGAAGGGTTTTCATCAATTCTGCGTCAGCCAATGGAAAGAGCGGGTTCAAATCCTCCCGATACGTTATTTTCCGCCATTTAATCCCTGTTAATTAACGAATTTAAGCGTGAAACCCTTTGGAAAACTTTAAGGGTCCGTATCTCGAAAACGGCTGGGTTTTCAGCGATTTCCTTGAAATTTCGCGTTCCCTTAGCATCCTTTGAAATGTCGGGGTCGTAGAACAACATATTTAAGTTTCAAGGGCCTAGGGCCAAGGGTTTAAAAATCGCCTAATTGAAATTTGACAGCTTGATTTTTAAAGAAGTTGAACAAATTTTACATTTATTAATATGTATAATAAAGTTCTCATACTTCCCTGGTTGTCTTATTAAAGCGGAATCAACTGTACTTACTTCCCTGTCTCTTTGTTGTGGTATCTTCCTCTGGAATAAATAAGGGGTTGTTACATAAAAACTTGTATTAGTTTAACAGATTTTATTGTTTATTTGCAATACATTGTTGTCTTTATTATTTTCATAGCTTAAATTGTATTTTTAATTCTTATTCTTTGTATTTTATATATAAATATACTTACCCTTATCCTGAAAAAATAGAAATAGGGATGTTCAAATAATATTTTGTATAAATTTAACTTGTATTTATTGTTTATTTGTAATACATTGTTGTCTTTATTATGTTCATAGTTTAAATTGTATTTTTAATTCTTATTCTTTGTATTTTATATGTAAATATACTTACCCTTGTTCTGAAAAATTAGAAATAGGGATGTTTAAATAATAGTTTGTATAAATTTTACTTGTATTTATTGCTTATTTGTATCTTACATTGTTGTATTTCATGTAAACTATCTTAATATACAATAAAATATAAATTCAAATATAATTTGTCTATTTTTTTTATTCCTTCTACTTAGGGGATGAATTCTGTAAAATTTTAAATCGCTATACGTATAGTTCTTCAAATGGCCGTTAGAGGACAGCACCAGGCAACCAGAAATAAGGCCGTGTTTATACATACGTACATACAGGATTCTAAATAGTTCCGAAAATGACCGTTAGGGGGCAGCACGTACTTCTATAAACGTTTTAACTAAGGCCTATTGTGAATTTGGAATCATTGGTGGGACATATAGTTCAGGATCTGAAAATGGGAAGCGGATATATGGATGTTATAATTCACCACATAATAAAAACGAATAAGAAAATTACAAAAATCTTATATTTTTTTTTATATTTTGGCGATTTTCAGTTATTTGGATGTATGAACAATTGCAAAGTAGCGGTTTTAAAAACTACATACGTACGTGGACTTAGAAAAAAAAATTGCAAGTAGCTGACGCAGATAAATGGATGCTATATGTAAGCCCTATTTCAAAATAGACATAACATTCCATTTTTAATTAGTCTAAACACTAAAGGCTATTGAAAATTATGTATGTACGTCGTTATGTACACAAAAAAATATTTTCTGGTCGGTTTTACTCTGCCATTATCGACAGGTGCTGCCAACTGGTGGCCGTTTTAAAAACTATATACGTGTAGGGACTTAGAAAAAAAATCAATTTTTTAATATAAATATATATTTCTATTATAAGATATAAAATTTAATATAAAAACATATTTGTAATATAAGAAAACACATTATCTTTTAAAAATTAAAGTTTATTGCCATTACTATTACAAAGGACTGTTTGACAATCATAAATAGTTAACAGATTTGTTAACAAATTTAGTAACAATTAAGAACAGAAATATAACAAATGAATCGTAAAAGACTTTAAGTTTAAAAATTCTGTTCATAATTATTTCCAACTAAATTTGTTAACAAATTTATTAACAATTTATAAAAGTGTCACACAGAGTTTAGTTATAAAACTAAAACATTTGTTACAATTGTCATTATTATGCTTATTTTATTTGTTGTTAATTATTTTTGCATCTTTATTCTGAAAATAAAAGTTTATCTGGAGATTTAACTTTTATTTACAGAATAAAGATGAAAACTAATTAACAACAAATAAAATAATCATAATAATTTTATTTGGTAACAAACATTTTAATTTTATAACTGATACAAAACTCTAAGTTATTATATATTTTTAGACTAAAACCGCCCAAATATATCATATATTGGAGTTCCGTTTACAATACTTATAGACTAATTTAACAAACTAAAACTTCGGATCCCCAAATAAGATTCCTTGTTCCCATTTTTAAAGGTACAAGATTTCTTATTCGGTTTTAGATCGTTTGCAAACCTTTATATTAATTATATTATATATGTTTTTGGTGTTACCGCCTCAACCACCCACTCAACAAAATATATAATACTTATTAATATAAAGCTTCGTTTACAATAAACACTTAATATCTAACTTTGCCCTGATCGCGTCAAAATACTTAATAATAATTACAATTTTTACTAAAACTACCTAACTTTAAAACTAATGTGATGGGGTTTAAATAAAAATAAACAAAAAGATTGTTTTATTGTACAAACATTTTAAATAAGTCTTTATGCAGAGGAAACCATGAAGACGCATCCCAACCGGCACTGCAATTTCGGCGACGGCGGCGGTGGGGAATTTTTTAAACTTATAACTATCTTAAAACTATAAATGAAACGCTCTATTTAATAAATGATATATATAGGGAGACACCACCCTCATGCCAAACCCACGCTCCCCATATATATACCATTTATTAAATAAATACAATTCTGTATACAATACTACCTTATAATCTAACTTAAACTATTGTAGTTCCCCCCAAATTAAGTTTATGAAGTGCACAAAAAATCCTATCTTACGTTAATATCTTTTTCAAACAAAAGCAAATCTAAAAATGGTAAGTTACGTTAATTTTCTCTCTCTCAAAAAGCAAAAACAACCCCTGCCTATCTTATAATCTAAGCTATCTTATGTCTAGGCAAGCTATCTTATATCTAGACTATGCTAAGCTAAGATGAAGTGAGAGAGAGATATACGATCTAAGACAAAAAGTGAGAATGCCGGGGTGATTCTCACAGTTGTTTACGTGGGGGCTAAGCCGACCCCAGTCGCGACCCCAAGGGTTTACGGCCTACACACGCGAGCCAATTAAGGACAAGGGAAGCAATTAAGTGATATTCCTCGGCTTGGATGCAATAAAGAGCTACTCCCGATGGCATCGCCCGGCCATTCCCGATACACCTGACACCGAACGCGATCAACCCGTGTGCTCAAACAAAGTTAAATCAAAGAAAAGCTTTTATTTTGTCTTTAATAATTCGTTGCCATTAAAATTAAACGATGATTACGTTGCCTCCGGATGAGGAGAGCACATAACGCCATAACAGAGTTTCCTGTGTAAGCATTCAGGTTTGTTTAAAACTTTTCTCATTTGAGTCTAGCGGTTTTAAAGCGTCCAAACTAGAGCAGCGGCCAGTACGAACGATGGTCAGCACTGGTACAAAAGAATTAAACTGTCCCTAGAAACATTCACACAAGTGTGAAGCGATCCACCAGAATAAACAACTGGTTTCACATGGCGTTGTGAATGATATACATATCAGTTCACTCAATTATGGAAATCGCGCACGAACCCTACCTAACCATCCCATTAACCGTAATGTTAATATTAAGAAATAAGGAAACCCGAACCCACAAACAAGTTTCGAATCTCACACCCCCTACTTCCTGATTCTCTCACCATTCGACAGCAAGCATGCCCCGACACACCAATTCATTCAATTTTTTTTTTCACATTCACTCTCCCTAGATGCCGTCTGGGCAATCAAAACGCACGATTTTATGATGAATTATCGGTAGGGAATGCACTTCAACTATATCAATTTTTAAAGAAAACGCGTGATTGCTCAACGGCGCGATGAGCCAAAGTTTAATTAAGAGCTGAAAATACATTTCAAAGAACTTAAAACTAACTTATATTCTATATTATTGCTTCACGTAAGAATGGCATTGTTCAATAATGTATCGTTTATAAGTAGTTTAATTCGCTCTATAATCTGTGCTGACAATGACTAGAAAACTATCTTTTTCTACATTGCGCAATGTTACTCTCACGTGAAGAATCCTATACTATATTAATTTAGTCTTCTTGATGTCCAATTCCTGAAAGATATATGCTAATCATATGTTTCCAGATATTGATTTTATTGATAGTCAACATTTCTATTTTATATTGTTTGAATATTATACAGGCATTCATGGAAGTTATATTTCTTTCAATGTAGTACTCAAAATCGAATTTGAGTACAAGATAAAATTTAGACATTTATAATAGTCATATTTCATTGGCTAAGTTCTCATGGTTGTATATGAGAACAAGTTAATAATTTGGCGTATCGTCATAATCCTATGACTACAAATTCTCATGGTTGGGTATGAGAACAAAATATTTTATAAAAAATTAAAGTTCCTACAAGTTCATCAATCGATGGTGGTTTACGCCGTAGAAGATTTATTGATATATAGTCAACATTTCAATTTTAAATTATTTGAATATTATACAGGCATTCATGAAAGTTATATATCTTTTCAATGTAATACTCAAAATCGATTTTGAGTACAAGATATAATATTTAGACATTTATAATAGTCATATTTCATTGGCTAAGTTCTCATGGTTGAATATGAGAACAAGTTAATAATTTAGGCATACAGTCATAATCCTTTGACTATAAGTTCTCATGGTTGAATATGAGAACAAAATATTTTATAAAAAATTAAAGTTCTTACCAGTTCATCAATCAATGGTCGTCTACTCCGTAGAAGATTTATCTGGAGCTCAGCTGTCCTTCGAAAAGCGGCTTTAGAAGATTTGCAGTGTTGAAATCGAAAGCTGCATCCAAATACTCCAAGTTTCTTGACATCTCAGACCAGCCAAAGGTCTGCCTATTAAATAATACTTATTACTTTGTGGTATTCTTTAAACCATTTCAAAAACTGTTGGATAAAATTTTGTACGGCAAACGTATCTTCATTGACACTTGATTTATATGATAAATGTATCATGTGATATTTTGTCGAACAGTTTTTAAATGGTTTCAAAAGTATTTGAAATTTGCTTCAATTTGATATTTCGAAAGGACATTTGATAAAAAATAGTGCAGAAAAATTCATTTTGCACCCCTGTCCGTCGGGTGGTTATACAAGTGGAAAGTGCACCACTTTTCAAATGCTTAGTTATTCTAGTGCAAATATTTCACGCACAATACAGATTAAACTGTTTCAGGTAGTCCTTATTGACTAGTAACTAGATTTGAACTAGTTAATTTTTATTCCAAGTTTCGACCCTTGGATTATAAAGTATTGTTGCATTACCAACAATATTAGCGGTTCCAACCACATAAATACATTTAATAATGATAAAAAGAATAAAAGTTAAATGAAACACACACAGAATTGAAAAGCAAATAGGGTGAAATCTAGTAAGATTCTTACCTTATGCATGCTGACAGCACGCTTGAATTTTTGAGTTGTGGGGTCCCAATGCAGTAACTCCGTTGTCTCCTGTTTTTCCTAAAGGTGCTCTGCCCTCTTCTGCTCCCACTTCCATGTTTCCGAAGCCCTCATGGTCGTTCATGCAATCTGCAATAGAAAGAGAAATGAGTTACTTTAGTTATGCTTTTGCGGGTTTCATTTTGTTCGTGTATTACATATTATCGTTGGTACATCTTTAAAAATCATTACAAACAACGCAAAAGTTAACAATTAAAAATATAGATATAACAAAATTTATGTTTGACTTACATTTTCCATATGATTTCAGCTGAGAAAACCACCGCGAATGGACTCGTATTTCATCGTCATGTCATGTTGTTACTTCAGAGTTTACGTCGCCGCCGTATTGTCTTCCAAGATGGAACAACATCTATGCGAATACATGGAACAACTTTTGAAATATCGCTAAGGCTGTTGGGGATAAATGAAGATTTCCAAACATCATTTTTTGTGAATTCTGCTGAACTTTAACGGAATATGTTGCTCTGTTTATCATTCCACATTATTTGATTTCTACGTTACTGCGTCTGTATGTTTTCATTTTTAAAATAATTGATTTAATTATGAAGATATCAGCGACAAAACCTTTAATTCGATTTGATGTATCTTGTAATTAGATTAAATCGAATTTTATTCGCATTCTTTGGCGGTGGACGTTTGCTCAGGGCCGTGCGGTAATATGGAGCAAAGGAGCAATCGCTCCAGGCGCCTTTTAGTAAACGGCGCTCACAGAATTGAAATGATAGATACATTCTGATTGATACGTTCCTGATGATCATCCAGTTAAGCAGTTAGAGCCAGTTCTTTCTATATTCTTCTGTATTGAACCAAATGAATGAAAAATTCACTCTTTTATACATAAATATTGCTCTTAGGGCGCCAAATTAAATATTATGTGCTCCAGGCGCTAAAATACCACCGCACGGCGCTGCGTTTGCTGTTCATTTAGCGTTAACCAGGGGGCACGTGTGGTATTCTACCACGGACGCGAACAGCTTTACCCCCCATTCAAATTAAATTGGTTGTATTAAACGAAGTACACTTATTTACACAAAATTTACAACAAATATTTCTTTTTTATAATACATTTTAACTTACAGAAATGGTCAAATATTGATGGTAACATGGGTATAGTACAGTAATTTTAATTTACCGGTTGGACAATATGGATGACGAACGTTGTAGAAAAAGGGATCGAGGAAGCCCTAAAGACAACTGGGATTAGGCAATACTTAGGGCCCTACATAAAAAAAAAATGTTGTGGCCAGCACAATACCTCTCGCCATTTTCATTTTATGTTGCATAGGGCGCAAATAGTTATGTGACTTTGTTGGCCTTGGCATGCAGATATGGAGACCCGTGTCAGAATGACAGCTAGTAATGAGGTGTATCATAAGTTTTCATTCAAAACATTATGATTTTCCAAATCCATGTAAATTATTTTACTCGACAAGTCCATACTATGGATGACAAATAAACATCAGAATATTTTGAAATTTTGAATGAAAAATTATGACATATGACAATTGTGACATCTATGTAAATAACTACTAGCCATCATTCTGACACGGATCCTCATATCTGCTTGCCAAGGCCAACATAGTCACATAACTGCTTGCACCCGATAAGTAACGAATTTAACATTAACAAATAATTGAAATTATATCTCTACTTTCGTTCTATAAGAAATTTTGTCCTACTATTCTAATATGTTCAAAATTCTTCAAATTCATTGACGGTATTAGCGGTATTTCTTAAGGATATATGTAATATTAATATACCTATATATATATATATATATATATATATATATATATATATATATATATATATATATATATATATATATATATATATATACAGGGTGTAACACCAAAACCAACCACCGCCATGATTTTCTTTATTATTATAGTTACAAAAAAATACTATAGAACAAAGTTGTAGGAGATCCCATTAGAAAAGAGAATATTTTTTTAAACCAGTGGTTCTCAAGTTACAATAAATTTTACTTAAATTTCAATCGCATTTTTTTCAATATTTTTATTATAAGGATATTAAACTGATACATGGTTGAATTCAGAATAAAATACGCTATCGAATAGATATAAAAAATATGTATAATCCCATTTCAAAAAATATAACTTTGTGTTGCAAATTGAGAACCACTGGTTTAAAAAATATATTTTCTTCTTAAATGGGATGTCCCCCTTGGTCTTCTACAATTTTGTTCTATAGTATTTTTTTGTAACTATAATAATAAAGAAAATAATTCACGTATTTGACTTACAATGCTATCTTTACCTTGAAAAGACCCTAATGTCGCTCAAACAATATATCAAGGTTGAATATTTCACCTATACCCGTGAACTATATTGCACTAATATAAAGGTGTCTTTAAATAAATGGGGACATGGCTTAACCACAGATTCCTGGGCCCAAAATAAAACTATTTAACTAAACTTACCTACATCCGAAAGTGCACCGTTTAGCCAGTATTCTTCTTCAAAGTCCTTATAATAACGAAACGCCTTGTTCGATTTGAATGAAATTTGCTACGATAATCCATCTTTTAAGATGGTATTGTATTTGTTATTGTTAGGGAACCATTTGTGTATGAGACTTGGGTGTCACGACTATGATTAGACTATAACTTTTTAAGGGCAACGTCAATAACGTAAAATCATTGTTCTTCAGAAAGATACATTCAATAGTAAAATTTTCTGTCTCTCAGTTATAAATATATAAATAACAATGTTATACGAGCCCAACCCCAAATGTATTCGTACCCTTAGAAAAAATATATTAACTGCAAGAGAAAAAATCTGTTGTGGCCAGCACAATACCTCTCGCCACTTACTTTTTTGGTTACATAAGTATATAACATTGTTGGCCTTAACAAGCAGATGTGGGGGCCCGTTTCAGAATGATAATTAGTAATTATGTACATGGATATCACTTGTCAATTTTCCATTCAAAACTTCAAGATTTTCTAAATGAACGTAGTTAATTTGTTACCAGGAGTGTGGAATTTACTTGTCGAGGAAAATAAACCACATGGAATTGGAAAATCACTAAATTTAGAATGAGAAATTATGATACTTGACATCTATATACATAATTACTAGCCATCATTCTGTCATGGGCCCCCATATCTGCTTGTCATGGCCGACAAAATCACATGATTGCTCGCGCCCTATTGTATTTAACATTTCTTGTATACCTACACTCTATACCAAAAATTCTACTTACATATATCTATTCTTTATATTTAGATTGTTTAATTTTAAATTAATTTTATGAAGAAATTTTGTCCTCTTCTAATTTTTCGAAATGTTTCCAATTCATTGTCAGGATTGACAGTATTTTTGAAGGATATATGTTATGTATTTATTAATACATTAAGAAATAATATAATGTATGTACTTCCCAGAAAAAGTCTTCAGTAATGTCTCCGTATTTTTGACGCTGACATTTATCTGTCAGTTACAAACAATTTGAATTTGAATTTGCAACTATTTTCCATGGCATTCTTTCGGTTGTAAAAATTATTACAACAGATTATTTTATATATTATATTTCTTTTATCTCTAAATCTATAGAATATATAATAAAATATTTAAATGTATCAGATAAAGAATTTAATTTTCTTTAATTTTACCATGAAAAATTTTCAAAAAATATTATTTAGAAGATTTTTTTTCAAGAATCTTCTACTTCCGGTTGTCCAATTGTTACCAAAACCTTTTCAGATCTTCCCATGAATGTCCGATTGGGAAATACGTGGTTAAACAAATTTAAAGTCTTATAGTTTTTGAGTAATCGTCCTTCCAACATCCTACATACATACACACACACACACACATACATCCACACACACACACACACACACAGACATCATCGTAAAAATGTTAAAATCGGATTGTAGGGACCTTAAAACGTGCTTATTCAATAAAATCTGGACATGCGATTTTTAGCATGAATGCAATACCTCTCTTAGCGAGAGGTAAAAAAATAGATTACAATAGTTAAGACTATATTTGGGCAATTTTTTACCTTTCGTCACCTTTAGGTAAGGAAGGTATTGTCTTTGGTCAAAAAATTCAATGATGAGTTTTTAATGAATAAGCATGTTTTAGGGTCCCTATAATACGATTTTACCATTTTTACGATGATGTCTGTATGTATGTATGTATGTATGTGTGTCTGTGTGTGTGTGTGTGACAAAAGTTTCGGTTCCCATAACTGCAATACCACGATTCCAAAAATTATATTTTTTTCGTATTCCTCAAGATTACAACCAGAAGAACAAGTGACTAGATTTTGGTTAAAATTGGTGAACCGGAAGTAGCCTTATTTGAAGATTTAACAGTTAAATTTGATTTATTGACATTTAACGTTATTATAACTTAAAGAATATATTATTCTCTATACGATTTGATTACATTTTATACTTCATATTTCAATAGATACATAGTTAAAGAATTTTAAAGAAATTAAATTTTATAATTTAGCCAGCTATGCTAAACATGGAAACTACTACTATATTCATATAATTCAAATTGACAGATGTCAGTATCAATAAAAATAAATTAATGTGGCAGAGATGAGGATGTTGAAGTAGATGTAGGGGAACGCGCGGAAAGATACGGTAAGAAAATAACTCTAGTGTTACAAGTTTCTAGAAAGATACAAGAAAGACGATTACATTGGTTTGAACATATCATGAGCAAAAATGAAGAATTATATTGGACCAAGATTGAATAGTTTACTAATAGGAGGCTGAAGAAACAGAGGAAGACCAAAATAAGATGGATGGACTGTATTGTAGAAGACTTGAGAGAAAAGGACCTGAATGAGAACGACACGCAAAAATAGCGACCCCTAACGAATGCGAAAAGCTAAAGAAGAAGAAGATGTCAGTATCAAGTGCAATTTGAATAGTTTGTTTATGAAATAATTTTACTGGAAATTTCGAATCTTTTGCAAGAAAAATTATGTAAGGAATTTATACATTATATACAGGATTGACGGAAGGTATTGTGCTGGCCACAACAGATTTTTATTTTATGTATTAATAAAGTGTACTGCATTGAAATATAACGATTCTACCTAAATTTATCATTTTAACAATAATCTACGGGCAAATATATGACAACAGACACGGGCTAATTTTTTTAGTTCCAACAGTAAATAATACAATATTTATGTTACTAATATTTATAAAACTGAAGGTAAAGGAAACTGACAATATATTCAATTAATTACTATATTAAATTTTATTTTTTTAGTAAAATTATTTGCAAAGTGATATTTATATATTAAAGTACCACCTACAATTATATTAAAAACAAGAATAAGTAAACTTCTGGATACTATGATTATTACTCCAATTTAATAATAATTTATTTGCAAATAAACCATTGTCTGCATGTGACAAATGTTTTCGTCTTTAATAATTCGTAAATAATGTTCATTAATTATTATTGTCAGTTACCTTTACCCTCAGTTTTATAGATAATACTAACATAAATATTGTATTATTTACTGTTGGAACGAAAAATTTTGGGACTTGTCTTTTGTCATATATTTGCCCGTAGATTATTGTTTAAATGAGAAATTTAGTTAATAACATTGTATTTAAATCCAGTACAATTTATTAATACATAAAATAGAAATATGTCCAAATATAGTCTTAACTATTGTAACCTAAAAAATATTTTTTAATTGCTGTTAATATATTTATTTCAGATGGTACGAATACATTTAGGGTTGGGCTTGTATGTACATGTGTAGAATATAGGAAATAAATAAAGGAATAGATAACAACGTTCCTCCAACTATTTCCTGCATTGTACATGTGTACAATATACGAAACAAATGAAGGAATGGATATTAACATACAATATTTATGTATGTGTAATCTATAAAACTGAGGGTAAAGATAACTGACAATATACTCAATAAATTGCTATCTTAAATTTTATTACTTTAGTAAAAATTATTTGCGAATTATTAAAGACGAAAACATTTGTCACATGCATACAATGGTTTATTTGCACATAAATTATTATGTGTATATTCTATACACTCTATTAATACACCATATGAAAATTTGTTGAATTGGAGTAATAATCATAGCATCAGAAAGTTTATTTATTCTTGTTTTTAATATAATTGTAGATGGTACTTTAATAAGTAAATATTACTTTGCAAATAATTTTACAAAAAAAATAAAATTTAATATAGTAATTAATTGAATATATTATCAGTTTCTTTACCTTCAGAATTATAAATATTACTAAAATAAATATTGTATTATTTACTGTTGAAACTAAAAAAATTAGCACGTGTCTGTTGTCATATATTTGCCCGTAGATTATTGTTAAAATGATAAATTTAGGTAATAACATTATATTTAAATCCAGTACACTTTATTAATACATAAAATAAAAAAATGCCCAAATATTGTAATCTAAAAATTTCTTTCATCTTGCTATTAATAGGTATATTTTTTTCAGATGGTACAAATACATTTGGGGTTGGGTTCGTATCTATTAACTTTAATAGATATATGATTTCATGGGTGTTTGTTTGCAAAATTATTGCAGAAGCAAGTATGTGTAATTACAATTTAAAAAGTTAAAAGTGCATACTAATAGGTACTTTAAAATGCAAGTAAACTAGTAAACTACAATTTAATAAATTAAAAGCACAAAATGAAACTGTTAATTGCAAGTGAACTAATTGTAACTATTTAACAATAAATTAATACTTTATAACGCAAATAAACTAATTGTATATGGAGGTAAAAAAATATTTGAGGGTGGTTTTGAACTTAATGTCATAACTTTAAGGGTAAGTATCATAATATGAGTAGATTACAAAACAGAAAGATTTTTTTAAAAATTCGAAAAAAGAAAATTCAACTTTTCTTAAGGAAACATTTTTTTACTGCTGTTTTAATTAATATTTCATTAAAAATATGGTTATCAAAAATATATTCAAAATTAGTTGTGTAAGATATTATTCTTAAAAATTACATTAAATAGCATTTTTAACGAAAATAATTGTGTAATGGATAAAATAATAATGCAAACGCGTTGCCAGTGGTCCATTGGTACAAAAAACGATAGTTTCATGAAAACTACCCTTAAATATGCGAATTTATATATATATATATATATATATATATATATATATATATATATATATATATATATACATATACAGGGTGTTTCCTTTAAAACAACCAGCGCTTTTTTGGGCGAACTAATGACTTTAGAGAAAAATGTTATATACAAAAAATTACCAGGAAAAAGGGCTTAATTTATGAGGAATAATAAATAAAAAATTCAACCAGTGGTTCTCAAACGGTAGAATAAAATTATATTTTTTTAAATGGCAACCTATATAAATTTTTTGTCCATTAGATAGAGAATTTTTTTCTGATTTCAACGATATAAATATGATATGGGGTTGTATAACAATTATTTCGAGAAAAATGATATTAAAAATCAGAAATAATTCTACAATATTGAAGTAGGCTATGCAATAAATGTTAGTACTATTATTTTTTGATATTTCTTCGTTATGTAGTTCATTTGTTATTATGTATGTATTTGTATGTATTTGTTTCGGGATTTTCAACCCTTACAGGTTATATCCCTAGGATGGTCTCACACACAACATCTATTTTTATTAAATTTTTTACAATTGCCACGAAGTTTCTTACGTAGATGTCATGTGTGTTGCCCACCCGCGCAAGCCCTTGTTACAACCACCAGCCGGTGCCAGAATAGCTTAGTGATTGCCAAGTTAATTGTATCCCAACTTGGAAAGGTAACGGGAGTAGATACCGATCAAGATCAGTCGAGAAAAATTCGACCTGTCCCGGATTCGAACCTACGACCTCTGAGTCCAGAGGCTAGCACTCTACCACTGTGCTATCCCGCCGTCTTGTTATTGTGAATTTCTTAGTAAAACAAGTTATTTTAGATATAAGAAAATAATATACTATCGTAACCTATAGGCAATAGTCGTATTAATAGTTGTTTATTGCATAGCCTACTTCAATATTGTAAAATTATTTCTGATTATTAATATCATTTTTCTCGAAATAATTGTTATACAACCCCATATCATATTTATATCGTTGAAATCAGAAAAAAATTCTCTATCTAATGGACAAAAAAATTATATAGGTTGCCATTTAAAAAAATATAATTTTATTCTACCGTTTGAGAACCACTGGTTGAATTTTTTATTTATTATTCCTCATAAATTAAGCCCTTTTTCCTGGTAATTTTTTGTATATAACATTTTTCTCTAAAGTCATTAGTTCGCCCAAAAAAGCGCTGGTTGTTTTAAAGGAAACACCTGTATATATACAGTATTTTTCCTTGCGCAAAAGTTCCCAAATTATTTTAGACAAAAATACTTCAAATAAATGTTGTAAAGAATTAAATTCTGTACCCGAATTAGTAACAAGATTTTATGTTTGAAATTTCATAACAGAGAAAATCACTTTTGAATTTTTCTTGAGATAGCTGATTTATTGCGGTAGCCATGGAAGTCAAACAAAATTACGAACAATTGTATGCCATCTTAACTATCAAAAAAAGTTTGTGTTTCCTAATTTTTGTTCAGTAACACATTTCTTTGAAAGTATGGAACAGTTTTCTCATGAAGAAAAGCTTCAGATTATAAAATGGTGGACAAATTTTGTTTTGAGTTGCACGGCTATCGCAATAAATCAGCAATCTTCAAAAAACTTAAAGATTGATTCTCTCGGTTATTAAATTTCAAAAATAAAATCTTATTACTAACTCGAGTGCTGGATTTAATTCTGTACAACATTTATTTGAAGTATTTTTGTTTAAAATAATTTGGGAACTTTTGCGCAAGGAAAAACTGATTTCCCATGTTAAACACCTATCGCCAGGTTTTTAATTAACATATATATATATATATATATATATATATATATATATATATATATATATATATATATATATATATAATTATAATTAGGGAAGCAGGAAATTATGAAAGTTCTTGCCAACAATTATTTACGAACTGTTGTTAACAAAACATGTTAGCTAACAATGTTCGTTTCAATGCGAACCCCGGTTTTTAAATATTTAACACCAAATATTATAATTTGATTACGTAAGGGTGTTAGAGAATATACATATAAATTGTATGTATACATTATACATACATAGGAACAATATATTCAACAAGGTATAAAAAAGGAAAAACTTCATAAGCGTCGCATTTATAAAATGCATTTTCCCTTGGAAAAAAAATATGTAACTCACCGTCTGATGACATATTTTCAACACAGGTGCCTTCGTCTAAATTCTAAATACATCCGTATTTGTATAAATGTTCATATTTCATTTTAAATATTAGTTTAAATATTAATATTTACTGCACAGATATATACGCCCAACCGCTCCAATGTCTCGCAAGACTCTAAGTCGCGCCGTGCCAAGGTGTACCAGTCTGCCACTTGAAACAAGTTACGCTCAGCGCACGGCAACACAAATTAATGTATAATAAAATAAAATAAAATAATAGTTTTTAAAGATTTATAAAAATAATATATAAATGTATAAAATGTTAAAATATTTTACAAGTGTGAAAAAATAATACTAATTCAAATTATTTTTTATTATATATACACCTATACAGTGTATGAATGTACCTATGGAATTTTATAAATTTAAGTAAACACATCAGAAATCGCGTCAAAGAAATTGGAAGAAATTCGAACATTTAGGGCCAATCATACAATCTCTGGTTAAAATTTTAACTGTTAGTTAAATAAACAAAACCGAAACGAAATGAACTGTCAAATGACAAATTTATAATTGCTGTCAATAATCCGATTCAATATTGTTTATTTAATTGGCAGTTAAAATTTTAACGAGAGATTGTAAGATTGGGCCGTAGAAATGTAGGAGAAAGTTCTTCAAAAAATAAATTTAAAATTATAAAAATAATCTAAACATAAAGAAAAGACATGAGAAATTTATAGGGCGCGAGCAGTCATGTGACTTTGTTAGAGTTGACAAGCAAATATGGGGGCCCGAGTTAGAATGACAGTTAGTATTTATGTATATAGATGTCAAATGTCAATTTTTCATCCCAAATTACATGATATTCCAATTCCATGTGGTTTATTTTCTTCGACAAGTAAATTTCGCATTCCTGGTGACAAATTAATCACGTGAAAAATTATGACATTTATTACATGACATAATTACTGTCATTTTGACAATGGCCTCCATATCTGGTTGTCTAGGCCAAGTATGACAAACCACTACGTGAATTTAGAAAATCTTGAAAATTTTAATGAAAAATTCTGACATTTGACATCTATGTACATAATTACTAATTGACATTGTGACACGGGCCCCCACATCTGCTAGTCAAGGCCAATAATGTCACATGACTGCTCGCGCCCTATACTTATGTAACCAAAAACGGAAGTGGCGACAGGAATTTTGCTAGCCACAACAGATTTTTAAATTTGAATAAATATATCGGATATTCCATTTGGAAATGGAACATATGCAGAAAAACCTATACTGCAGAGTTAGGTATATACATTTTAATTTAAAATAAACTTCGTTTAAATTTTTATCTCTCGCTAAAAGAGGTATTGGAATCATGCTAAAAATCGCATATCCAGATTTTACTGAATAAACACGATTATCACATTTTTACGATGATGTATGTGTGTGTGGATGTGTATGTGTGTGAGGTTGTTGGAGGTACGATTTCTCAGAACATTATATTTAAATCCAGTACACTTTATTAATACATAAAATAAAAATTTGCCCAAATAGAGTCAACTATGATAATCTAAAATAATTTTTTTTCTTGCTGTTAATATATTTTTTTCAGATGGTACGAATACATTTGGGGTTGGTCTTGTATCTATTAACTAAATTTCTCATTTAAACAATAATCTATGGGCAAATATATGACAAAAGACAAGTCCGAAATTAAATAATACAATATTTATGTTAGTAATATCTATAAAACTGAGGGTACAGGTAACTGACAATATACTCAATTAATTGCCATCTTAAATTTTATCTGTGTACGAAGCAGATTGGCACACCCAGCAATGGGTAATATGCCGTGATGAAATATTTATTTATTTATTTTTTCTTAAATTTTATTACTTTAATAAAAATTATTTGCGAATTATTAAAGACGAAAACATTTGTCACATGCAGATAATGGATTATTTGCACATAAATTATTATTAAACCTAAGAAATTTTATTATAAGCAATGTATTCATATTCAAGTTCTATACACTCTATTAATACACCATATCAAAATTTGTTGAATTGGAGTAATAATCATAGCACCCTGAAGTTTATTTATTTTTATTTTTAATATAATTGTAGGTGGTACTTTAATAAATAAATATCACTTTGCATATAATTTTACTAAAAAAATAAAATTTAATATAGCAATTAATTGAACATATTGTCAGTTTCCTTTACCTTCAGTTTTATAAATAATACTAACATAAATATTGTATTATATATAATATTGTTATATATTTACCCGTAGATTATTGTTAAAATGATAAATTTAGGTAATAACATTATGTTTAAATCCAGTACACTTTATTAATACATAAAATAAAAATGCCCAAATATAGTCTTAACTATTGTAATCTAAAATAATATTTCTTCTTCCTGTTAATACATTTTTTCCCGATGGTACGAATACATTTGGGGTTGGGCTCGTATCTATTAACTTTAATATATATATGATTTCATGGGTGTTTGCACATTTAATGCAAAAGCAAGTATGTGTAATTACAATTTAATAAGTTAAAAGTGCAAACTAATACTTTAAAATGCAAGTAAACTACAATTTAATAAGTTAAAAACACAAATTGAAACTGTTAATTGCAAGTGAACTAATTGTAACTATTTAAAATTAAATTAAAACTTTATAACACAAATAAACTAATTGTATATGGGGTTAAAATAATATTACAGGGCTCTAGTTAAAAAAAATGTTCATTTTAAAAGTCCAAAAAAAAGGGTCCAAACTGAAACGAACATTGTTAGTTAAAAGTGTTTGCTAACATGTTCGCTAACAAATATGTTAAGCAGTTGTAGAATGTTCGTACTAACATTTTGCGGCGTAATAACAATGTTCGCTAACAAAAATTTATGTTCCAGGAATGGGCGGTAAACTTTAAAGAATTAAATGTTGATGCAAGTCTTGTGACCATAAAATATGTGTATTTTATATTATAAAATAAATGAATAATTTTTTTGGAAATTAATGTCCTAGCGAGGAAGTTTGGACCCAATTAAATTTATTAAATATGAAAAATTTGATGGTAACATTCATATAAAAACTTTAAATCCACTGCCGTCTTCTATTTACAACTTTAACAAAAGGAAAACTTATACTTTAAAATGCAAGTAAACTACAATTTAATAAATTAAAAGCACAAAATGAAACTGTTAATTGCAAGTGAATTAATTGTAACTATTTAAAACTAAATTAATACTTTATAACGCAAATAAACTAATTGTATATGGGGTTAAAATAATATTAGAGGGGCTCTACTTAAAAAAATGTTCATTTTAAAAGGCCCACCATTGCCGAATATGTTAAGCAGTTGTAAAATGTTCGTACTAACATTTTGCGGCGTAATAACAATGCTCGCTAACAAAAAAATATGTTCCAGAAATAAAGGTAACTTTAAAGAATTAAATGTTGATACGTCTTGTGAACATAAAATATGTGTATTTTATATTATAAAATTAGTGAATAATTTTTCTGGAAATTAATGTCCTAGAGAGGAAGAAACGACCCAATTAAATTTATTAAATATTAAAAATTTGATGGTGACATTCATATAAAAACTTTAAAGCCACTGGCCACTGCCGTCTTCGATTTACAAATTTAACAGAAGGAAAACCTTTTTTTCTGAAAACTGTGGCGAACGTATTTTGTTATTGTAGTATGGACATTATACAGGGGCTTCCAATAAAATTTATACGGCATAAAATTCTGCATCTGAATCAATAAACAAAATTAATTTTGTCGGCCTTCTAATGGCAGAAATCAGGTATGGCAATGTCAAAAAACTGCCCCAAAATTAACAAGTGTTAACGACTTATCTGTCAAGCTAGGTTAATTTCTCTTCAATGGTTCTACAGCCCAAATTGGGCTTTGACCTCCTTTATTTTTTATTTCCTTTTATTATTATTTGTAATTTCTGTTCAAGTGATGAAATATCAATTTAAATTAACAAATAATTGTTAATTGAAATTAGGAATAATAATTAAAATAAATTACCCTAACATGACAGACAAACTGTTAGACATATTATTTTATTTATTTTGTCACAATTATATATATATATATATATATATATATATATATATATATATATATATATATATATACAGGGTGGTTTTGAACATAATGTCATAAATTTAAGGGTAAGTAGTATGATATGTGTAGATTACAAAACAAAGATTTTTTAAAAATTTGAAAAAAGAAAATTCCGCATTTCTTAAGGAAACTTTTTTTTTTTACTGCTGTTTTAATTAATATTTCATTAAAAATATGGTTATCAAAAATACATTCAAAATTAGTTGTATAAGATTTTATTCTTAATAATTAAATTAAATAGCATTTTTAACGAAAATAATTGTGTAATGGATAAAATAATAATGCAAATTGCGTTGCCAGTGGTCCATTGGTACAAAAAATGATAGTTTTATGAAAACTACCCTTAAATATGCGATTTTATATATATATATATATATATATATATATATATATATATATATATATATATATATATATATATATATACACACATATATATTTAATTGAATGTCAATTAAAACCTGGCCATAGGCGTTTAACATGGGAAATCAATTTTTCCTTGCGAAAAAGTTCCCAAATTATTTTAGACAAAAATACTTCAAATAAATGTATAGAATTAAATCCAGCACTCGAGTTAGTAATAAGATTTTATTTTTGACATTTAATAACCGAGACAATCAATCTTTAAGTTTTTTGAAGTTTGCTGATTTATTGCGATAGCCGTGCAACTCAAAACAAAATTTGTCCACCATTTTATAATCTGAAGCTTTTCTTCATGAGAAAACTGTTCCATACTTTCAAAGAAATGTGTTACTGAACAAAAATTAGGAAACACAAACTTTTTTTGATAGTTAAGATGGCATACAATTGTTCGTAATTTTGTTTGAGTTCCATGGCTACCGCTATAAATCAGCTATCTCCAGAAAAATTCAAAAGTGATTTTCTCGGTTATGAAATGTCAAACATAAAATCTTGTTACTAATTCGGGTGCAGAATTTAATTCTTTACAACATTTATTTGAAGTATTTTTGTCTAAAATAATTTGGGAACTTTTGCGCAAGAAAAAACTGATTTCCCATGTTAAACACCTATGGCCAGGTTTTTTATTAACACACTGTATATATATATAATTAGGGAAGCAGGAAATTATGAAAGTTCGATTTTATATGTTAAAGTCCTATGTTCGGCTATACCCTGTATGTTAACTAATATTATGGCCAACAATTATTTACGAACTGTTGTTGAACATTTGTTCGTTAACAAAACATGTTAGCTAACAATGTTCGTTTCAATGCGAACCCCGGCTTTTAAATATTTAACACCAAATATAATAATTTGATTATGTAAGGGTGTTAGAGAATATACATATAAATTGTATATGTACATTATACACACAGAGGAACAATATATTCAACAATAAGGTATAAAAAGGCAAAACCTCATAAGCGTCTCATTTATAAAACGCATTTTCCCTTGGGAAAAAAATATGTAACTCACCGTCTGATGCCATATTTTCAATACAGGTGCCTTCCTCTAAATTGTAAATACATCCGTATTTGTATAAATGTTCATATTTCATTTTAAATATTAGTTTAAATATTAATATTTACTGCACAGATATATACGTCCATCCGCTCCAATGTCTCGCAAGACTCTAAGTCGTGCCAAGGCGTACCAGCCACTTTAAACAAGTTACGCTCGGCTCACGGCAACACAAATGTAAAATAAAATAAAATTATATTTTTTACAAATTTATAAAAATAATATATAAATGTATAAAATGTTAATTTTTTTTTAAAGAAAATATAAGTGTAAAAAAAATTTAATTCAAATTATTTTTTATTATATATTTACCTATACATTGTATTTTATTGTTATTCTGACACGGGCCCCCATATCTGCTTGTGAAGGCCAATAATGGAATTAATAGTATTTTAACAAAAATCTTCTAAATATTATTTATAGAATATTTATGATATTACAAATATTAAAAAAACAAAATTCTCTATCCGACACATTTAAAAAAATTATTATAACTTCTATAGATTTAAAGATATAAATATATAATCTATAAAATAATTTGTTGTAGTAAATCTCACTATCTCACAGCCCAAACATCTCCATGGTAACTACTTGAGAAATTAAAATGTCTGTAATTGACAGATAAATGTCACTAATGTCAGTGTCAAAAATTCAGAGATAGTACTGAAGTTTTTTCTGGGAACGATATTTAATATTTCTTATTATATTAATTATATATTTAAAATTATAGGTATATTACATGAACCCTTCAGAAATAACGCCAATCTCGTTAATGAATTGGAAAAACCTCGAACATTAGAAGAAATGGAGAAAACTTGCTCATAGAATAAATTTAAAATAATAGAAAATACGTAAATATTAAAGATTAGGTGTAATTAGATTTTTTTGTGTGTACAAGAAATGTTAAGTACAATACTTATATATACCACAACAGGTTTTTTTTTTCCATAATATTTAAAATAATCGAGTTATTAAAAAAGAACAGACAGATGAATCACCCGGTATACTTGTTATGTAATCAAAGCCAACAATGGTGAACAAACCTTACCTTCTACGTTTTACGTTTGTCATGATTTGCGCATTTCTATACGCACTAATTTTGTAGGTTATATTTGGTTAGATTACAGACTATGTACTCGAATTAAAATATTTCATAAATTTCCATTGCGGAATTTTATTTTATTCAATAATTACGGAAGCGAAAGTATTATCACAATGGCCTCGGTATACACACACACACACACACACACACACACACACACACACACACATTTCACACTCATATCTGATTATTACGTAACTTGATCATATGTTCAAAACACAGTGATCTGTCAGAAATAAATACAAATACAAACAGAATTTTTTAATATAAATGTACTATGCCCATTTCGTTTTATTTCCTCATGTCCTTTTGTGTCCTAAATTAAATTATCTTTGTTATTTTTTTTTTCTATATATATATCTAAGAAAATAATAACCTTGTGAAAAATGCTAATAATTTTCTTTGTTAACTCAACAATTATACTTAGTCGTAGAAAAGCTGCACAGTGTAGTGACTCGTAAGAAGTGTAATTATAAATATTATTTTTCCGCAGACGTAAATCCAGTTAAATATTATTATCTTGTTGAGTTAATTAGTATAAATGGCTTTTTCATATAAATTAACAATTGAAGTTCCTATTTTACTTATTTTCTTTTGTTTTATGCTGTCAGGTATGTCATAAAATTAAAAAGCAAGTAACAAATAAATTAACAATTTTTGTTATTGGTAGAATATGTCACTACAAATTTTGTAATAGATAGAACATGTTATGTTACTCTTGGCTATAATAAATCAGATTGTGCCCTTTTGGGCACAAATAACGTAAGTACAGAAATACAAGAAATGGAAAAGAAAGTACAACCTGTCGCATCACTAATATTAATGGGTAGAACAGTTATGGATACTACTATATCAGTATTGTTCAGTTTAATTATTGGGCCATGGTCTAATAAACACGGACGGAAGCCTATTTTAATATCATCTTTTACAGGTCTGGTAAATATAAATTAATGCTGTGATCATTAAATAGATTATAATTGGTTGCAGGGTACTTTTTAGCGTTTTTAGCTATAATAGTTGTTAGTATGCTGGACTGGATATCACCATGGTGGTGGCTCGTATCTTGTTTACTAGCAACATTAGGGGGTGGTTTTTGCTCAATGTTAACTGTGGCGTTTTGTTACATTACTGATACCAGTACAGAAGATCAAAGAGGGATAAGGTGAGCGAACACTCAACAAAACCTTTAAATTTATTATTACTACGATTAGAGAAACACATAAATACATATACAAAATGTAGAGTAAAATTCAATTACAGTAAATTATCAAGAGTAGATTTGAATATATTTATACTTGCATAATCTAAATCTGAACAAAATAAATTATAGCTACGGCATATTTTCATAAATGGTGAATTAAAAGGATAAGAGATTTGGGAGGGATTACATCAGATTGTATTACAGAATCTTACAATGACATAAATATTTAACCTATTGAGTAGTTCACCATCTTGGATATAATTGTTTACAATTTTATATAAAAAAAATCTGATGTGGCCAACACAATACCTCCCGTTTAATTTAATTTTTATTCATGTAAAAACTTAAATTAAATATAAATACCGGCTTCGATCCCGACCGACGCCAAATATTTCGAATTTTAAATGGCACAAAATGACCCCTGTGGCAGACTCAACAATGGGAAATATGCCGTGATGATATATTTTATTTATGTACTTACCTATATTCATTACTGGCGTGGAGAGTGAACCACAGGGGTCAATGTTGTGCCATTTCAAATTCTAAAATATTTGGCGTCGTTCGGAATCGAACCCGTTCCCAAGATTCGCGTGAAATGACGCCTGTTAAACGCCTGCACGGAACAAATATGTCATCATTATTACCGACAATTGCGTACAAAGCAGATTGTCTCACTCATCAATGGGTAATATGCCGTGATCATATATGTTTTTATTATCTTACATATATTTATTACATATTTACTTATACTGGAAACTGTATTAAATTCCTTTCCATATAATTTTTGTTCTATTTACTATTTTCTTTATAAAACGTTAATATTATTATTTGAAATGATTAGTTCGTTGACAGTGACATATATCTGTCAGTTATAAACATTTCAGATCTGGATTGTGTAACCATGTGAATAAGTTGTGTTTAAAACGTAGGCTCCGGGATTAAAATTATAGATAGTTTTATGAATTTATCCATAAAATATATAGAAAAAGTATTAATGTAAACCTGAATTTAATAATCTTTAATTTTTATATAACATAAATCTCGAAAAAATAACATTTAAAGGTATTTTTCAAAAAAAAACTATATTGAGCTTCCAGTAAAGTGCCATTTTCGGTTGTCTGATTTATTCCAAAATCTAATGGCATCTTTCCATATAAGAGTAAGGTAGCGTAGCTGGCAGATTTATGAAATTTAATATCTTTATAAAATGCAATCAAATCGTACAGAGAATAATATATTCTTTAAGTTATAATAACGTTAAATGTCAATAAATAAAAGAAAAACTTAAAATATTCAAATGAGGGTACTTCCGGTTCACCAATTATTTCAATCTTAAATAATTCAAATCGATAAATAGCAGCTTTTGTTTCATACATAGCCTACTGAAAAATGACTATAAAAATCAAATTTATGTAAATTTCAGTTGAATTTTTCTCGATATTTTTGTCATGTAAGGATATAAAACGATTACATGGTTGAATTAAAAAAAAATACTCTTTCGAATGAGCCTAAAAAATATATACTATCCCATTTAAAAAAATCTGTTGTGGCCATCACAATACCTCTCGGTCTTTCCATTGTGGTATATATAAATATTATATTTAACATTTCTTGTACACACAAAAAATCAAATTACACCTATCTTTATATTTACGTATTTTCTATAATTTTAAATTCATTCTATGAGCAAATTTTCTTAACAAAATCTTAACCGGTAAAATCCTTTCAGATAAAATCCAAAGCACATTAAGGGCATTAACCTTTTATTATGACTTTTTTTTATATTTTAGAATGGGTATTTTAGAGGCCTGTTTTTCTTTGGGATCCCTTATTGGTACTTTATCAAGTTCATTTACATTTAACAAAGTGGGCTATACAGGAATTTATAGCATTGGTGCTGGCATATCATTATTGTCTATTATATATTTATTTTTTATACCTGAATCAGTTCAAAATATTCAACAAGAGGTAATTATAAAGTTTATCAATCCAGTTTAAGATTCTATAATATTTCTTCGTTTTCAGAATAAATTACGTGATTTAGGTGATATTTCTGCAGTAATGAAATCCATCAGAACATGTTTTAAACGAAGATATAATAAAGATAGACTATTATTAGGATTAATAATGTCTCTTTTGATTATATACATATTTGTTATTTTTTCGGAATCAGGCATATTTTTCTTATATATGAGGGAAAAGTTCAAATGGTCTTTGGAAAAATATACATTGTTCTCTTCAGCGACAAGTTTTAGTGATGTTTTCATTTCAATGTTTATATTAATAGTTTTACATAAATATTTAAAAATAAATGACATGGTTATTATAATCATGGGTTTTATATCATTATGTGTCTCGTCTGTGATGTTTGGACTAGCAGATACAGACTGGTTAATATATTTAGGTATTCATAAAGATTCTATTGTTAGCACAATAATATGTTTAAGTCATTTATAGGGGCTGGAATTAAACGATTAAGTGGTGCAATTGGACCTCTTGGGAGAGCAGCAATCTCAAAGATATTGCCACCTGATGATTTAGGTAGGTAAAATACATAGTCAATAAAATGCACAATCTGACATACATGGATTTGTGTTCCGTTTTAGTTGCTTTAGATTTAGAAGAAAAATAATTGTATGCATCTTTTATTTCAAACATTTTTCATACGGTTATAGTTTCTTTGACTTCTATAATCCCTGCAATGAGGTCATTTCACATTTTCTAATTAATTTTTTTCTTGAAAGAATAGGTCAATCTAAATATGTAGGTCTATGTTTTACACTTTATAAGTCTTTAGAATCAGAGATATGATTTTTAAAAGTTGTCTTTAATTTCAAATATTTAGACGCTGACGTCACGGCTTAGCGGATGCGGTAGTAGCGCTCTACCGGTTGTGTTTGGTATTATGATTGTTTGGGTTATCACTTGTCAGTTTGACTTTTTTTAACTAAAAACATATTCCATACAACTTTTGATATTTATTTTAATAAATGTTTTATTTACATACATTTACGCTTAACTCTGCTGTCACCTGTCACAATTTTAGGTTAGTTTGTTTACAACAGTAAACGGAAATCACATGAACCGTTGCGCGTGTGTGAAAGGAATATGTTTGTGTAACAAACCGTGACGTCACGAATTTTACAGCCGCGAAAGTTTATTAGCAAATTTATGATTGAAAAGTCGCATATTTCATGTTATTTTATATTACTAAATTTATTAAATGAGACGGGTTTTACGATTTTATAAAAAAAGACTATTTTTAGAAGTCAAATAAATAAACTTGAACTAAACTATAACTTTTCATAATTCTTATTTCTATGTTAGGTCACGTATTTGCGGTTACAACCTCACTAGAAACAGTTGTCCAAGTCGTATCTGCTCCATTATATACATTGTTGTACAATGCAACAATTAATACTGCATCAAATGCTTTCAACTTTTTGTCAGCTGGTATCTACCTTATTACTATTAGTTTAGCAAGGTAAATAAATGATCTGCATGTATCATATAATTATATTAATGATATATTATTTCAGTGCTGTGATATTTATTAGAAGACGTTATCCGAATGAAGAAATAAGAGTAATTAATGATTAGAATAAAATTATAAAATACATATATTGTTTGTATTAATATTCTACTTAATTTTTATTGTGTGATATATTTTGTATATTGTTATATTTTTAATCAATTTGTATAAAAAGTGTAAAAGTTTATTGCGGTAATAATAATAGTTACAATTGTTTTAGTTCATTGTTTTATTTCAAGCCACAGTCATGGCTCACTATTCTCTTTTCGACTAGGTGTATAAAAAAGAGCCCGCCATTTTACTTTTTAATAATGTAACATATGGATTATTTTACCTGATTGTAAAGCAAATTTGATGTACTTTTCAAATTTGTAAAAAATATGGTATGTTCCATTTGAAATTTCAAAGTTGATATTAATTACTAATAAACCGGAAGTGGTATCATGAATGTACATCCGTCATCAAGTAGCTTACATGTTGCTGTATAAATCATGTTATATGAAAGAAATTACTAACTTAATAAATAAGCGAGATATTTGCTGGGTCCACTAAAATATAACAACCTGTATATCTATATCTTTAAATCTATAGAAGGTATAATACAAATTTAAATGTGTCAGATAGAGAATTTTGTATAATATAAATTTTCAAAAAATAATATTTAGAAGATTTTTGTTAAATAATACTACTTCCGGTTGTCCAATTGTTACCAGAATCTCTTCAACTCTTCCCATTACTGTTAAATTGAGTAGTTACACAGGTCTTTATAGTCTTATAGAAGTTGAGAAATCACACACAATGTGCCGGGTACATCTTATATTTTTTAAAATGAAATTATGCAGTGATCTATGTATTTTTCAAAATTTCATTTGTTTTAGGAATAACTGTCACTTCATTTTAAAATTAACTTTTTTGGTTCTTTCAAAATTTAAATTTTTTAACACCCAATATGGTATGTATCACAATCCCAAATTTTGTACATTTTATGAATAAACTTTGTAGGGAGACGCAGTTAAAGATCCATATTGTGATCCAGATAATCCAGTAAATGTCACTTTAGACAGAATACAAGATGCTAAAGAGAAGCTGGAAGGCTCGTGTGTCAACACGCCATGTACTGTAAGATGTTAAACAAAATTTGTTGTTCTTGGAATTACATATTTTTTTTTTTAGAAAAGTCATTTAGGAAGTTATACTCAAACAGAGTTATACGTGAAAAAGGAATTTTTGCAATTTACAGGAAGGTATTTTAAAATTTAAAATACTAGATAATAATACGTACAAATTATTTGAAATTGCTTAGTTTTAAAGAACGTGGAGCACGCTACACGATGTTAAATATGACCGACGACCAAAAGAAAAATGGTGTTATAGCTGCGTCAGCAGGAAATCATGCTCTAGGAGTAGCTTACCACGGACTACAACTTGGCATTGCTGTCACTGTAGTAATGCCTTTAACTGCCCCTCTTATGAAAGTTCAAAAGTGCAAAAAACTTCAAGCAAATGTGGTACAAGTTGGTAATGCTCTGGCAGAAGCAAAAGAACACGCGATGAAAGAATCGGCAGCAAAAAATTTGATGTATATAAATGGGTATGGTAAAAACAATTTTGATGAATACACAAAAACATGAAAATTAGTAAAAATCACTTGCTTGTAGTAAATTCCTATTGAAACCACAGAAATAAAACAAATGTTATGTCGGGTCCACATTGAAACGAACATTGTTAGCTAACATTTGTTAGCTGATTTACAGTAATATTTTCAAGGATGTCCGATCAAGGGCATCTGTATCATGAACGAATTAACAAATTGGCAAACGGTAAATTTTTTTAAAGATGTCCGATCAAGGTCATCTACGAATTGTATGAATTCAGATTTTTGCTCCGCCCATTTTAACAAATTCAGTAGTGTCGTTTCCTTAGTTTTTATGAGATACATAAGATACTACTGTTATTTTATTATTCAAAAAATTCATGTTACAATAAAAGCATTCAAAATTCAAAAATAAGTCAACTGGTAGGTTTATTAGCAAATGTAAAACCGAATATGTGAAAACTAAGATACTGACACAATGTCAGTAATAAATAAACAGCAAAAGTATTATCAACAACGAGCATCGTTTTTAAAGTGGAATATCTTAACTTAGTCGAAACAATATGAATTTTTGAAAGACAAGAGTGTTACATCCATCCTTTGCAAAGGAAAGAGATAAATGTATGCTAATTTTTAATTCGTTCATGATACAGATGTCCGATCAAGGTCATAGTAGTATCTTATGTACCCTCACAAAAACTAAGTAAACGACACTACTGAATTTGTCAGAATGGGCGGAACAAAAATCTGAATTCATACAATTCGTAGATGACCTTGATCGGACATCTTTCAAAATTTTTACTGTATCTTCCTCATTTGCAAACTTACAAGCATGTACGACAAAGATGAATATATCACGCTTGTCTTTCAAATATTCATATTGTTTCGACTAAGTTAAGACATTCCATTTTAAAAACGATGATTGTTATTGACAATACTTTCGCTGTAACGTAAGTTTATTATTAATTCAGATATATTACCTTGATTCATAGCCGTACGAATAACGTTAATTTCTGACATTACGTCATTATCTTATTTTTTATATATTTGGTTTTACATTTGCTAATAAACTTACCAGATGACTTATTTTTGAATTTTGAATGCTTTTACTGTAGCATATATTTTTAAAATACTAATATATATGTTACAGTAAAAGCATTCAAAATTCAAAAATAAGTCAATTGATAAGTTTATTAGCAAATGTAAAACCAAATATGTGAAAAATAAGATACTGGTTAGATTACTGACACTGTCAATGTCACTGACACTGACAAAAAATAACGTTATTCGTACGGCTATGAATCAAGCTAATGTATCTGAATTAATAAATAAACTTACGTTACAGCGAAAGTATTGTCAACAACGAGCATCGTTTTAAAATGGAATGTCCTAATTTAGTCGAAACAATATGATTTTTTGAAAGACAAGCGTGTTATATCCATCCTTATCGAACACGCTTATAGCTTTTGTAAAGGAGGGAGATCAATGTATGCCAATTTGTTAATTCGTTCATGATACAGATGTCCGATCAAGGTCGTGTACGAATTGTATGAATTCAGATTTTTGCTCCGCCCATTATGACAAATTCAGTAGTGTCGTTTGCTTAGTTTTTATGAGGGTACGTAAGATACTACTGTTATTTTATTATTATACAAAAATATATTACAGTAAAAGCATTCAAAATACAAAAATAAGTCAACTGATAAGTTTATACATAACCAAATATGTTAAAAATAAGATAACGACGCAATGTCAGTGACACTGACAGAAAATAACGTTATTCGTACGGCTATGAATCAAGCTAATGTATCTGAATTAATAAATAAACTTACGTTACAGCGAAAGTATTATCAATAACGAGCATCGTTTTAAAGTGGAATGTCCTAACTTATACTTATACCTATATAACTTATACACTCTTATAGACAATGCAAAAGAAAGAGATAAATGTATGCCTATTTGTTAATTCGTTCGTGATACAGATGACCTTGATAGCACATCTTTCAAAAATTTTACTGTACGTTTTACGTTAAAATTATACTATAGTATTGTCCTTCGTAATCAAATTATTAATAAAATATTATTGAAAATAATAAAATTTGAAGGTACGACCATCCAGATGTCCTGGCTGGTGCAGGAACAATAGGATTAGAAATCGTAGAGCAAGTACCTGATGTTGAGGCTATAATTATTCCTGTCGGAGGAGGAGGTTTAATTGCTGGAGTTGCTGCTGCGGTTAAGGGAGTGAAACCAGACTGTAAAATTATTGTAAATATCAAATATTTTTAGAATAAATTCATAAGGATTTTTAATTTTCCAAATTACAGGGGGCAGAATCTGAAGTATGTCCAGGATTAACAAAATCTTTAGAAGCCGGTAAAGTAGTGGTAGCGGATTGTGGTCAGTCTTTAGCTGATGGTTTAGCCGTCGCTAAAGTTGGAGTTAATTCTTTTGAGACTGTTCGGCGACATTTAGATAAAATGGTACATATTTTCAATTTCATTCAACAGTTATAAATTAAATTCCTACAACTTGCTACATTATTATTGGTGTACAGACGACCAATGGGGAAGTTTAGCGTGATTCAAATTACGTGTGAAATATTTTTTAGTCGTAAATATATGAATAATTATAAGTTAAAATGTAATTGAAAGTTAAAATTATTTACAATATAATATTTAAGTTAAAATTATTACTACACACTTCTGGCTAGTTCGCGTGGGTTTGTTTACGTTTACGCGGAGTGAGGTTAGGATTTTTTAGTTCGTATTGGAATTGTATTTTCAAAACTATTATACGATACTTAATTTTTAATATTGAATACAATAATAAACTAAATGAAATAAAGAGAACCAGTCGTTTGCACAAGAAGAACAATAAAATTATAATAATCACAACACAGAATGTCAAAATATGTGGATGCTATTTTTAAAACTTCCTGTTGTCATGTGAACCAGCGCGCATCTGCTTACGGTAGACCATATGTTCTCCGTGAACTTCTGTGAAGTCATTATTTTAGAAAATTACATTTTTTGTGAAATCTAGGCATCTTTGAGTGAAATACAATATACAGGGTGTCCCTTAACTTGGTACACAAACTTTAAGGGCATATAATACTGATCAAAATGAGTAAAAAAAGCTTAGTCAAAATGTGTCCGATCTTTAATAGTTTCCCAGATATAACGCAGTGAAAAATGAGTTTTTACGAGATTTACCTTTGCTATCTCAAAAACTATAAGAATTACGATTTTGATTAATTGAGACTTTTTGTTTACCTTTGAGAGGTAATCTTAGATGGCCTTTTGTTATTTTATAAAAATCAAAAGTGAAATGTTGTGGCGACCTTGGTCAATATTTAATTTTCATATAACTACGTAACTATAAGAAATTGAGAAAAATGTTTCATATAAAATTTTATTGTTTTTTATAGTCTTTTTACTGACATAGACAAAATTTTATTCGATCGTTATCTTTGTCAGTTTTTCTTAGATTTTTCGCTTTTCTCGGAAACAGTTGAAGATCATTCCTATGTTGATGAAGCTTTTTTATTCATTTTGGGCAGTACTATATGCCCTTAAAGTTTTTGCTCGAAGTTAAGGGACACCTGTAGAATATCACTTTTGAAGACATTCTTAATAAAATAAAAAAAACCCTAAACTTCCCCATAGGAGTCTACAGAATATTTCCGGCTATTTTCCATATTATTCGGTTGTCGTTTTTTAGACCAAATATGTATGTGTGTATGCTGTTTGAATTTTTTGTACGATGTTTAATAAATTAACTGAATGTTTTGTACGAATGTATTTTGTGTACATGAATTGTAACAATTTCTAAGATCTTACTGTAAGTGTGATAATGTCCATGTTATTTTGTATGTATTACATTTTTGTTGTATAAATGTTGTAGACACTGAAGAAGGTGCAAGGGTGCACCGAAATATTAGTATAGTAAGAATAAATGCTGTTTGACTGAACTTTCGAGTAATTGTTAACACCTAATTAAATTAAAATCTTACTTTTAGGTAGTTGTAAAAGAAGAAATGATTGCAATGGCAATTTTAGCGTTAATTGAATTGGAAAAGTCTGTTGTTGAAGGAGCGGGCGCTACATCAGTAGCAGCTCTTTTGTCAGGAGTTTTACCAGAACTTAAAGGGAAAACGTAAAAAAACATCCAATTTTATAATATTTATTTGAAATCGTCACAAAAGTGCACAAAAATCGTCATTAAAAGTTCAAAAATCGGCATTAAATAATCCATAATATTATTTCATACAAATACAGTGTTGCCAACCGTATTATAATTATTGTACGTACACTGACAAAATTGTGCAAGAAGAACGAATTAAATAAGTCCAATGAATAAATTTGAGATGAAACACATAATCTTGAGTGTTCTTTACAATAACTTTAATGTCCGAGATTAGCAACAATGAATGTTCAACTAACCTATAAAAATAAATTCCTTTCATTTTCACACTTTTTCGATTTCAAATAAAATTTAATATGTACCTCGACACTGAAGTTCCTTTTTATCACTCATGAGGATTATTTTCCTCATTCGTGATAAAAAATAGCACTTCAGTGCCTTGTTACATAAATAACTATAATTTCAACATTCTATTTATACGTAGGGTTTGTTGTATTCTGTCTGGAGGTAATATAGATACAACCGTATTGGGTAGAGTTATAGAAAGAGGTTTGGCTACTCTTGGACGACTAATAAAATTCAGTGTGATTATTAAAGACAAAGCCGGAGGTATATCAGAACTACTCAGTAAATTAGCAGAGCTTGGAGTCTCTGTAAAGGATATTATTCAATGCAGAGCATGGGTTATGCACGATGTTTACAGTGTTGAGGTAAATTTATTTTTGAGATTCAAAATTATTTTTTATATTAATCGCTTTTTTTAATTTAACATTTTGAAATGAGTAATATTTTAGTGCTTTACAGGAATAGAAATTCATTACTTATTGTAAAATCAACATTAAATTAAACAAAAAGAAATACAATATCATGCATCATAAAATAATACTTACATATTTATTCTTAAAAAGGAATATTGGTAGTAATATTTTCATCACTATTTTATATTATTGGTCTACACTCTTATAAATACGAGCCCAACCCCAAATGTATTCGTACCCTCTGAAATAAATATATTAACAGCAATAAAAAATAAATTTTTAGGTTACAATATTTTATTTTATATATTAATAAAGTGTACTGAATTGAAATATAATGTTATTAATCATTTAAACAATAATCAGTAATCAACAGTAAATAATACAATATTTATATTAGTATTATCTATAAAACTGAGGGTAAAGCTAGCTGATAATATACTCAATTAATTGTCATCTTAAATTTTATACTTTAATAAAAATTATTTGCGAATTATTAAAGACGAAAACATTTATCACATGCAGACAATGGTTTATTTGCAAATAAATTATTATTAAACCTAAGAAATTTTATTATAAGCAATGTATTCAAGTTCTATACACTTTATTAATACCCCATATCAAAATTTGTTAAATTGGAGTAATAATAATAGCATCCAGAAGTTTATTTATTCTTGTTTTTAATAAAATTGTAGGCGGTACTTTAATAAATAAATATCACTTGGCAAATAATTTTATTAAAAAAATAAAATTTAATATAGTAATTAACTGAATGTATTGTCAGTTTCCTTTACCTTCAGTTTTATAAATATTAGTAACATAAATATTGTATTATTTACTGTTGGAACTAAAAAAAAATACCACGTGTCTGTTGTCATATATTTGCCCGTAGATTATTGTAAAATTGATAAATTTAGGTAAAAACATTATATTGTAACCTAAAAATATATTTTTTATTGCCAGTAATATATTTATATCAGAGGGTACGATTACATTTGGGGTTGGTCTCGTAATAAACACTACAAAATGAATATGTGCAAACTAACATACTGAAATGCTATTTTCAACTCTAGCAGCGAGGAGGTAATAAGCGAGCACAAACCATGTATAAACTGGTTCGTCTGACTAATGCTTATGCATATTTAATGAAAGCGCGCTTTATTATTTCATTGTTTGAATTTTAGCATCAATATTTACTAAATATGTATCAACAATTTGATAAACTTAACATATACTAGATAAATAAATAAATTCGAATAAGAATATGTAAAATATAATTATAAATTATGTATAAATTTAATTTAAAACCACCAATATTATTATGAATTAATAAAAATAAACGAATCAAAAATAATTATTTTCTTATCTTATAAAGGTTTAACAGCCTGAGCCTCATGACACTTATTTAGAAAACAATATTGTAATCAAAACAATTATTGTTTGGTATACAATAAATTGTAATTTTGAAATTCACGTGAAAATTGATTCTGAAACAATATTGTATACAAAACAAATTGAAATGTCAAAAAATTATCGTAAACTATGCAATTTTCGGTATTCAGATGATCAAAATTGTATTGTAATGTTTTAAAATATTGTATTCTGAACAAGAAATTGAACTACTTGTTACGAAAACAATAATTTTTAAAATACTATCTAAATTGTGAATAATGGTAAATATAATTTTTATTACTTTAATTAGTGCCATTATTGACTTAGAAAAGACGAAATATGATATGTTGGGGTAATATATAGCCAATGTACTTACATATATGTGTTATTTATTTTTAAAAGAAGAAGAAAAAAGATACTAGGATTCAGTTATGTATATATTAATGATATTTACAAATATTTCTTCGTCAATCGTTATTCCTTTCACGGAATATAAAATTATTTGAAATAATTGTAGTTTAATTTCATACCATACGTTGGCACTACCGAGAATGATTATGTTATATCAAATAATTTTATATTCCGTAAAAGGAATAAGGATTTACTTAAAAATAATTGTATATTAATTAATATATACGTTTCTTTAATACTAGTATATTTTTTCTTCTTTTTAAAAAAATAAATAACAACTAATAATTACTACAAGTTATAAGGTTTTTATAAGGTTTTTTCAGGTTGATGACGTGTGTCCTCTGCCTAATCATTTCCACTATATATTGTTTTCAATATTGTATACGAAACAATATTGTTTTCAACACAAGTGTCACGAGAATAAGGCTGATAGTATGTCAATAATTTTTTTTAATACCACTTTTGATAATATTTGTTATTTTAAAATTGTAATTGTAAAAAAATTCAAAGATTGTAAACAATAATAACTTGATCAATTGTAAAAACAAATTATTTCATGTTTCAGGTGACACTAATATGTGAAACACGGGGAATAGAACATGCATTAGAAGTAAAAACTGCAATGGATGAGCTATACCAAAATATAGACTATTCTTATTTCCCTAATGCATGCACTGCAAGAATTATTGGAATATAAATAAAAAAGTGTAGTCATTAAAACTAAACTTGTGTTAAAAAATAAACATTAAATACCATGACACTACAAACCAAACTACAGAATTTAACTAAATATTAATCATTGTCATAGTTAGTAAGAAATAGAAAAATATTGATAGCCTTCAACATTTATTTATGTTTAGTAATAACAAAATAGAAAATAATTCAGATGAGAAACAACCTACATTGGAAGGGGAGTTATGGTCATTTATTTCATTTATTCCGTAACGGATGTTGCTGCTTGGTCCATGAAAGTTGCGAGTTTAACATCTCTAGTACTCAAACCATTTACATCGTGGGATGACAAAGTGACTTGAACTTTGTTGTATACGTTAAACCACTCAGGATGGTGATCCATTTTTTCAGCCATTAATGCGGTACGAGACATAAAACCAAAGGCCTACAGAAGATACATCTATTACAATTAAAACAGGAAGAATACACAAAACACAAACACATATACACTACCCAACACATAAAAATAAAGATATAGAGGAAGCCTATTTTATTACTACAGAAAATTCCAAATATAGTCAGAAAAATTTACTCTGTCGGGTCCAGCAACAAACAAAACTGTTTGCTTTATAATATTGGATACAACGGGCCATAATTTGCGTCGCTCTATTTATACATTTTTATTTTATAAGTGAAATATAAAATTGTTTTTAAATATTTTATTGTTTCTAGTTTCTTTACAATTTTAAAAATATGATGTATATGATTTATTCATTTAAATACTTAAAATTAAATTTACTGCGTGCCCGTGCGATGAGGCCAGGCAAACGCCCGCACGGTACAAATATGTCATCATTATTACTGAAATCTGTGTACAAAGCATATTGGCACACCCAGAAATGGGTAATATGCCGTTATGATATATTTATTTTATTTATTTAAATACCTACATTCCTACATATTTACTTATGCTGGTAACTGTATTAAGTTCCTTTCCATATAATTATTGTTCTATTTACTATTTTCTTTTTAAAACGTAGGAATATAGGTAAGTATATAAATAAATAAATAAATAAAATAAATATATCGTCACGGCATATTACCCATTGCTGGGTGTGCCAATCTGCTTTGTATACAGATTTCGTTAACGATAATGACATATTTGTACCGTGAGAACGTTTACTAGACTTAACTTCACGGGCACTCATTGCTGGCGTGGTGAGTGCACACACAGGTCATTTTCGTGCCATTTAAAATTCGAAATATTTAGCGTTGATCAGGATCGAACCTGGTATTTAAATTTAATTTTAAGTATTTACAGGAATAAACGAGAGGTATTGTATTGACTACATCAGATTTTTTTTTGGTTTTCAGAAATTATTAATAAACGTCAATCTAATTTATTGAAAATACATCCCGTATTCTTCGTATTATTTCCACCCACTACAATAATTGTTTATAATAATAAGTTCCTTATTCGAATATACATTCATAATTTATTTTTTACAATATGAATAAAATAATATTGTGTAGTAGAATGAATGGTGCACATAAGAAATTATTTCATAATTACGATATTTATAGTTTCATTGATGGACCCGACAGAGTTTTCCATAGTATAATAAATTGTGTGTTAGTTTGAATATAGAATTGTGGAATTTCCCAACCACAGAAATTATGATCAGATTCGTATGAGATAGTGAACCGTTCAAAATGTATTATAATTAGCAAAAATACTTGTCGGTAGGATATTAAATAAATAATTATATAATAATGAAATAAATATTTTTTTCTATATGATAGAAAATTTTCCAGTTTAGTTTAACTTATTAAAAGTAAATAATAATAAATGTTTCATACCTGATTAAAATTCTTGAATAAATATTCTTTGTAAATAGCATCTCTATTGTTGACCATTGACCAGCCATTACCAATAAGAGGTTCAACACTTTGTTTTCGTTGTTCTTCAGTTAATTTTCCTGCCTAAATATCATTATTATTAATACTGATTACAACGATTTACATTCAAATATTATTCATAAACATAGCATAAATATTCTTAAAGGAAACATTATATTAATAATTATGAAACTACAGCATTTATATTAACAAAAAAGTAAAACTTGAAGTTCACATTAGCTCTATTGTACACCTGTTGCAGGTAACAATAAATCAATACCAACAATCCATAATACTATAAAACAATTAAATAATTTAATAAAGAACATACCATTTTGCGTTTTTCTGCTCTAGTTTGACACGTTGGAGATGTTAATGTTAAATAACGTTTATCTGAATAGTGAAAGTTCTCCGGAATACTGTGCAATCGCGGCCGCACAGAAACAACTCGGCTCACTAATGAACTCATTCTGGAGTACAGTCTAACAAACGTGTTTTTTTATTAAAAATACTTTACATTTATAATTGCACAATGACAAGTGAGTAAACCAGATATTTAATCAATTTGAAGTATTATTCCATCAATATGTTGTGTATTAGAAACGTAAATGAACTGCTATAATTAACCTAACCTTACTTGATATTTGATAGCGACAATCAAGTGTTTTTTTGAGATAAACAGTATTTTTTTCCGTTAAACATTTAAATTTACTTAAAAAATGCGTAATATATATTTATATATACTTGTGTATTTAAATTTTAGACATCTTACAAAATGTTAGAGGTGCACATTATTTTCAAATATCTTCTCAAGGTAACGTGTATACACTTACAAATCTGCAACTAGCAAATGGCACGAATAAAATATTAGCGGCTTCTTTAAAACGAGAAGTATATTGTTTTGAATACTCAGACAACTACACAGATTTATTAGTACCAACTACGAAAGAAGTTTTGTTTACATATATACCTGGTAATTAAATTAAATTGTTGTTAATAACACATTATTAGCAAAATATTTTATTTAGGAATGGTGGAAATAATTTCAATAGATGCATTTAATAAATCAACTACGGAAAATGATTTCGTGATCGGAATAACTATTACAAAGGTATAATATATTATAATTTAAAATAAATACATTTTTCATTATAATTATATAGATTGGTAATGAACAAACTCGAGAAAATTACCTGAATATTTATTCAGCGTGGGAAGCAAGTCAAGATTTTAATTTGGAAAGTATATCACAGAATTGTTTAAACGTAGAATTATCGTTTATACCGTACCAGTTATATCACACATCACTACTAACTTGGGACAATGATACTATTACGAAAAACGAAGTAATAAAAACGAATATAAAATTATTTATTGCTTTACAACCCATTTTAAATTATAGATTGTGTGGATGTTATCAGGCAGCGATGAAAAAATACATGTATATCGAGAATACACAATAAATCACTGTTACAAGGAGATTGATTTAAAGGACTGCTTTCCAGAATTTATGAACGCCCCTAGCATTGTTATGTGGATGGATATACGCTATTTCGACAATAATTCTAAGTATAACATTATATTATACTCTGAGGAGCGATTCAAAAACTACGCGCCTAAAAAGAAGCTTGTGATTGGCTGACGGCATCAAATTTACATAGATGCCAGTAAAAACAAAACAAAAAATACAAAGGCGTGTAGTTTTTGAATTAAAAAACTAAAAAAACACTAATTCAATAGATTGTGTGTTAAGGAAAAGTTAGCAAGTGTGGAGAATAAGATATGAATGGAAAGGAGACATTTGTGTAAATGAAAAAAAATATGGTATCTTGCAGGCCCGGACTGGTCGTTGGGAATTTGGTAGAATTCCCGGTTAACCAGTTCGTTTCAGGGTCGATTTTAACAGGAACATCATTTTTCCGTAATTATTTTTAAAGAAAAAGGCCGTTTGTGTAATTTCCCGGTAAAATCCCAGTCCGGTCCTAGTCTCATAACTTGTAACGAATGATTTCGTATATGAAGAATGTTGAAGAGTAATTAATAACCTTCTTATATTTACGAAAAAAAAAAAGAATTCTTGCATCTAACAAATTAAATATTGATACATATTTATACTAGTATATTTCTTTTATTTTCGATCATATATATATTTCATCACGGCATATTATCCATTGCTGGGTGTGCCAATCTGCTGTGTACACAGATATCAGTAATGATGGAATATTTGTACCGTGCGGACGCTTACCAGGCGTCACCTCACGGGCACTCATTGCTGGCGTGGAGTGTGCGCCACAGGGGGTCACTTTTGTGCTATTAAAATTCGATGTAACTTTTGGCGTCGGTCGGGATCGAACCCGGATCCGTGATGATGATTCATTTGGAATTGAAACGTCGGAATGTTAAGTAGATGAAATCTTAATAATCATTTTTCACCAAGATTGCAACTCCAATTATTTTTCTTTAACCTTTAATAATTTTGTTTCCATTTATAGACGATTATCTGCATATGGATGCGAATGCGGGTACATTTATCTAGCTATAGTTGATACCAAAACACTAGAAATAATAAATTTATATTCAGTAAGATTTGAAAATACAATTGCGTCAGTAAAAGTATTTATGGATACTCCTGATTTACCAAATAATTCATTGTGCAAACAAACTGATAATACATCTAATTATCATCTTTTAGTTACAAATACAATATTACCATCCGTCGTATTTTTGTAAGTTAGAACTTATAGTAATCAATAAATATTACACTAAATATTTTTTGTAGAAATATTCTAGAAAACGGGCTTTCAGATATGCAAGTTTTAGAAGACAGCGATGAATTTAACGTAACTTCTTGCGCTTGTATAGCTGACATAGATTTGGACGGAAGGAACGAAATATTATTAGGGAAATATGGGGAAGAATTATTATGTTATAAGTTCCATGAAACAGACGGCTGGCAGATCGAAGGTATTAAAAGTTTTCCAAATCCGATATATGCCCTGTTGTATGCCGATGTAACTGGAGATGGAATAAAAGAATTAATTGTTTTGACTTTACGAGGTGTACATATCATTCAGGTAAATTATTTAAAAAATAATAATATGTTAGTTATTTTGTTTGTTGTAGCATGATCCAGAAGATGTACAGAAAAAAATAGAGAACAAACTAAAAATGTTGAATTTAAACAGTGAATTATAATATACATTAAAAATTTATTCACAATATATAATTATGATAGTTTACAATGAATTAAATGATACAAACAAAAAATATTTTATGATGTATAACTTATTTCTACAATATGGAGGGTTTTTTTATGTTTCGCAAACTTATAAATTACTTAATTTATTTTGCGTATATACTTTTATTTAATAGCACTTTAACAGTTGATTTTTTATAATTAGTGAACCTTGCATGCTTGACAATAAATTGAGCTATACTTATAGTAAACATACCTAAGTAATTGGATTTATAAAGTATTGAAAGACTATAAAATACAAACCATTATAAGAAATTAGAAAAATTATATCGTTTTGAATATTTCAAGCAGAAAAACTATTATTATTTTTGTATATTATTTGCAATATATGACTTATTAAGTTATAACTAATTTTATTTATCAGATCTTAAAAAATAGATTTTGTTTGTTGCCTCCCATTTGCCGGCGAAAAAACTGTTATAGCATTATTAAATATGTTTCTCCAGAACATTCGATTTTTATAAATATACACTATAAAATGCGCAAGATTTAGCATAAGACTATATTACAGTATAGTTGTGCCCAGCTACATCTATATAATTTTGCATTTGTTTATTTGATTTGTAAGTTGAACCATCAAATTTTCATAATTTGATTTAATAATATTTAAGTATAGGCCATGGAAAATAAGCAATATGACATCTGGTTATATTTTGCAGAACTATAGTTAATGGGGTGCCATTTTCTTGATTGTATAAATACAATTAGTAAATGTCAAATTATCCCGTTAACATTAGTTCCTTTAAAAGCCACTTTGGCGCTACGATCTTATTTCCCATCGCTTATATCGTGCATTTTGTATCATTTTTCATGGTGACAAAATATAAAGAAATTATTTGTAAACATATATTTTTCAATTTGTATATAAATGTATAAAAAATTATATTTAAATAAAAGTTTTCCAATAAATGTTGGTTTTTATTAATTTTATTCATTTTTTGTGTCAAATAAGTTGGTACACATCATCGAAAGTCCAGTACCAAGAATATTTTGTTCATTTTGAAAAAAAAAAGCAAAGTTAAACACTCATAATTATAGCAGTGTGATTCGCAATTTAAATGATCGAAGTGATCATTTCTCATTTTGTGATCAATGAACAACCTTTCCCTTCTGAACTATCCTTTTTGAAGGATTACACGGATTCATTTCAGAGCAAATTTAAAAATGGCTAGACATTCGAGCGTAGAAATTTATCAATGTGGGGTTTATTTCATTAAAGAAAATATGTTACATAGATTTAAGTAAGCATACTTCCTTACCAAGAACATCAGTTGATTTTGAGTATAAAAATATGTAATAACAGTAATTCAAACTCCTAAAAACTCGTAAGTACCATGTTTTAATACAATATGAATATGTGTATCAAAAGTTTGGTTAGCAGCACACAGAATGTGTTAAAAAAATTCATTATATTCATATAAATATAAGCTCGTGATATGATTAATAATCAAAAATATTGCTCGTGAAACCGTTATTTCTTGACATTGTGTCATCTTATTTTTCACATATTTGGTTATACATTTGCTAACAAACTTACCAGTTGACTTATTTTTGAATGCTTTTATTGTTATATATTTTTATAATAATAAAATAACAGTAGTATCTTATGTACCTTCATAAAAACTGAGCAAACGACACTATTGAATTTGTCATAATGGGCGGAGCAAAATCTGAATTCATACAATTCGTGGATGACCTTGATCGGACATCTTTCAAAAAATTTACAGTACCTACATTAGTTTAAATGCTGTAACAGTATTTCTTTCACATTTTCCGAATATTAAAACCATATCAATCACTTTAGCCATAATTATTATAACGAATAATTTATTGCCATTGTTTATTGTTACATTAAATAATAAAATGAATGTAGGTAAGTACTTTTTTTTTGTTTTTAACGTTATAAATTGTTTCATATCTTGCTTCTTGTTTTATTTTATATGGAATTTTTATTATTATAAGTATTTTGAAAATAAAGGGTTGCCATTTTTAAATTACCGCTAAAACCGAAAGACAAAATTTTCAATAATATTAGCAGTGTTCCTTCGGGCTGTGATTCACAATCTAAATCATCAAAATGATCATAATTAAAAAGATGTATTTTTTTTCGTTTCTTATTCGTTATCCATACTTTCTCATTTTGTGATCACTAGATATCCTTTCTCTTCCGAATTATCCTTTTTTAGTGATCACACAGATTTCAGAGCAAATTTAAAAATGGCTAACGACAACAGGTTTTCGAGCGTAGAAATTTATCAATGTGGGGTTTGTTGCATCAAAGGAAATATGACTATGAAAGCAATCATACTTCATATGTTATCAAGAACATTTTTTTTACTTGTATATGATCCATTTTTATAATAAAATAAATTAGTTTGTATTGATCTGCATATATTTGACGCTAGATGGTGTTCATATTATCCAAGTTGTTTTTTTTGATATAATTTTTAAATCATGATTCAAAAGGATCACGATTAAACTAATCAGGATTCACAAAATCACAACCACAGTCCGAAAGAATTATTATTATGAGTTTAACATTTATTATTAACATTTTTTGTATCTTTAAAAATAAGCGAAATATTCTTGGTACCGGACATTCAACGATCACCCGGTATATTGAAATAATGCGCCTCAATCGCTAAAATACATATTTTGTTATTAAAAAATCTTACAGAACTCATTCAATTAAAATGATACAACCTTTTTAGTTTTAGTTCTGCTTATTGTTTTAAAACCGATGTTGTATCATTTTAATTGAATATTTTGTGTTCTAAAATAAGTACGGTTCCACGCCGAAAGAAATTAAAAATGCTGAGCCAACAACTTTGAAAGTTTCAACTTCTACAACGAGTTAGAAACGACTTGATAGTATTTTTACAAGTTTGCATTAATTTACAACAAAGCTGCTACCCATTTACACATTTCATCAGATGGTAAATCTTTACACAAATTCACAATCATACAAAATAAACTTTAAATAATTCGGTTACAAGTTATTTTTGTATAAATATGATCTTAAACTATACAGTCTTTCAAGTTACACACATTTGCACTTCTCATTTTATACGTCCGTAGTTACCCCTCCATATCCATGTTTCAAAGTGGTACTCGGTTTCTATAAATAATTTTGCAGAACTCTTATAAATAAATGTATTTAAATACAATTCTTTACTCTTTCCTTTTAAATATATACATTATGATCATTTCATTTTCAGTATTTTGTTATGTAATAAACAATATAGACCAAATTACGATTTCACAATATATTTTAAAATCTGTTTTGTAAAAATAAACACAATGTTGATTGAGATCTAAAAGTACATTAAAATCTAAAACAGTAAACACAAGACATACAGTCTACACTCTCTGTGACAGAATTTGTGATTTCTACATACAACACCTCGATGTTTTTATTTCAATACAAGCAACAATCTTATTCTATAAAATCTATATTTTTTTAGAATTTATCAGTGATCACATGTACGTATTTTTATTAATTTTTTTGTTAAAATTATTGTGTACTAGCGTATAATCTAATACAAATAAAATGACATCATAATTGTGAATGTAAAGTATTAAAATCTTTATAAACTTTCAGGTGCATTATAAATAAAGCTTTGGTACTTTCATAAATGTTTTTTTTTCTTTTCTTCTAAAATACATAAATAAAAACATTCACACACGCACACGGTCTTCTTAAAGGTATATTTGCTATAATTTAAAACTCCTAATTTTCACTTAATCAACGTTATCCTGGAAAATTAATCGGATGTATCCTGGTGTACCAGTCAATGGAGAAGCGCAAAATGGACAAACTGCATGGAAACCATTCGTGCCATGAGGGATGGATACGCTTGCCCAGTATCTGTACATATTATATTTATTTTAATCTATTCTAAAACTTGTTCGCTTATACCAAATAAAAATAGAAACGTATCTTTAAAATAAAGTGTTTTTACCTTCCGTCACCTTTAGGCAAAGAAGGTGTTGTCTTTGGTCAAAAAAATCAATGATGAGTTTTTAGTGAATAAGCACGTTTTAGGGTCCATATAATACGATTTTACCATTTTTACGATGATGTCTGTATGTATGTGTGTGTGTACGACAAATGTTTCGAATCGCATAATTTCAATACCACAATTCCAAAAATTATAATTTTTTCGTATTTCTCAAGTTTACATCCAGAAGAAGAGGTGATTAGATTTTGCTTATAGTTGGACAACAGGAAGTACCGTCATTTGAAGATTTTAACAGTTAAATATAATTTATTGACATTTAACGTTATTATAACTTAAAGAATATATTATTCTTTAGGTGAATTTGGGGCCTTAGTAATCCTCATGAATTTGTATAGCACTTTATTTGTTAAATTTACATGAATGCGACGTTTCGGATACTAACTGTATCCATCATCAGACAATTAAGAGATACAGGAAAACATTTTTAATACATTTGAAAATTGAACATTTGTTGTTAAAATTGAGAACTATGGATTAAATTTGCCAACATGGCCACCACATCGACAACAAAATTTGCCAACGGCTGCCCACTTCAACATCTTGACAATTATTATTATTGGCTTGTCAAGATGTTGAAGTGGGCAGCCGTTGGCAAATTTTGTTGTCGATGTGGTGGCCATGTTGGCAAATTTAATCCATAGTTCTCAATTTTAACAACAAATGTTCAATTTTCAAATGTATTAAAAATGTTTTCCTGTATCTCTTAATTGTCTGATGATGGATACAGTTAGTATCCGAAACGTCGCATTCATGTAAATTTAACAAATAAAGTGCTATACAAATTCATGAGGATTACTAAGGCCCCAAATTCACCTAAAGAAACCATATTAGGATCCTTCAACATTCAAGAAACAATATATTATTCTCTATACGATTTGATTACATTTTATACTTCATATTCAATAGATACACAGTTAAAGATTTTTAAAGAAATTAAATTTTATAAATCAGCCAGCTATGCTATACATGGAAACTGCTAATATATTCAGATAATTCAAATTAACAGATGTCAGTATTAATGAAAAGTAAATGAATGTGACAGAGATGAGGAATATATTGGAAGAATGAGTAGCTTAGTAAAAGACGCTAGAAAAAACTGAGGAAGACCAAAGATAAGATGGAAGGACTGTATTGCGAAAGACTTGAGAAAAAAGGAACTGAATGAGAACGACACGCAAAACAAAATTGAGTGGAAGAAGTAAATAAAATATGCAACTTCTAATGAATGGGAAAAGTTAAAGAAGAAGTCAGTGTCAAGTGCAATTTGCATAGTTTGTTTATGAAATAATTTTTCTGGAAATTTAAGATCTTTTACAAGAAAATTTATGTATGGAATTTGTAAATAATACACTGGATTGACGGAAGGCAATGTGCTGGCCACATCCGATTTTTTCAGTTATATAACTAAAGAAATAAAATATAAAAATACAATTTCAATTTATCTTCCGATAAGTAATTTGAATTAATTTAAATTCGGAAATGGTAGAACAAAAAATAAATACATAAATTACGACTTACTTGACTGTTTTTTCTGTAGCCATATGCCCACAAGGATTAAATGCAAAAGTAGGAGGTCCCGAATCAACATAAAACGCTGGTTCTAAACCCATACACACTTTTACTACAGGTCCAATCTGAAAAAAAATAATGATTGGTATTAATTCAAATTATTATTTCAATTTTTTTCTTTGAATTACTGACATATATAATATAATGGGGTCATTGACCATTAAATCTTTATCTAAGTTAAAAATTATTTGTGGTTATGGTCACAGAGTATATTAAAGAACGAATGAATGTCATTTTATTTTGTGAGAATCCAACCCTTCAAATAATTGGACCATTGCACAATATTTTAATATTTTTTTGTATATTATTTAGATGTGATCTAATAAATGTCATTTTTACTAAAATTGTTTATTACATATTGTAATAAAAGTAGATTTTTTTCAAATATGATATTTTGTTAATAAAGAATGTTTTGAATATTATTAAACTAACAGATAATAGAAAAATAGATCGTACCTCAAGACACATAGGACACGTTCGAGCTCCAGAGTTTTTATCCTGTCCCCAATCGTGGTGTCCTTGAACATGTCCACAGATCAAGTATACGTAGGGTTGTTGCTGGTTTTCATTCGGCGTTACTTTCCTAGGAATAACTAGAGTATTTAAGCCAACAGGACACTGTGGTCTGCCAGCGTTTATTTCATCTATTTCGTGTTCTAAATCCCGTTTGCTCTGAAAATAAATAAAATTGTTAATGTGCGGTAAAGGGTAACATTACCAAGTAGTAAAAAAAAACTTACCGGTGATTTTGCAAGTCCGTCTGCGGACCGCCATAGTAAAGTGGCTCCACACAAATCAATTAGTGTTCCATCTTGTAGCACATTTGTTTCATCTTCAACCTAAACAATAAAAAGTGTCATTTTTGAAAACTTAAAAGTTTCCTATAGCTATAAAACTAAAGAAAAAGATGTCAGTGTAAAGTGCAATTTACATAGTTTGTTTATGAATTAATTTTATTAGAAACTTAGAATCTTTTGCAAGAAAATTTATGTACGGAATTTATACATAACACACAGGACAGACGGAGGGTATTGTGCTGGCCACATTGATTTTTTTTGTCAAAATTAAATATTAATGGTCTTTCTTATTACTTGGCTTAAACTTTCTTTTCATGAATAAACATTATCTTAACTCACTTGGTGTATAAATATCTATTATCATGGATACATTTTACCATCTGACAAAAATATAAATAATTAATTAATTACAAATCAATATAATCAAATCAATAATTACATGTCATATGAAAATTTTACCATTGTATTTCCTATGGTCCGCGAAAAAAAATTACCTTCCCGGAATATATAAAATTTCAAAACGATAAAATTAAAATAATCATTATCATTTTTGTCCGGACGTCTGGTCACTGTAAATAGTAACATAATGCTCACCAGAACGCCTTTCTGTTGCGCCGATCGGGATTCCCTTAGCGAGAAGATACCGCCACCAACGGACGTCTCTCGCCAGTGGCCGCATTTGGCGTTGCCGCCACAAAACAGTCCACGCGGGTGCATGATCAGTACACCGTTCGTCGTCACTCCGTCGATCTCTCGATTTTCTTGCCAGTTTGCCTTCTCCTGTAACAAAAGTCTGAATGTTACTACATGCCACATTTCTTATACTTATACTAAGAAGAGATATCAGGGTATTCTGTTACTTTTTACCTCTCGCTAAGAGAGGTATTGGATTTATGCTAAAAATCGCATATCTGCATTTTATTGAATAAGCACGTTTTAATGTCCCTAGAATACGATTTTAACATTTTTACGATGATGTCTGTGTGTGTGTGTGTGTGTGTGTGTTAGGATGTTGGAGGTACGATTTCTCAAATTCTATACAATTAAAGACCTGTTTCTGTCAATTGGTCTAATCGTGACAAGCGTCTGTATTGATCTACCTAGCGTTAAATTGGTAATGGATCAAAACGAAGTTCGTGCGGTGATCAAGATTTTTCATTTGAAAGGAGAGACGGCAACGGAAATCAAAACCAGATTGGATGTTGTCCGTAGGAATGCTTCACCTTCCTTTTCCACTGTGAGTTTCTGGGTTTCGGAATTTAAGAGTGGCTGGACACACACCTGTGACGAACCACGTTCAGGTTGACCAAAATCGCCTACCACATCGGAAATTGTGGATAAAGTCCACGATACGGTTCTGGAAGATCGCCAAATGAAAGAGCGTGAGATTAAGGAAGTCATAGGGATCTTTTATGAAAGTGTTGTTTATATTTTACACAATGACCTGGGCATGAGAAAAATGTGCGCCAGATTGGTGCCGCAATTGCTCAGTTCGGAGCAAAAACGTATTCGAGCCCGAACTTCAGCCGAAAATTTGGAGTTGTTTAAGAAAAATGGACATGGTGAGTCGGCCTCGAAGAAAGCGAAGTTAATAAAGGAATTTTGCTAATTGATTATCTTGGTTGGCTGGACAATGCTACGCCACACTTTTAGACCAGATGAAAGCAGTAATTCAAGAAAAACGCCCGGGAATGGCAATGTAAAAGATCTTGTTTCACCATGACAATGCGCCAGCTTATTCAAATCGAATTGTTCAACAAAAATTGAACGAACTGAGGTTTGAAGTCGTCCCCTATCCACCGTACTTTTTGGCTTTCTACGATTTCCATCTTTTCCCAAAACTCATAATGTTCAACGCTGGAAAGATATTACGATCCAACGAAGAAACCATCGATGCAGTAAATGCTTATTTTAATGACCTCAAAGAAATCCAGTTTCGGGAGGGAATCAAAAAATTGGAACACGCTGGACTAAGTTTGCTGACATCTGAGGGGACTATATAGAAAAATAAAATGTTTTCAATCCACTCTCGTATGTTAAATAGAAATATTTTAATTTAAAAGTCTGGGCCTCAATTTTCTAATTGGTAATAGGATCCGGAGTATCAATATCTAAGAAAGTAGGTAGTTTTTTTTTGAAGAACGATGTTTTATGTAAATGCTACATTTGCGAGTAACATGATAGCAGGAGTAAATAGGATCATGATTGTTTGACACAGATACAAATTCAGTGAAATATGAAACTGGTACGGTACGAGTACCGTACAGCTTAATCATGTCAATTACAACTACAAATTATATATGAAATGAGCAGCTATTACCGTGTACTCATAAATTAAACAAGATATAAATTTTATGCATCAAATTATGATTTAAATATAGTGCACACATAATTTTAGTATTTGGGACTAACTATTTAATTATTTTTTTGCACGATCAGGTTTTTTTAAAATTTTACCGATAGGGTTTCCAAGGCAGTAAGTTGTGTTTACAAATTACTGATCAGTAAGTGATGTGGTACTGATAGGTAAGTGATGTGACTGACCGGTAAGTAATGTGACTACCTACCGATCTGGAGGCGGTGAAAATTACATAAATAAAAAATAAATGTACAATTTTTAAAGCTTTAACGATAACAAAACAACGATCACAGATTACTTAAAAATGACAACTAATTTTTTGTTAAAATGTCAAAATAATTTTAAAATAATTCTAAACTTTAATTTGTTATTATTGGGACGATCGTGCAAAAAATATAATAAGCATTGCGGGCATTAAGTGCTTCTTACCGGTATCGGATGTATTGGAGATCTCAACTTCGTTTGGATCTCCAGACTAATCCTCAACCGGTAAGGTGCACTTACTGCTCTTAATACTTAAATAACTATATCCACGACTGTCAAATAATATATCCATAATTCAACCGTTTTTTATCAATTAATGACCTTAGTCACTGTTGCTAATTAAATAATATTGACAGTTCGATGGAATAATATTATTCAATCGTCAAATTCAAATCTTACCGTTCAAAGAGTACAAACAAATTACTTTTAATAAGTATTTTTTTCCTCATAAAAACCCAAAATTATACTAGTTTTCTCATTTTTTATAGTTTTCTTCTTACGCTTAAAATGTAGCTGAATTGTCGGTTTAAAATTTTCTGCTAAATGCATAATTTTGTTATAACAAATACCTAGCGATCAACGCTAACTATGTTTATGTTTGTAAACAAACAATTTTCTAAAATTTGTTAAGTTATTTCTGATTTTATAATAGTACAGTATGTTATTATTTAACAGTTGTGGATAAAGTATAGTATTCTATCGCATGTAATGGCTATTACTCACTCGAATGATTTACTTCATTCTCATGAACATTACCTACATGCTCATTGAATAATATACTATTATTCGATGAATTATTCAGTTACTATGTATAATTTTTGGATAGAAAACTCTGTTATTTATTTATTATCCCAATTATAAAATTTATGACAGAAAAGCTGTAAAATAATTGACATTGTTTTATTAATTTAATAATTTATGTCTGACATTATACAATAAAAGGAGAGATACATTATTCTTTCATACTCTCAAGTTCACATTTGAATCGTCGACAAATTATGCAGCACTCTATAGTTTGTCGTACTAGAACAGATTAAGTTCCCATTTATCTTGCATCTGGAGTGGAATTCAAATGCTTTCACTATCCGGCTAATCAGGTCACGGCTGTATCATTATATCGACCGGCGCAGGAATATTATACACCGCGGTCAATATCGGTCGGAATCAATAACAGGAACGAGAAAGAGAAGACTTGCTTGTCGACACGACAGAGCGACAGCCTGTGTTGCTACGAACAGATTGATTTACTGCTGATTCGTGCGTGGATAACTTTCTAAGATGAATCGATCCAGAAAGCTTCGATCTAACCAAAGTAATGATGTTATTCTACTGTACTACAATGTAAATACAAATAAACAAGAGAAAAGGTATTTTTATTGACCTTCAAGATAATATTAATTTTAAACAATTTTTTTGATCATACTAGCCCAACCCCCGAATGTATTCGTGCCCTCTGAAATCAATATATTAACAGCAATAAAAATAAATTTTTAGGTGACAGTAGTTAAGATTATATTTGGGCATTTTTTAATTTCATGTATTAATAAGGTGTAAGTACTGGATTTAAATACAATGTTATTAACTAAATTTCACATTTAAACAATTATCTACGGGCAAATATATGACAAAAGACAAGTCCCAAAATTTTTCTTTTCGACACTAAATAATACAATGTTTATGCTAGTATTATCTATAAAACTTAGGGTATAGGTAACTGACAATATACTCAATTAATTGCTATCTTAAATTTTATTACTTTAATAAAAATTATTTGCGAATTATTAACGACGAAAATATTTGTCATATGCAGACAATGGTTTATTTGCAAATAAATGATTATTAAACTTAAGAAATTTTATTTAAAGCACTGTATTTAAGTTCTATACACTCTATTGATACACCATATGAAAATTTGTTGAATTGGAGTAATATTCATAGCATCCAGAAGTTTATTTATTCTTGTTTTTAATATAATTGTAGGTGGTTCTTTAATAAATAAATATCACTTTGCAAAAAATTTTACTAAAAAAATAAAATTTAATATAGTACTTAATTGAATATATTGTCAGTTTCCTTTACCCTCAGTTTTATAAATAATACTAACACAAATATTGTATTATTTATTGTTGGAACTAAAAAAAATTCCACGTGTCTGTTGTCATATATTTGCCCGTAGATTATTGTTTAAATGATAAATTTAGGTAATAAAACATATTTAAATCCAGTACAGTTTATTAATACATAAAATAAAAAAATGCCCAAATGTAGTTTTTAACTATTGTAACCTAAAAATTGTTTTCTTCTTGCTGTTAATATATTTTTTTCAGGGGGTACGAATATGGTTAGGCTCGTATAACGTTTTTTTTTTCTAAATCAGTAATAATAAAAATAAAAAATCTTTTAATGAAGAGATAATCAGAGGGATATAGACCCTCTTGAAGATTCTAGATTATTTATAAGCCTTTAATAAATATGTACATATACCCTGATTATTAAAGTAAAATTGAATTATAATTACATTTTGTATTCGATATTTTCATTATTGTAATCAAATTTTCTTTATTGTAATTAGTAATAGGTAATCAAGTTTTTATTGACCATAAATTATATAAACTAAACAAATAATATAAACAAACTACAGGAATGTAATTTATGGGGAAAACTTATATTTTTAAATAATCATCATTTATCAAGAGAGCCATGATTTCAAGTTTTATTCGTAAAGGTACCGATAATGAAATACTTTTTGTACACATGACAGTTACTATAGCTGTCATTCTGACACGGATCCTCATATCTGCTTGCCAAGGCCAACAAAGTCGCGCCCTATAAGTAACGAATTTAACATTATTTCTTGTACACACAAATAATTGAAATTGTATCTCTTCTTTCGTTCTATGAGAAATTTGTCCTACTATTCTAATATGTTTAAAATTCTTCAAATTCATTGACTGTATTAGCGGTATTTCTTAAGGATATTTACAAACATTTAAATATCTCAACTGTTTTTTGGGCAACGAGATTTGTTACAACACATTATTCTATATTATTATACATTATATCTCCAAATCTATAGGATATAATAAAAAATTAAATGTGTCAGATTGAGAATTTAATTATCTTTATTATTTTTAGTAACAAATTTTCAAAAAATAATATTTAGATTTTTTTAGAAACTACCACTTCCGGTTGTTCAATTGTTACCAGAATATATTCATTCCCATTACTGTTAGATTGAGAAATCCGTAGTTACACAGGTCTTTAGTCTTATAGAAGTATTGACATTTTTTTGTGGGATACTTTGTATAAGAAATTAATACCAAGTATTAGTATTGAGTAATAAAAAAAACTATATACATGGTAAACACATGTAAGTAATTCCATGTCATATATGGTATCCTGCTGTTTAGAAACATTATGTATCGATCTAGTACTTGCTCTTGGTAACCAACTGAGTGATTGATTTCTTGATGATTTTCTACACGGCATATTTCTCAGAGGAAATCTGAATTGATCAATGGATGTACATTATACGCTTCACCACCTATGTCAGTATAAATCATATCATACTTCAACCACAAAAAATCCGTTATTTAAAAATAAAATAATACCATATTTATTTTTATTGTAATTGAATTACGCGTTTTGATAAGAAAGAAAATAATCAAATAAGTTTTTCTCGGGTTGATTTTCCATATCATATGTCCTAAGTCCTAACAGTAAAATAAAGTACACAATTTCATAGGTCAGGTTTTTAAAATTGGTCGAGTCAGTAAACGAGTTAATTCGGTCATTTATTTTTAATTTCTTTTCCCAATTACATTCCATATGTATGAAATTGGCGAATTCCCTGGCGATTACATTGCAAGGGTAATGAGCACAGCTGGGAAGTAGCGAATAACGTAATTCCGGAGGTGCATTGCATAGGGCAGGATACGGAACCAGCTGGCTGCGTGGCGAACCGGAACCTGACTACAACGAGGGCGGCTCCTGTGTCCCTATGTTGTGTGCACGCGTGACGTATGTTCTTCGTCTGACAACACACGCCGACCTATTTCGTGTCTTGCGAAGACGGTGGTGTTTATTTATACTGATACTATCGTTAATTAAACTTAGTAGATTGTAGACATTCTTCAACATAAAATAAAAATATATTTTTAATTAAATTCTCAGCAGCTTCACCCAAAGTATCTCGAAAAATGTATTTTTATTCATATATTGAATATGAAATATAAAATGCAATTAAATCGTATAGAGAATAATATATTCTTTAAGTTATAATAATGTTAAATGTCAATAAAAGATATTTAACTGCGTTTATTTCAAGAAAAACTGTTATATCTTCAAACGAGGGTACGTCCGGTATAACCCAAATCTAAACACCTCTCCTTTTAAAAGGAATACGAAAAAATTATAATTTTTGGAATATATTTAAATCATTTGCATACAATAAGAAATCATAGTTATGAAAATAATTAGATATACAAAAATAAGAGACCTAAATGCGACCCTTGAGGTACACAAGAAGCTATTATGATAATTAAAGATTTGAAACCATTAACATATACTAACTGAGAACGATTTTTTATATGTATGAATCAATCCACCGTAAAAGGGAACCGTTAACGCCGTAAGATAGCTTTTTACCTTCCGTCACCTTTAGGTAAGGAAGGTATTGTCTTTGGTCAAAAAATTCAATAATGAGTGTTTACTGAATAAGCATGTTTTAGGGTCCCTATAATACGATGATGTCTGTATGTATGTATGTGTGTCTGTGTGTGTGTGTGTGACAAAAGTTCCGGATCCCATAACTTACCACGATTCCAAAAATTATAATTTTTTCGTATTCGTCAAGTTTACATCCAGAACAACAAATGATTAGATTTTGGTTATAATTGGTGAACCGGAAGTACCCTTATTTGAAGATTTAACAGTTAAATTTGATTTATTGACATTTAACGTTATTATAACTTAAAGAATACATTATTTTCTATAAGTTTTGATTACATTTTATACTGCATATTCAATAGATACATAGTTAAAGAATTTTAAAGAAATTAAATTTTATAATTCAGCCAGCTATGCTAAACATGGAAACTACTACTATATTCATATAATTCAAATTGACAGATGTCAGTATCAATAAAAATAAATTAATGTGGCAGAGATGAGGATGCTGAAGTAGATGTAGGGGAACGCGCGAAAAGATACGGTAAGAAAATAACTCTAGTGTTACAAGTTTCTAGAAAGATACAAGAAAGACGATTACATTGATTTGAATATATCATGAGGAAAAATGAAGAATTATATTGGAACAAGATTGAATAGTTTACTAATAGGAGGTTGAAGAAACAGAGGAAGACCAAAATAAGATGGATGGACTGTATTGTAGAAGACTTGAGAGAAAAGGATCTAAATGAGAACGACACGCAAAAATAGCGACCCATAACGAATGGGAAAAGCTAAAGAAGAAGAAGATGTCAGTGTTAAGTGCAATTTGTTTATGAAATAATTTTACTGGAAATTTCGAATCTTTTGCAAAAAATTATGTATGGAATTTATACATTGTATACAGGATTGACGGAAGGTATTGTGCTGGCCACAACAGATTTTTTATGTTAGGTTAACAAAATGAAATAAATGTTAAAATACATATTTTGGAATTTATTAAATAAAAATATTATCACGGCATATTACCCATTGCTGGGTGTGTATACAGGCATCGGTAATGATGAAATAATGATATTATTATTTATACTTCACAGGCCGTAATACTAACTTGATAATGCGCGAAATTCAAAAATTCTCGTTACTTTTTGATATCAAATTATTACTTGTTGAACTATTTCAATTAGTAGAAGCGTAGTATAAATAGCGATAATTTAATAGTATGTACTTATAACCTCAGAAATGCAATTTCCATTACCTGACATCCTGACAATAAACTTTGTTGAATGTAATCCTATTTATTAATTGAATTGAAACTCCTGCTATGTAGATAGTGAATATCAGTGGTAGATAGTTAGGCCAGCCTGGCGCGGTGGTATTTGTGGACCTTGTTATCGTGATTAGATCTAGGCCGAGATTTATGTTGCTCTTCCACAGTATATTGAATCTGGACTAATTGGTCAATTAATTAGAGTGAAATGATGAAATTTATATTCTGTACGCACTTTCTTGTTCATTTTCCGCGCCAGCACATTACCGTATATTGTAAATGCACTGATTTTAATTAACGTGCAAAATGTATATTAAATTAAAATTTGTCGCAAATGGTTTCATTAGCAATATATCAAATTAAAGTACTACATTCAACTTTACGATGACATTGCTTTTTTATAAATGGAAATTTACTACATATAAGCGCCACTTTTTACATGCATTACAGGCATAATTTGTAATGGAATTTGCACAAAACACATGACTGCTCGCGCCCTATAAGTAAAGAATTTAAAATTGCTTGTCCATACAAATAATTGAAATTGTATATCTTCTTTCATTCTATGAGGAATTTTGTCCTACTCTTCTAACATGTTCAAAATTTTTCAAATTCATTGACGGTATTAGCGGTATTTCTTAAGGATATATGTAATATTAACATACCTATAATTTAAATACATATTTAATTAATAATAATTAATAATATATATTAAATGTACTCGTACTTCCCAGAAAAACCTGATATTTAACACTAACTTTTTACATTTATCTGTCAATCGCAAACATTTAAATATCTCAACTGTTTTTTGGGCAACGAGATATATACAACGATTATTCTATATTACTTATCTCCAAACCTATACGAGATATAATAAAAATTTTGAATGTGTCAGATAGAGAATTTAATTTTCTTTAATATTACCAAGAAGAGAAGAAGGGCATATTTGAATGCGATTATGAGTTTGGCCGAGGCAAAAGAAGTCTGCTTCGATAGGAATGTGTGGCGAAGGATGATTGGTTCCTAACTATTATTGTGATCCGGATGCGGTATTTCGCTACCGACAATCGGTCACTTTAATATGTTTAAGAGTAAAGATTTGTTGTATGATGTTGATATAATTAAAAAATAAATACCGAAAGAGACTCGTGGATATCAGTAATTTATATTATGGAAGGGGGTTTCCATCTGTAGTCACAAATGTCACTATTCAAGTGAATTGCAAGCGAAGACAATTTTAAATGTATCTATATTTGCCGGGCAATGATTCCACATGTCTACTTTTACTGTAACATATATAGGTACATATGTATGATTCCATCAAAGAAATAAAATAGAAAAGCCGTGACATTTGATACACAAAAGCAACCAATATAACCACAAAATGAACGTTCTTTTGTTATATACGGTTTTCTGTAAGGAATAACAAGGAAAAAAAATCTAATATTTGATAAAAGGTTTGTATTATATAAAATAAATATAGATAACTTCAATACCGTGAACTCGATTCTAATATTATCTATATAATTAGCAAGGCTGTTCAAAAAACTTATTCAATTAGGCGAATAATTCTTAACGCGTGATCAGGGCCGGATTAACCATTTTAGAGGCCCCAAGCTGAAGTACGTCTGAGGCCTCAGCCCCCTCCCCCCTATACTTTCAAAAAGTAACAATCCAACAGTGATAAAAATATGAAAAGTACATAAAAATGACATAAAAAGATGCAAACCAAAGTCCAGTATCATTTCACATTTGGAAGTTATTTAAATAAAAAATCTTATGGGACCAACATAATACCTCCCGCCATGTAATTTTTATTAATTTAAATACATATACCTATGGGGTCTCGTGGCCGCGTGCCTGAGTGTCTGGTCGCTTATCTGGGGAACCGGATTCAAGTCCTACCAATACTAAATATTTCGAATTTTAAATGACACAAGATTAACCCCTGTGGTGCACTCTCCACGACAGCAGTGAGTGCCCGTGAGGTGACGCTTGGTAAACGCTCGCACGATACAAATATGTCATTATCAAATCTGTGTACAAAGCAGATTAGCACACCCAGCAATGGGTAATATGCCGTGCTGATATATATTTTATTATTATTATTTAAATACATACCTGTATATTTACTAATACTGGAAACTATGTATATTAAATTCCTTTCGATATAACTATTGTTCTATTTACAATTTTCTTTTTAAAATGTTACTATTATTAATTTGAAATAATTATTTTTTTGACGGACATTTGTCTATCAGTTACATATACATTTTTATTTTTAGCATGATCCCTTATACCTCCCTTACCAAGGGTAGCGGGAGGTAAAAACTATAAACTTAATGATCTAATGCAAGACAACTTTTGTATTTTGTCGAATTTAATTGACTTTGTATCTGGTATAGTTCTCGAGATCCCCCTGCAGGCGCGTGTTTTGGGACACCTGTATATAACGCCCGTTTGACAAGGTTATAATTTTGTTAACAAATTTATTACCAAATTAGTTAAAAAAAGTTATAATAAATGTTTCATTGCAAACGAAAGTTTGACAAATATGATGCTCTCTATTCTATTCCATCACATTTTTCATTATAAATAATTATAACCGGGTTAAATTAAAATGTTTTTTTCTTTTTTCGAACGATTTGAGGCCCCAAGCTGTAGTTTATTTAGCTTAATTGTAAATCCGAACATGCACGTGGTGATTAATAACAAAAATCATCAAGAAATGAGCTAATCTATTGTGGTCTAATTTAATATTTGCGTGTAAGCAAAGTTGAAGAAAAGTATTCCTTGAATACAACCTGAGCAATTGTTAGGGTTTCAGACTCATATTTTCCGGTGGGCATTTCGCGTGATGTATGTTCGAATCGCGCTTGAAAGCTCCGTGTAACGAGAAACTATATTGCATTGCATCTTATGCTGTCTGGTCGTTGGACTCGAAATCGTTTCCAGTGGTCTAAAGAAGGTGTAATTACTTTTTATAATTGATAGATATCAGCCCATGAAAATATTAATAAGATCCACCATAATAAATAAATAAAAATCTGTTGTGGCCAGCACAATACCTCTCGCCACTTTCGTTTTTGGTTACATAAGGAATTTAGGAATTATGTACATATATGTCAAATGTCAGAATTTTTTTTATTAAAAATTTCAAGAATTTCTAAATTCACGTAGTTAATTTGTCACCAGGAGTGTGACTACTCGGGCTCTATTGTATTTAACATTTCTTGTATACCTACAATCTACACAAAAAATTCTACTTAAATCTATTCTTTATATTTAGATATTTTAATTTTAAATTAATTCTATGAAGAAATTTTGTCCTCTTCTAATTTTTCGAAATGTTTCCAGTTCATTGTCGGGAATGACACTATTTTTGGAGGAACTATTAATACTATGAGAAATAATATAATGTATGTACTTCCCAGAAATTTTTTTTAGTAATGTCTCTGGATTTTTGACTGACATTTATCTGTCAGTTACAAACATTTTAATTTTTTAATTGGTTTCCATGACATTATTCGGGCTGTGAGATTTATTACAACAGATTATTATATGCCTTATATTTCTTTATCTTTAAATCTATCAAAAGATATAATAAAATATTTATAAGTATCAGATAGACCATTTACACTTCTTTAATACAATCAAGAACAATTATTTTCAATAAATAATACTTAGCAGAAGAATCTGCTGGTTGTCCAATTATTACCAAAACTTTTTCAGCTCTTCCCAGTAATGTCCGATTAACAAATATGTAGTTAAATAGATATTAAGTATTATAGTTTTTGAGAAATCGTCCTTTCATCCTCCCCACACACATACATACACACTCACACAGACATCATCGTAAAAATATTAAAATCGGATTGTAGGGACCTTAAAACGTGCTTAATCATTAAAATCTGGATATGCGATTTTTATCATGAATCCAATACCTCTCTTAACGAGAGGTAAAAATGGGTTCCGGATTTCAAGAAAGCATAAGCGTGTTACATAACATTTACAACACATCTTTTCTTAATACTTTTCGCAAGTCTCAACAAGTACGCTATGAAATATTTTTTAATTCCACATCAGGTTCTCGTTCTAAGAAAGAATCTACCCCACGCAAGTTCTAAGAAGGAAAAGAATATGTGTGACTCACCCCAAGAAAGATGTTTCTGCTAGAGTCGAAGCCGGCGGCGTAGATGCGGGCCACCTTGGGGTTGTTGCGCTCGGCGATGATGCGGCACGCGAACCTGGAGATCGTGCTCTGGAGAACCTTGTTCTCGCCGCTTTTGTCGCCGGGGATGGTGTCCATCACGACGAAGTCGATCGGCGATTCTGACGACCTCCCAATCTGAAATAAAAAGTTTTCTTTTAGAAAAGTGTTTGCAAAAATTAAAAATTTATTTGCGCCATTAGGTACACAAAAAAAATCAAGTCTAGTGTAGATGGCAGTGATAACAGTTATTTAATATTAATATTAAAAGTAGTTAAAACAAAATTGACTTTAAAAAAATCTTTTCTTGATAGAAATCGTTGCGTTTTTGCATGAAGAGTAAAATAATAAGTTTTTACGGATCATGCTTTTATAGATACAAAATAGCTAAATATCTTTAATTCAAATTATAGAAACAATAAAATATAATTATTACAAATATTTCATCATTACATATATTTGTGTTCAAAGCAGATTGGCACACCCAGCAATGGGTAATATGCCGTGATGATATATTTATTTATTTATGAAAACTTTTAATACAACAATATTTCTTAACAACTTTTTCTTGTTTTATTACACAATGGAAAAGGCGCGAGAGGTATTGGGATGGTCACAACATATTTTTAAAAGTTGTCTTTAATTTCAAATATTTGGACGCTGACGTCACGGCTTAGCGGATGCAGCAGTAGAGGTCTACCGGTTTTGTTTGGAACTACGATTGTTTCAGTTATCATTTGTCAATTACTTATATATACCACAATGGAAAGGGCGAGATGTATTGTGATGGCCACAACAGATTTTTTTAAAATATTCTTCGCAATAATTTTCATTGGCGAAATTTTGAAAATTTCAATTTTTCAGATGAAATAGTTTTCTTTTATTTAATTTCATGAATTAATTACTAAACCACATACATATATGAATTTATTCAAATAAAACTTTCAAGAGGAAAAGTGGTGTAAACCGCTAAAGTTGTATATTTAACATAAATTTATTGTGGTCTGAGTATAATTTTACAAAATTAAGTGCTCCTTCTATCCTATAGTTAATTAAATTGTGGTTGTATTTTAACACAGTTGTGTCAATTTAAAAGGCCTTATAAATATTTAACCACATCATTTTGTAATTTGCATCATTAAACTTTGAATCATTGAAATTTGATATGTAGATATCTAGAAGCATCCGGAAATACCACTCGACTTATCTCCACGATGGTATGCTTGCACTGACTTGTCCGTACCTGTTCGAGAGGATTAAATATTTTAAGCGCTTTTTCTTAAAATCTAGACAGTGAAAAATATCCATTCATAAGATCAAAACGAATCATTTGTCAGGAATAATTGGAGCAAAAGTAATACCGAGAAAGAATTTTTCTATTCAATATTCAGTAGGAATTTCTTTTATACTTTTCTAAAGGATTATCAGATGATATGTAAATAGCAGACTGATAGCACTGGGAAAGTTTTTAACCGAATGGTTCGAAATTTACTATTATCTAACTATAAATCTGTTACAGTAATTATGGGTTGTTTCGAGATAATAAAAATGTAAATAAAGTACAATACATATACATTCAATAAAATATTAAAATAATATATAGGGAGTAACAGAAATAAGTACATTAAATTTAACCAGTGATAGAACTCGCTGAGAGAAACAATATTTCTTAATAACTTTTTTCGAAATTGTCAATTTTGCTGACTTGGGATAATAATTATGCATATCTTCAACTATTCTTAAACGTCTTGACAAAAACTGCTGTGCGATGCATCTTAAATATTCTGAAAGACTAATAGTATCACAAAATATGATACTCGCATCTATACCTTATAACGTATAAACTGCATACAGCACAGTATTAAAATTCAATTAATCACTTCAAATATTGTTAATCATTTAGCCGATGCTAATCAGTTAATTGTTATAAAGTGATTAATCGAGAAACAATGGCTCGCTCCTCTATTTATCATTTTCATCAGCTATTCACCAAGATGTAATTGTGTCTACAGAAATGTTTTAGAGTCATTGAAACGTTAGTCAGTTTTACGTGATTTCCAGCACGTTCGGATAATGACCTTCCATAACCTCCCTTGTTACCCTCGTGGTTTTTGTTTTTTAACAAACGAAGAGCGTCTATACTCTCTAGAATATTTTAGATACTGCAGTAGACAAGATAATTAGACTTCAAAATTATTCGTCTTTTGTTTACACAAGTGTAGGTACTCATAACTGAAGTTATCAAATTAATTATCAAAGATTTATTCAACAGAATTTTTTACCTCGTGTTTATCTACAGAGCAGGATACAAAGTAAAGGAAATAATAGCTCGCATTTTTACCCACGAATTTATATTTAATTTAAATACACATATATGCGCACATAACAAAAGACTACCTGTGCGCATAGGGAAATTGCAATTATGACATTCATTCGTGGGTAAGTAAATGGAGCATTGTCTTTGGTATTAGAGCGTTCGTGCATCCGACGTGAGAACACGTTCTAGAAACCTGAGCGATGACGTAATCGTCGGAGGGGTAAACACACCAGTCTAGACCTGATTAATTATGCACGGTCGGCTGATCCCTTTGTATTCGATGGAACGTCTGGAAAAGAGATTCCGGGCTATATAAATACCGTCAGGGAGGACAGCCGAGACATTCTGTTATAGACAAGCATCGTGCAATGAACAGCTGATAATATGAATAAATATAGTGAAATAAACATTGTTTAAATAAATAATATTAGTGTTTAAATATTTAATAATATTCTTAGTTTTAAATAAGTGTTTATAATTGTTTAATCATGATGTTAGTAATTTTTATAATTATCTTAAGTATTTATCGTTTAATAAACGTTTTATTTTAATTAATATTTCTCTGATTTTTACACTTCACCTAAATAAATAAATGTTACAGTATAAAAATCAGCGATTTTAATAAATTAGCAGGCTTTACATAGTTTTAGTTACCAGAAAAACCTAAGTCTAACTGTTTTAATAGATGTTCTTTAAAATTTAATTGCAAATATAGATATTTAACAATATATAAAAATTGTTATTTTGCTCTTGGAATAAACGTCAAAATCTTTTGTGCATTATAACTACTTATTTATTTATATTATATTTATACAAGTAACTCTCACGTTACAGAAATATTAAGTATCATTTTTTATATTTTCAACGCATTTAAAAATATAAAATCCTACCCTCATACTTATTTATTAATTTTATTATTTTTAAAAAACTATTCAATTTTGATTGGTCGCAAATCTGGGGATCCGGGTTGGATCCCCATCGACGCCAAAAATTGCTTCGAATTTTAATGGCACAAAATTGACCCCTGTGGCGCACTCTCCACGCCAGCAATGAGTGCCCGTGAGGTGACGCCTGGTAAGCGCCCACACGGTACAAATATTTCATCATTACCAATATCTGTACAAAGCAGATTGGCACACTCAGCAATGGGTAATATGCCGTTATGATGATTTTTTAAATTTATTTATTTATTTATTCAATTTTAATGAAAATAAATTTCCTGCATCACTAATTATTTTAGGTAAAAAAACTTTAAATAAATTATGTACAGTATAAATTAGGTATAGTTTGATTCACGAAAGATGATTATTCAAGGTCATTTATAAGCCATCTGGTCTATTATCACTTGCACAGAACTTCACTGCATTTCGTCTGCATAGACGTGCAACAAGAAATATTTATGGATACATTTTAACTAAAAAAAAAAATCTGTTGCGGCCAGCACAATACCTCTCGCCACTTCCATTTTTGGTTACATACAAAATTTTCTTTTAATTCTCTTTTCAGTATGTAATCCCGAAAAACTTCAAAAACAAAACACATCAATACTTCCTTTGTTCTGTCCAGTTAGCAACCAATCGATATTTTTCAATAAAACATCACCGAACGTCGGGACGAAAAGCAGAGGCAAAGAACCAGGAGGTAATCTAAATCCCAGAGGGTTTACAGGAAACTGGCGGCACAAATGCCATCTAGCAGCCAGCAATGCGTGTAACGCCAAACCAGAACCAACCATCATGTGAGCAGTAGCAGTCGCTCCAGAATAGAGATAGAGAATTTAATAAAAGAATGAGCTCCCTACAGGCTTGTCAATTCGAATTACATTTAATTTTTGACATACACAAGGGAGGTTATGTTTGGGAGTAGATTGTCTCAGATGATGGTTCTCAGAGAAATTATTATGATTTATGATGGATTATTGTTTTCCAAGTGATTTGTATTATAACTTTGTTAATAAAGTTTCTGGACAATCAAAATATAGGGTGTATCAAAAAAAAAAAATCTGATATGGCCAGCATATTACTTTCCGTCAATCCTGTGTATTATTTACAAATTCTATAGGGCGCGAGCAGTCACGTGATTTTGCTGACCTTGGCAATCAGATATGGGGGCCTGTATCAGAATGACCGCTATTAATTATGTCCATAACTGACAAATATCATAATTTTTCATTCAAAATTTCATTTTTTACTATCGTATATTTTTTTTCTCTCGGCAACTGAATTCCACACTCCTGATAACAAATAAACCACATGCATGAAATAAGAAAATCATGAAATTTTGAACGGGTCCCATATCTGCTTGCCAAAGTCAGCAAAGTCACGTCACCGCTCGCGCCCGATACATAAATGTTCTTGCAAAAGATCCTATATTTCCAGTAAAATTATTTCATGAACAAATTATACAAATTGCACTTGACACTGATATCTTCTTTAATTTTTCCGATTCGTTAGGCGTCGCTATTTTTTATTTTCTTCTTCCATTCATTTCTTCCGCAATATAGTCCTTCCATCTTATCTTTGGTCTTCATCTGTTTCTTCCAACTTTTATACTAAGCTATTCTTTTTTCTTCCAATATATTCTTCATCTCTTCTCATGACATGTTCAAACTTATGTAATTATCTCTCTTGTATCTTTTTAGAAACTTCTAACACTAGAGTTATTTCTCTTATTCTTTCATTCCTTACCGTATCTTTCCGTGTCTTCCCCAACACCTATCTCAACATCCTCATCTCTGCCACATTCATTTACTTTTCATTGATACTGACATCTGTCAATTTGAATTATCTGAATATATTAGCAGTTTCTATGGTTAGTATAACTGGCTGATTTATGAAATTTAATTTTTTTATAATTCTTTAACTCTATATCTATTGAATATGAAGTATAAAATGCAATCAAATCGTATAAAGAATAGTATATTCTTTAAGTTATAATAACGTTAAATGTCAATAAATGATATTTAACTTATAAAATCGTCAAATGAGAATAATTCCGGTTGACCAGTAATAAACAAAATCTAACCACCTCTTCTTCTGGATGTAAACTTGAGGAATACGAAAAAAATATAATTTTTGGAATCGTGATATTGAAGTTATGCGATCCGAAACTTTTATCACACACACACAGACACACATACATACAGACAGACATCATCGTAAAAATGGAAAAATTGTATATGGATCCTAAAACGTGCTTATTAACTAAAAACATCATTGATTCCTTACCTATAGGTAACGGAAGGTAAAAATCAACAAAATTCAGTTTTTCGTCATTATCTAGTGCCCCATGAGAATTTTTGGAAAAACGAAAGTACATCTGAGATGGCCCCCTATAGGTGCACAAAAAGATCCATTTAACCGACATTATATCTTATAGTTCTCGAGATCTCAATGTTGGCAGCACTAAATGGGACACACTGTATACTGAAATTATTTATAACATCTTCGAACTTGGATGATGAAGCTTCTTGACTGGATGGGTATATGGAAATAATGAATTACTGGATTGCAGCCAAAATATTTATTTAAATTTCGGTCTCTACCGGTTTCGGCATCACCTATACCTTCCACAGGAGGTGAGAAAAAAATAATTTTTCACCTCCGGAAGAAGGCATAGGAGATGCCGAAACCGGTAGAGGCCGAAATTTAAATAAATATTTTGACTGCAATCCAGTAATTCATTATTTCCATCTTCGTACTTGACCTTGACTTTAACCATGTAACTATTGGTATCATGTATAATATGTTATTGGATAAATTAATGAATGCACTTAGATATAATAAATAATTCAGGAGAGTGTAGTTGAAGCGTGTGTGAGCGAAGCGTGACGCGTGCACAGCCTACTGTTCCTGCGCGAGTTATTTATTCATCCCCCCCGTCTAATTCGATATTTTAATTGATGTCAGACTTTATTTTCCTTAAAAAATGGCCCATTCTCCGAATTGATTATCTATTTGGATACAGCTGGATTATTTATTTAATGTGTCGCTTTTGTGGATGTAATGCTTTTTATGGAACGGGATATTACAATGTTACCAACTCTGGCAGTACTGAAGCATATTATCGATTGTCATTGTAAATGTATACGCTATTATCCATTATGTATTTTTCCTTTTTCATCAGCAATACCAGATGTTAGTTCTCATACCTATATTCAGACAATAACGTAATACATGTTTGTATTATTTACTGTATATAGTGCAATATTTTGGCAATAAATTTGTTACTATAAAGGCGTATAGAACCGCATGTGCTCTATAATTAAGCAATAGTGAGCATTGTTAATATCAGGATGGGTAACCACTCACCACCGAGTGATATTTTTATCTCTTTGAAACAAATTAACATAACAATAAATTATAAATTTAAATATATACAGGGTGTTCAATTTATATGTTTCACTATTGCCATCTCGAGAACCGTAAGAGATACGAAGTCGGTTAAATTAGCAAACAATTTCTATATTATAAGACTATTAAAATGAGCATTACAAAAATTATTTTCAACCAGTGGCTCTCAAAATACAGAATTCAACTTTTTAATTTTAAATGAGAACCTACTTTTTTTTATTCGCCTATTCAGCATTTTTTTCTGAATACAACGATATAAATTACATAACGAAAAAAACGAGAAAAATGCATAAGAAAAATTATTATTTTCATATTTATTTCTACATGTAATCAGAGCGCCATGACAAAAACAATTAAATATTTTGTTTTTATCATTGTTTGGGCGATTTAGATACTTTAAAAAATATTATAAAAATTGTTCAAAATTATTACCATGCTGATTTATACATAATTCCAGCCTTCTGAACATATTACTTCTTACTTTTCTTAAATTTCAGCCGTCTATGTGGGAAATAATATTTTCGATTGCATATTTTAAATGCTGAATATCTGGATATTTTGCAGACTTCATCTTTAACATAACCCCATAAAAAAAGTCCAGGGGATTAAGGTCTGGTGATCTTGCGGACCATAAGTACCATCCACCGATTTGTAAACCGTTCGTTTAGGTAATCCCGTAACTTGACGCGAATTGTGAGCTGGTGCACCATCTTGCTGTAAATAAATGTTTCCCAACTCAGCTACTGGTATGTCTTCCAAAATAATACCCAGCATATTTTGAATTAAATTCAGGTATATGTTACCACTGAATGTACCTTCGTACTTGTGTACGTAAATATTACCACTGAAAATGGCACACCAAACATTTATATTAAATTTTCGCTGGAAACCTCTCTTGTACAACAGGATTTTCTCGGCTCCAGTAGTTTGTGTTTTTTCTATTTGACATACCATTTTTAGAAAAATTGGCTTCGTCAGTCCAGTGCCTTCCATCACAACAACTTACATTCAAAATATTGTTGGTTCATTTCGTTTGATCATCATGTGGAGGTCAGAAACTTCACCTGTTCAGATTAATTTTGCTCTTAGAAATGCAAGGCGTCAGTTTAAATCTAAAACTTCTGTATTTGAAAAGATTGCAATTCATAAATTGCGATGTATTAAAGATTATTTAATGTAAAATTTATATTCGGAATTTCATTCATTAAACATTCATTAGCAATATATTTTCACGAGTAATATATAATTATTATATAAAATTACCATCTACTTTCTACAGATATAATAAGTGTACTCTATAAATATCGAAGTGAATTCCTGGTTGTTGAAGAGAAGTGATTTGTTTCTATACCTCGAGGCAAGGCACATTGCAATCAGTTGTGCAGTGTGTTCTGTAATTCATTTCACTTGCACGCATGTGTAATCAAGCTGCCGATCACCAGATCTGCTCCAGGGGATGAGCAAATGGAACTAATGTACCAAAAGGAAAGATGAATGGTGTGTAAAAACATTTTACATTACTACAGAGACTCTACAGGCAGCAGAACAATAACAAACCCAGCCGATGTTTAATCGGGGTGGGGAATACATATGAAGTGAGGGGTGACGGGCAATTCAATTTCTTCTAAAATCTTTTCAATTTTAAACAAGGCATCGAAGCCGCCAAAAATTGGGTTCGGTTCAGGTTAATTTATTTTTTGAGAGATGGGTTCGGGTGCGGTTCTGGTCCAAACAATAAAATTTGCGGTTTTACTCCGGGTTCAGGTATTGGATTCAGGTTCAGTTCGACCTAATGAAAACTGAATTAATGTTTTCTTAATAACTATATATAGAAATAATTTAAAATGCGAGCCCGAATTTACGCAAGGCAAGAACACAATTTTCACTAACAGTCAACAGATTCGAACTCAAAATGAACTTGAACCGGAGTTGAACCCTAAGCCCGAATTTTAATACTCGGTTCGGCTTCAACTCGGGTTCAATTGAAAAATTTATCTGAGGTTCGGTTCTGGGTTTGGGTTCGCTAAAATGTCACGGTTTGGTTTTGGTTCGGTTCAGGTTATTATTTTAAACAAATGTAAATGGTGTTTAAGGCATGACGAATTTAAATCCTACCGAAGTCAAATTATTAAAAATCTGATGTGGCCAGCACAATGCCTTTCGTCAACTGCAATCCTGTATATTATGTCAAATTCCATACATAAATTTTCTTGCAAAAGATCTTAAATTTTTTATTTTCTTCTTCCACTCATTTCTGTTTTGCGGGTCGTCCTCATTATGTTGCTTTTCTCTGAAGTCTTCCGCAATACAGTTTTACCATCTTATCTTTGGTCTTCCTCTATTTCTTCAACCTTCTATTACTAAGCTATTCATTCTTTTTCCAATATATTCTTTATTTCTCCTCATGACATGTTTAAACCAATGTAATCGTCTCTCTTGTATCTTTCTAAAAACTTTTAATATTCGACATAGTTCTCTTATTCTGTCATTCCTTACTGTATCATTCCGTGTGTTCCCCAACATCTATCTCAACATCCTCATCTCTGCCACATTCATTTTCTTTTCATTAACACTGACATCTGTCAGATAGAATTTTCTTAATATAGTAGCTGTTTCCATGGTTATAATTCTTTAACTCTATATCCATTGAAAATGAAATATAAATACGTATAGATAGTAGAATATGTCCGTGTCCGTTTAATAGCGTGACCTCTTAATAGAGATATTATTATTAGGAAAATCAATATAAAAATGCCGATTCCCGGAAAATTTTGCAGTTAATAGAGGTGCGTGAAGTTGGCACCAAGGTATAGGGTACTAATTTTTAAATTGTTACTACGATTTAGTACCCAATTTGTACCAATTAGCACCCACAAAAAAACTTCTGTATTTTACTCTGCGTAGGAGTTATTCATTGTTTAATTATTTTGGAGCCAACTTCACTCTAGCACCACAACATAAAATTTAAAAAAAATATACGAAAATTTAGTACCTAATTGGTACCTTTAGGTACCCAAAAATTTGTTTCCAAAAAGTTTATAATAAATAAGTTATTGCAAATTAAATATTATTGATGCCATCTTATTGGAGGTTTCTGTAAAGAGAGAATTTACTGTAATATAAATGGAAAAGTAAAAAAAAAAATATTAATAATTTTAATAGAATGGATTCGCCAGGAGGTAATGGATTATTCGCAATTTTTTGTATGATTTTAAATTTTAAATCTATTCACTCCCATTCATATATCGCCAACCAAATATAAATCACTTTTAATATTAATGTCTCCCACACGTGAAATAAAATTTCATTCGACCATCCATAGTCTATTTAAAACTCGACATCTTTATTGTTTTTTTGTTGTTTCAAATACCGCAGTATTTCTCTCAATAAATTCTCGATCTATTAAGGTGAAAAATGATGTTGTTTTGATATACTGTTGCAAAAAAATTGAAACAGATGACACATTTGACTATTATAGCATAAAAAATTTATGAGCTTATGTCAGTATTGTACTGTTTAACTTGGACACAAATAGTATTTACTCCGAAACTCGATGAATTCTTATTTCGGCTGTGAAGAAGAAAAAATAAAAGCATGACAGTCTGAGTAACATTCAAAGAGCTATTTGCGCTGTAGGTATGTTGGAATATGACTCTTCTATGAAAGACTAAAATAGCTTCTGTCATTAAATGCCTTATTTTACACGTAGTGAAGCAAACAATTGTCTAATTAATTTTTTAGGGCTTCCTACTTCGCAACGTGTCGAACTGAAGCCCTGCGAGTCACCGTCTGCGAAATTTAATTAAATTTCCGTGCAGTAAACAAAATACGTGAATTTAGTAAAGGAAGCTACAAAGCCATTAGTCCAAATCAAAGTGAACCAATCAATCAATACACGAGCGTGTCGAAAATCATTTTAACCTCAGTGAAATCTACAGCAGTACTTTTCATTTAAATGATAATAATCTACACTAGAGGTTAACTGCCGAACCATTTTCTCCGCGTTAAAAATGGATAAAACCAATTTTTACGAGTATCGTCGCGATAGTATAGTTTCTGATGAATTTAAATGAAACTTGGCATGGATTTCTCATTTCATTTGCTAGTCAATCTTCAAAATTTCTTAAAATCCAATTTTAATATATTTACAGATCTGTAAGACTTACAGTTACAGAATTGTTCAAAATTGTCATACTAATTTCGCATTTTTTACTTCCTTGTACGTAAGTAAAGGAAGTATTGTAATCGCGAAAACATTCGGTTTTCAGATTTCAGCGGAAATATCCATTTTGATCATCCCTAAATCCATTTTGACGTCTGTACGTACGTACGTACGTCCGTACGTACGCACGTATCTCGCATAACTCAAAAACGGTAAGCCGTAGAGAGTTGAAATTTTGTATTTAGGACTCCTATATCATCTAGTTGTGCACCTCCCTTTCTGGTTATTACACATTTTCCAGAAGTGGCACTTTACATGAAGCCTATAATAGATTTTAATGAAAAACTGTTTTAAAATATAATCCAAAACTTTTCAAATTTGGTATACAAGAATTTTATGTCAATCGAAATAACATAATAGATATTGGTTAAAATAGGCTAACCGGAAGTGGTACATTACTTGAAGTTGTTAATAGTTTTTCTTGAATAAAATGATTTTATTTTGATTAATGCTTCAAATAAAAGTTTTAGAGAATTAATTTCTGCGTCTAGCACATCAAGTATTAATAAATTAGCCCTTTGTATAAGCGAGATATGTAAATTTAAAAATTATATACTTTTTACCTCTCGCTAAGAGATGTATTGCATTCATGCTAAACATCGCATATCCAGATTTTATTGAATAAGCACGTTTTAAGGTCTCTACAATCCGATTTTAACATTTTTACGATGATGTCTGTGTGTGTGTGTGTGTGTGTGTGGATGTGTGTGTGTGTGTGTGTGTGTGTGTGTGTGTGTGTGTGTATGTGTGTATGTGTGTGGGATGTTGGAAGGACGGTTACTCAAAAACTATAAGACTTAAAATTTGTTTAACAACGTATTTCCCAATCGGACATTCATGGGAAGATCTGAAAAGGTTTTGGTAATAATTGGACAACCGGAAGTAGAAGATTCTTGAAAAAAAATCTTCTAAATATTATTTTTTGAAAATTTTTCGTGGTAATATTAAAGAAAATTAAATTCTCTATCTGATACATTTAAATATTTTATTATATATTCCATAGATTTAGAGATAAAAGAAGTATAATATATAAAATAATCTGTTGTAATAAATTTGACAGCCGAAAGAATGCCATGAAAAATAGTTGATAATTTAAATTATTTGTAACTGACAGATAAATGTCAGTGTCAGAAATAATGAGTAATGAATTAAAAATGTACTTGGAGAATCCCTTAGTTCTTGATCTGTGACTATTATGGAGATGACAAGTCTAGGTTGAAGGGCTTAAATTTGTTTCAAACATTATGGGACAATGTACACCAGTACTGTAGACTAGAGTAACTTTGAATTGCGAAAAAGCTATCAAATTCTTCTCAAGTAAGTTGTAAATATTGACAAAATCGGAGTGCAATCTATCCGTCACTTTATTAAAGGGAATTAAGGTTATTTAGATATAACAAGTATGAAAAAATAAAATGTAAAAGAAGATATATAAGAATAGATGCACAATCCAGATATATACATTTTAGACCGCCCAAAATTAATGTTTTTACTAGAAGAATATGAAGAGAAAGTAAACAAAGTTGTTCGAATTGAAAATTGCTGTTACCAGCCTAATATTTATATATGGTAAACTCTACTTTGTAATTTATTGTAACATAATTTATGGTAAAATATCTTCATGTTGAGACATGCTATTATTGAATAATAAAGAAGTTTATACGTCATAGATTTATATGAATATATTATTTGTATTTATAAAAATAATCTTTGCTTTATGCATACAGCCAGGTAAAATATACGGCGAGAGGTTATGTGCTGGCCACATCAGATTTTTTGTTTTTGTAATAAAGTTGCTACGGATTAGGACAAAAACATAAAAAAAAGTTCATATCAAATTACGTTAAATACGTGCAATTTTATGATTCGTAGAATAACAAATATTATATTTTTATTGTGAAATTAGTCATATTAATTGTTGTAATCAAATATTTCTTTGTTGTAATCAAAACTCTCTTTAAAAAGAACCGGGTTAGATTAATGTTAATTTAAGAATGATAGTAGTAAATGAATTATTTTTTGCTCTATATCAAAATATTTCTCGGGCTTGGCTTAAGCCTGTCAATATTTTGTAATTTAATTATTAAAAAAATATGTATAGTTTAATAATCGTACAAGGAAGTCATGTGATGTCCACATCAGATTTTTTTAAATTTATTTTATGGCTTTATTTGAAACAGAAGTGTAACGTGTTTGGTATTAAAAATATTTTGTCTATGATATGTAGTAATCATTTTTCTACAAATTAATATAGAAACTGTTGGTAGCTAAAATACTGTTTTTCTATGTTATAGCACCTGTTTTCATATTTCACCCTGTATGAATTTTGAGGGAATAACTCAAAAATAGATATAGATATTATATAACTAGGGAATAAAAATTAATGTGGTTTATGTATTTGGTTAGAGAAGAATAGAATTGTACGAAATGTATGAGTTTGAGAATTTTTGAAAGTCCGTTTAAATATTGGACTGGGAAATGCCAGAAATAAATTACTATATCTTGCTGAAAATAAATGGATGACTACGGTACCTGCATAATGGCAGAATAACAAAACAGGGGTGCATTCAAATATTTTAAATATTTTTCGTTTATTTTGATTGTAACAAAATATTTCGACTTTTAAACTATTCAGTATGGTAATTCTATGAAATAGGATTATTCAGTAGTTTCGATTTGTAGGTTGATTGCACTTGAGACGAACGAGCGGTATTAAATTTTTTAAAAACACCCCTGAATCCTGTTGCTAAGATCATTTTAAATGCCTCCTAGTATTCCAGTGGTATAGAGGACAATTCTAGTCTTTTATAACGGAATATATAAAGGTCGATTTTCTTTAAAATTTAAATCTTAAGACAAACTTACGAAAAGAAACCACGTCTATAAAATAATTTAAACGTCTATATACAGACTTGTGGATATAAGCAATTTATTTTATGGAAGGGGGATGTCTACTATTATAAATTCGGTCCTGTTCGCAGTAAAACGTCTCGAACATTAAATAGTTCACACTGATTCATTTATAAACATCATGGCCCGTATTTTCACCCCTTGAAGTAGCGCTGTTTCGATTTTTTAATTTTAATTTATTTTATGAATAGTGAAGAATAGGTTTCATATTTGAAATAAATGATATTTACAATTTAATTTAATTTCTCTAATTTTTAATATTAAATTTAACATTTGACAGTTGAAGTAGCGATTTTTCGGAAGTAGCGCTATTTCCAGTGGTAAGAATATAGGCCTATATTAACCCATATTATAGATTTCACATGAAAAATATAATTATTGTCTCAATACTAATTGGATTTTCAAGTAAGTAAATAATAAATTATCATTAAGTACATATGTATATGTATAAATAAGATTTGTGCAATTTCTAAGTAAGTAGATGATATACACTTTTCGAATACCATCTGATATTTTAAAGGAATTCACATATGGTATATTGGTACGCATAAATTTTTAGAGTATTTAAATTAAGTGTAAATGATTTATTCGGATTAAAATAATAATCAATAACTGATTTTTCCATTAATATTAACATTTTAATAATTATAATATTACAGTAGTGAATTTAATGTCAATAACGGAAAATATATGGCGAATCGCAATAAATTTGAAAATATACGGCATCACGATAAATTTAATTTATTATCGTAAAAAATTGATAGTTTGGGTTATCTGTTCACAACACCTGTGCAACTCTATCTATCGCAGGTATAACCGTATGCTCTCTGCGATCTAGTTTTCTCGTAAACGTGAAATTAGATTTGCGGAAATATTAGGGTTAAAAACAGATTCCGAAATATATTTCAGGTGTTAAACTTCTTGTAACTGAAAATGATTCGTTCCGAGTTAGCATGAAATATTATCACTGAATAAATATGAATAAATATTTCACTTATCCCGTAATTTCAGAATTCTGAATCATTAAAAATCTTATTCTGTCAATAATTCTTTTGAAAAATATGACAATATCGATCTAGATGTTATAGGTCGGAATTCCTTTTTTTGTTATATATAATAAACAATATTCATATTTGCGTTGTTCACTTCAAATTTTAATCTGGGATTCGGTTTATATGATAAACAATATTTCATATTTCGCCATTTTGAAAACACAATATCCATTTTAGGGCTGATTGATCCGTCTGGACTCACCTGGAACATATCCGTATCCTCATCCTCGGTGTATTCGACGATGACGGCCTGGTTTCTTGAGAGTGTGTAGGAGATGGAATGCTGGCGGGCGTCCAGCACGGCCTGGGACGAGTGCGGCGTCTTGACCACGTAGTGCTTGCTGCGCTTGACTCCGTTTGGCGTCGCCCGCTTGTACAGCACGAACTTGCTGCGCCTCCTCCCTCGATCACCTTGTGGCAGCGATCCATTATATCTACAACAATAGAAACATCTACTTAGTATAAGTAAAAGGGTACTATACCACAGGCAAATTTTTATTATCTTAGTGAAAATATACATAAATTAATGAGTTTTATTTATAGAAGACAGAGTTATTATTGTTCAGTCTGATTGCTTTGATAACATCGAACCGAAATTAGATGAAGCTCTTGAAGAACTTTCCACCTACTAAAAACGAGAATCCAACCCATCTAAAACCGAAACATACGTATTTCACCTCATCATGGGAAACTACAGCTAATATGGGAAGATACTGCACTAAATCACTGTTCGACACCTAAATATCTAGGAGTAACTCTGGACCGCTCATTCACCTATACAGAAAACACTACCAAAACATAAAGCATAAAGTATCAGCTAGGAATAATATTGTACGCAATTCGACAATAAAAATGCTGTTAAAGTGATATGTTTAGGGTTTCATGAAGTCAAGTAGCTTGATGTTTTTGTAAATTACTTGACTTGACAATCAAGCTTTTCAAAAATTCATTACTTGACTTGACTGTCTATCGTTACTACTTGACTTGATCAAGCAATTTCAAGCAAATTCAAGCTACTTGATAACGAACCGATTATGCACGAAAACTCGCGAATCAATAGAATCTTAACCTAGCTGTGTATGGGATGGCGTGGTGCGCCATACGCTGTGCTGATTCACTACTGCCAGTTAAAACCCTTGCAGAAGTTTAAAAAATTCACTCAATATTGGAATATATACTAGAATGACCCGAGAATATGTCGATACAATTTGAAGTCCTAATCATTATTATTAAGATAACTGTAGATGGTTAAACTATTGCACAAAAGACTAAAAAGCTATACTCCATTCGAATTAAAAATAATAAGTGGGACTTTAGATTTTGTCCACATATTGTCGGGTCATTCTAGTATATATTCCAATAATGAATGAAATTTTTAAACCTCTTAATATCTCGGAGAAAAATAAAGTTCCAAAATGTGCCAAAACAGAATGTTATTTAAATGGGAGAAAAATCAAGTGCATTTAGGCACGGTCAAATATTAAATTTAAGCGGAATCATTACCAGTATATTTTTTTTTATTTACTTGAAACCACTTTAGGAGCGGCCCGGTTAAAATTCGATTTGCCCCCATTTAAGGTCCACCATAATTACATATACTATAAATAGTTTGTTAATTCATATATTATACTTTTAAATCTTTTTTTAATTTTTAAATTTGAATGTATAATTTAATTTTATGAATAAAAGTCTATATTTCAAGGTATATAACTGATATTGTTATAAAACATAAGGAACTATATGAAAAATATAGTCTTGAAGAACTTTTTGATTTTTCTGGTAATTAAAAAAATAACTACTTGATTTTTTCAAGTTATTGAAAAATATCTACTTGATTTTTCAAGTACTTGAAATTGTAACTACTTGACTTGACTTGATTTTCGGCTACTATTACTTGACTTGAGCTTGGCTTGATTTCAAGCCAAGTCAAGTCAAGTAGCTTGAATATCAAGTCAAGCCGTGAAACTCTAGATATGTTGATAACAACAACATACAACTCACATTACTGTGATTAACGGTTAATGAATTTTAAGAATAATTATTACAAAATGAAAATTAGCTGTTATCTTGGCAATGTCAGTTATTTAATGCTTGCTGTATTTCACGTACGTATAATGAAGTACATAATACGGTTAAGTACAGTTTTAAATTAGACATCGATAATAGGTTAATGTTAATATGTAATTAATGGAATAATAACTGTTTTCTGATTGCAAAACGAATGATATCAATAATCTGTCTACTGACATATTTGACTAATATATCGCGGGTGACCTGGCAATACTTTCAATTCGCTTGTTTGAGTTCCATGGCTACTGCTATAAATCAGGTATCACCAAAAAATTTAAAATTGATTTTCTCGGTTATGAAATGTCAAAAATAAAATCTTATTACTAATTCGGGTGCAGAATTTAATTCTCTACAACATTTATTTGAAGTATTTTTATCTAAAATAATTTGGGAACTTTTGCGCAAGGAAAACTTATTTCCATTTTAAACGCCTATGGCCAGGATGAAGAATAGATATAAGTAGAATTTTTGGTGTAGAGTGTAGGTAAATAAGAAATACAATACATTGTTGGCCTTGACAAGCAGATATGGAGGCCCATGTCAGAATGATAAGTAGTATTATGTATATAGATGTCAAATATCATAATTTTTCAGTCTAAATTTCGTGATTTTCTAATTCCATGTGGCTTACTTTCCTGGACAAGTAAATTCCACACTCCTGGTGAAAATTTAACTACGTGAATTTAGAAAATCTTGAAATTTGAATGAAAAGTTTTGACATTTGACATCTATGTACATAATTACTAATTGTCATTATGACACGGGCCCCCATATGTGCTTGTTAAGGCCTACAATGTCACATGACTGCTCGCGCCCTATACTTATGTAACCTAAAACGAAAGTGGCGAGAGGTATTGTGCTGGCCACAGTAGAATTTTTTTTTAAATTTCATTAGATAGTATGAGTAAAACAATAGGGTTAAACATTAATGATATATATATATATATATATATATATATATATATATATATAAATATTAGGGTGGACCTTAAATGGGGTGAGGTCGAATTTTAACCGGGCCGCTCCTCAAAATGGTCCCAAATTGGAAAAAAAATTGTAGTAAAACTTTTTCCGCGTAATATTAAGATTTAAGGGTGCCGAAATGCACTTTTCTACTTTTTATTTAAATAAAATCGGATTTTACACATTTTGGGACTTTATTTCTTTTCGAGGCAATAGGAGGTTTCAAAAATCCACTCAGCGGTGGAATACAGTCTATAATTACCCGATAATGTGTGGTAATGATTCTGATATTATTCTGAAGAGATTTAAAGATTATCAAACCATCGCTCAAAAGACTTGAAAAGCCGTTTTGGCTTAGATGATTAAAAAAAATTACAAAACAATTATATAATTTCAAATCTACAATAAAATTACTAAATCAATTGTAAATTAACTGACATAATTTTAAAAGTGTTATTATTTAAGGATTTTCAGCAATTTCAAAAATGTGAGTGATTTGATGCCACATTTGTCGGCGACATACAGTGCCCTATCATGTTTTTGTGTTGATGTTAAATATAACCTGAAAAATAGTTATTCAAAAACAAGCATTACTCAAACGCTATTTGTGTATTAACAAAAAAAATATATTTTTCAATAAAATTATTTTATTCATTCTGCAGATGCAATGATTCTGCACGCACCCTGTAGAATCATTAAATTCTGCAGGGTGCGTGAAAATGAGGTCAGACTGAAATTCTTTTTCATTTAATATTCAACTTTTGTATTGTAGATTTGAAAGTATATAATTGTTTTATTTCTTTGTATCACAACATCTAAGCCAAAACAGCTTTTCAAGTCTTTTGAGCAATAGTTTGATCATCTTTAAATCTCTTCAGACTAATATCAGAATCATTACCACACATTATCGGGTAATTATAGACTGTATTCCACCGCTGAGTGGATTTTTGAAACGTCCTATTGCCTCGAAAAGAAATAAAGTCCCAAAATGTGTAAAAATCCGAATTTATTTAAATAAAAAGTAGAAAAGTGCATTTCGGCACCCTTAAACCTTAATATTACGCGGAAAAAATTTTACTACAATTTTTTTTTCCAATTTGGGACCATTTTGAGGGGCGGCCCGGTTAAAATTCGACTTCACCCCATTTAAGGTCCACCCTAATATATATATATATATATTACATATATATATATATATATATATATATATATATATATATATATATATATATATATATATATATATATATATATATATATATATGTAATTTTGTATATTTAAATATCATTTATTTTAAACAATACAAATATAATAAATTCATAAATATGGTAAAATATAATTAATTATCTTCAACTGGGTCAACTGGATTACTTTCCAACTGATCCATTAATTCAGACGTCTCTTCTATTTCCCGAATAAAGATCATTTTAATAAATGATACTCGTTATAACAAACCTTGTATCTAGTCTCTATCAAAGTGTCGAGTGGATTTACACCTTTAGAAAACGAAAAACGTATATCTGATATGCTTGTGGTATAGATCAATAAATAATTTGAAGTATAATGTAAGTAGGTGAGTTTTGATATGTTAACGATCTCTGCACAATGAAACCGATCGTGTTTCACGCTTAATCTGAAATATCTGTTGCTTTTCACAGATGCTGTATAATTGATTCGATCTAGACGTATGGTTTTTATAGAATTGAAATAACATCTTAAGAGAAAATTCCATTCGAGATACCGTACAATCTGGTATGACAGCAAATATCTCAATATGGTTTATGTGATAAATAAGACTACATTATAACACTTCATAGGGAAATATTTCATTAGAAATCGTTAATCTTTCACCTATAAATTTGGATATCTTGATCAATTTCATTGGAAATGTAGTACTGCATTTATATTTATATGAATAGAAATTTGTTATACATATTTATAAATAAATAGTGCAATATAAATAAGATATATATATAGTTAAATAAACGATCCTAATCTATGTATTGGTATATTTTTTGCATTTCTTCTTATAAACATTGTATAAATTGCTCTCTAATTCTAGATAATTTTATTTTAAATATATGTTCAAAGTAATAACTAACCATACTTTCCTTCCTACTGAAAATACCGGACATATCTATTCCCGTCACTGTCACCTTACCCTTGCCGCTTCCGTTGCATCTTAGTTCCGACGTGCTGCTCGAAGTATGACAAAGATATTTTGCGACGTATGTCTTGCGGGATAAAGGAAACTTGTTTGTTAGGTGAAGTTAGCTCATATTTTTACTTATTTATTTGAAAGACAATCCATAATCATGTATATTTTTTTACTTATGAGAAAGATAGAATAAATGCCTAAGAAACAAATAGAAACAAGGTTATGTCCACGGCGTTAGTATCACCATCAACAGTCACTTTGGCATGTTACATTCCATCGCTGTAAAACAACGACACTAGCGCCAATTGCGGCTTTAAGTATGTAAGCGTGACGTCACAGAGAAGAGGTCGATTTGAATCATGAAATATTTTAAATAACTTTTTTGAAATATTTACATAACAAATGGCGAATTACATTATATACCTCATTATGAGTCATATATTGTAAACAAATAAGAATTTTATTAAATTTTAACATATAGTAACTACCCCGTTACCTCGTATTTAATATAAAATATTCTGATTTTTCATTAATTTGTTCTATAACTTTTTTTGATATTTCATTTAATACTCGTATTCTTCACCACAGGAATACTCATCGATTAGATTAGGAACGGTTCTTTCGATGTATATTCTCTGAGATGCATTTTCTCCTCGATGAAGTTTATTACGATAAATTTACCGTACACCTTTCATGTCTATGTATTATGAAAATATGGTTTTCTTGTAAATGTTGTATGTATTCGTAAAGTCCTATTAATGATGAAAACAAGTCCTCGAACACCAAAGCGTATCAAGTTGTTACACTATGTTAAGGATATTAGTATCCTGTTTACACATAACTTAATTATCTCTAAGCTGCTAAACACAATTCCTAGAACAGTGAAGTTCGTTCTCTTGCGACTCTAAACCTTTTATATAATAATAAGATTTAATTTGTGCCAAATACGTATGATGTACCACAAAACCTCAATAAAATTTGTCCAAACGAATATTTCGTGAAATGCTACTCATTAACACAAGAACTGATATAAAGAAGATAAATGCCTAATTTTTTAAGTTTATTATAAACATTTACATTATATCCGTTTTTGAGATAATATTGGGTACGTATAATCAATGATTTATTGACGACCTAGGAGTCCGTATCGATAATTCTGGCTGCTCTCCCGAATTATTCTGTTGTCGAATTTGAAAATAACAAGATGTGTATGTGCGATTTTGCGATTTTTTGTAGAGTTTGTACAGATTTTTTTTTACATACATAATAGTAATAAACTTTTGTATATGATACATATTATAAAAAAAAATCTAATGGCAATCGTTTTTAAATTATAGGTAACACATGTATCAACTTTATTCATATATTTATAATTACAATCCTTGACCTTGTCTACATTTCTTTGAAAAGTCAAGATTGATGTATTCTATAAATAAATTTAGAATATTTTGACACTGTTATAACAACTTCTTTACATCCGGAGAATGATTGACAGTGTGACATTTCATTACGTTCCTATATTTAAGATTCATTCGATTATATTATCTTTCACAATAATTCTTAACACTTTTTGACCTACATTTCGCATGGCACCCTAAATATTCATCCTTGTACCTTCATTCTTCGACAGTACAATGTAAATTGGCCGGGATAAAGTTGCAGACGAAGGAAACCGTATTAAATAGAACATGAAGAAAGGAAGTGTAAATTTCCTGCTATCTCGTTGCGTGCAAATCAGACGGATATTCGAATTTATGTGCTTGTCTTGTGATTTTTTATGGAATTATAAACTGACTGTAGATTGTAGTTATGAGTTCAGTTACTGCAGTTTTAATGATAGAGAGTTGACTGTTAAATGTAGGCTCTCTCATACCATACAGATTGTGGATTGATAAACCGACCTTAGTGTATTAAATAAAGTTATTTCTAAAAATATAAATAGGCAAAATTATAAATTATTAACACATTGTGTAACCAAAGATCTTTATTCTAAAATTTATATAAATACGTATCTTTAAAAGGTATACACATATTTTTACATAGTAACTACAATAAAGTTTTGAAACCATGTATTTCTACCTTATTCTAATATGGAAAGAAGCCATTAGATTTTGGTGGCAATCGGATAACCGGAAATGGCAGTTTACTTGAAGCTCAAGATAGTTTTTCTTCAAAGCATACCTTTAAATGTATTTTTTTCGCAATTTGTTATTATAAAAATTAAAAATTATTCCATTTTCTACAGATTTGCTTTAATACTTTTTCTGTATATGCTATGGATAAATTTATAAAGTAATATAAAAATTATACCCCATAGGTAAATGGCGGGAGGTATTGTGTTGGTCACATCAGATTTTTTTTGGTTGATAACATGCGTCTTCTGCCTTAAATTATTTCCTACTAAATAGTATAAAAATATATAGGATGTACCATTTAAAAAAAGTCAAAAATACGTATATCTCTGAAAAGTATTTTTTTTTCTGATTTACATTAATTTAATTAGCTTGCTAGAAACACTAAAAAATTTATTTGAAAGATTTTTTTGTATATCTAATAACTTCCGAGAAAAATCGCGTTCCCTAGTTCCGTTTACACCCTGTATATACAGTGTGTTGATTAAAAATTGCTAATTTTTATAAAATTAAAATAATTAAAAAAATTACAACTGGACACGCATGCTGTTCTATATTTTTCTATTATCCATAAATATTAGCAATACATTATCCATTCCATTACAATATGCAGCCTGCGTGTTACATGATCACTGGATAACATTTTTTATGAATTTTTCTCCAATATATCAAACCTTCGTTCAGCAGATGAGAAAATATGGACCTATTACTTCATAATTTATCTTAGGACGTGTTGAAACCCCCACTTGTGCATCTGTTATTTGTTCTTATTCTAGTAACAGCATCTCACATGAATATAAATCACCCGGAATGCAGATTTACGTAACCCCACTTTTCATTTTTTACCATCCACGTGTTCAAGCATAAGCTCTCGTCACGTGACACATGTGCAAGATCAAGGTCAAATGGTTGTGGGTATTTTTAGTCGAGCATGTTTCCTTATTTATACAAACCGCCTTTGAAGAGAGTAAAGAGTAAACGTATCTAGTATGCTCTGCAAGTTGTACGGAGAAATCAGAATTTAAAACATTTGCTACCTGTAAATAAATAATAAGCTACATACTTTCTGTATCTCCTTTTACTGATCATTTTATAAAGTCAAACGTGCTTTGTTTTTGAAATGGAAACATTTTATAAATACAATAGAATAACATCTTTTATTAATTAAGTATTAGTATTATACTAACCATAATTAATATTAATATCTATACCAATTCGTAGAAGACATTTTTAATTGAGATTGCTTTGCTTCTAAATTGAACACTGATTTCATCCGGCTCGAAGGACTAATGTCTTATATAAGAAAAATAAAAAATTAAAAAATATGATGTGAACAACACATGAACTACCACCATTTCCATTTTGTTTCATAAATATATAATAAATAAATATATCATCATCACGGCATATTACCCATTGCTGGGTGTGCCAATGTGCTTTGTAGGCAGATATCGGTAAATGATGAAATATTTGTACCGTGCGGGCGCTTACCAGGCGTCACCTGACGGGCACTCATTGCTGCCGTGGAAAGTGCACCACAGGGATCAATAATTTTGTGCCATTAATATTCGAAGTAATTTTTAGAAATACATAATTCAAATTGTATCTATTCTTTCGTTCTATGAGATATTTTCTCCTACTCTTATAATATATTCAAAATTCTTTATATTCACTGACGGTATTAGCGATATGTCTTAAGGATATATGTAATATTAATATACCTTTAAATATTTAATTAATAATACAATAAAATATTTTAAATGTACTTCCCAGAAGCTTTCTGTAATGTTAATAAACTGTTGATTCTTGACACTGATATTTTGCATTTATTTGTCAATTATAAACATTTAAATATATATAACTGGTTTCCATGGAGTTGTTTGGGCAGCGAGATTTATTACAACAGATTATTCTATATTATTATATAATATATCTCTAAATCTAAGATATAATAAAATGTTTAAATGTATCAGATTGAGAATTTAAAAATCTTTATTATTGTATTAACATAAATTTTCAAAAATAATATTTAGAAGATTTTTTTTAAGAAATTACCACTTCCGGTTGCCCAATTGTTACCAAAGCCTATTCAACTATTCCCATTAATGTTAGATTCAGGAATACGTAGTTAAACAGGTCTTTAGTTCTATAGAATTTGAGAAATCGTACCTCCAACATCCTAACGCACACACACACTCACAGACATCATCGTAAAAATGTTAAAATCATATTCTAGGGATCTTAAAACGTGCTTAATCATTAAAATGCGGATATGCATGAATCTAATACTTCTCTTAGCGAGAGGTAAAAATCGGGACATTTTGTAAACCGACCGGGACACTTGAACACGAGCTTAAAACCAGGACGTAAGGTAACCCTATATTAAGTGTATACCGAAATATCGATTTTATAGGAATAAATGTTGATGACTGAGATTACGAGTATTTGTTATCACCTAAATCGAGAAATTTACCCCCCTTTAAAATTATATTTTCTTTTTGTTTTAAAAGAAGTAATTACTAAGTTAATTTGACTGCAAATTAAGGTCAATTGAAGGCTCTATATTTGATTATATGTATACCTAAACAAGTAGGTAACATAAACGTTATGTTTTAAATATATTCTCTTAACGAGAACTAATATTTCACTATATCTAGTTTAACGATGACATTTTATAATTTAAGAGTTCATTTTCTCCCATAATTAAAGTAAACTCGAGTAAAATGAATTTCAACCTGAAAACCCACATACATTTTATTCAAATTAAGCTAGTTTTGTAGTTTCATTTGCAGATTTGTGTGAAATAAATGATGAAGTTCATATTTCCCGACGTCGTCACACGAACGTTTCGTCTCTGAAATATCATTTAATTAACTCCTGCTTTCATTTCTAGTTTTGTTTAACAAGAGAACTGCATGTTTCAGTCACATCCACTGTAGATCGATGTTTAAAACGCTTTATAAAATTACAGCAGACATCAGAAATATGAAATGAATGGATTTTATACGGGTTTGTTTCACAAGGACTATTAGAATCAGGCGATTTTAAGGACGTAAAAAGAAGAAATATGTTCTTAGGTTCCAAATACAATAGCGATGTAATATGTAATTGTAAACCTTATCAGAATTTATTACAGGAAATATTGCTGTGTGTTTTTCTAAATTAATATGTACAAATGAACTTGAATATATCTTATAACTATTATTTATGGCTTGATAACATGTATTAGATATTATTAAAAGTAAAATATATTTTTACATACTGTGACTACAAATCGTTTATTTTGTGACAAGGCGAGCAATAACAAATAAATAACTTTTATACACTCTTCTAAATTATAGTTTCAGAGATCAATATTTCAAGTTTGTTATCTTTGTTAGTCAAAATTCTGTTTAGAAATAATTATCATTTTTCCCAAAGCGATTTGTTTAGAATGACTGTCAACGGACTAGACAGTTATTTGTTGACAATTAAGTCTAGAAGTTATTGCAAGCCTACGTGCAGGGTTGATATTTTCATATGGATGCCACATGGTACCCTCTTCATCCCCTCAGAGATAATCCTCTCATGAAGTTAACGTTTTTTGTCGATGAGACATGTAGTCTGTGTTTAGTTTCTGGCGCGAGCTAAACGCCTGCCTGCTGAGTTACAATGTAACTATTTAGTTTATTTGATGTAGTTATGTTTAGTTTAACAATCAATAATAATAAGTTTAATAGTTAATAATTGATTAGTGTAAGTGTAAATATGTGTAAATAAATACAGAAGTTAGTAATATTAATATTGTCTGTGTGTATGTGTGTTCGTCCTTCGGTTAATCAAGTCGTGGTCATCGTTGGTAAAAGAAGTGCAAGACCACCAGAATCAGAGCTTCTGTAACACCCCCCTGGTGTTACAATTTTAAAGAGCAGTCCTTTGTTTCAGGAAGTTCTGCTTCACCTTCCTTTATATTTTTACAATCTACGTTTCCCTTCAATCGTCAGTGTTGTATAAAATACTTGAAAAACGTATTTCAAATACAAAATATAAAATATGAAATACAAGGAATTAATTATGGGGTCTCGTAGCCGTGTGCCTAAGAGCCTGGTCGCGAATATGGGGACCAGGGTTCGATCCTGACCGACGCTAAAAACAACTTCGAATTTTAATGGCACAAAATTGACACCTGTGGTGCACTCTCCACGCCAGCATTGTGTGCCCATGAGGTGACGCCTGGTAAATGCCCGCACGGTACAAATATTGCATCATTACCAATATCTGTGTACAAAGCAAATTGGCATACCCAGCAATGGGTAATATGCCGTGATGATATATTTATTTATTTTTTGTTTAACTATTTCAAAAGTTTGATAAAAGAGGAATATTTTTTTTTAGTATTTGACATACCAATATTTCAAAAACTTATTTCAAATACAATTTTACTTTTAATTATTTAAAAATTGATAAGATGTTACTGTATTGTAAAAATGTTTTTCATTATTCAACTTATTCGCGTATTTTTATTTATATTAAATAGAAGCTCTTATATTAACATAAGCAACTTTATTTCAAGAAAAATTGGGGAATTTTTTCATGACCAGATAGGGCGGAAGGTTTGTATTTCAAATACATAAAAGTATTTCAAATATTTGTGTATTTTAAATACAAAAATGTATTTCAAATTTTTTTTTTCAAATGTTAGGATTTTTAAAAACTTTACAGTGTCGAAATATGAAACCCACGGTATGAGTCTTTCCTGATGGCGTCAAAATGAGATGCTATCAAAAGTTTAGGATCAAAGAATACACCTAAATCTCGCAATATGGATTTCTCGTAAAATTCAAACATAACATGTAAATAAATATGTTGACAATAAATATATAATTTAGTTATATCCGTTTATAATGCAATACAGTCATTTATGTTTGTATAATGGCTTTAAAAAATTGCAAATCATCCGCGAATAATAAAAATTGTGTATGATCAAAGTATTGCGAGATATCATTTATAAATAAGTTAAATAGTAAAGGGCCCAGTTGCGATCCTTGATATGAACTAACCTTTATTCCAATTAAGAAGACAGTGTTGGCTAGCATAGGGCTTATACAACTTGAGCAGATACTTAAAAAAAAAAACTTCTAAATATTATTTTTTCACAATTTTTGTTTTTGCTTATTAAAGAAGAGTAAATTATCTATCTGATACATATAAATATTTTATTATATCTTTTATACATGTAGAGATAAAAAAATATAAGGTATATAATAATTTGTTGTAATAAATCTCACTACACAAATAATGTCATGGAAACCAAATGAAAGTTTGAAAAGTTTGTAACTGACAGATAAATGTCAGTGTCAAAAATCCGGAGACATTACTGAAGATTTTTTCTGGGAAATACATACATTATATTATTTCTTATTGTATTAACAGTTAAATATTTAAAATTTCTTCATAGAATGAATTTAAAATTAAAAAATCTAAATATAAAGAATAGATTAAGTAGAATTTTTGGTGTACAGTGTAGGTATACAAGAAATGTTAAATACAATAGGGCTCCAGCAGTCATGTAACTTTGTTAGCCTTGACAAGCAGATATGGGGGGCCGTATCAGAATGATAGCTAGTAATTTTATTTATATTATTTTCCTCAACAAGTAAATTCCACACTCCTGGTAACAAATTAACTACGTGAATTTAGAAAATCTTGAAATTTTTAATGAAAAATTCTGATATTTGACATCTATGTACATAATTACTAATTGTCTTTCCGAAACGGGCCCGCATATCTACTTGTCAAGGCCAACAATGTCACGTGACTGTTCACGCCCTATTATACTTATGTAACCAAAAACGGAAATGGCGAGAGGTATTGTGCTGGCCACAACAGATTTTTTCAATTGAATAGGATGCAATATTAATATTTATTAAGTAACAATAAAACTAATTAATTAAAATATCGTTTTTCTGTATGTATATCTCCATTCATAATTAATTATCATAAGGTTCAAATTAGCTTAAATTTAGTACTAAAATTTTCGTTTTCTACGGAGTGAATGAGTCTTGTGGTTACTGTCTCCTTAACTGGAATAAGGTTTAGTCTAAAATACGTTCCCCATTAATAATAATTGCTGTACTCACCCTAAGATGACTAGCTCGCCGTATTTAACGAGTTTCGGTTTATCACTAGATGGCGGGTCCTCTTCAAGAATAGGCGACTCTGTACCGCGCTCTGTACCATCCGTCCTGAAAACATACACCTTACATTAGACTATATATCAACATGTCAAAAACATCAACAGTTACTTCAACAATATTTTTTTTCTCCTAACGGGTACTAGAATAGGACGATGGAACTTATCTATTGAACTGCACCACGCCATGTTCAGAATGAAACTGATAAGTAGGTATACTAAGAATGGCTCATGTTCTAGATCATGTTAAGTTTAGTTATAGGCTGTATTCGACTATACTTCAAGAAATGAACTTGTAATGTTTGGAATACACTGGACAATAAGGCAGGAAGTAAGTGCGTGAATAGCAGTACTACAGAAATACATATAAGTATAGAGTAATATATACTTATACATATATTTGTACGACAACACTGTGACACTTTATATCTATTATTTATAATAGGAAACAAATGAAACCAAATATATTTCATATTATATTTTTACCTTCCGTCACCTTTAGGTAACGAAGGTATTGTCTTTAGGCAAAAAAACCGATGGTGACTCCAATGAATACGTTTTAGTGTTCCTAGAATACGAATGTATTATTTTTACGATGATGTGTGTGTGTATGTGTGTGCGTGTGACAATCGTTTTGACGGTGATAACTCCAATACTACAATTCCAAAAATTAATTTTTTTTCGTATTCCTCATTCTTATATCTAAATGAAAACTTAATTAGATTTTGACTACAATTGATTAACCGAAAGTTCCTTAATTTGAAGCTCTTAACTGTTTTTCTTTAAAAAAAACATTTAAATATCATTTTTGACATTTTATGTTATTATAAATATTAAAGAATATTTTATTCTTTATATTAATTTTCATAAATATTGCGATCCTTGCTGCGTCACTATGGAAAAAGTTTCAATAATTCAATATTACCAACTGACAGATGTCAGTGTCAAGTACAATTTACACATTATGTCCTGTGAAATAAGTTTACTGAAAATTCAAGGAACTTTCTCTGTGGAATTCATATAGAAATGACGGAAGGTATTGTGCTGGCCTCAACAGATTTTTTTTAAATTCAATTGTACTATAATTTATGTGTAATAAATATTAATAAAACAATACATAATAATTCCAGGGCTGGATTAACATTGGCTTTAAGGAAAAAATAAATAAATATGTAATATAAAATTTATTTTGTATAAGTGGGCTTCCACCAAAATCATCTGAAATTCCATTTTTTATATTTATATAAGCATTTTCAGTTATTGTGCTTTAGAAATTGTGTCCATTGTTTAAAAATTTGTATACGTATGTAATTTCGTCCATACAGTCGAATGTTGAAGTCCCTAAGTATGCATCTCTACTCATATTTGGGATATAGCCTAAAAATGGAACTTTTGGGGTCCAAGGATGAGCGCATATATCTAAAGAATTAAAAGACATTAATTTGCAATCAATGAAATGTATCTAAAAGTATATAAAGATTTTTGAAAATTTTTACAATTTTACCCAAAGGCAGATGTACCTATATAAGTTTATAACGTTTTCGTATGTATAAAAATCAAGTAGGTGTTAAATAAGATAAAATATAAAAATGTATACAAAAATATACATATTTGTACATGCTATAGTTGTATGTGTATATAAAACATAGAAATGATTATGTGATATTGCGTATGCCTGCACTGCATATTAAAAAATTAAAATGCAATTTGCATGCGGATAAAAGAATAAGTTCTATTTCACATCTTATATAAATTAGTTTCCTGTTTTATGTAAGACTTATATTTAAAAAGAAATGGGGTCATTAAAAAAAAAAGATTTTTAAATATCACAAATCAGCTAGCTATGCGAATCATGGAAACTGCTAATATATTCAGATAATTCAAACAGATGTCAGTATCAATGAAAAGTAAATGAATGTGGCAGAGATGAGGATGTTGAAGTAGATGTTGGGAAGACACGAAAAAATAGGGTAAGGATTTAAAGGATAAGGTAAATGGCTCGAGTGATAGAAGTTTCTAGATAAATACAAGATTGACGATTACATTGGTTTGAACATGTCATGAGCAGAGCTTAAAAATATATTAGAATAAGAATGAATAGCTTAGAAAAGGTAGAAGAAACAGAGGAAGACCAAAGATAAGATGGAAGGACTGTATTGCGAAAGACTTGAGAGAAAAGAAACTGAGAACAACACGCAAAACAATGAGTGGAAGAAGAAAATAAAAAATAGCGACCCCAACGAATGGGACAAGCTAAAGAAGAAGAAAATGTCAGTTTCAAGGAAATATAGCATCTTTTACAAGAAAATTTATGTATGAAATTTATGCTAATGTGTTGGCCACATCAGATTTTTTTGTTTTAAATATAATTCATTTAATTCCTATAATAAAATCTAATTATTTATAAATGAAATGTACTTAGATAGGTACTTTAGACATTTATTAGCAAATTTTCAGTAATAATAATTCAATCAAAGATTGCATAATTTACACTCACTCATCTAGTGTAGCACAAACATTTTCCCTACGTGAAAATAAACATGTACACATTAATCCTGATTGATTACCCAAATAATCTGGTTAACCTCTTTGCTGCTAACTTCAAACAACTGCATGTGCAATGAATTTTCCGCCTCATAGCATTGAAAACAGACGAAAAACAAACGCACGACTGCTATTGCCATAGCTCCGAACATCAACATCAACACACTCTACCGGGAACAGATGGAAGAGATTTTTGTGAGTGTGAAACCAAGCGGAGTGCTAGGAGAAATGCGACAGAAAAGGGTTAGCAAGTAAACAGGATTTCAACACTGATAGCAGCGAGATTAGTGTTTGTTCTTTTAACAGCGGAGCAGAAGTAATCAAACTAGCTTAAAGTTACTAATTAAACTGAATTATTTATTAGTACAAATAATAAACATAGAAGAAGAAGTTTTAAATAAGTGTTTACTTATTTCCACAAGGAATGAAGATAAAACTTGTTTCAATTTTCGTATTTTTTAAGGTTTTCTTTGCCTCCCGCTACTTTAAGCAAGGGAGGCATAGGGCTCGTAACAAAAATATTGGTAAATAATCAATTAAATTTGACATGTCTGGCTTATGCAATAAATTTTGATTAAAAAGTGTTTGAGTACATAATAATTTGAATTTTATCTTAAATTATTATGTACGATAACAAGATTATTTCATGAATTCATAGTACAATTTTTCAATACAAAATTTGATAATTTTATTTATGCATTACAGATATATTATTATTAATTAAATTTCAACTAGATATTCATTAACTGCTGAATACACGCTGCACGCCAGGTCAGCGCGCATGACCAAGTGTGTTTGTCAAATAAATGTCAAAAAATAATAAATAAAATTTGCTTGAATTGAATAATTCGGCATGTTTAAAGATATAGAATATCAGTAAAGGTATAAAACATGTATCTTGCTTCTGCGACTTATTATCCGGCTAAATTTGCCTTCGAAATATTCAAAAGCTAGCTTCAATTTAATCGCTGTTAAAAATCTAGGTGCTATTTAATCACTTATTTAAACTATACAACAAAATAAAACATTCTGATTGGTCAAATTTGAAATCAATGAAATAATCACGTTTAAGGATCCTAGAATATGATTTTAACAATTTTACAATATTTATGTGGGTGTATCGGCATATGAATTTTGTATAACTCAATTTCTACCATCGGTAAACCGGAAGTAGTACTTTACTTGAAGATCTAAATAATTTTTCTTGCGTTAATGTTTTTCCTACAAATTTTCAAATATTAACATTTTTTTTACCTTGCGGTCTATGCATATATTAAAATAAATTTAAATTAATATTAGTAGAGTTTTGAAATTAAATTAAATAGCAATGTCACATGACTGCTCGCGGAAGTGGTGAGAAAATTAAAAAATCTAAATATAAAGAATAGATATAAGCAGAATTTTTGGTGTACAGTGGAGGTATACAAGAAACGTTAAATACAATAGGGCGCGAACAGTCATGTGACTTTTTTGGCCTTGACAAGCAGATATGGGGGCCCGTGTCAGAATGATAGCCAGTAATTATGTACATAGATGTCAAATATAATTTTTCATTCTAAATTTAATGATTTTCCAATTCCATGTGGTTTATTTTCCCTGACAAGTAAATTTTACACTCCTGGTGATAAATTAACTACATAAATTTAGAAAATCTTGACATTTTCACATTTGATATCTATGTACATAATTACTAATTGTCATTCTGACACGGGCCCCATATCTGCTTGTCAAGGTCAACAATGTCACATGACTGGTCGCGGCCTATACTTATGTAGCCAAAAACGGAAGTGGTGAGAGGTACTGTGCTGGCCACAACAGATTTTTTTAAAGTTGAATAGGTACCTAATAGTTACCTCCAAGGAAAAATGTTTGTCCAGAAAATAAATTAAAAACCAAAACATTTTAAACTTTTAATCCATTTAACAATGATTCCACCCTTTCATGTTCATGTTCAACCCTGCACTAACAGCTTTCATGCACTCATTCACGCTCTTCACGTTCTCTCACGCGCTATTCAGCGGGATAGGTCGTTCACCCTCACGCTCACTCATAACAACAACACAACAACCAGCCAGTCAGACCCGTATCACATCCACATCTCATGTATATATGGTCATATATAATATTGCATCGACAGTGACCGTATATGATGCATTGTATTGTTGACGACGTATGAAGTTATTAATGAATGAGCTGATTGTTCAATGAATGAGAAGAATAGATTGATAGTGGTTGATATTGTACGTGAAGGAATTTGTTTATAATAATTCAAGAATTGGCGATATAATCTGTACACCTACTCACATAATTGCATATAAGTGATACGTAATTTTCTGCGAAAATATGAGATTTCTATGATAATTTTAGTCTAAATTGGGAGAGCGTAGTTTGTTAATGACCGCATTATTAAAATTTGATTGCAAATAAAAAAGTGATGCCTTGTCAAGGAAGACAGATTAATCACGGAACTCAAATTAAGTATCATTTAAAGTAGGTAATGATTATTTTTATTTAAAATGGTAAATGATATACCATGTAAAACATTAGCAGCACAAGAACTAACGAAAGAAACTAGCACATGCCATAAAGTCAAAAAATCTGATGTGGTCAGCACATGACCTCTCGCCATATATTTTACCTGGCTGTATGCATAAACCAAAGAATATTTTTAGAAATACAAATAATATACAATATATCTCAACATAAAACAATTTTCACATATATTTACAAAATCTATAAGATATTTTACCATAAATTATGTACAATAAATTACAAAATAGGTTACCATATATAGATTAGGCTGGTAACAGGGATATACAATTCGAACAACGTTCTTGTTTACTTTCTCTTCATATTCTTCTAGTAAAAACATTAATTTTGGGCGGTCTAAAATGTATATAACTAGATATGTGCAACTATTCTTACATATCTTCTTTTACATTTTATTTTTTCATACATGTTGTATCTAAATAACACATTGATTTCCTTTAATAAAGTGATGGATAGATTGCACTCCGATTATTCTTATATCGATGTGTAATTTTGTCAATATTTACAACTTACTTGTGAAGAATTTGATTGTTTTTTTGCAGTTCAATTTTACTCTGGTCTACAGTACTCGTGTACTGTACAATTTAGTTATAGGATTATTTTTATGTATATGTTTAAACTTAGATCTATGGATGAAGTTTACCACCTCTACTTATTCCTTTTGTACCCCCACCCTGATGGTAAGGGTGGTCAGTCTTGTATAAACGTCAATACGGAAACTATCAACGGAATGTAACATTGTCATTTGAATAAACATCATCAACAAATACAAGTATATATTATTTAAAAACTATATGGTCCTTTGAGAAATCACAACATGTACATTATCCCATAATGTTTTGAAACAAATTTAAATTCTTCAACGTAGATTTGTCACCTCCATAACAGTCACAGATCAAGAATTAAGAGATTCTCCAAGTACATTTTTCTTTCATTACTTATTATTTCGATGAGATACAATTTTTCTGCATTTTACGTTGCAAAGTGGAGACCATCTTCACTCTAATTTTCACATTTAAATATCGTCTTCCTTTGGACTCTATTCTCGCTTATATCTATTATTTGTATTTAGATTTTTAAATTTAGATTCATTCTATGAAGAAATTTTGTCCTACTCTTCTAATTTTTCGAGATGTTTCCAATTCATTGTCGGGATTAACAATATTTCTGAAGGGTATGTGTGATATATCTGTGATATATCTATAATTTTAAATATTTAACTATTAATACAATAAGAAATAATATAATGTATATACTTTCCAGAAAAAATCTTCAGTAATGTCTCTGGATTTTTGACACTGACATTTATGTCAGTTACAAACATTTTTTATTTTTCAATTGGTTTCCCTGACATTATTTGGGCTGTGAGATTTATTACAACAGATTATTATATAATAAAATATTAATATGTATCAGATAGAGAATTTACTCTTCTTTAATAGAAACAAGTACAATAATTGGTCTTGAGTCCGTGCACAACATGGCGTACATTGCGCAAGGATTTGAATCTGAAGCCTTATTAAAGTCCAGTTGATGCAAGAAGTGAAGCCATCAGATCATGATCCATGTGGGCAATTTGCTGATATCATTAAATAAGGTGCTGGATTTTTAGACCAAATCATCTTTTCAATTGAATAGCTGCGTTAATATATTTCAATTAAAATATTCCAAGCATTCATCCAAAATGTATGTTTTATTTACAATTTTAAAAAAGTTCTTATTGAAAAATCCTATACTTCATCCTCATGCTTATGCTTATGACTGTCTATCTATCCTCCTACCATATCACGCACCCTCTGTGTTAACTCTTCCAGCATTTTACCCTCCATCTTTCACCCTCTGTCACAAGCCTGTTCCAACAAGCTCCAGCCTCCTGCACTTTTATCGAACGTGTCTGCGTGTGTATGCAATGTCGCTAAACGCCACGAGGAACAAAGGGGCCGCCCTACAAGAGGAGGGATTCTGCAAGGGCGAAGCCAAGGGCAAGGGCTCAGATGGAGAATTTAAATTGAGAGCGAAATTAAATTTTTCAAGTGGTTGTGTGGTGCTGTGGTGGAGAGACATGGTAATTGGACTATAATCGTTCTGCAAATGATGTCGCGAGCATATGATCCCAAAACTGAAATACCCATTTGGGTTCTAATAAGTATATATGGCATTAACACTAACTGTTAGCAGTTCCAACACTTCGTATTTTTACGATGATGTGTGTGTGTGTGTGTGTGTGTGTGTGTGCACGTGTGTGTGAGTCGGATGGATGACGATTTCTCAAAAACTATAATACTTAATATCTGTTTAACTACGTATTTCTCAATCGCACATTACTGTAACTCAAATACTATCATTCAGAAAGTTTTGAAATCATGTATTTCTACTTTATTCTAATATGGAAATATCTGTTTAGATTTTGGTGGAAATTGGATTACCGGAAATGGCACTTGACTTGAAGCTCAAGAAAGTTTTTCTTCAAAAAATACCTTTAAATGTAATTTTTTCTCAATTTGTTACTATAAAAATTAAAGATTATTTCATTTTCTATAAGTTTGCTTTAATACTTTTTCTATATATTGTATATGGATAAATTTATAAAGTAATATAAAAATTATATATATAGGTAAATGGCGGGAGGTACTGTGCTGGTCACATCAGATTTTTTTTTGTAGAAACACTGAAACTTTACCATTGTATTGTAACGACGATATTTTTTGCGAGAAACAATATTTGGACTATGGTTGTTTTTGCCATAGGCTCCTCAACTATTATAGCGAACTGCGTTTAACATCTACGCCACAGACCAAACATGGACAGGAAGTCATTGTGAAAATAGCTTAGTTTTTATTTATGTAATTTGTTTGTTGAAGAATATTCGAAATGTTTATTACACATTATTAAAACGTTATTTACTGTTAGAATTCTGAGTTGCTTCATGTACGGTTGGAGTATTAAATCTTGCTATCGACATGCACATAATAATTTGGTGTTGGCATACTGGTATGTAAGTGGAGTCGCGCAGTTTCTTATTTTGGTTTTATAATTATGTATAATTCAATGTCGCTTGAGAAGGGGGCAAGAAAGCCACTTCTCAAGTAGTTCTTGACATGAACATGAACACGAACATGATGAATGATATTGACCCAGCTCAGCTGAATGAGATGTCCTTCACCACGTTATTTCTTGTATCGCTTCAATAATAGCATGCATGAATTCTATGTCGTATAGAATTGTCTTTAATACATTTATAAATAAATTAATAAAAAGTAAGCAATAGGCGCTTTCTATTTGTATTCGAAATTGTGGAATTAAGTTAATACTAGTAACAGAAATAGAACTCGTCGAGAGCAACAATATTTCTTTATAACTTTTTTTCGAGATCTCATTTTTTTAACATTTTTTCCCCCTCCCCCTATAAATTAACGAGTCGTTTAGGTATTTTTATAATAATTTGATCTAGGAGCAATAATAATGAAACAATTGTAACAAATGCGAGTTGTCAACTATTTGCCTGCCTTTACGGATAGCGAGTATATAGACATTGTGCTGGCCTGCTGTGAATTATTTTTCTACAGTCTACATAGAAAGTAGCCATTTGCGCTCTCTTTTGTCAACGCAAAATGTCACTTTGTCGCTCTAGCGCGACAAAGTAGGAAAAACGCTCGCTGTCTAAATTTCTAACTATACAATGTTGAGAAATGTTACTTGTCTACATTTTTAATGGAAACGTTTAGTCAGGAACTAATGGCACAGTAGTGACACATTTACCACCTTTACAAATCAATCTGACATATAACTGCTCTGTCGGTATATTACATAACAAAAAAAAAAAAAATGCCGCACTACTGTGAAAATAAAATAATGCATTCATTTACAAAAACGAAAGTATAAAATGTTTAGATTAGATTGAAGCAATAGGTCAAGAAGAATGGGGAATAACACTAAATTAAAATTAAATATAAAAGACGTTTTTTCTTTATATTAATCCTAATTAATTGAATAGTAGTGTAAGTACAAAGTGTACATTTTATTATTTTTTGTTATGGTAGCGACTGTAGAAAAAATCTTGTGTGAGCTTCGAGCGCAAATGGACATTATCGATTTCGAGAAAATGCTGCGCTCCTGCGTCGCGCGGCAACAACCTCTCAATCGACAATGTCTTATTTTGCGCTCTTAATACACAAATAGCTATTGTAACATTTTCCGAATCGTCATCTTCTAAACGTTCGTACCTTTTTGTACATGTATGTAAGTAAAATAAATAAATCTCCGAGATCCATGAGTCCTTTAAGCCTGCTGCTGAAAATCGTGACAGAACACGCCCTGATCACATAGAGAATATTGAAGAGGTTGCTGACGCCAGGGCCTAGTACTCGAAGAATAGCACTACAACACAGAGTGTCACATATGACAATTTTGAGGATATTGAAAATTGATTATGTTTTAGAAGCAAGTATTTTTTTAATTTTAATTTTCCATATATATTTTTAAATTTTGTACAATTTTTGTTTTTGAATGAAAAAACGATCTGTTTTGTTTTGCTGGTAATAGAATGAATGTTTACATATTCTTATTAAATCGCTTTCTGTGTTGTATGCAGAAATAGAATGTGTAACATAACTCTATGCAAATCCCAACAAGTCGTGCACTCAATTCACTTATTGTCATGTTTAATTCATGGATTCAACACCGAGAAAATGCCTCACGTTCGGTTTTAGATTCGTCTATATTCATGCTATTAGGTTTTACTTCAGTTTAAGAATTTCATTACTTCCCTTCGAATTCGAATCGAATGAACCGATAAAACAGTTTAAGTTCCAAACTCATTGTAAAACTTTGTACAATTTCATGTTTTATTGCATTTAGTACAACATATAATGCGCAATAAACTATAATTTACGAAATATATATTCATCATAATTCAATTTAAAGTGTAGTAAAATAAATTGGTTTGTCCTGGTTCCTACTAATTTAGGTTATTCGTAATGTAAATGCAATGGTAATAGCGTTATTATTTCGTAGTATGGCGGTTTTAGTAGGTTATGTCAATATTGTTAGTGCATGTAAATTCATTTAAATTGTCTACATTTTCATTTTACCGTCTAAAATAACACGACTCTTCTATTGATAGCAAGTCTCCTGCTTAGAATAATATAGCATGTAGCCCAAAGTTTCTTAACCTTTTTTGTGTACTACCCATTTTGTCATATTGTAAAGGGACGAAATATACTTACCGCTTAATGGGGTCATTTCACATTTTCTAATTTATTTTTTTCTTGAAAGAATAGGTCAAATTAAATATGTAGGTGTATGTTTTACACTTTACAAGTCTTTATGATTTTTTAAAAGTTGTCTTTAATTTCAAATATTTGGACGCTGACGTCACGGCTTGTCGGATGCGGCAGCAGCTCTCTACCGGTTGTATTTGGAACTATGATTGTTTGAGTTATCACTTGTCAGTTTGATTTTGTAGCAACATATTGTTAACGAAAAACATATTTCATACAACTTTTGGTATTGATTTTAATAAATGTTTTATTTATATACCTTTACTCTTAACTCTGCTGTTACCTGTCACAATTTTAGGTTAGCTTGTTTACAGCAGCAAACGGATATCACGTGGACCGTTGTGTGTGTGAGAGAGGAATGTCTTTGTGTGAGTATCAAGCCGTGATGTCACGTATTTTACAGCCGCGAAAGTTTATTAGCAAATTTATGAATGAAAAGTCGAATATTTCATGTTATTTTATATTACTATATTTATTAAATGAGACGGATTTCGCGATAATTTTAATGCACTTTATTTTGAAATATGCTGTGGCCATCACAATACCTCTCTAACAAATCACGAAAAAAAGGAGTAAAGAAAAAAGACTGTCACTCATCCTCATTAGAATTCATAGCAGAGTATGCAAACATTTTCATTACTTTATTTGGTAGTAGTTATCCATCTTTCGTCCAGTCTAATTTATCCAATTAACTTGGCTATTTGCAACGAACATAGAACGGTTTCCATGTCGGACATTTTTCAGAATCATTCTTCCCTATTCGTCGGGCAGTTTATTCCAACGTGAAGGATTTGACTTTTAAGTTATTGACACTTCTCGTCTCTTGAGCCTTTTGTAACAATCTGGGGAGAATAGAAATTGGAGATAGTCGAGCTTGTCACACTCGACTACTTTCACTGATGGGGCCTGCAGTAGGAAATTGTTGCTTTTAGCCATTAGTGATAGGATTTACGATCTTTCTAACTTTGCTAGAGCTTGATATTCTCCTAGGAGTCTACTATAGGGGATAAAGTAATGGATAAATTACTTCTATTACACAGATGGAAACTACGAGATTGTTCAATGAAATTTTATAGTTTTCAATGGAAGTATAAAGCTGTAGATTTTTATATGATGTGCATGTTTTGCATCCGTAATCCGTAACACTGCGATTGATTTTATTTGCAGCAAAAAACTTCTGACTAAAAAAATTATAGAAGATAAAATGTTTACTTCCTGTAAACATAAAAATCAATCATAAAATTTAAATATGCTTGTTCGCCGTTTTAAAACTAGCAAGATCAAATTCTAAATTCTCGCCACTTCCGATTTTGGTTACATAAGTATAGGGCGCGAGTAGTTATATTACATTGTTGGCCTTGACAAGCAGATATGGGGGCCGGTTTCAGAATGATAATTAGTAATTATGTACATATATGTCAAATGTCAGAATTTTACATTTAAAATTTCAAGATTTTCTAAATTCACGTAGTTAATTTGTCACCAGAACCACATGGAATTGGAAAACCACAAAATTTACAATGAAAAATTATGATATTTGACATCTATGTACGTAATTACATCATTCCGACACGGATCACCGTATCTGCTTGTTAAGGCCAAAAAAGTCACCCTATTGTATTTAATAGTTCTTCTGCACCTATAATTTTAAATATTAAACTATTAATACAATAATAAATAATATAATGGATTTTTGAAACTGACATTTATCTGTCAGTTACAAACATTTTATCTCTAAATCTATGATATATATTTATATGTAATGGGGTCTCGTGGCCGTGTGCCTGAGTGTCTGGTCGCGAATTTGGGGACCCGGGTTCGATCCCGACCGACGCCAAAAATTACAGCGAATTTTAATGGCACAAAATTGACCCCTGTGGCGCACTCTCCACGCCAGCAATGAGAGCTCGTGAGGTGACGCCTGGTAAGCGCCCGCACGGTACAAATATTCCATCATTACCGATATCTGTGTACACAGCAGATTGGCACACCCAGCAATGGGTAATATGCCGTGATGAAATATTTATTTATTTTATTTTATTTATTTATATGTATCAGATAAACACACACACATACACAATACATCATCGTAAAAATAATAAAATCGGTTTGTAAGGACCTTAAAACGTGATTAATCATTATAATCTGGATATGCGATTTTTAGCATGAATCCAATACCTCTCTTAGCGAGAGGTAAAAATATCCGAAATACTTTTGAAATTTGCATGAAGTCTCAGATGTATTACATACAATATTTTTTCTGTAATCGTCCACAAAAATAAGAAAAATTACGAAAAACTTGTATTTCTAAATTTTTTTACATATTACGTAGGTACTACAACAGAACAAAAATATTATGTTCTAAATACAGGCTTTTTCCGTACTGGTAATTGTTATATACAAGATGGTGATCGCCACAACCGAATATCAGGTTTTCCTAATTTCCTGCTTCCCTAATTTTTTCAGATACAAAAGCTTGAAATAAAAATTCTGCATTTGAATCAATAAATAAAATTAATTTTGTGTGCCTTGTAACGGCAGAAATTAGGTATGAAAATATATTTAAATCAAAATCATACAATATGATCGATATTCTATCGATCACAAATGTATTTCTCAAGGACTGTTTGTGTATTAATAAATAATCAACAAACAAATAATATCATTCAATTTAAAGACAATAAATCAAACGTAGTTTACATAAACAATCGTTTTCATTCTGGAATTCTGTGAATCAAAAGTAAAATAAACTCCGTATTTATTGTTCCAATATTATTAATGCACAAATACTCAAGAAATTCTTTTCTTTCATATGTGAAAATAACTTTTACATTTTAATTACATATTCACAGATAAAAAATTGTAATAAAGTGAAAATTACTCGTCATTTAAATACACTATACGTGATGAGTAACTTTTACGTAAATTATCACAGAATCAGAAACCTTGAAGTCGCATAAAAACTGTGTTTACTTCAAAACAGAGAAAGCGGCTTATTGTTGCAACTACTGTTATTTACTTTGGAATCTCAGAGTTGATATTATCAAAGCAAATAAAGATTTATTCTCATGCAAGTTGTATTAAGTATGGGATTCGTAGATATTCAAGGTTTAGTATGAATGAATATAATGAACAATAAAGAAATTTGCCATTCATTGTTTTCATTTTCTATTAAAGCTTAAGTGAATTTTGAAACTGTTGAAAGTTGCAAATAAGGATACTTCCAGTGGACGAATTATAACCAATATCTAATCATGTCTACATACGAATCTAAACTTGAGGAGTACGACAAAATTATAATTTTTACCTCTCGCTAAGAGAGGTATTGCATTCATGCTAAAAATCGCATATCCAGATTTTATTGAATAAGCACGTTTTAAGGTCCTTACAATCCGATTTTAACATTTTTACGATGATGTCTGTGTGTGTGTGTGTGTGTGTGGATGTGTGTGTGTGTGTGTGTGTGTGTGGGATGTTGGAAGGACGGTTACTCAAAAACTATAAGACTTAAAATTTGTTTAACAACGTATTTCCCAATCGGACATTCCCGGGAAGATCTGAAAAGGTTTTGGTAACAATTGGACAACCGGAAGTAGAAGATTCTTGAAAAAAAAATCTTCTAAATATTATTTTTTGAAAATTTTTCTTGATAATATTAAAGAAAAATAAATTCTCTTTCTGATACATAAGGTTTTGGTAACAATTGGACAACCGGAAGTAGAAGATTCTTGAAAAAAAATCTTCTAAATATTATTTTTTGAAATTTTTTCTTGATAATATTAAAGAAAAATAAATTCTCTTTCTGATACATTTAAATATTTTTATACATATTTTATAGATTTAGAGATAAAAGGAATATAATATATAAAATAATGTTGTAATTAATTTTACAACCGAAAGGATGCCATGAAAAATAGTTGATAATTTAAATTATTTGTAACTGACAGATAAATGTCAGTGTCAGAAATAATGAGTAATGAATTAAAAATGTACTTGGAGAATCCCTTAGTTCTTGATCTGTGACTATTATGGAGATGACAAGTCTAGGTTGAAGGACTTAAATTTGTTTCAAACATTATGGGACAATGTACACCAGTACTGTAGACTAGAGTAACTTTGAATTGCGAAAAAGCTATCAAATTCTTCTCAAGTAAGTTGTAAATATTGACAAAATTACACATCGATATAAGAATAATCGGAGTGCAATCTATCCGTCACTTTATTAAAAGGAATTAGTGTTATTTAGATATAACAAGTATGAAAAAATAAAATGTAAAAGAAGATATGTAAGAATAGATGCACAATCCAGATATATACATTTTAGACCGCCCAAAATTAATGTTTTTACTAGAAGAATATGAAGAGAAAGTAAACAAAGTTGTTCGAATTGAAAATTGCTGTTACCAGCCTAATATTTATATATGGTAAACTCTACTTTGTAATTTATTGTAACATAATTTATGGTAAATATCTTTATGTTGAGACATGCTATTATTGAATAATAAAGAAGTTTATACGTCATAGATTTATATGAATATATTATTTGTATTTATAAAAATATTCTTTGCTTTATGCATACAGCCAGGTAAAATATACGGCGAGAGGTTATGTGCTGGCCACATCAGATTTTTGGAATCGTGGTACTGGAGTTATGCGATCCGAAACAATCGTCATATACACACACACACACACACACACACATTTAGACATCATGGTAAAAATAGTAAATTCGTATTCTAGGCACCCCAAAACGTATTTATTCATTAGAAACTCGCTATCGAATTTTTTGGCCAATATCTCACTTACCTAAACGTGTCGAAAGGTAAAAATAAAGTACAAAATACAAAAACTATAAAAATTAAACAATCACAAAAAAAAAAATTACAAGAAAGACAATCATGTAAAAATGGTTAGTATTGGTGAATAAAACATTTTTCTTCAAACGTCGTAAAAGTAGCATCTTTTGTGACTTGATTCACAAGGTAGAAGTTTAATTTCTACGCCGCCGGAGTAGATGTAGTTAATAAATATCCATAGAAACATATTGTTTTGCAATAATTCCTCGACATATCTTTCAGCCAAACAATTAGATTTCCATCTAATTGAACAAATTCAGGGGACGTATATTGTAATACTTCAAATTCCGACATAATTGTACACAAGGATATAAAATTTCACAATTTTTATTTAAACGTCAAAACGTTTATAACAAAAAGTGAACAAATAAGTATCCATAGTTACAGGTTAATTGAAATGGCAAACGTAATTTATGTAAAATGTACCGTCTTTAACTACGTTTGAAGAAAAAATATAATGTGTCATTCGGAGTAAAAGTGTCTTTGTGTGCCTCGCGTGCAAACTTCCATGCTCGCCGCACAAAGTGGCGACTCCCATCCTATATAATCCCAGTTCTCTCCCTTGTTTTTCAGAGTTGTTAGGACCTCTGGCATGGTTTACATGTTGAGTAATCTTAGCTACTCCGATTAAATTTGTACTACTGATGATGAGAACTTAGTTCTCGAAATACGTATATAGTTTATTTTATAATTTTCAGGTTAAGGGGTAATTGTATTAGTTTTAGTTATAATTTAACCTTACACTCCTCTTATTATTAATCACTTTTACTCCTAATAACACAATATACTATAAATTACTCAAACAATTTGAACAATTATAGAATTTCTCCAATCATAAACTGTTAACATTTTATTATTTTCATAATATATGAAATTTTTTATATATTTTTTTCAGTAAGGCATACTTGATTGTATTTTTACTCTACAGTATAAAGCACTTACTTTAATATATTTATAAAGTCATATACTGTAAAAATAAACAAACCTAGTCATATTTCATTCACTCAAAAAGCCAATATTTTATTTTCTATCAACAGAAAATAAAAACAGACGGGAGATTGTCTATTGACGTAAAACGAAAATGTACTTCGGCTTTAATAATTGATAATACGTGATGACAGTATATCGATAAGTAAAATGACAAATAATGGAATATTAATAAAAAAATATACAAAGTTATTTCCAACAAATTAGCATGTGTAATATTGATTGATTGAAATATGTACACAATATGAGAAAGGTAGCATCTTTACATAGCTATAAATATTTCAAATATATTGATTCATAATTTCTATGAAGCATATAAATTCTTTAATAAAATGCTTTAAAATGTAATTCCAACATACGAGTACATTAATACTGTAGAGTGCAAAGTTGTACAGAATTAAAAGTTTTATACAGAACTGTTCTTACATTTTTACCTTCCGTCACCTAAAGGTAAGGACGGTATTGTCTTTGGTAAAAAAAATCGATGGTGAGTTTTTGATGTAAGTACGTTTTAGAGTCCTTACAATACGAATTTACTGTTTTTACGATGATGTTTGTATGTGTGTGTGTGTTTGACAAAAATTTCGCCTTCGATAACTCCAATACTACAATTCCAAAAGTTATAATTCTTTCATATTCCTCTTTCGTAGGTCCATATGAAGAGTTGTATAGATTATGGTTATGATTGGTTAACCGGAAGTAGCCTAATTTGAAGATTTTAACAGTTTTTTTAATATCAGATAGATGTCAGTGTAAAATAAAATTTACATAATATCTTTGTGAAAATATTTTACTGGAAATTGTAATATAATTTAAGGTGGCAAAAACAAATCACTTAAGGTAATACAACAGATTATAGCCATAAGCCAATTGAGCAGATTATAATGTTTGTTATAAATATAATGCTATATATGTTTTTATTTTCTTCTTATTTTAAGGAACATACTATTATTTTTAGGTGTAGTTCAGTTCAGTACGAAATAAGATCAGTTCATTTCTCCCCTAAAAAGAAAACGCCCTTAGAATAGTTTGCAAAACAATTTTTGTGTGGAATTTGTACAAAATACGTAGAATTGACGGAATGTATCGTGCTGGCCACATCAGATTTTTTATTATGGCTATAGTTTCCTCTTAATTTTAAAAAAATATTTCAAAGGTTCCGTTAATTAATAGCAATAGCCATGACTTATAACATTATAAAAATTAATTATTATTTGTAAAAAGTAAATTAATTATCAGTATCATTTAATGCATAGAAGTTATTTACAAAAATTAAAATCAGCAAAAAAAATTGTCCTATATTTAATGTCCTACGCATTTATGTAGGAAAATACACTGTTAAAATGCGACAACTTTTGTCATATTAAGCATGTTATTTTGTACATACAGCCTACTGCATGAAAAGAATATTAATTTTGAAATGTTTGAATCTAGCAAAACAATTGAATAGTTTTTTGTAGAGGAATGAATCTGCAACTAAAATATATTTAACTGCTAATATTAATCAAATCAGTGGTGCCATGGAATAACAAACAACAACCATAATAAAGCACAAAAGAATAAGTGAATGTTGATATAAAACCAATTTTAATTATAATTACTAACGTCAAACACAAAATGTAAAATAAAAAGAGTAACTGTCAGTGTATGATACGCATTTGTTTATTTTTTCATGGCACCACTGATTTGATTAATATTCACAGTTCAATTCCTTCTATTTTTCTTGTAACGAATAATATGTATGAAGATAATTATTAGAATTAGGATATTATTTTACTCTGTAAAAAAACTAGAAACGTATTTTAAAAAACCACAACTGGTGATACAGTAATGAACTTTTTTCTGTTTAGAAAACAACCTAAATAGAGAACCATTTGAATAGAAACTAAAATATTTTCTCTTTCTGCGTCTGAATTCCCGAATGGAAACATTGAATGTTACACATAAAGTAAATTGTACCTCATTTGTTTAAATTGCTACTAAAACAAACAAAACGTTGAATTAACTAGAGTTAAATAAATACGATTTACATTTCAAAACAAGTATAAATCTAGGAATGTAAACAAAATTGTTGCCAATGACGACTAAAAAGAGAGCCCAAAAAAAGAAAACAAATGAATGGAATTACAGGAATACCGCAAACTTTTGGCGTGATTCCAAATACTTTCCTGCAAGATTATATCAGAAACTAATTTATATCTTAAACTTCTTCTTTAATTTATAATCATGATATTAACGATAATTTCATGCCTGCACCATGTGTTCTGGAATTTAGTGTTTTTATGCATGCGATAAAAGGAAAGATATTTTGTGAAATACAGACAGAATTAACATCCTTAATGAGGGCATTCGGAAAGGGCAAAATCCTTAAGCTAGGCATTTACAGGAGGGGTGCTGAAGTTTTTGTTAAAAATAAATCTTGTTTCTTTACACATAAACCTACCAGCTCGCTATTTACTACATATTGGTGTAGCATGAGAGTGAAATTTAATATTATTTTTGTCTGAGATGATGCAATTTTAAATATTGTTATAGTTTATGCCCCGGTTTGTACTTTCCGATCTTAACTGCAGCAGAGTTAGGACAGAATGAGCTCCGTTCCATATTTCACCCCCCACCACAGTTTCTGAACCATTGCGCATCTTAACCCAACTGTTAGGTTCCGTTCAAATATAATACACTTCACCTATATACCTATTAACTAATATATTTCGGATCCCTTGCTCTCCGTGAAACCTTGATTGACAGATGGTGATATCATTGCTGCAAAGTTTATCTCACTCAATTCCCCAAGTCTTGATTTTGCGCATGCACGTATTATTTGAATCCTATTGGCTAACGACGATATCTAAGTAATTAACCTACTATTTATTTTGTGTGTAAATTCTTGAACATAAATATAAGTAATAATAAATAACAAAAAAATATTCTAGTGCTAAATTTGAATTAAATAATTTACTTTGTTGTATTGTAAAAATAATAGGAATTCAATTTGATCAAGATTAATTTATTTTGGTGAAGGTAAAGAGTAAAAGAAATAATTTATAAAATATTAGTTGATTTCTAAATAACACAATTTTGTTAAACTTATTCTTAATATAATCGTCTTTCTCCGAGAGTAACTTAGTCTCATGATAGAATCTAATTTTTAAAAATGTATTAATTATAATTTTCATAATTTGCGTTTTATGATAATCAAATACAATTTGCATAATTTGTTTATGAAATAATTTTATTGGAAATTTAGAATCTTTTGCAAAAAAAATTATGTATGGAATTTATACATAATACACTTGATTGACGGAAGGTATTGTGCTGGCTCCAACAGATTTTTTAGAAAACAGCAGCACATCTGAGATGATCTAGAAAATACCCACGCACCAAACATCCGATTTAACCATAGTCATAACTTTTATTGTTCTCGTTCTCGAGATTGCAATGGCAAATATTACGGAGAAAATACCCTGAATAAAATGGCATTCTATCTCTGAAAAAGCTGAAAATCGGACCCATGTTTGCTGAGTTCGTGCTACGACTTATTCTTGTTTCTGTTCATCCCTTAAAATATATTGCCATTTTATAATACCCTGTATTAAGTAGTATAAGACATGCCTTATATAATATAGAAAAGTGTTTCTTATTTACCTAATAAATAAAGATTTCCGAGACAATGTGAAAATATATTGTTACTCGTTCTGTTATTTAAATTGCCGCAATATGATATTCCGTGAAACGTAAATTTGTTTCGATTTGATTCGTTATATCCGCATCGTAACGCAGATAATTTCAATTCTACAATTTCCGGGTGATCTAATTTCTGGATATAGTTACATGTTTAATTAAAAAATAAACTGTTTAATATTCTTAATTTCATTTCAACTTGTAATTACAAAGATCTCTAATTTTTCATTAATTATTCAAATTGTAATATGAATATTTTTCTTCAAACGTCATAAAAGTAGCATCTTTTGTGACTTGATTCACAAGGTAGAAATAAAATAAATAAATATCCATAGGAACTATACAGAATCAACGAATAAGAAGTAACTTGTATAAAAGAAACCTGTAACATCGGCCTAAATGTCACTATAACACAGTAGGTAACTTAAGAATAAAGTTACTAAATACCATCAATAGCTGTCAAATATAAATAAATAACCTATATAAATTGAAATATAAACAGAGTTTACTTTTGAGGAAATAACATATTAAAGAATAGCAGACTTACAGATTACAATTACAGGGACGGTAATGAACATAAAAATACTTAGAATTAAAGTGATAAGAAAAGTTTATATTGTTTTACAATGATTCTTGGACATATCTTTCAGCTACACTATTAGATTTCTATCCAATTGAACAACTTCAGGGGGCGTACATTATAATACTTCAAATTCCGACATAATTGCACACAAGGACGATATCTAATTGCACTGTTTTTATTTAAATGTCAAAACGTGAAAATTTTCACTTTAATGTATATAACAAAAAGTTAACAAATAAGTATGCATAGCAACAGGACAATTGAAATCGCAAACGTAATTTACGTGAAATTTAACGTCAGCAGTATATATTTTTCTTTAAATATTTACGTTTGAAAAAAAATTTAATGTGTCATTCGGAGTAAAAGTGTCTTTGTGTGCCTCGCGTGCAATTGTATGACTCGCTTCTCTCGTCGTGCAAACTTACCTTAAAATCAGTTGATTTTCTTGCGGTGTTGACATTACTATATTGCGTACACAGTGCGCAGATCTGCTACGAAACTAGGATGAAAATAGTGTTTTAGCTAGTTTTAAAAAATCAGATTTTTTTTACATATATCTGTTTTAGCTCAGTTTATGCAGACAATTAAATTAAAAAATTAAATTCAATTCCATTAAATTCATTAGCAATAACAGCGTTTATGTAACTAAATCGAGGAACTAATGAAATTAAACGAAGAAGTTCGTTATTTTGAAGTTTTATTTTATAATTTCTTAATCTTGCACATGCACTAATCGCGCACTTATGATAGATTGTTAAAACCTAACCTATGAAAATGTACAATGACAACAAAGTTTCTTCAGAGAAGAGCGACAAAATACTAATTGGACTGAAATATGTATATCTATATATTTTTTAGCCTATATAAATATAATGTACCGCAATTTCACCTATAATTTTTTTAACAATTATAAATATTATATATATATATATATATATATATATATATATATATATATATATATATATATATATATACCGGGTGATCATTTGAAAACTTCCCACCTTGAATAACTCTTTAATTAATAAAATTATCAAAAATCACTAAAACAGGACAATGTTATTTTGGGGGGGGACATTTAATAACCTATTCCAATCAGTTGGGAAACTTTCACCCTCCCCTCCAGCCACCCCCCCCAAAATTTTAAATGGCACTACCCCATGTGTGATACATCATTTTCAAAATTCTCAATATTTTAAAGCAAAGAAAGTTAAAATCGGCCGAGCCGTTCATGAATTAGAGACAAAAATGTATGCCCATTTTGAGTGGTTGATCAAGCCATCTACCTACGTTTTGCTTTGAAACAAAAGAACGTGCGTCGTACAAGTTCAAAGTATCAAGTGTTGTAGAATTCAGGAATTAAATATCGCCGCTTCAGATAACTTTAGATTACTTTGATTTGGGGTAGCGTTTGTGCCAATTGTGTCACTGAAATGACATACACTTTAGAAGAGAGAATTGAAATAATTTTCATTTATGGAGCTGAAAATCAGTGTGCTCGACGTACACTTTGAACTTGTACGACGCACGTTCTTTTGTTTCAAAGCAAAACGTAGGTAGATGGCTTGATCAACCACTCAAAATGGGCATACATTTTTGTCTCTAATTCATGAACGGCTCGGCCGATTTTAATTTTCTTTGCTTTAAAATATTGAGAATTTTACAACCTTTAAAATGATGTATCACACATGGGGTAGTGCCATTTAAAATTTTGGGGTGGGGGTGGCTGGAGGGGAGGGTGAAAGTTTCCCAACTGATTGGAATAGATTATTAAATGTCCCCCTCCAAAATAACATTGACCTGTTTTAGTGATTTTTGATAATTTTATTAATTAAAGAGTTATTCAAGGTGGGAAGTTTTCAAATGATCACCCGGTATATATATATACGGGCACTCAATGCTGGCGTGGAGAGTAAACCACAGGGGTCAGATTCGCGACCAGACACTCAGGCACAGGGCCACAAGATCCCATTAACAATTATAAAAATAATAATATATATATATATATATATAATAGGCGTTATTATAAAATTAATGATTATTATTGAATTAAATCTGTGTAAAAAAGAACAAACAAGAAAAATAGTATATTATTCAATGAGCATGTAATGTATTACTCATGAGAATGAAGCCTTCTGGCTCGTGATGCAAATCATTCGAGTGAGTAATAGCCATTATATGCGAATAGAATACTATACTTTATCCACAACTGGCAAATAATAACATACTGTACTATTATTAGAAATAACCTAACAAATTTTAGAAAATTGTTGTTTACAAACATAAACATAGTTAGCATTGATTGCTAAGTATTTGTTATAACAAAATATGAAGTGATTTGACATTTAGCAGAAAATTTTAAACCGAGTATTCAGCTACATTTTAAGCTTAAGAAGAAAATAAAACTATAAAAAATGAAAAACTAATATAATTTTCGCTTTTTTGTGGAAAAATTACATATTAAAAGTAATTTGTTTGTACTCTTTGAATTTGACAACGATTGGATAATATTATTCCATCGAACTGTCAATATTATTCAATTAGCAACAGTAACTAAGGTTATTAATTTATAAAAAAAACGGTTGAATTATGGGTATATTTGACAATCGTGGATAAACATTACTATTGAATTGTAATTTTCCACTTTTTGTGATAAATATGTAATACATTAAAAATTATAATTACCAATAGTTATACAAGTATGTGGTAACAAATTTTCACTTTCAGATTAAGAGTGAAAAGCAATATTTCGTTTTTATATGTGTGTAAATTGAATTTTAAACACAATGTACTTGACTTAGTTTCAGTCTTTCATAATCCTTTTAACAATTATACCATTCAATTCTTAAATAACAATATAAACTTACAAAGTCACTGAGACATTGTTGTGTATTTACATTTAAATTGAAACCCATGTGAGTAAAAATTACTTTTGCCTTCTGAGATGGGAAGAAGGAAAACATACAAAGGTCTATTAAATATAATAATGGAAGATGTATGTAGGTATACCCAACAAAGTTATTGTTGAATTGTATAAAATAAATAATAAAATTGCATGTCTTATGCAACAGTTATATAAGAAGGAAACAAAAAATAATACAAAGGTTTGTAATCATACTTTTCACGCATTATTTCAACTTCGATAATAATAAGAGTTGTAACGGTTATTTGTTTTTTTAAAATACATTTTCTTTAATATGCAAAATTGAATCATTACGCGTATTAGATATTTTATTATATAAAATCTGATTTCAAATGTACTTAGTCGCAAGCTTAAAAATAAGACGATTATATATTGGTTTAAAGTCCAATTCTTTACATTCATATGAAGAGCTGATTAGATTTTGGTTATAAATGGTCAACCGGAAGTATCCCCATTTGAAGATTTTAACAATTTTTCTTGAAAAATCGCTGTTAAATATCATTTTTTGACATTTAATGTTATTATAAATATTACAGAATATTCTATTATCTATATGAATTGATTGCGTTTTATACTTCATATTTAATGGATATAGAATTAAACAATCATAAAGAAATTAAATTTCATAAATTAGCAAGCTATGCTATAACCATGGAAACAACTACTATATTAAGAAAATTCTAATTAACATATGTCAGTGTCAATGAAAAGAAGATGAATGTGGGGAAGACACGGAAATATAGGATAAAGAATGAGAGGATAAGGGAACTCGTGAGAAAAGTTTCTAGAAAGGTATAAGAAAGACGATTACATTGATTTCAACGTATCATGAGAACGGATGACGAATATATTGAAAGAATAATGAACAGCTTAGTTATAGAAGGTAGAAGAAACAGAGGAAGATCATAGAAAAGATGGTAGTATGAAAAGACTGTATTTTGGAACACTCATAAAAGTAGCATCTTTTGTTACTTGACTCTCAAGGTAGAAGTCTAATTTCTACGCCGGCGACGTAGAAATAAATAAATAAATATCCATGGAAACTATACAGAATCAACGAATAAGAAGTAACTTATATAAAAGGAACCTGTAATAACAGATTACAATTACAGAGACGGTAATAAACATAAGAATACTTAGAATTAAAGTGATAAGAAAAGTTTATAATGTTTTGCAGTGATTCCTGGACCTTACAGCCATATTGTTAGATTTCCATCCAAATGAACTTCAGGGGGGCGTACATTGTAATACTTCGAATTCCGACATAATTGCACACAAGAATAATATAAAATTGCACAGTTTTTATTTAAACGTCAAAACAAAGTGAACAAATAAGTATCCATAGCTACAGGGTAATTGAAATTGCAAACGTAATTTACGTAAAATGTAACGTCAGTAGTACATATTTTTCTTTAAATATCTACGTTTGAAGAAAAACTATATTGTGTCATTTGGAGTTAGTGTTTGTGTGCTTCGCGTGCAATTGTCCGACTCGCTTCTCTCGTCGTGCAAACTTCCACGCTTCCTAAACAAAGTATCACTTTTACTTCTAATAACACAATATACTATTTTTCGTTGATATTACTTTTTAACCCTAATAAATAGATGCCTGTTATTAAAACATTAATAATGAACAAAAAACAACTTTATACACTAATGCATTAATTTCAAATGACAGATAAATAGCTATTTACAATAACTGCAAAATTTATTTTTCATATATTATCTCCCACACCAACATACCGATAAAGGTATCCATCCAATTTCTCCCTGCATGTAACAACAATGTATAATAGTTTCTGCACATACAAGTACTGTTACAATATTTGCTATTCATTTCCCATTTCCATTTTCCAGCAAACATTTTCCCTATGTTTTGATACAACACACTATACTTCCGTGGTCTACGCTAGACAGCATCGCTTCAGAATTCACGTCACCGGCTCTATGACGACGACACAGCAGTTGGTTTGTTGTTTGTTGTCAACAGTTCGCTAGCACTGGTGAGGACGCACGAACTCGCATGTTGCAACAAACGTGGGATATCACACACATATGTCATTGTTTGTCAATATGTATTGTTTGAAAAATTGATGGTGATAATAAGTGAAAATCGTTTGGACTGTTTAAAGAAGAAAGATTCATTTGTTTTGTATTAATACATACAGGGTGATTCATTGGTCGTTGGTTTTTTTAAGTCTCGTTGCCGCGTGCCTGATGTCTGGTTGCGAAACTGGGGAACCCGATTCGATCCTGATTAACGCCAAATATTCCGAATTTTAAATGGCACAAAACTGACCCCTGTGGTGCACTCTTCACGGCAGCAATGATACAAATATGTCATTAGCATTACCGAAATCTGTGTATAAACCAGATTAGCATACCCAGCAATGGGTAATATGCCGTGATAATATATTTATTTTTTATTTAAATACATACCTGCATATTTACTAATGCTAGAAATTATGTATCTTAAGTTCCTTTCCATATAACTATTGTTCTATATTGGCAATTTTCTTTTTAAAACGTTACTGTTATTAATTTGAAATTATTTTTTTGATAGTGACATTTATCTGTCAGTTACATACATTTGAGCTGAACTGTATAATCATAGAGTTGTGTTTAAAGCAAAAACTCAGAGATATAATTTTTATATTACTTTATAAATTTATCCATAAAATATATAGAAAAATTATGCATACCTGTAGAAAATGGAATAATCTTTAATTTTTATAATAACAAATTGCAAAAAATAACATTTAAAGGTGTTTTTTAAAGAAAAACTATTTTGAGCTTCAAATAAACTGCCATTGCCGGTTATCCGATTGACAAAAATCTAATGGCATCCTTTCCATATAAGAGTAAGGTAGAAATACAAGGTTTCACAAATTTCTGAACGATAGTATTTGAGTTAGAGTGTAGAGGATACACACACACACACATACACACATACATACATACACACAAACATCATCATGTTGTATTTTAGGGACCTTAAAACGTGGTCATTTACTAAAATCTCGATATGCGATTTTTAGCACGATCCCTATAACCTCCCTTACCAAAGGTAGCGGGAGGTAAAAAGCCACCAAACCTGTCATTTTTTTAAATAAATTATTTGTTTATCTATTATAATATTTGTTTTGCGCAGGAAAATTTATTTTGTTGTTTTCGTTCATTATATAAATTCTTAACTATGTTTATAAAAACTTAATTAAATATTTAATAATTTAATACACAATAATTTTATCTAGTATATAGTGCGCAATCATTAACGACCTTGCATATATAGTTTAAATAATTTATTCACATATTATCAAAGTCTCGAACCCATATATTACATTGAATATTTAATAAAGCATTACAGCGTAGTCAATAACACCACATGCGTATTACCTGTAATAAATAACGTTCTTTAGATTATCGGTGTATTTAATACACCATTTTAATGTTGACATTAGATAAGAACAGATAATTATTACAATATGTATACGTAACTATGGCAACAAAGCCTGTTGACAAAAGCGCTTCACTATCATCGCAAAAAGTGACTGTTGCGCACAAGACCGGATTCTAACCGCATGTTGGTATGTTATGTTGCATACTTCTTCATCCTAGAAAAACGCACTTGATGCATGAAGTTTGCTTTCTATAAACTGCAAGGGCAAATGATTGCGTTTTAAGAATTATTTCATTCCGAGGAATTTAGTACCCTTCTTTGTAAATAACTCCAAACTATCATCATAGTTATAATTGTTTGTGAACTCTTGTTTTTCTCAGAGTCATATGCAATATTTATCAATATGACTATGAAGTCATTTTTAACAAGTTTTGACAAGTCTGTAATAGTCAACAGTTAAATATTTATTGCAGTGTCACAAAAAACATGTTTTTTAAATAACAAAAATTTGTTGTCGCCAACACAATACCTCTCGCCACTTCCAGTTATGATTACATAAGTGTAGGGCGCGAGCAGTCATGTGACATTGTTGCAGAAATGGGGATTCACGTAGTTAATTTGTCACCAGGAGTGTGGAATTTACTTGTCGAGAAAAATAATCCCCATGGAATTGGAAAATCACTAAATTTAGCATGAAAAATTATATTTGACATCTATGTACATAATTACTAGCTATCATTCTGTCACGGTCCCCCATATCTGCTTGTCAAGGCCAACAAAGTCACATGACTGCTCGCGCCCTATTGTATTTAACATTTCTTGTATACCTACACTCTACACCAAAAATTCTACTTACATCTATTCTTCATATTTAGACTTTTTAATTTTAAATTCATTCTACGAAGAAATTTTGTTCTATTCTTCTAATTTTTCAAAATGTTTCTAATTTCAATTCATTGTCGGGATTGACAGTATTTTTGAAGGTTAATATACTTATAATTTGTTTTTGTTTTTAAGAATCTTCTACTTCCGGTTGTCCAATTATTACCAAAACCTTTTCAGCTCTTCCCAGTAATGTCCGATTGAGAAATACGTAGTTAAACAGAATATTAAGTATTATAGTTTTTGAGTAACCGTCCTTCCAACATCCCCCCGCCCCACAAACACACACACACATATACACACACATCGTAAAATATTAAAATCGGATTGTAGGGACCTTATAACGTTCTTAATCATTAAAATCTGGGTATGCGATTTTTAACATGAATCCAATAATACTCTTAGCGAGAGGTAAAAAATTATAAAAATAAAAACATATACCGTGCGGGATTTGAATTACAGTTTTTAATACATTATAAATAATAACTGTCGCATACCATTATACTTTTGTAAATATGTCAATAACAAGCCATTAAATTAGGAGTATTTAGATACTCTTCGATACCAAATTAAATACTATTTCTAACCATATCAGAAACTTCCAGTACAGTGTCTTACGGTATAGATGATATTTGAAAAAAACTGTTTTCCGATGTTAAACGCCTGTCACAGTTTTCAATGTTCAGCCCTGTATAGCTAAATTCACAAAGAATATTTCATTCCATAAATGCGTGAAATAATTCCTTTCTAGAATACTAGTTTTCTATTCAAATCTTCGTTGAAATCTTTGAAAATCTTTAATAAACCTGACCTCTGTGACTAACGGTACCGGTGACCCGATTGTTGAGCGCAGCTTATTTCGTCTGGGGCTGACCGACTTACTGCTTTCGGTTGTAACATTGTATGGATCCAGTGATCCATGATCTACCACTCAACATGACAAGCGAATATCGGGGGACCTTGTAGTCATGCCTTACTTGATCGTATCGTGATGGAAATGTTATCACTCGGATCATTTGCTCAGCGAGTTTTTCGTGTAATGTAAATTTGGTGACTTGCTTTTACGGATTGCTAAACATTGTAAAAAAATTACCGTTCCTGAGAAGCTAATGACGTGGATGATTTTCGGGATTTTATTGTTTTAATTCCTAAAATCTAATCAAGATTAATGAAATAAAAATGTCACAATAGCATTTTATTAACATTATCTCTCAAGGATGTTCGTACATTTTTTTTTTTCTTTCGAATCTGTTGGCGGAAGATTTTTTTGCTGAATGATGAATTATCTTTATCTAACAAGAAGGTAAATTAATTTCTCAGAATTATTATTAAAAAAAATCCTAGGTGGTACTTCCAATCACTTTATTTCCCTAGTGAGCACTTGTCATTTTTATTGCCCTTGGTAAATAATGAAGCTCATTAAGTAATGATTTTGATAAGAATAAAGTAACATTATTTACCGATTTATATATAAAAAAACTGATGTGTGTACTATGTACAAATTTGATACATACATTTTCCTGCAAATGATTCTAAATTTCCAGTAAATTTTTTTCATAAACAAACTATACAAATTGCACTTGACATCCGAAACTTTCGTCACACACACACATACACACACACACACACACACACACACACACACACACACACACACACACACACACACACACACATACATACATACATACACATACATATATACATACAGACATCATCGTAGAAATGATAAAATCGTATTATAGGGACCCTAAAACATGCTTCTTCACAAAAAACTCATCATCGGATTTTTTGACCAGACATCCTTACCTAAAGGTGACGAAAGGTAAAAAAAATATTTTTATTGGTATACAAATTCAGGTATTATACCAAATAAATTTTAATAATTGGTGCCCATGAACTATAAGTAATTACGAATAATTTTAATGCGTAAAATAATAAAAAGATACTATGTACATATTTTAATTGATTTTAATGTCTATAATTTAAGTATAACTGTTGTTTTCTATACGAACATGTTAACATGCAATAAATGCTGACACGCGAAGTTTGCTTAACACTGGAAAATGTGAAATAATGTGATTTAATCGGAAACGATACTCAGAATACATTATCGGTTTTCAGAAAAATGTTGGACGTTATACGGAAAAAGAAATTGTTACATTTTTGTTGATGATTTTACCCGAGACTTTACCTTTACGTGGAAATGATTTCATATGTGATTTTTTTTTTACCTCTCGCTAAGAGAGGTATTGCATTCATGCTAAAAATCGCATATCCAGATTTTATTGAATAAGCACGTTTTAAGGTCCCTACAATCCGATTTTATCATTTTTACGATGATGTCTGTGTGTGTGTGTGTGTGTGTGTGTGGATGTGTGTGTGTGTGTGGATGTGTGTGTGTGTGTGGATGTGTGTGTGTATGTGTGTGTGTGTGTGTGGGATGTTGGAAGGACGGTTACTCAAAAACTATAAGACTTTAAATTTTTTTAACTACGTATTTCCCAATCGGACATTCATGGGAAGATCTGAAAAGGTTTTGGTAACAATTGGACAACCGGAAGTAGAAGATTTTTGAAAAAAAATCTTTTAAATAATATTTTTTGAAATTTTTTCTTGATAATATTAAAGAAAAATAAATTCTCTTTCTGATACATTTAAATATTTTACAATATATTCTATAGATTTAGAGATAGAAGAAATATAGTATGTAAAATAATCTGTTATAATAAATTTTACAGCCGAAAGAATGGCCATGGAAAATAGTTGAAAATTTAATTTGTTTGTAACTGACAGATAATGTCAGTGTCAGAAATCCGAAGACATTACTGAAGACTTTTTCTGGGAAGTACATACATTATATTATTTCTTAATGTATTAATAGAATTGGAAACATTTCGAAAAATTAGAAGAGGACAAAATTTCTTCATCAAAAATGAATTTAAAATTAAACAATCTAAAGATATATGGAATAGATATATGCGTAAGTAGAATTTTTGGTGTAGAGTGTAGGTATACAAGAACTGTTAAATACAATAGGGAGCGAGCAGTCATATGATTTTGTTGGCCTTGACAAGCAGATATGGGGGCCCATGTCAGAATGATAGCTAGTAATTATGTATATAGATGTCAAATATCATAATTTCTCATTCTAAATTTAGTCATTTTCCAATTCCATGTGGAGCAGAATTAAATGTTAAATATCTAAGGCATACAAGTAAACTTTAAACTCCTGGTGATAAATTAACTACGTAAATTTAGAAAATCTTGAAATTTTTAATGAAAAATTCTAACATTTGACATCTATGTACATAATTACTAATTATCATTCTGAAACGGGCCCACACATTTGCTTGTCAAGCCCAAAAATGTAACATTACCGTTCGCGCCCTATACTTATGTAACCAAAAAAAGGAAGTGGCGAGAGGTATTGTGCTGGCCACAACAGATTTTTTTGTTTATAATTTATAGCGGTTACAATGTGTGTTGTAACTTTTTACTGGTAGTTAAAACAACTAAAACAGGAAAGTGAAATTATATTATTTATTTCTGTATGAAATTTCCTTGTTTTGAATTTCAAGATAATCTTCGTAATAAATAGTATTCTGGGAATTATGGAATATTATTTGTCCTTTTACAAGTTTTCCTAAGAGAAACACTCTTTGATCAAAAAAAGAGTAGCGATTAACAAAGTCTAATAAAGAAAACATCATTGATTCAAATGAAACAATAACAGTTACCTACATCATTTCATCGACTTCAGTATTGTATTAACAATGACGGTGAATTTTCAACATTTATTGTGATTTCATTTAAGTCTGCATCATAGTTACGACATTATGCATTGTTAAATCGTTATTATAACGATAATCGTTAAAGGGGTATTCCGTAAACAATAATTTAATTCTACATAACGAAAAAAAGATAATGATATCATTATTTTTTAACGACTGGAAAAATCATTCGTTACCTAAATGTTTTGTCAATAATTCGGTATTTTTATTCGTGTCAAAATAAAATTGTTATTATGTTGAATAGTGATCTCAAAAACTCGTCACATTATAGTTTTTTATAAGGTAATATTAACATAATTTAATAAGTTTTTATTCCTAGCGCCTAACGCAAGCTTCCCAATTTGTCTACAGATGGTAGTAGTAGCTCTAGCATAGCCCACAACAAGAAGAAGAAATAGTCTGACAGCTGACATGTTGACAGCTGACTCCCACCAGAACTGATCTAACTTAGAAGTTTTGTGAGTGATATTGAATTATTTTAGATATTTAATTTAAAATTAAATTTGATTTTAGGAAATAAAGTATAAACTTGAATATTTAATACAATATAAGAACGGCAACGTATTTAGATTAAATATTTCGAGAGAAGGTGCCATCTATTCCTCCGTATACGAATTATTTCTGAGTTAGTTCAAAAAATACGTAATAGGTGGATGTTGCACAGTGTTGCCACGTATCTAGAACAAGATAATATTTTAAAAAGGTTTTTAAGTTTGCTATTGTAAAACAAAGTATACATGTACATTGAAGATTCAAAATATTATCTGGTTATTATGAAACAATAATTTTTAATTATTGATTATTGAATACCTCTAACAAATACTATTTGGCAATTCTGTCAACACGATTTATCGTAGTTCACAGTTTTGTGGTAGGAGTCACTAGCTATCTATAATAATTTTGTGAATAAAAAAAGACATATATAGTATCTTGCTAGGCCATATGCGTTGCCGTTTTTATATGTATTATATATTCAAATGTATAAATAAAGTATGATAACGATTCGTTGAGCGAATATTTTACAGAGTAGGCCTGTTAGAATCGTTGTACTTCACTTCATAGAAATTTGTAAACTGCAGACTACGAAGATATGTTTATATTTGATAACTACTCACTAGTTTTCCTGGTAAAATTATAGAAGATTGCAATGCTTGCATAGAACATAACATATTATTACGCGCTTATAATTTCGATATAGTCAGCTATTTCATTTATTAAACATATTACCAGAGGTTTCTCATTATAAACGAACGAATTAAACTAGCATTAAAGATAGAATAGCTTTTTGTTTTTCCCTATTAATAATCACGTGTTAGAAGTAAAGTAGTGAGTGTATTCCGTCAAGTCGCAATTCTGTTTGATCTGCACGCCCTCGCATATCCCCATCTTTCTCCATCAGTCGCCGCTTTCATTTCCAACTGTACTGTTATAATGCAAGTCGTAGTATGTCGCAATCTTGCTTCTTTCCTTAAACAATCAACTCTTTGTTTGTATTGCGATATTCCACTTTTTTTGTTAATTACGGTTTATGTACTGTTAAAATATTAAGAATGGTCGGCAAACCGCTTTCATGAAAGTGAAAAATAGGAAATATTGCATAAATGATGATAGAAGTTTAATTATAGCGCAAGTATGTAAATGGAAGATAAGAAAATGATTAATTAATCTAGTTAATGCATGACAGTTTATAAGCAAATGCTGACCCTGCAGGAATTGAGACAGTTTAATCATTATAATAAGAATAAATTAATTTGTTTGATATCATTAAAATTTATGTTGAATGAACTATCACAGAAAAAAAATGTTATGTAAACTTTTATAGCATGCGAATTACTCATCAATGAAGTTAGTACTGCATCAAATTTAATAATATGTGTTGTTCCATTTTTTTTTCTTCGAGGTTTATACACTAGAATTGAGAATTATAGTCTATTCCACGAGAGAAAACAGTTAAGAAAATATAGCAGTTAATTTAACCTTGTCTCTGATTGGTTGAAATAGCGGACAAGTTTACACACTCGAAACATACATAGTCCCCACAGATATCAACAAACTTAATCCAGCGTTTTCTAACTTTTCGATTCCCTCCCGAAAATGGCTTCTTTGAGGTCCTCAAAATAAGCATTTACTGCATCAATGGCTTCTTCGTTGGATCGTAATATCTTTCCAGCGTTGAACGTTGTGAGTTTTGGGAAAAGATGGAAATCGGATGGAGCCAAATCGGTCGAGTACGGTGGATAGGAGACGATTTCAAACATATGCTGGCGCATTATCATTTTCTTGAATTACTGCTTTTAGCTGGTCTAAAAGTGTGGCGTAGTATTGTCCAGTCAGTTTTTCTTTTACCAAGATAATAGACTGACGCATCACCTTTCCTGCCAACTGAATTAACTTCGCTTTCTTCGAGACCGATTCATCATGTCCAATTCACGCTTTCGACTGAATTTTCGTCCCTGAAGTGTAATGTTCCCATGTTCCATGCATGGTTTGAAATTAAAGGTTTTTTTTTACACAACTCCACATCCCTATGGCTTCCTTAATCTCACACTATCATTTGGCGATCTTCCATAACCATATCGTGGACTTTATCCACAATTTCCGGTGTGGTAGGCGATTTTGGTCGACCTAAACGTGGTTCGACACAGGTGTGTGTTCAGCCACTCTTAAATTCCGAAACCCAGAAACTCACCGTGACAAACCAAGGTGAAGCATACCGTAGGACAGCATCCGTCCAAATAAAAAAAAAACTTGATCAATGCACGAACTTCGTTTTTATCCATTATTGATCTAACACTACATAGGTAGATCGACGCTTTTCACGATTAGACTGATAGACAGATTTTACTGAAATTAATAATGTGGTAGAACTTTTCAAGAGCACCATGGCCTTTCTTAATTAATATTAAAATAATGTAGTTATCGGAAATGAATCTGAAGTTCAAGTTATAAATAATTTAAATCAAACACGCACATGGTCATATTTCAATTCATTTGCATTTCGTTTGATTAAAAGTGGGATTATACAACAAAATGTCAAACAAAAACTACTCTGATAAGATTAAAATATATGATTTATACATCATGCATTGAAACACAACTGCTATAGGCAAACAATGGCTAATATGCCGCTTCATTTACAATTAACAAAGTTATTTTACCATTTCACCAGATTGGTGATGGAACGGAACGGTAAAAGACCGGATTACCGAATCTAGGAATTCCGGCTTAAATATGCCGAATCACCGGAATTCCAGCCACCAAATCGTTGGTTATTACATTAAAATCGCTTAATTTTGGGTCGGATGTCGGATCTGTGTTGTGCATATAGTTAAATTGTTTTAATTATTCCACTTTTTCAGTAATTATACAGCAAAGTTTGGAACTATGATGCATGTATAAAATTATTAAAACAAGGAAAGGAGCTTTATCAAAATAATTTCATGCAGCAATGCACAGGTATGCTATTAACACAATTTTATAATGCAACCTCACTTAACCTAGTGAAAAAGCGTGAAGGCCAGTAACTTCTCTATTATTTACGTTAGATACACAAAATAACTACATTGCCTAATCTCGCTAAGCTTTACACTAATTATAATGGGATAAACAAATTTAAATTACAATCTGGAGAATCTATGAAAATGAAAGGTAAAAGTATTAGAAACAATCTTTAGAAGTGTCATCGACTCTAAACGCTTGAATCGTAAATATTGTGATGTGCGCCACTGAAAGAATATACCAGAGCGATGACGCGATCCTCGGCGACGCACCAGCTAGAGGTTAATTACGCCGTGACCTCATTCTTTTGTATACAGGACATTGTCGCTTCAGAGGGTTCTAGAAGTATATAAGCTGTATAAATACCGGCCAAAATAAAGCGGAGGGATAGTCTGATATATATAAGCAACGAGCGATGAACTTGGTGATATAAATATACAGTTTACCAGTTGTTAACATAAATAAATGTAGTTATATAAAAAAGTGTAGTGATATAAATATTGTATAGATAAATAATCGTAGTGTTTATAATTATTTAATCATAGTGTTAGTTGTTTTTATTATCTTTTAATATTTAATCCTTAATTATTTATCGTTTAATAAACGTATTCTTTTAGTTAATAATATTTGTCTATGTTTTACACTTCACCCATATAAATAAAAACGTTACAATATTATATTTTAAGATATTTTCCATTCCATAAGCGAAATATAATTTTTAATGCATTAGTTTTTTTCTACCTATGTTTATTGTGTCATTAGTATTTCTTACTATATATGTATTATATCTAATATTATTTTTGTATAAAATGGATTACTTCAAATATGGTTTCATCACCTTGACATGTCTGGGAAATAATGATATGTGGTTTTATGTGACTCAAATACCTACAAATGATATTTTCCGCCATGAATCATATTAAAATAATGTTCGATACATTTTTACCTTCCGTCACCTTTAAGTAAGGAAGCTATTGTCTTTGGTCAAAAAATTAAATGATGAGTATTTAATGAATAATCACGTTTTAAGTTCTATATAATACGATTTTCGATGTGTGTATGTATGTATGTATATATGTATGTATGTATGTGTGTGTGCGTGTGTGTGTGTGCGTGTGTGTGTGTGCGTGTGTGTGTGTGTATGTGTGTGTGACGAAAGTTTCGGATCGCATAACTTCTATACCACGATTCCAAACATTATATATTTTTCGTATTCCTCAAGTTTACATCCAGAAGAACAAGTGATTAGATGAACGCATATGAGTATATAGTTTTCTAAACTAAAATGTAAGGTTAATGATTTTTTCTCATGTATGTCCTAAATAAGGAATCCCATTCCATACCCAGTAAGTGCATAAAAAATTATAAGCCGCAGACAATATATCTTTCTACATATGGTTGGTTGGTAGGTTCATTGCCATTCGTTTAAAGTTACGCATGACGCAGATCCATTGTTTGACCGCTAAATTAAACGATATTTGACATTTCATGTCATTCACATTTAAGATATTAATTTGGGACGAGGTGCCATTGCAAATTAATTTTATAAGTGAAATTTATTATTCGGCTATCAGAATGAAAAGATATATTGTCTTCAAAACAATATACGATTGACAAGCTAAGAAACAATAGATGTCAGACGTTCTCGTGATATTCACCAATGAAATGAAAAATGATAGAAAAGAAAAAAGTTAATTAATTTTCTTTCTTTATTTCAACAATATGAACGATGCTTTTAAAATACAAACAATACACTGAAAAGTTTTGTAAAAAAATAAAATGTAGTCATATATTCATGTCATGTATATTCTTATATTTTCGATCATAGTGAACGTTAGTTAGTGTAAATATATTATGAACATTATAACTAAATCAATAACTATATGTAACATTTCAAACATTTTTAATAACCGATAAACCAGAGGATAAACCTCATTATTTTTATCAAAATATTATCAACTATACAAACATCAAACATGCATTTGATATCAGTGAAGCTTATTATTTTTTTGTTGACAGAGTACTACAGTCGGAAAATAGATAACGTGTCAACAGACATTTTAATATTTTAGCGTACTCGTCATTTGCGGTTTGTCGCTTTTCCAAAATTAAGTAGTGCAATGTCTGTCACTAACCGCATAAACGCACATGTGCGACCCGAAGCAGGAAATACTCAAGTAGACTCACTTAGCTTAAAAATATGACAAATATTGTGCAATTTAACATTTGCTACATGATAGTGATTTATTTTGCCGACGTTTTTGCGAATAAAATAATTTCATCTCTATTAGGTACAAAATATGCATAGAAAATGAAAATTTACCTCCCGCTACCCTTGGTAAGGGAGGTATAGGGATCGTGATAAAAATCGCATATCGAGATTTTGGTAAATGACCACGTTTTAAGGTCCTTACAATCCAATCTAACATTTTCACGATGATGTCTGTGTATGTGGGCGTGTGTTGATACTCTTTACACTCTAACTCAAACACTATCGTTCAAAAAATTTTGAAACCTTGTATTTCTATTTTGGTGTAAATTAGATAACCGAAAATGGCACTTTACTTGCAGCTCACAACAGTTTTTCTTCGAAAAATATCTTTAAATGTAATATTTTGTAGATTTATATTATTATAAAAATGAAAGATTATTAGATTTTCTACAAGTTGACATTAATACTTTTTCTATATATTTTAGGATAATTTTATAAACTATCTATAATTTAAATCTCGGAGCTTACGCTTTAAACACCACTCCTTGGTTACAGTCTATATGTTCGAAATAAATTATGAAATGGGGAAGTTTATTGTATTTTTTTATTTTATTTTATTAAGAATGTCTCAAAAAGTAATATTCTATATTGTATTTCACTCAAAGATGCATAGATTTCTTAAAAAATGATTTTTTTCCAAAATAATGACGTTACAGAAGTTTACGGAGAACGTATAGTCTACCTTAAGCAGGTGCGCGCTGGGTTCAAATGGCAACAAGGAGTTTTAAAAATAGCATCCACATGTTTTGACGTTTATAAGTAGTGACAGTTCTGTGTTGTGATTATTATAGTTTAGTTGTTCTTCCTGTGCAAACGACTGGTACTATTTATTTCATTTAGTGTATTATTGTATTCAGTATTACAAATTAAGTATTGTACAATAGTTTTGAAACAATTCCAATTCGAACTAAAAACTCATAACCTCATTCCGCGAAAACGTAAACAAACCCATGTGAACTAGCCAGAAGTGTGTAGTGTAGTAACTTAATATACGTTCAAAAAGTCAGGTCTCACCATCCTTTCTAGGCATGCGCATACGTCACTTGTGACGTCACAAAAGTTCGATGATAAATAATTAATTATAAATAAATGGGAACATAATTTTAACTTTCAATTACATTTTAAGTTATAATTATTCATATATTTACGATTAAAAAATATTCGCATGTAATTTCAATCACGCTAAACTTCCCCATTGTGAAAAAATAATGGCAGCTACCTGGATTTGACCAAGGACCATTATTTTGCCGGAGTACGCTCTACCAACTGAGCTATAGCCGATCTATCCAATGGCTGTTAATTATATGTTAATTTCAAAAACATGGACCGATAGGGCCTAGAGTAATTTCTGATATGTCCACAATGATGTTCAAGTGTATATATTGATATACGAGGGTCATTCAATAAGTAAAGAGACAAATTCTATAATTTTAAAACTATTCAATGAATGTGTACAATCTTTTCAGGGGTGTTAGTTGGCAACCTTAGGATATGCTCTGATCAGCTGTTTCATCATTTTAAGTCAACATAACCTCAAAATTTTCAGTTCACCATGGCAAGTCCACTAGAAGATTGCACCTTAGAAGAGCACCGCTCAGTCATTAGATTTTTAGTCGCAGAAGGTGTAAAACCAAGTGAAATTTTTTCTAGAATGTTAATACAGTACGGTAAAAGTTGTATGAACCATGCGAATTTTTACAAGTGGGTTGATCGGTTTAACAGTGGCCGAACAAGTGTAGGTGATGAACCCCGATGTAGACGTCCAGTGGAAGTTTCTGGTCCCTCGTTGGAATCGAGGATTGACGGACTTATTCGTGATAACAGAAGAATTACTGATGCTAGAATACAAAGTTAGACCAGCTATCAGGAGCAAACGCCGTGGACTCTTGTCAAAAGGAGTCATTCTTCAGCACGATAACGCCCGCCCTCATACAGCCCAGCTGACCCGTGATAAGCTTCAAGAATTGGGTTGGGTGGTCTTACCTCATTCTGCCTACAGTCCCGACCTCGCCCCATCTGATTTTTACCTGTTTGGACCATTCAAAGACGCCCTACGTGGAATTTTTTTTGCTAACAATGAGGAAGTTAAGGAAGCGGTGCAAAAGTGGCTTCGCGGTAAATCGAAAGAATTCTTCGCCAAGGGAATTAGGAAGCTGCAAGAAAGATGGGACAAGTGCATAACTGTGGGGGGTGATTATGTTGAAAAATAGCCTTAATTTTGAAAGATTGAAATAAACCGTTTTTGAGCTATAGCCATTTGTCTCTTTACTTATTGAATGACCCTCGTATTAGCGGTTAAAGTGGAAGATAAGGTCAGCCATTCGATAGATCGACCATAGCTCAGTTGGTAGAGCGTTACTCCGGCAAAGTAAAGATCCTTGGTTCAAATCCAGGTGGCTACCATTATCTTTTCACACTTTCATAATTTCTAACTTAATTTCAAATACCAGAAAAATAAATGTTTGTGTTTCTCATCTGATTTCTTCTTCTCAACAATTCTAGCAAGACCCTCTTATATATTTATGATAACAATGATCATTAGTAATTGTAATTAAAAAAGATACACCATATGATAATTTACTAATGGTTTCAACCTTTTGAAACAGAGCATTAAAATTTGAGATAAAACAATACTTGCTTTTTAACTTCCATTTGTAATGTTTTCATTTCGCCATCTGTTAAGTGAAATTATAAAAACAGACTTATATGAAACAAATGCTGCCTGTACGTACATTTCCTGTGATATGTCATGAGATTGCCCGAGCGATATGACGTAAAAAAAGTTTTTGATAGGAGTTATAAAGCTTTCGGGTTTATGTACCTACATTTTTACTCCAAAATTCACATTTCTTTTTATGAAGGTGTGCGCATGTTCTAATCGAGAATAATGTTCCCATATTATGTACACCTAATGTTCCAAATAGAAATTTATTACTTTTTTTATGAATGGACTTTTACCAAAACGAACTACTTTTATACATTATAATTATTAACAAATTATGTAGCAATTTAATGCAAATTAGAACAGAGAAATTTTCATTAATAAAATATAAAAAATCTGTTAAGTTATTATAAATAATTATACCAATTTTCTATATTTATTTGCCAATTATTATCTACCAACATACTCAAGTAAAACTAATATTTTTGCAGTTATGTAAAATGGAAAAATAACTTCCATATTTCAAAAATAAATTAAAATGTAAAGTGGACAGACAATATTCACATACATATACCATATGTTACCCCCCAGAGTGTAAGTTTATTTTTTATAGAACACTCGTGTTATATTTTTTGTGAAATCACATACAAATCTGGGACATATTGTGATACAAAAAAAAATCAATAGTCATAAAAACTTAACCTTCTGCATACATATTTTTTGTAGTAAAAAAAAATTATAGGTATAATATGTTGCATTTTAAAAAAATTAATTCAGAAATGTATCACAATAAATCTAAGAACATCCAATGTCCTTTTTACCTTTCGATAAGAGAGATATTGGATTCATGCTAAAAATCGCATATCAAGATTTTAATGATTAAGCACGTTTTAAAGTCCCTACAATCAGATTTTAATATTTTTACGATGATGTCTGTGTGTGTGTGTGGATGTATGTGTGTGTGTGTATCTATGTGTGTGTGTGTGTATCTGTGTGTGTATCTATGTGTGTGTGTGTGTATCTCTGTGTGTGTGTATGTGTGTCTGTATGTATGTGTGTGCGAACGTTAGAAGGACGATTTCTCAAAAACTATAATACTTGATATCTATTTAACTATATGTATAAATATTTTATTATATCTTTTATATATTTACAGATAAAGAAATATAATGTATACAGCCTCCCAAATAATGTCACGGAAACCAATTGAAGAATTAAAATGTTTGAAACTGACAAATAAATGTCAGTGTCAGGCTTTTTTTGGGAAGTACATACATTATATTATTTCTTATTGTATTAATAGTTACTTAAAATTATAAGTATATTACATATACCCTTCAAAAAATACTGTCAATCCCGACAAAGAATTGGAATTGGAAACATTTCGAAAAATTAGAAGAGGACAAAATTTCTTCATAGAATGAATTTAAAATTTAAAAATCTAAATATAAAGAAGTACAATTTTTGGTGTAGAGTGTAGGTATACAAGAAATGTTAAATACAATAGCACGCGAGCAGTCATGTGACTTTGTTGGCCTTGACAAGCAGATATGGGGGCCCGTGTCAGAATGATATCTAGTATTTATGTATACATAAATGTCAAATATCATAATTTTTCATTATAAATTTAGTGATTTTCCAATTCCATGTGGTTTATTTTCCTCGACAAATAAATTCCACACTCCTACGTGAATTTAGAAAATCAACAGATTTTATTGTGGAACCAAAAAAAAGTACTATATTTTTATACAAGGTGATTGACAAAATAGAGTCAAATGGATATTAGTCGGTGTACTATCCAATCTAAAAATGTTAGCTACAAAGTTTATGTACACTTCAATTCAACATTAATAGTGCAAAATGGAAATTTACGGAAAGGTACTCCTTTAATAACTCTATCCCACGGTGAGAAACCTAACCCTTTTATTCATCTTTTTTCTATCATCTCACATAACCTATTCTTTCTCTATCACCCTCTGCATCAAGCTAGTATTCGATTTCACGCATCCGGGCAGGAACAAGCTACAGTCGCCTAGCCGCGGCTACTTCCTTGGCGCGTCTTTCCCCCTCCAGTGGCCACGGCGCCCGATTAGATCGCAGCAGGCCGCCAGAGGTCGACAACCGACGATCGCTGGGCTGTCAAGCTGCTCAGAACTAAGTCACCAGGACTAGAAGGCTTGAGAACATTTTAGGAGTTCAAAGAGAATAGAAGGGCGATAAGGTGGAATTGGTTAAGCTTAAGTTCTTTACGGAGCGTAAAGGTTACACTTTGATGAAGGATTTTGTATGTACAAAGCTGCCAAGATAAAATAGAATTTTTAGTATTATGATGTCGAAAGTTTGGAATGACTTTTAGTCTTGCTAAAATTATATAAATTCTTAAATTATTTATTATTTGATGACCAAAATAATATACATCAAATAGAAAGAGATACATTACAAAAATCCAAATATTTAAGAATTAATTGCTTGTAAGAATTTGACTGTCATTTTTCACAATTCAGTGAATTTCAGAAATTAATAGTCTTTGAGCTTCAAACGTTTGCAAACCAGACTTCTGCTAAAACAAAGTTAAATTTTATCTTATCGCTTTTTAATTTTTACCTCTCGCTAAGAGAGGTATCTAAGAGAGGTATTGGAACCATGCTATAAATCGCATATCCAGATTTTAATGATTAAGCACGTTTTAAGGTCTCTACAATCCGATTTTAATATTGCTGTCTGATGATGTCTGTGTGTGTGTGTTTGGATGTGTGTGTGTGTGTGTGTGTGTGTGTGTGTGTGGATGTGTGTGTGTGGATGTATGTGTGTGTGTGTGTGTGTGTGTGCGTGTGTATGTGTGTGAACGTTGGAAGGCCGATTTCTCAAAAACTATAATACTCAATATCTTTTTAACTATGTATTTCTCAATCGGATCTTACTGGGAAGGGCTGAAAATATTTTGGTAATAATTGGACAACCGGAAGTAACAGATTCTTAAACAAAATCTTCTAAATATTATTTTTTGGAAAATTTTATTCTTCCTAGTATTAAAGAAAAGTAAATTCTCTATCTGATACATATAAAAATTCTATTATAACTACTGGTGGGATCCGGATAGTTTCGGTTTCGGATCCAAAATTATCCGGATAACTGGATAATTGAATATTGAACTATCCGGATGTCGGATCCAAATCTCAGTATCGGATTTTGGATCCGGATCTGAGCATCGGATTTTGGATCCGGATCTGAGTATCGGATTTTGGATCTGAATCTGAGTATCGGATTTTGGATCCGGATCTGAGTATAGGATTTTGAATCCGGATCTGAGTATCGGATTTTGGATCCTGATCTCAGTATCGGATTTTGGATCCGAATCTGAGTATCGGATCTTGAATCCGGATCCGAATATCGAATCTTGGAAACGGATTTGAGTATCGGATCTTAGATTCGAATATGAGTATGAGATATGGAATTCCAGTATCCGGATCGGCTCTCGGATTCGAATATTCTCAGTATTGAACCTTACATTTCAATATTAGCATCGGGTCTCATCAAAACCAAATAAATCTTATGACAGTCCACAATACATTTTTGTTTGATGTAGTTAATTAATAGTTGGCAGACATAAATTTCTGTTGGACAACTTTTAGCATCCGCTAAGGAAATTCTTCGATTCCACAGAACTATAAGTAACAAAAACAACCCCTTTTATGTGAAACACATGCACGATACCTGCAACGAACTTATGGCCATTGTTTCTCAAATTTATTTTTTCATTTGCACATATTACCTGGTTATTTTAGAGGGGATTATAAAATGTATTACTGTTTGTGTACTGGTGTTTACAGACCGCTGTAAAGATAAACAGGCCCACTTTAACGGTTTGAATTTGAACACAATTCCAGATGTTAGACTTTACATTCAAAATGAAGAATCGAATCCGGATTCGCAAACAAAACATCGAATTCGGATCCGTAAACAAAATTTCGAATCCAAATCAGGATCCGGATCCATATCAGGATCCGGATCCGATATTAGAATCCGGATCCAAATTCGAATAAAATTTTCGGATATCCGCTTCAATATCCGAACGTCGGATATCCGAGGATCCGGATATTTTGAAATCCGGGTTCTCGGATCCAAGTTTTGTCGGATCCTCACAGCACTAATTATAACTTAAACCTAATTTCAGTTCTGAATATATGTGAATGCTTATCTACATTGGTATTGTCTTTGTCTTATATTGCATGGCCTGCTGCGATAAAATGCATATCATTGTGAGAAAAAATGAAAAGAGGTTATTTTCTAAATGATTCAATAAAGTGAAAATACTTATAGTTAAAAACATATTTTTTTTTCTCTCATAAAAACCTAAAGACCTGAATATAGTTAAGTGGGTCAGAACTGATAATCGTGTATAAAAATTTACTGACAAGGTACAGTTCTTTGTTCAGTGTCTGTTGTTTATAAAAAAAAGTAATAAAAAGTTTAAAGTACGATATGAACAATAAACAAAGGTAGGAGTTACATGAACTAGATCACTAATACATAAAATATTTGAAGTTTGAAGAAATGCATACATTTAAACAAACGCAAATATGCATGGATCCTGTGTTGATGATATAACGTCGCAAAAATGTAAAAAACCCTCCCTAGAAAAAAACAAAATAAAAACCCGATAAAGCTCCGTTTCATTATCATTATCCTTTCCCTTTAAGTCCAGAGCGATCGTGATTCGTGCTGATCACAGGTAAATCTCCCTGCAATTAATTACTCCTGGTCCGACCCTGCCCATGTACCACCCAGACCCGGACTAAATGTCATTCTCCCTCTGTCTTCATTAGTCGGGGTTAGTAGCACAGCAGAAGGCGATCAGGGCAGGAATCATTTGTCAGCAGGAATTGGGAGGGGTCAGCTAAAGTAAAAATAGAACGAAATTGGGTTGATGTACCTTCAGTAATTGTGATTTAGTGGATGAATGAGACGCATCATTTACCCAAATCACAGTGACAACAAAAGAAAAGTTTCACCCGTTTCTCCAAATGTATAAAACAGTGAAAATGAACCATCAAGACAGAAAAAATTATGAGTATCCATTTTTTACCTGCTCTGCTACAGTATGTTTTCTTCTTACATATGAAACAGACAATTTATGAGGGTCACACGAGATATATTGTGAATAAGATTTTTGTATTTTTTTGGAATTTTAGTTTAAATATATTCAAAGTAGATCCCTTCAACAATAACAGGACACCTGCACTTACGTCACAACATGGCGGGTGAACAGCTGATTCTGGACAACCAAGCTATTTTAAAATGTAACTAGCCATAATTAAAGATAAGTATATAAATTATTTACTACTACAATAAATCAGTCGTATTTATAAATATATTTTGAAAAATATTACTTTGAAATAAGTAGTTTGTATTATATTCATTCATTTGAGTTTGTATAAGGTTTTTTTTGGGTGTTTTGTTAAGTGATGACATGGATATTGAAAATTAAAATTAATATAAATTGAGCTACCAGATTTTTTTTTTAATTTGGAAAGAAAATTAAATTAGAAATATCTTTTAACAATATTTCTCTTCGGGTTCATTTTTAACTTCCGTCACCTCTAGATAAGGAAGGTCAAAAAATTCAATGATGAGTTTTCAATGAATAAGCACGTTTTAGGGTCTCTACAATACGATTTTACTATTTTTACGATGATGTCTGTATGTGTGTGAGCGTATGTGTTACAATTCTTTCGTATTCCTCTTGCTTACATCCATATGCAACTTGATTAAATTTTAGTTATAATTGATCAACCGAAAGTACCCTCTTTGAAGATTTTAACAGTTTTTCTTGAAAAAATACTGTTAAATATTATTTACATATTTAATGTTATTATAAATGTTGCAATAAGTTTTAATCGACTGTTAATGATATTTGGAGAGGTGAAATAATGGAGATTCAGTCCTTGGTTAAAATATTATTTATTTAAAACAATTCCGACGTTTCGGTCTCAATTAGACCATCCTCAGGGTTCTGATATAATAATATTAAAGAATATCATACTCAATGTATACGAATTGATTGCATTTTATATTTCATATTCAATGGATATAGAGTTAAAGAATTATAAAGAAATTAAATTTTATAAATCAGCCAGCTATGCTATAATCATGGAAACAGCTACTATATTAAGAAAATTCTGACAGATGTCAGTGTTAATGAAAAGAAAATGAATTTGGCAGAGATGAGGATGTTGAGGTAGATGTTGGGGGAAGACACGGATAGATACGGTAAGGAATGAAAGAATAAGGGAAATGGCACGAGTGATATAAATTTATAGAAAGTTATGAGACGATTACATTGGTTTGAGCATGTCATGAGTAGATATGAATATATTGGAAGAATGAATAGCTTAATAATAGAATGTAGACGAAACAGAGGAAGAGCAAAAATAAGGACTGTATTGCGAAAGACTTGAGAAAAAGGAACTAAATGAGGACGACACGCAAAACAGAAATGAGTGGAAGAAGAAAATAAAAAATAACGACCCCTAATGAATACGAAAATCTAAAGAAGAAGAAGATGTGAGTATCAAGTGTAATTTGCATAGTTTGTTTATGAAATAATTTTACTGGAAATTTAGAATCTTTTGTAAGAAAAAAAAACAGATACATGTTGCAAACTTGTCCAAAATTACCGGCTAGAACAAAGTTATTATTGGTTGCGCATAACAACCAGTGCAGGTGTTTGTTGACATTTGGCAAATAATATAATGACACTGACAAGTGATATGATATAAATTTATCATTTCATATCATTTATCACAATAGTTAAAAAAAACTATCTCTATTTAAAACGATAAGGTGTAATTTTTGATTTCCAGGGTCATCTGATTTTCTTAACATGTTGATAATTTCCAAACTATAAAAAAATTATTCGTAGCGTTTCCTGATTAATGTGTCTTTTAAATTAATCTTCTTCATTGCGGAAATGCAATGTTTTCAAATCCTGCATTTATTTCATTCCAACGAAATAACATAATTATATATAGGAACGCGCCACCGAGCTGCTAGATGTCTATAAAATCATTATCAGAACATTATACGTTCGCTCTAAATATAGATTTTATTATTGCAGAAAGATTTAGTTTAATGACGTGATTACAGACTTATAGCTGAAGGTAATACAAATTTTCATTAAGCTAAAACGTTCTTTATGGGAAACAAATAAAAAATCTCGTAAAGAAAATTATTAAATTTTAAGGGACGAACTATTTAAATTATACGTCACCCTGGTTGATGCATTTTACTATCAAATCCTTGTTCGTGAGATAATAAATCTGGAGGAAAACCATGTTTCACGGCTGTTAAACAAATTTTATGGCGTTACTATAAGATAAAGTAAAGTTAGATGAAGTTTTATGTTCCAAAGAATATACTTTATAACCAAGAATGCCGATTAAAGTTTGAATTAAAAGCAAAATAGTCTATTTAATCAATTTATTTGCTCTTTAATGCACGCTATAAAACAAGAAATAACTGAGAAATTACACAATCTTAACACTACAGATAAACAGTGTTAAGAAAATTGTCCTCAATAGATTATAAAACTATCACAATTTACTTACGGCGCCTTGCTTTTAACATTATACAGGTAGCACAAAAATAACTTTATTATATAAAATAAAAAATCTATTGTGGCCAGCACAATACCTTCCGTCATTCTCGTGTATAATGTATAAATTCCATAATTTTTCTTACAAAAGATTCTAAATTTCCAGTAAAATTATTTCATAAACAAACTATTCAAATTGCACTTGACACTGTATCTTCTTCTTCTTTAGCTTTTCCCATTCGTTAGAGGTCGCTATTTTTGCATGTCGTTCTCATTCAGTTCCTTTTCTCTCAAATCTTCCGCAATACAGTCCTTCCATCTTATCTTTGGTCTTCCTTTGTTTCTTTAACGTCCTATTACTAAACTATTCATTCTTGTTCCAATATAATTCTTCATTTCTCCTCATGACATGTTCAAACCAATGTAATCGTCTTTCTTGTATCTTTCTAAAAACTTGTAACACTAGAGTTATTTTCTTACTGTATCTTTCCGTGTATTCCCCAATATCTACTTCAACATCCTCATATATGCCACATTAATTTACTTTTTATTGATACTGACACCTGTCAATTTGAATTATATGAATATATTACTAGTTCCCAAGTTTGGCATAGCTGGCTGAATTATAAAATTTAATTTTAAGTTATAATAACGTTAAATATCAATAAATCAAATTTTACTGTTAAATCTTCAAATGAGACTACTTCCGGTTGACCAATTATAACCAAAATCTAATCAGTTGTTCTTCTGGATGTAAACTTGAGGAATACGAAAAAAATATAATTTTTGGAATCGTGGTATTGAAGTTATGGAATCCAGAACTTTTGTCACACACACACACACAGACACACATACATACAGACATCATCGTAAAAATGGTAAAATCGTATTATATGGACCCTAAAACGTGCTTATTCAGTAAAAACTCATCATTGAATTTTTTGACCAAAGACAATACCTTCCTTACCTAAAGGTGACGGAAGGTAAAAACTAAATATTTATTTTCTTTAGACGTCATAAAAGTAGCATCTTTTGTGACTTGATTCACAAGGTAGAAATAAAATAAATAAATATCCATAGAAACTATACAAAATCAACGAATAAGAAGTAACTTGTATAAAAGAAACCTGTAATATCGCCCTAAATGTCACTATAACACACTAGGTAACCTAAGAATAAAGTTACTAAATACCATCAATAGCTGTCAAATTTAAATAAATAACCTATGAATTGAAATATAAACAGAGTTTACTTTTGAGGAAATTACATATTTAAGAATAGCAGACTTATAGATTACAATTACAGGGTCGGTAATGAACATAAGAATACTTAGAATTAAAGTGATAAGAAAAGTTTATATTGTTTTGCAGTGATTCCTGGACATATCTTTCAGCCACACTGTTACATTTCCATCCAATTGAACAACTTCAGGGGGCGTACATTATAATACTTCAAATTCCGACATCATTGCACACAAGGAGGATATAAAATTGCACAGTTTTTATTTAGACATCAAAACGTGAAAATTTTCACTTCAATGTTTATAACAAAAAGTGAACAAATAAGTATCCATAGCTACAGGGCAATTGAAATCGCTAATGTAATTTGCGTGATATGTAACATCAGTAGTAGATATTTTTCTTTAAATATCTACGTTTGAAGAAAAAATATAATGTGTCATTCGGAGTAAAAGTGTCTTTGAGTGCCTCGCTTCGCTCGTTGTGCAAACTTCCACGCTCGCCACACAGAATATCACTTTACTCCCAATATACTATTACGCAACATCAACTACCTGTATAAAAAACTTTTTGCATGCTATGAAAGAAAAGCGTAATTCACAAACTGTGTAACTTTTTCAGTACTTTTTGCACAAACGTAGAAAAATATACCTAATCATGAAATAACTATTAAAAAGTTGTCACTCTTTTTGTTCAAAATCTAAAGTCCGTGGTATTAGTATAAAACACTTCTAAGAATAAACATTGTTTTTTGTTTCTTTTCGATATTTATGTTCTCAAGTTTAAAATTAAAATCGATTTTGTTATCTTCTTGAAGTTTAGTTTTAAACTTCCATCAAACAAAGTTTAATCCTCACTGCTTGGAAATGTTAGCGAGCGACTGTAATTTCAGTTTAATAGTTTACTCTGCCATGGTTTATTTCAGTTTACGTTTGGGTGGGTCATCGCATCAATTAAACACAAAGTCAAAAACGAAATTTTCATTACAGAGAAATTGGAACAAATCCAACTAGGTACGAGTATGTTTGCTTAATAAACGTGCAGATTTATGCGTTCAATATCATGCAAACCACGCAGCCAAATTATATCTAAATAATGGCTGACTAACTGTATATCTGCTACTAAAATAGATCGGTGTGATTCGTGCTACAAATTAACTGCACTATAAAAGATTCGAATATCAGAACCGTTATTGGATACAGGAAGAGAAAGGTTTTGAATTCAATTTAATCACCACTAAAACTGGTTTATTGTAATGTACGAGTACAACAATATAGACACACAAATATTTTAATTGTGAACATATATTTCGATATCATTGTTCCAATATGGATTGATTCCTAATAAAATATAAATAAATATACAATATCATCATGGCTTATTACATATTGCTGAGTGTGCCAATACAAGCCTTGTCCCACATCAGTTGGCCCAACCGATTTAATTGCATTTTATTTACATATTTTTACCTTCCGTCACCTTTAGGTAAGGAAGATATTGTCTCTGGTCAAAAAATTCAATGATGAGTTTTTACTGAATAAGCATGTTTTAGGGTCCCTATAATACGATTTTACCATTTTTACGATGATGTCTGTATGTATGTGTGTCTGTCTGTGACTGTGTGACAAAAGTTCCGGATCCCATAACTTCAATACCACGATTCCAAAAATTATAATTTTTTCGTATTCCTCAAGTTTACATCCAGAAGAACAAGTGATTAGATTTTGGTTATAATTGGTGAACCGGAAGTAGCCTCATTTGAAGATTTAACAGTTAAATTTGATTTATTGACATTTAATATTATTATAACTTAAAGAATATATTATTCTCTATACGATTTGATTACAATTTATACTTCATATTCAATAGATACAGAGTTAAAGAATTTTAAAGAAATTAAATTTTATAATTCAGCCAGCTACGCTAAACATGGAAACTGCTAATATATTCATATAATTCAAATTGACAGATGTCAGTATGAATAAAAAGTAAACTAATGTGGCAGAGATGAGGATGTTGAAGTAGATGTTGGGGAACACACGGAAAGATACGATAATAAAATAACTCTAGTGTCACAATTACTAGAAAGATACAAGAAAGACGATTACATTGGTTTGAACATGTCATGAGGAGAAATGAAGAATTATATTTGAACAAGAATGAGTAGTTTAGTAATGGGAGGTTGAAGAAGCAGAGAAAGACCAAAGATAAGATGGAAGGACTGTATTGAGGAAGACTTGAGAGAAAAAGAACCGAATGAGAACGACACGCAAAAATATCGACTCCTAACGAATGGGAAAAGCTAAAGAGGAAGAAGATGTCAGTTCAAGTGCTATTTGAATAGTTTGTTTATGAAATAATTTTACTGGAAATTTAGAATCTTTTTCAACGATACTTACAGAATAGCCCTATTAGGGTTCATATAATTTGATTATACCATTTTTATGATGATGTCTGTGTGTGTGCGTGTGTGTGTATGTGTGTGTGTATGTGTGTGTGTGTGTTTGTGTGACGAAAGTTTCGGCTCGCATAACTTCAATACCACGATTCCAAAAAAATTTTTTTTTTCGTTTTTCTAAAGTTTTCTTCCAAAAGAAGAGGTGATTAGATTTTGGTTATATTTGATCAACCAGAAGTACCCTCCTTTGAAGATTTTTAAATATTTTCTTGGAAGATATATATTTGCAAAATCGAATAGAATGAAATGATATCCCTTGTAAACTATTTCGAATGAAAATCTAGAATATGAAATAGATCACCTGGAAATTAAATTTCATAAGTTGGTCAAGATCAAGATTACAAATTAGATAAAAATTTAATTTACTTCTGGTCATTTGCCAAAAAAAATAGTACTTAACCAAATGAAATTGTAATCTTCATGAAAAAATATTAAATATAATCCCTATTATCTGCATTGTCCCTAAGGAAGGAAAGAATTAAATTCCGCAACACACAAATGTGGTTAAATTTTAATCTCATTTACATATACGATACATGCTATTCTTCATTTCAAGAATGTGTTATAATATATTAGGTACTTTGAATATGAATAATACAGTAATATAACAAATTTATGTTTATAAATATGTCCTAAATATTATGTACCGTTATTTTCATGCCATGTAATAAAATACAATTATTATATCTTAATAATTTATGTATTTATTTATATTTCTGAATTGAGATTACGATGTATTTTCGTGTAGACAATACATAAACAAAATGACACAAATACTGCACGAAAACAACATTCAATGAAGATACAGGCCACATTTAACACACCATGCTATATTTAGCACAAATGGTTATATTTTTAGACAAATACAATTCCACTTAACTCCGCTGCCAGCCTATTAAATTAGACTAAACGAAACTATAACGAGAAACATTGAGAGTGTTGAATTTTATGCAAAGAATATTTAAGCTGCTACTACCTACTCACATTTTTTTTATTTCAGTTACAAGTGTTCTGTTTTGTACATCTGCAACACCTGTCGTTTTTTTTGAAAAATATTTCTTAAGAAGATTAAAAGATAAAAAGTTCGTTAACATATTAACAAACAAGTACTTTTCCCACAATAAATAATAAAAATTATCTATATATTTTATCATTCATAACCATAAAAATTTTATACAACCGGCGAAATATTTGAAGACGAATTAAGTCGGTTTATCCTATAGACATGTGGCGTTTTGTATATATAATATTGATATAAATAAAGAGAATTTTAATTTCTATTAAAAATTAATAATGTATTCATCAATATTAATATTGTACTATTTTTAGTAGTATATTTAATGCAAATTCTTAGATCCCTCATTTTTAAATTTAAAAAAATATCGTCGAGCATATCTTTTGATATAAGTCGTGTTCCTTGGGGTGTGATTGTGATTTTGTGAATCCTGATTAGTTTAATCGTGATCCTTTTGAATCACGTTTTAAAAAATATATCATAAAACCAACTTAAATAATACAAACACTATCAAATGTTCTTCATGTTCTTGGTAACATACGAAGTATGTTTACTTAAAACAAATCTTTTATGTAACATATTTTCTTTGTTTTCAAAAGTATGGTGGGTCATTACATGCTTTTGTAGGAAAATCATATTTTCTTTGATGCGACAAACCCCACATTGATAAATTTCTTCGTTCGAAAACTTATTGTCGTCATTTTTAAATTTGCTCTGATATGAATCCGTTTGATTGTCCAAAAACGGGGATTCAGAAGGAAAAGGGGAAGATTTTTAGTGATCACAAAATGAGAAAGGGGAGGTAACGAAAAGGAAACGAAAAAACATACTTCTTAATCATGATCATTTTGATTTAGATTGCGGATCGCAGCCCGAAGGAACACGGTTATATTTTTTCCTAGTAGTCTCTGTAAGGTTAAATTATTAATAAACACAATTTTATGTATTTAATTAAACATTTTTTATTCAACCTTTCACTTAATTACAACCCAACTATCTGTTATTATTTTTTTCTTTTTTTTTAAACCCTACTTAATCTGCGTATCATCAAAAACCCTTATTATAAAAAACTAAATTTTATTGCTTTTTCAATAATATGAAAATTCTTTCTCAACAACTATGCAACGCAAGGCATTTTCGTAAAGTCGATTCGTAAACTCACTTCGAACAGTCAGATCGACCGATCCGATCAAAAATTTTAACTCCGATTCATGAGCAGGGTTAGTATTGATTGCGGGCGCATATTTAAAATTATATAGTCTGATGTAAGGGACAGTGATGAGTAAGATACATCCTCTCTGGTCTAAATGTCAACGTCATCATTACATGATGCCCCCTATTACAACAACCGAGGCAATGACGACCAAGTATCGGCGGGATAACCGAAAAACTGTAGAGTGTACCTCTCAAGTTCTTAACACCTTAAACAATATGGCCAGTACCTTGGTCAAAAGATGGCAGCCCCATCATGGTAATCGGAAACAGAGGGCTAATAACTAGTGGTGAGATCCGGATCCGAATAGTTTCGGTTTCGGATTCAAAAATATCCGGATATGCGGATAATTGAATGTTCGGATCTAAATCTTAGTATCGGATTTTGGATCCGGATCTGAGTATCGGATTTTGGACCCGAATCTGAGTATTGGATTTTGGATCCGACTCTGAATATCAGATCTTGAATCCAGATTCGAATATCGAATCTTGGAAACGGATTTTAGTAACGGATCTTAAATTCGAATATGAGTTTGTCATATTAATATGTTATTTTATGTGTGTAGTGATACAAATTTGTATTTTTTATTCATAATTTATTAAATAGGACTCTGTGAAAGTACAAATTATTTTTCTTTACATTTGCACAAACTACCTGGCTATTTTAAAGGGGGTTTGCCTTCACATTCAAAATGAAGAATCGGATCCAGAATTAAAATTTGGATCCGGATCAGTAAATAGAATATCTAGTCCGGATCTAAATCGGAATTAAATTTACGGATATCCGCTTCAATATCCGAATACTCTGATGCAAATTTTGTCGGATCCTCGCGGCACTACTAATGGCGCACTACTCTTAAACAGAAAACTCTTATAGGCTTTTGGAACGTTCGTCCCTTATATGAAAAACCCTGGCCCAAAACCGTGTCCGCTAGCGTCGTTTGTTTATGCTCTATACGCCTCTACGGAACAGGAAATAAGTCAAATAAGCCATGAAACCATTCTAATCTGTAATCATCATAACCTTGAAAAGTATCTTTTATATGATACAAATCTCAGGTCAAGATCTTATAAAGATTTCAAATAAACAACTACCCGTTAGCATCTGGTGGAAAATCAAGTCCACACACGTTCCTTCATTGCATTCTTCCCATTTATCCGTTACGTGCGTGTGTGGACGTGTGTTACAGATGGGCTCCGTCAAGGAACAAAGCTCTTCGTCAGACCCTGTGACGTAATACGTGGTGTCAGTGCCAGTGCGAGTGCACAGTCTTCGCAAGAGGTCATTTGTATTCACAGCTGTGTTCCTGGTTTCATGAACCCCCCATTTGTACTGAAATTTCGGGATTTTCATGTCAAATATGGGATATATCATGAGGATTATATATTATTAATTTTCGGATGCAAGGATTTTAGTAATAAGAGATGGCAAATGGGAATAATTAGAATTAAACCTGAATATTTTTACATATATTAAAACTTATTAATATGCAAGTCTTAGATCTGTTATCCTCTATAGCCCATTGTTTTTTTTTTCTTTTTTGAGAGAAAAGAGGTACTGAGTATTATACATAATTTATTATATTTTTAGGCAATACTCTGAGCATTCGTGGTACATAATAGCTTATTACTTTTTACCTTTGAGTGCACGTCCCAATTTTGTAACACCTCGCACACAATGGGATCTTTCGTCTTTATGACCCCATTATATTAATGGAAGATATATAAAGTAACAACAAATAATCAATATTTACGAGAATAAATTATTTATAACTTTACTGCAAATATTTATTTACTGCATTCCAGACATACAAAAACAATGATTTTTTTACTAATTGGATCTTTGCAGATATCATAGTAATAGTGCAATACATACTAATTTGCGGCGTTGATATTTGGCATACATTTACATTTTTACTTCTCGCTAAGAAAGGTTTGGATTCATACTAAAAATCGCATATCCAGATTTTAATGATTAGGCACGTTTTAAGATCCCTACAATCCGATTTTAATATTTTTACGATGATTTCTGTATGTATGTGTGTGTACTCATATGTGTGTATAGAGGTTGGAAGCACGATTTCTCAAAAACTATAATACTTAATATCAGTTTAACTACGTATTTCTCAATCGGACATTACTGGGAAGAGCTGAAAAGGTTTTGGTAATAATTGGACAACCGGAAGTAGCAGATTCTTTAAAAAAAATTTCTAAATATTATATTTTGATTTTTTTTGTTCTAGCATGTATTAAAGAAGAGTAAATTCTCTATCTGATACATATACATATTTTATTATATCTTTTATAGATTTAGAGATAAAGAAATGCAAATATAATAAATCTCACAATCCACATCATGGACAGATAAATGCCAGTGTGAAAATACATAGTCATTACTGAGGATTTTTCTAGGAAGTACCTACATACATTACATTATTTCTTATTATAATTAGTAGTTAAATATTTAAAATTATATGTATATTACATATACCCTTCAAAAATACTGTCAATCCCGACAATGAAAACATTTAGGAAAATTAGAAGAGGACAAAATTGTAGACTGATTTTTTTTTTTGTATAAAGGTCTTCTACTATTCTCATTCTATAATCTGTAGCAAAAAATGTGAAATTTTCTTTTTTTCCATGAAGGTGACCATCTCAATACTTTTTCTTAGCAATATGTACATCAGATCGTATCAAATTTCTTTCATTAAGAGAAGTTGAATTTCAAGAAGAGGACGTGGGTTAAGAATGATAATGTTTTTATTATAAATATAAAAATGATATAAATTTTGTTATAATGAAATAAAGTGGAAAAAGATTTAATTTATTTTTAAAAAGTTATTTAAACAATAAATGAATCTCGAGTCAAAATAACTCGGATATATGCACTCAAAATTATTATATTCTATGTAAATTTTATTAATTTGGTTACTATGCAAATTCTTTTTCTGAATCATTGTTGTATTGTAAACATTAAAATAAACGATGTTAATATTTACGTGGGTACTTTTTTTCAACAAATGCAATCATTTTATCCATTACTCATCACCAGAATAAATATTTCGCATAATTAATCACATGTTAAATTTATTTATGTATTCTTTCCATTGTTTTTGCTGAAAATTTCATCAACAAGAATAACTTTAACCTTATTTCATATCAGTATTTTTGTTTTTATTTTTATCGTAAATAAATAACGGTTATACGTAAACAGAGATATAATTTTCCGTTATTTAATGATTATAGACACACATATTTTAAAAATAAATCTCGTTTTAATAGTAATTATAATCGAAACGAGGGCGTTTTGAAGGTGTAAAACTGCCAAAAGTGTTTAGTAGTCCCCACGTAATTTTGTGTTGTGGGAGATTTTAAAACGTTCGTCTGCATAAGAGTACGACGCCTCTTCATGTACCAAAATGGATTGTTTGTAAAACAAAGGCGCTCATCGCTCATTATTTTGTATACTCAGGACTTTATTCTCAACTCAATGTAATACAAGATGTTTAAATACATTTCCGCTTCTTCTTACATTTTGTTCTAAATATAATACAAGGAAGATAAACAAGCACTTTCGACATTCCTAAGTATCAGAAATGAGAAGATAACGTTCTGTACTATTTATTGATTTATAAATATATCATGTACATATAAATAGAAAAACATTACAGGGTTCTAATTAAATAATATGTATAGAAATAGAACAGTAATCTTATGAGCATTTGCATGGCACACTATGTATATATATGTAGGTGTTTATTTTAAATGTGCCACCATTACTATCTTGAGAACTATGAGAGCCAGCTACAAAGATGGTTAAATAGGCAAACAATTTCTATTTCGCAAAAGAAAAGAAAAACTTTTTTTCGATCAGTGGTTCTCAAAATACGGGACCTAAGTTTTTACCCCTCGCTACGAGAGGTATTGGATTCATGCTAAAAATGGCATGTCCAGGATTTTAATGTTTAAGGTCGTTACAATCCCATTTTAATATTTTTACGATGATGTCTGTGTGTATGTGTGTGTGTGTATGTATGTATGTGTAAATGTGTGTGTATGTGTGTGTAAATGGGTGTGTATGTGTGTATATATGTGTGTGAAAATGGGTGTGTATGTGTGTGTGTGTGTGTGTGTGTGTGGATGTATGTGTGTGGGAACATTGAAAGGGCGATTTCTCAAAAACTATAATACTTAATAGGTATCTGTACGTATTCCTGGGAAGAGCTGAAAAGGTTTTGGTAATAATTGGACAATCGGAAGTAGCAGATTCTTAAAAAAATTCTTCTAAATATTATTTTTCGATAATTTTTGTTCTTGCTAGTAAAAGAAGATAAAATTCTTAATCTGATAATTATAAATATTTTATTATATCTTTTATAGATTTAGAGATAATGAAGATATAAGGTATATAATAATCTGTTGTAATAAATCTCACAGCCTAGTCAGTGTCAAAAATCCAGAGACATTACTGAATTTTTTTTCTGGGAAGTACATATATTATTTCTTATTGTATTAATTAAAAGAGCAAGATAAAATTTCTTTATGGAATGTATTTAAAATTAAAAAATCTAAATATAAAGAATAGATATAAGGAGAAGTTTTGGTGTAGATTGTATGTATACAAGAAATGTTAAATACAATAGGGCGCGAGCAGTCATGTGACTTTGTTAGCCTTGACAAGCAGATATGGGGGCCCGTGTCAGAATAATAGCTAGTAATTATTCGACGCCATTACACAAATGTTTGCAACATTCTAACCAATACAAACTTAAATTATAATTTAAAATATATACTCGTATACCTGGATAAAAATCATTATTTTGTTAATATTTCATTTCAATTAACCAAACTTGGTATTAACTTATTTTACTTTATTATAAAAAAAATGTATATTAAGTATATTTACAATAACAATGAGTATTTTTTTGGTAAAATTTTATAGATAGTAATTCATTTCTATCAAAATTTACCGTGAAATGACTTGTCAAGCTATTTAATATAAATGACATGTGGCAATTTGGCATATGCAATATGACATGACAAAGCGTGAGAAATAATTTCTCATAACGATCGCAGAAAATAAGAAATTAACTAGGTGTATGTTTCCACCTTTAGAGTAGGTACGAATTTGTCGTGTCAAACTGGATAAGAGTCTAATATCTCACTTTGACATTGCTAAAGTGAGCAAAGAGAAACGTCCTGTAAATCTACTGTGAAGAGTCTACCGTATTTTAAACCTACAAAACTACTCGTATTATTATCGATAAATTTTACGTCGTATTCGAACAAATACATCTTAATTACAAGTAATAAATATTTGTGTTCTGGAACATTCGTCGCAATTACGCTAAGGCAATAAAAAAGTTAAATGTCAAAATAAAAGTATAACCTTGCAATGTACTGAACAATTTGCTTTTTATTTTCCCTTCTAACTGCGTTAAAAATTCAGCAACAATTTTTACGATAAAATTACATGCTCGCATATGAAGAGAAATAGGGGTCATCAGAATATCGCAGAATGAGATTGCGTGCGAAACAAGGAAGGAGAACGCAGGGCCGTATTAGCAAAGAAAGTAGTTGTTTACTGCAGCAAATTTTGAAAGTTGGCAAATTTGGAGAATATTTCGAAATTTCGAAAAACTAACAATTTAGAGTTTAAAAACATTTTTTGAAATACAAAGTTGGTGAGCACGTATGTATAATGAATGAAAAATCACCCGGAGAATATGAAAACATAAATCTCAATATGGAAAGGTCAAGTAGAAGAAAAACTTGATGAATATGAATGACTATTATTTGATTTGATCTGATGCTCCAGTTTCTAGAACCAAGTTGCGTGGGTTGCAAGATAGGAAATATATCGGAGTCGTATTTTGCGTCCCGTCAAAACCAGACCATCTTAATTCAGCATTAGTGAACTGTAAATTTCTTTAATGTATCCAGAGGATTTAAATCAGGTTAACTGGAGCTCTGTACAATTCTTCTGGAACTTTTTACGATTAGTGGAACAAGAAACTGTAGCAGTAGAAAAATATAGAAACTAACATAAATTTAGGAGTACAAAATATGTATAAAAGTAACTAAAGAAATAGTAAAAACTGCTGCTATGGCCTTCCAAATGGACATTTTCCTATAGTCTAACCAAGTACGGATTGTCGCGCCATTGGCGGATTTTTTTAACACTAGCGTTGGTTTAAGTTTAAATGAGTTAGTAAACACGCACAAATTTGAGCACAAAAACCGTGGTAAAAATCTGACCAAAAATACCTCCCGCCATTTAATTTTGATTAATTTAAATACATATATGTATGGGGTTTCGTGGCCGAGTGCTTGAGTGTCTGGTCGCGAATCTGGGGAACTGGATTCAATCCCTACCAACATCAAATATTTTAAATTTTAAATGGCACAAAATTAACCCCTGTAGTGCACTCTCCACGCCAGAAATAAGTGCCCGTGAGGCGACGCTTGGTAAACGATACAAATATGTCATCATTACCGAAATTACAGACGCACATAGACACGCGTAGACATCATCGTAAAAATAGTAAATTCGTATTCTAGGGACCCCAAAACGTGCTTATTCATTAGAAATCCACTATCGCAATTTTTGACCAAAGACAATACCTTCCTTACCTAAAGGTGACGGAAGATAAAAATGAAAACTTATTACTAATTAACTTAATTTTCGCAATTTAATTTCAAATGATAAATAAACAACTGTTTAAAATGATAGTGTAACTTTTGTTTTCTAAAGCTTATCAGATTTTATTATTCTCAATAATTCTAAGATGTTCGTGTTCCTCGGATTTTCTTAAAATAGAATGAAAGATATTTCGGACTTATAAGCCATTATAAATTAATAATACAATGTAATTCAGCTTTTAATACGTTTTATTAATTTCTATGTCCATTGTTAAAAGCACTTTTTATTTATTTATTCTAGTGCCTAAACACACTTTTGCACTTACTTCCATAGATATGAGGCACGTGTTAATAACCTTCAACTTTGCAGAATTATAATGAAAAATGGCAAAATTTAAATTGACGAAGGTTATGTTACTATTATTACCAATGTCTAATATTTCTATCAAAATGTTCTAATTTCGGAAGAAAAATATTGTATGTATTTCGAATAAAACTAGTATATTGTGAAATATTGCACAAACAGTAAAGACAATAATGATTCAGAAACATACTCATGTTTGTTATATTTGAATGAAACACTTTTCATGTAATAATGAATCGCCCTTTAATATACCTATGATTCATTGACCCTTTTAAATATTAATGTAATGCATATTTCTCATATTACTCACTATTCAGAATAAATACATCCTATCACATACTAAGAATTCAATACAATCTTGTATCAACAATATACACTGCATTATGTTGTATATAAATGATATGTTATTAATGACATTTGAATACTATTTGTGGAAGTATATTCAAATGGCACTATAAAAGGTAACATGCAATATTGCAAGACTATTCTGTTCTACGTTTCAATAAAACTTTTAATGTTATTATGTTGTTTTTAATTTGCTCTATATTTTGCGCGTCAACTTTCTTTAAAACAGTTGTTTTCCTTTTTTGTTATTTTATCTAAGGTATCTTAGATTATTACTGGTGATAGCAATAAATTATATATGGGGCTAATGTAGCAAAGATATTATCTATTTTCTATTATATTAATGTGTCCGTATTTGTACTGTGCTCTTTCTAAAAAGTAGTGTCAAGGTAATCGTCCAAGGAAAGTAAAACCAGTTTGTGAATGTCACAATTTCACTTACTAGACAGACGGAAAGTGCTGTAACATTTACGACAAATATTGGTTTAATAATCATTACAAAGTTTTTTTTTATTTAATACAAAAGCATGAAGTGAAACAACATATGTTAGGTTCAATGCTTTACACAGATTCATTTGCTACCTTCAATTTCTATAAAATGCAATTCGTAACGAATTCAAAATTTAAATCATTTGAACTTAGCGAAATTTTTAATCATTATCTATATCATCACGGCAATACTATCTCTGTTCACCTATCTTCTTTCTGTTCACTTATCTCACTAACATATCTGCTCTTTTCCAAATTATTAATACTTTCAAGCCTTCTGTTATCGCCATTTTTTACCTCTCGCTAAGAGAGGTATTGGATTTATGCTAAAAATCAAATAACCAGATTTTAATGATTAAGCACGTTTTAAGGTCCGTACAACCCGATTTTAATATTTTTACGATGATATGTGTGTGTGTGTATGTGTTTGTGTGTGTGTGTGTGTGTGTGTGTGTGTATAATACTTAATATCTGTTTACGTATTTCTCAATCGGACATTACTGGGAAGAGCTGAAAAGGTTTTGATAATAATTGGACAACCGGAAGTAGTAGATTCTTAAAAAAATTCTTCTAAATATTATTTTTTGATAAATTTTTGTTCTTGCTTGTGTGTTAAAGAAGAATAAATTCTCTATCTGATACATATAAATATTTTATTATATCTTGTATAGATTTAGAGATAGAGAAATATAAGGTATATAATAATCAGCCCAAATATTTTCATGGAAACCAATCGAAATATTAAAATGTTTGTAACGACAGATAAATGTCAGTGTCAAAAATCCAGAGACATTACTGAAGATTTTTGTGGGAAGTACATACATTATATTATTGTTTATTGTATTAATAATTAAATATTTAAAATAACAGGTATAGTACATATACCTTTCAAAAATACTGTCAATCCCGACAATGAATTGGAAACATTTTGAAAAATTAGAAGAGTAGGACAAAATTTCTTCATAGAATGAATTTAAAATTAAAAATTCTAAATATAAAGAATATATGTAAGTAGAAATTTTGGTGTAGAGTGTAGGTATACAAGAAGTGTTAAATACAATAGGGCGCGAGCAGTCATGTGACGTTGTTGGCCTTGACCATCAGATATGGGTGACCGTGACACAATGATAGCTAATAATTATGTACATAGATGTCAAACATTATAATTTTTTATTCTAAATTTAGTGATTTTCCAGTTCCATATGGTTTATTTTCCTCGACAAGTAAATTCCACACTTCTGGTGACAAATTAACTACGTGAATTTAGAATATCTTGAAATTTTTAATGAAAAATTCTGACATTTGACATCTATGTACATTAATTACCAATTGTCACTTTGACACGGGCCCCCATATCTGCTTGAGCCCTATACTTATGTAACCAAAAACGGAAGTAGCGAGAGGTATAGTGCTGGCCACAACAGATTTTTTTTCATTTCATTACTAGCGAACTCCACTGTTTAACAACATGATACTAACATCTACGTTATAGAATATTAAAAATATTATGCCTTAAAGATTGTATTCAATTTAGATGGTTTCGTAAAAAATCCTGTTCATTTTCTTCGTCTTTTCCTTAAATTCCAATATTCCTTTACTCATTCCATCCTCAGAAATCACCTACTCACTCTCATTAAATTCTAGTTCCCACATGGCGAACAGACAAGTCGCAACTCGCGCGTTTCGCGTCATGAGGTGAATCAGATCGAGTGTGCCTTGCAGCAGGAACAAACGATGAACGCCAGAGCGATAGATGTGCACTGCGGATTTATATCCTGCTGGCTGATTGTGCAACAGAGAGTGAAAGTTAGCAAATCATACTACATCACGAGTATGAGCTAGAATAATATATCGTATACACTATACAGGAAATGTAACGAGAGTAGAAAAAAGTATGAAAGTTATGATTGTTGATGGTTTCAATTTTTCTAATTACTGCAATCAATATATTTATAATTTATGGTCGTATTCAACCAGGATGTATATTCTGATTGAGAGTGGTCCCACAAGAATCGAACAAGTCGATTAATTGAAACATAATAAGTCAGACAGGAGTGAAAAAGTCCTTTCTGTTTCTGATAATAACCGAAGAAATCCTAATTTTATTTTCTAAACATTATTTCCTTCTCCATTTTTACTTCCCGCTACCTTTGGTAAGGGAGGTATAGGGATCGTGCTAAAAATCGCATATCGAGATTTTGGTAAATGGCCACGTTTTACGGTCCCTACAATCCAATTTTAACATTTTCACGATGATGTATATGTGTGTGTGTGGCTCCTCTCAAATACTATCGTTCAGAAACTTTTCAAACCTTGTATTTGTAACTTACTCTTATATGGAAAAATATGCCATCAGATAACCGGAAATGGCACTTTACTGGAAGCTCAAAATAGTTTTTCTTCGAAAAATACCTTTAAATGTTATTTTTTCGAGATTTATGTTATATAAAAATTAAAGATTATCATTAGGTTTGCATTAATACTTTTTCTATATATTTTATCAATAAATTTATAAAACTATCTATAATTTTAATCCTGAAGCCTGTGCTTTAAACACAACTCATACACATGGTTACACAATTCAAATCTCAAATGTTTGTAACTGACAGATATATGACACTGTCAACAAACTAATCATTTCAAATAATAATATTAACGTTTTAAAAGAAAATAGTAACTGGATCAATAATTATATGGAAAGGAACTTAATACAGTTTCCAGTATAAGTAAATATGTAGAAATATAGGTAAGATAATAAAAACATATATCATTACAGCATATTACCCATTGATGGGTGAGCCAATCTGCTTTGTACGCAGAGTCGGTAATAATGATGATATATTTGTTCCGTGCAGGCGTTTACCAGGCGTCACTTCACGCCTTGGGAACGGGTTCAATTCCGACCGACGCCAAATATTTTAAAATTTTAAATGGCATAAAATTGACCCCTGTGTTGCACTCTCCACGCCAGCAATGAATATAGGTAAGTATATAAATAAATAAAATAAATACATCATCACGGCATATTACCCATTGCTATGGGTCTGCCAATCTGCTTTGTACAGAGATTTCGCTAACGATAATGACATATTTGTACCGTACGGGCGTTTACCAGGTGTCACCTCACGAGCACTAATTGCTGGCGTTTAGAATTAACATTCATTTTATTATTTTCAATTTCAATATTTAAATATTATGTCGTTATCATCATTTTGTATAGAGATACTATGTAAAAACAAATTTGAATGATTATTGATAGTTACTAGGCAATAATTCATACTTTTCAATCGGCAAAAATTTGATTTGATGTTCGGTTTTTTTTAACAAAAAAGATAAAAAGTATTAATAGTGCATTTAGATTGAATAAATTATTAAATACGATTAAATATTTGTTTTTTAATGGAACTTACTTAGTCGGTATTATGTGTACATTATAGTTCATAGATCAGCACTAATTATGCAAAAAAATCGTTGTACTTTAAATCGTTCCTCTTGCACTTTTCCTGCTATATACGGCACATTCTTTTCATTGATAATGAAGAGATTTATTTAAAATTCAGCGGAAATACAGGAATTTCCTCCCATTTGTTAAACAAGTGAGATGAGATTATCTAGATTCTGCAAAATGATGATTTCATATGATGATGCGGTACAGTTTTGCAACAAGAGTCATATTCTGATACGTTCATTTTACGTTGTTACGACATGACAACTATAATAGGAAATGAAACTATATTTCCTCAGATTAGCACGTTAATGTTTAAAACAAATGAAATTGACGTCATTATGACCTGGAAGAGAACATTTGAACTGTAATGAAATGCATACAAATTGCAGTGATTTAAAATTGTATAGTAATTTCTATTGATTGAGTACTAATGTAATTCTTAAGTACATGGTACTTTATTAAAGTGGTTTACATCATACCTAAGTCATTGACAATATGTTACAGTATATGGTTTCATCTTTGACATCTACCCCGTAACTTCTGGAATACCTCAGGGATCTCACCTTGGACCTCTCCTTTAATTCCTGTTTTCAAAATTTTAAATTCATAATGTATGCTGATGATCTTAAGTTACATAAAAAAATTGTTCCTTTGGCTGATTGTCTGAGTCTTCAGGAAGATCTTGATAGACTAAATATTTATCTTAAGCAGAATGACTTATGCATCAACTAAATATTGCATTATCTGTTTTTCACGTAGTAGAAATGTATTTGAATTTAATTACAATATTGATGGAAATGGTATCAGTTGTGTATCTCAAGGCCTTTGCCTCCCCTGACGAGCCGACACTGGCTAGCCTGTATACAACAAATAATACTCGCATTGGTACCGTCACCGTCTCATTCGCGTTTCAACATATAAGTATTTCAAACTTATCAGTAACTAGTTTATGCATGTTTTTTGTCTCGTGCTATAATTTACGTAAAACATCGCACTCGACCAAAAAAGTACTACTTTACACACTTGTTGTATAAATACTTGTCAGTAACTAGTTTATGTATATGTTTTTTTGTCTCGTGCTATAATTTACGTAAAACATCGCACTAGACCAAAAAAGTACTACTTTACACACTTAAATAAGGTAGGTAGGTCATAAAAACCATATTTTTATAAAACGCATGTTCATTTTCAAATTGATTAAGAAAGTATTTACAATATCGGTGATCATACATACTATTTGTAAATTGTGATCCTCTCCTTTGTAGGAGTATAGGATGTTCTACATTCCAAATTGTTTCTTCCTCAAGTCATGAATGTGTTTAATTTATGATGAAGTCAGAAAGCCTCGTCATGTACCTATATTGTGTCGGTTAGACCGGTGGCAATTCCATGAATATTTAACGCAGTCGCCGAATTCACAAGTGTGGTAGATGCCATAATATTAGTCATTCGTGCACTCTACCAAGAGAAATTAGCTTCCCGCCCTGCAATATTGATGACGTTGCGTACCTAAATTCATTATTGATTGTAGGCGGCTAGTGTTGACAGCTGGTTAAACTTTAATTGGAGGTGAATACAGAATTAGGTGCGTGAGAGAATTTACTATCCAGGGAGATGGTGTTTTGTGTAGTTAGGACCTTGTTGGCTTGTTACTAGATTTACAGTTGTTTGTTATAGTTTCATTTTATTGAAAACTGTCTAGTTCCTAGTACATGAATTCGTAAACCAACGTTCAGTTTAATTAATATGTAAATTATTAACTTTCTAAATAAATTTAGAGAGGACGAAGGTATGTTACCCCCAGTGCTCTTTGTACCTCACGCTAAGAGAGGTATTGGATTCATGTTAAAAATCGCAAATCCGCATTTTATTGAATAAGCACGTTTTAAGGTCCCTACAATCCGATTTTAACATTTTTACGATGATGTCTGTATGTGTGTGTGTGTGTGTGTGTGTGTGTGTGTGTGTGTGTGTGTGTGTGTGTGTGTGTGTGTTAGGATGTTATAGGTACGATTTCTCAAGTTCTATACAACCAAAGACCTGTTTAACTACGGATTTCTCAATCTAACATTAATTGGAAGAGTTGAATAGATTTTGGTAACAATTGCATAACCTGAAGTGGTAGTTTCTTAAAAAAAAACTTCTAAATATCATTTTTGAAAATTTATGATAATACAATAATAAAAATCTTTAAATTGTCAATCTGATACATTTAAAAAAAATATTAATCTTCTATAGATTTAGAGATATATTATGTAATAATGTAGAATAATCTGTTATAATAAATCTCGCTGCTCAAAAAAAACACCATAGAAACTAATTGAGATATTTAAATGTTTTACAGAAAGCTTTTTCGGGGAGGTAAGTACATTTAAAATTTCTTATTGTATTATTAATTAAATATTTAAAATTATAGGTATATTAATATTACATATATCCTTAAGAAATACAGCTAATACCGTCAGTGAATATAAAGAATTTTTAATATATTAGAAGAGTAGGAGAAAATTTTTCATAGAACGAAAGAATATATACAATTTGAATTATTTGTATGTACAAAAAATATTAAATTATGACCCGGGTTAGATCCCGAACGACGCCAAAAATTACTTCGAATTTTAATGGCAAAAAATTGACCCCTGTGGTGCACTTTCCACGACGGCAGTGAGTGTCCATGAGGTGACGCCTGGTAAGCGCCGACACGGTACAAATATTTCATCATTTACCGATATCTGCGTACAAAGCAGATTGGCACACCCAGCAATGGGTAATATGCCGTGATGATATATTTATTTATTATTTATTTACGTTACATGAAATGGAAATGGCGAGAGCCACAAAATAAAATATAAAATAAATATATTAAATTATCTGTTTGTTTTAAGACATACTATTGAAAAATTTGCATATCATTTAATTATTTAAATAAAAAGGAGATTAAATAGCCTTGTTCATTTTACTTTCTATCAATTTTTCGGTTGTTAAGAAAAACTGTAAAATGTTAAACTAAGAATAAAATTAGATTGAATTGAAAACATGTACCGGATATCACATTACCGTAAACTGTGGCTACTACGACAGGTTTGAAATCAATATAGGATTGAAAAAAACCCGGATTTTTTGGACGTTGTATCATGGAAAAATATTAATTTGTAGAAAAATGACTACTTTCGCATTTAAAATAAAAGATAAAGGTGTTCTTCACCTTGTTATTAAAGAGTTCTCTTGCGAAAAATAGTGGCAAATTATGGACAAAAAATACTATTAGAAAAAATATATATTCCTATTGTTTGTTGTATTTATCTTAAAAAATAAAAATGAATATTTTTACTTTAGTTCTTGTCTATAATTAATTTACGAAAACAACTACGTGGGTGAAGAAATGTATTTCCTTCTAATTAATGGCATTAAACGAAACAAACAGGAGAGTAAAGTGAGCACCTTTAATCAGTCAAAGTGATTTATACACTAACAAACGTTACTTTTGATGTCAACGTCGAAAACAAAGCAGTAGAAAAACTTTCCTCTGTTTTTTATTTGTATTTGTTCTACACAGCATACTACTCAAGGAACAAAGGTTGACAACGACAAAGAATATTTTATCAGATTGAAAGAAATTCATTATTATAGCAAAATTAATCTAAATCACTTCTATAAGAAATAAATGGGGAAAAAATTGTATATTAGTTTAATAACAATGTAATCGATGGTGAAACATGATCGATATTTAATTGTACATTCTTTTTAGTTGTAGAACATAAAAGAGTTTAATTTAGTTCCTAAATCAATATTAACAAATTTATACTCCTTCAAATGACATTGAAACGTGAAATGTAACTGAATTAATCCTTTCTTGTCGATTTTTTCATTTTGTTTCGAATCCCACGTCTTTCGATGAATAACTATGACTTTTTAAAATAATTATTTCCTTGATAATACACCAAGTAATGGTGTTTAATAGTAGGAGCTAGAAGTCGTGGGTTCAAATACGACACATCTCAAAAAAATTTGATTATTTACTTCAGCTGTTTTAATTTCATTTGGAAGTATATAAGAATCTGATAATTTTTACCTCTTGTTAAAAGAGGTATTGGATTTATGCTAAAAAATCCCATATCCAGATTTTAGTGAATAAGAAAGTTTTAAGGTCCTTATTCTAATATGAATAGAAACCATTAGATTTTGGTGCCAATCGGATAACTGGAAATTGCACTTTACTTGTAGCTAAAAATGGTTTTTCTTCAAAAAATACCTTTAAATATTAATTTTTCGCAATATGTTTTTATAAAAATTAATGATTATTCAATTTTCTACAGGTTTGCATTAATAGTTTTTCCTATATATTTTATCGATAAATTTACAAAATAATATAAAAATTATCCCGGAGCTTATGCGTTAAACACAACCCCATGGTTACACAGTTCAGCTCAAATGTATATAACTGATAGATCTGCACATAAATTTCACTGTCAAAAAAATAATCATTTCAAATTAATAATAGTAACGTTTTAAAAAGAAAATTGCAAAGGAACAATAACTCGGAACGGAATTAAAAATACATCATTTTTAGCATCAGTAAATATGGATGTATTTAAATAATAATAAAAAAAAATATATCATCACGGCATATTACCCATTGCTGGGTGTGCCAATCTGCTTTGTACACAGTTTTGGGTAATGATGATGACATATTTGTACTGTGCAGTACTCATTAATTAAATTTCACAAAACAAATAAAATAATTTCATTAATATTGTCTGCCTTTTGAATAAAATGTCAATTCTCTCATTAATCGTGTCCTATTTTTATTAATTACAAATAAATTTAATTAAATGAATATAGAGCAAAATTTTACACTCGTGTAAACCTTGTTATGTATGTGGTTTCATTATAATTATTATTATGAAAATTGATGAGATTTTAGGGTGGTGACAGGCACAGCCGAACATAGGACTAACATGTAAAATCAGAGTTTTCCAATTTCCTGCTTCCTTAATTATTTTAGGTAAAAGAACTTAAATAAAAGTTGTAGAGCATAAAATTCTGCATCTGAATCAATAAGCAAAAATTATTTTCTATACCTTATAACGGCAGAAACCACGTACGAAAATGTCGAAAATCACCTAAAAAATAGCAATAATAAATTGCAAGAAAACTCGTGTTATAAATATAAAATGATTATTTTAAGATGATTTCTTTATTTGTTAGCATAATCCACAATGTTATAATAATTTTTACCTTAAATTTTACTACATTATAATACTCAATTTGTGAGCGTGAAACGTTATTTTCCTTACAAAACAGTGTACATATCTTTTTCCATAGCTTACTTAGATCTGCCATGTTAATAATATTTCGAAAATATGCTAATTTGCAAAATCTTTTCCCATTAGCAACAAAATCTACAATCCTCTAATTTCTGCAAAGGCGTATTCATGATATTACTTATCTCAAAAACTAAAAATAAATTCGTCAGATATTTATTGACAACACAAAAATATTTGAAAACATGTTATGTATGAATTACACTTGTAATGCATTCTTTTCAGTGATAAAACATAACTTAATACAGCAATAAAAACTGAATTCTTGTACATAACACGTACAACAAATCTTAAAAATGATGATTAACTGTTTATGATTACAGTTACTTGTATATGAATTTGCCAAAGGTTGAATGATAATAAAAACAGCTGATGACACGCAAAAAAGAAAGTAATGATAAAATAATTGACGGACGATTCGTTTCAGAACGATGGGCATTAATTGACTAGACTTTATCATCAAATAAAAATTATTTTCTTTACTTACAATTTTATTAATTTATGAAAATGACAATAAATACTGCCAATACACAAGATAAATGATTAAAATCTTAATTTACTGGCATGAATTGAATGGGGTCATTTAAAAAAAAAAATCGTGAAATCCGTCTCATTTAATAAATATAGTAATATAAAATAACATGAAATATGCGACTTTTCATTCATAAATTTGCTAATAAACTTTCGCGGCTGTAAAATTCGTGACGTCACGGTTTGTTACTCACACAAAGACATTCCTCTCACACACATTTACGGTCCACGTGATTTCCGTTTGATGTTGTAAACAAACTAACCTAAAATTGTGACAAGTGACAGCAAAGTTAAGAGTAACGGTATGTAAATAAAACATTTATTAATATAAATATCAAAAGTTGTATGAAATATGTTTTTCGTTGCTGACACAAAATCAAACTAACAAGTGATAACCCAAACAATCATAGTTCCAAACACAACCGGTAGAGAGCTACTGACGAATCCGCCAAGCCGTGACGTATAGCCGTGATGTCAGCATCCAAATATTTGAAATTAAAGACAACATTTAAAAAATCATATCTCTGATTCTAAAGACTTGTAAGGTGTAAAACATACACCTACATATTTAATTTGACCTATTCTTTCAAGAAAAAAATTAATTAGAAAATGTGAAATGACCCCATTGGGGTCCTGAGCGGGATTCAACTCCGGGCCTTTGAATTGTGCAGCGACATCGTTGTCTGTACGCCATCTAGATATAAAACAAATAATACGAATAAACACGCTTAATACATACATATTTCTATTAATTTTTATGCTGTGTAAATACCATTAATTATTTTGTTTTAATGATAACATTCATTTAAATACGAATGTAATTAACAAAAACTGCCGCAGGTAATTACGTGATTAAAAAATCTCAAACAATTTTCCTAATTGTAAATATTGCGGCATTTTTAACCATGAAAAATAAGTTATATTAAACACGTAATATCTCCATTTTTCAAAAAAATACTCCAATACAAAATTTGCTTAAAATTACATAAAAGATAAGATGGAAGGACTGTATTGCGAAAGACTTCAGAGAAAAGGAACTAAATGAGGACAACACGCATAACAGAAATGATTAGAAGAAGAAAATAAAAATAGCGCCCCTAACGAATGGGAAAAGTAAAATTATTTCATAAACAATCTATTCAAATTGCACTTGACACTGACATCTTCTCCTTTATCTTTTCCCATTCGTTAGGGGTCGCTATTTTTTATTTTCTTCTTCCACTAATTTCTGTTTTGCATGTGGTCCTCATTCAGTTCTATTTCTCTCAAATCTTCCGCAATAAATTCCTTCCACCTTATCTATGGTCGTCCTCTGTTTCTTTCACCTTCTATTACTAAGTTATTCATTCCTTTTCCAATATATTCTTCATCTCTCCTCATGACATTCATCCAATGTAATCGTCTCTTTTGTATCTATCTAGAAACTTCTAACACTCGAGTTATTTCCCTTATTCTTTCATATCTTACCGTATCTTTCCATGTCTTCCCCAACATCTATCTCAACATACGTTTGGATGAGCAGAATTACTCTAAATATTATGTTTCTTGAAATGTTACCTACATATCGGGGATGTTTGCAATAACATCAACGCAAGAACTGATATTCAAGGACTTAACAGCGTATATTTTGGTGTATTGGAAAAGTTCAAAAAGGAAAAGACAAATTTCAGGCCAAACTGAGTTTCATTAATTTCCTTACATTTTATTTAAATTCCTACAACTTGCTACATTATTATTGGTATGTACAGACGACCAATAGTAGTCCGTATCAATGTCACCAGAATCCATACACAGGATATTTCCGGCTATTTTCCGTATTATTCGGTTGTCGTTTTTTAGAGCAAATGGACGAGTGTATGCTCTTTGAATTTTTTGTACGATGTTTAATAAATTAACTGCATGTTTTGTACGAATGTATTTTGTGTACATGAATTGTAACAATTTGTAAGATCTTACTGTAAGTGTGATAATGTCCATGTTATTTTGTATGTATTACATTTTTATTGTATAATTGTTGTAGACCCTGAAAAAGGTGCAAGGGTGCACCGAAACGTTGGTATAGTAAGAATAAATGTTGTTTAACTGAACTTTCGAGTAATTATTAACACCTATTTTAAAAAAATTATAAACATTATATGTCAATAAATTATATTTAACGGGGTTTTTGTATACGTATACATATTAAAAAATTTATTGTTATTCCAACCTGTTCTGTTAAACTCAACTGTCTTTCGTCGTGTCGTCATATTATTATATTTACAGTTTCGACCTACGGTAATAACAATTCAAACGTCGAAATTATCTTGTCTATTAAAATAGTAATCAACTGTTAAACAACAACTGTTATCTTGGCATTACATCAAAGTATACAATAACAAAGATAAGAAACTGTGTGACAAAAAACTGCGGAAAAACAATTAGTTTAAAAAACAAAGAAGAACGTTCGTGGTAAACAACGAAGAAAGGCAACGAACGACCAACGAACGCGAATAGAAGCGAATCGGTTGAGTGCACATTTGTAAAGGTAACATTAGATACACGTTCAATGGAGTGCTTGCACCGAGCTAACTGCACGTTTCTGGACATGCTCATACGTTCATCTGTAGTCGTGCAAGAGTTTCCCGCCTTCAACGAAAGTATCAATAACTTATAATTGCTATAATTTGCAGTAATTTAATTTAATGAGTTAGCGATGTACGAAAGGAAAGGATGAGAAATGCTATAATTAAAATTATCTATGTATGAATATCAAGATTTACACAGATATAACAAGTTTACAAGCAAGTGATGTGATGTTTGATTTACTTTATTGATTTTTAAAATCATTATCATGTAATTATTTATCTTACAAGGAACAAAACATAATTTTTTATACAGTCCACTTAATACTTATGTAGATATAGTAGGTTTTTAATTTCTTGTCAATAGTTATTTATCAAACTAGAGAGGAAAGCGCTTCTTTTTCCCACTCGAGCTCGAAGTTTGCCTTGGCATTTCTTTCACGACATGTTTCTAAAAACGATTTGCTCGGACCTTAAATACACTTTAAGAAAAGATTAGTAGAATAAGTGTAATATTTTGTTTATTTGAATCAAAATAGTTTATACTGACGACAAGACTAGTAGAATAAGGGTAATATTTTATTTATTTGAATCAATATATATATATTATTATTTATAATTTATATTTACACTTTGACAACACAACACAACTGACAGGTCAAAAGTTAGGTTATCAGACACAAAACGGTATAACAGTGTTGCCAATGAACCAATATTAAATCTAAATTAAAGTTGTCAAATTGTGATTTAATCTAGAAAAAGAAAAAAGTCATACGAGTATAGGTACGTAAAAATATAATAAATTGTGTTATTTACCGATTTTCTTTTTGTGCTTAAGATTTATAAGGTAAATTAATTATTGAAATGTCTAGTGATAACCAGTATAACTGATGAAAAATAATGTTAAAGGTACTTAAAAAAGAAACCGAGAGAAAATTAGAAAACTTATTTTCTCAAAGTTTTAATCTTATTACATTTCTGAGGACACAACTGTTCCAAGTACCGAGTAAATTACAAATTTAGAAATCCCTCAAGCAACTTTAAAAAACTTGAGAATAGCTCACGGTTAAGGTTCAAGTAACATCAAAGAAAATTAAAAATTTGTTATGATATCTTGACAGTTCCAAATTATTTCTTAACTTAATGGAAAAGGCCATCATTATCTGCACTATTATTTTCACATTACAATAATTACATATATCGAAAATGCGAAATTATAAACAAAATGTGCTTAAGTTAATGCTCATTTGCTAACGGCATATTTTAACAATGAAAGAATAGAATTTTTTAAATTTCTAGTTATAACACAATGGTATATGTGACCAAATTTTTATTTTTACATAATATACTAGACAAAGAAATAAAATACCCGTATTTTTTTTAAATTCGTACTTTACGAGAAAATACTTATTAAAAATTTGGAGAAAAGCTACCACAATATAATCGTGACGCTGATCTGTAACTATCTGCTTCTCTCCCACTCTATCTGTCTTCTTCCACGATCTCGTCCACGATCCTACCACGCTTACGTCATATAGGTGGTGACTGGCACAGCCGAACATAGTACTTTAACATGTAAAATCAGCTTTCCTAATTTCCTGCTTCCCTAATTATTTTATGTAAAAAAGCTTCAAATAAAAGTTATAGAGCATAAAATTCTGCATCTGAATCAATAAACAAAATTAATTTTGTGTACCTTATTGTAGCCATGGAACTGAGACAAAAAAATAACAAATGTCTAACGGTTTATCTGTCATGTTAGGGTAATTTATTTTTATTACGTATTATTTTTAATTTGTGATCCAGTTAACAATTATCTGTTAATTTAAATTGATATTTGTTTATTTGAACAGAAATTACAAATAATAATAAAAATAAATTACCCTCACATGACAGATAAACCGTTAGACATTTGTTATTTATTTTGTTTCAGTTTCATGGCTATTGCTATTTTTGAGGTGATTATCCACATTTGCATACCTTATTTCTGCCGTTACAAGGTACACAAAATTTTATTTGATGCTTTTTGATCTAAAATAATTAAGAAAGCAGGAAATTAGGAGTCTAATTTTACATGTTTTAAAGTCCTATTATACTTTTAGTTTCTTAAAATTAATATGTATTTGTTTGTGTATTTATTGTATGATATTATATTAAAACAAAATACGGAAATCAGAAGTGGTGCTTTATTAATGTCGGCTTTACGTAAATAATATTCAATTTTTTTTGTATATTGTAAATGGAACCTACAACATGAAAATTAGTGATCATCACTTAACCGGAAGTGACACTTTATTAATGACTATGATCACAAGAGGATCAGTTAACTATTATAGTGAAAATCATTAGACAGAAGACTCATCAACCTGAACAAAACCTTATAACAGAAAATATAAATTGTAGAAATTATTGGGTATTTATTTTTAAAAGAAGAAAAAAAAATATACTAGTATGAAGTAATGTATATATTAATGATATTTACAAGTATTTTTAAGTCAATCGTTATTCCTTTTACGGAATATAAAATTATTTGAAATAATTGTAGTTTATTTTCGTACCACACGTTGGCACTACTGAGAATGACCATGTTGTGTCAAATAATTTTATATTCCATAAAAGGAATAAGTATTGACTTAGAAATAATTGTAAATTAATTAATATATACGTTTCTTTAATACTAGTATATTTTTTTTCTAACCATAACTTAATCTAATTCATCCCGGAAACAATATTCATATTTACTGATCGTTAATTTGACAAAATACTGATCAAATAAATATAAACTTTTGTATACCGTGATATTAACTGATATTCTACTTTGAAAATTAAATAAGCATGACCTTATTATCGTTAAATAAATGCTTTGTTAAAAATGATTGATTAGTTCGCGGTAAGAAGATAACAACAATAACTGATGGTTTATTTTACATACAATTTTACTGAAATAATATATTTTGTCTAGTCACAAAAATACAGGAATAGAAGTGAAAGAAATTAAAATAAAATGAAAGACGTCTAACTGTAAACTAACCGCATGAACGCAGTAACGAGTTTTTAAAACACATTTGAAATTACTCATCTAACGTGTTGATTTCAAATCTGACACTTTTCTGCTCGTTGTTCTGGTAATTATGACAAGAGGAAGTTAACATGTACCGAGACTTTCAATTGTCTACTTAGCACTATTTACCAACTATCAGATTTGTTATACAAATTTCTCCAGATAACCTAAAAGCTTAAACTTTTCTTTAAACCAAGTTTAAAACTTTTTCGCTTCTGCAGAATGTCAAAACTTTTAGATTTATAGCTAGAACAATACATCAATTTTATTTAAACCAGAACGATGACGTTGAAAACATACAAATTTTTATTCATTAAATGGAAAATTTTATAAACTAAACAAAGAATGATCGTTCCAGGAAACAAGCAATTCTACATTCATATCTAAACTAAAAAACAAATAATATCTCTACAAGAAATTCCATTTCCTCTACGATATTAGTTTTGACGTCTGGAAAAATGACAAGGGTGTGAATATCCTGTTTCTTTCAGAAATTCAAAGAATCGTTATCGAATATTTCCTACATCTAGGTTACTTTTCAGGATGTAACTAACATCCTCACCCGTGCCTAACTAATATAAGTTTCTTTTCGACTGCGTATTCCAACATTTAGGTTCCTTCCTATTGCGTGATATACCGTATGTAAAAATTTAGAACCATTATTTTTAAACTAATTTTAATACAATTTAACTAAATTAATAATGAATTATGCAAATGTTTTACAAGTAAACCATCTATTGTTATTTATAATTTAAAGAAGTGTATACATAAGGAATAGCAGATTTCAGCGACTTGGTATCCTAGCAACCAAAAAATATTGACGGTTTAAATTTGAAGAGGACAAAAATAAAAACCAGTTCCCAGTTTCCTGGTAACTAGGCAACTACAACTCTGTGCCTACTTTTTAATTTAAAATAACAAGTAAAAGAAAAAATTATGGTATGAATAAATAAATATTATTATGAAATATTTATGTTTTCATAAATTTCCATCTAAATAAAGGAAAATATTACAAAATATTCTGTAGTTTCACTCATTATTTACTTGCACTTTTCTGTACAAACAGGTTATAGTTATTCTAGATATTTCCAAATCAATATTGTTTATATTTAGTAGCATCCAGGAATTTAACAAGACTGAATCTTATAACAAAATCACCAGCTGGTGACACAAACTAATAAATTCTAAATCGCTAATTGTAAAAAATGTTTAATGATAATAAAAAAGTAACTTGCCTTTTGACCATATCTGACGCCGTTTTCCACAGTTTGGCTGTTACGGTTAGTACGATAATCGAAATAAACAATTCATTGCTGAGTATTCATTGCACTAATATCCTGTGAACCACCTTGTTTACAAAGCTCCATGTTCGACACATAAGATTCAAGCACTACAGACTAACGAGATAAAAGGTCGTGATACATGCTACGTTAAAATATTTTTCCGATAAAATTCGACACAAGCAGTGTTCGATACGTTACGAATAAAACAAATAAATTAGAAAAACATGTGACAATTAACAAAACACGCACTGAACTCGAAACTACACAACGACAACAATAAAAGACAGGTACACAAACTGAACACACTTATCAGCAAGCTAAACTTGCAATAGTGGCAGTGTGGGGATACCACAGAGAAACTAATTTCCTCCGCAGAAATGTATTTACTGCCCTCTATACGACAAAAACGTAATTACCCGCCCACATGATGATACAAAACAAGGCGCGTAATACAAAATACATTTATTACTTACGTTACTGGAGCTGCTCTTTTGCAATACCATTCAAATTCGCAATTTAATTCTTCTAAAAACACTGTAAAATTGCGTTTCATTTTAAACATCACTGAACTCAAAGTTAGATAAAATACATTATCAAGATTTGAAATTAAAAATTGTTATAGCTCTAAATAATTTACCTACATGTTGAAAATTGTTAAAAATCATGACTAAAATTTAAATATTTTAAGTAAGCAGTTGTAGTAATCAATTTCAAATTTAAACTGAACGTTGCGAGTTCATTTTCGGAAAAGTATTCATACTACAAGTTCATTTCACACGATACAAAAAAGTACAGCTCAGAATAATTCGTAATTTTATTTTAAAAATAAAAGTAATATATTTTCAAAACAGTAAACTTATCCAATATATATACTTTGTACAATATAATATAAGACTAATAGTTTTATACAAGAAAATAACAAAAATATATTTTCTTCAAGTACTAACTGCTACAGTGTGAAACCGTATTTACAATACTTGTTGTAACTTGTTCGTTACTGGACTAATGAGCAAGTCCATTCATTACTTTGTTACATACGTTTTTGAAAAATAAATTACTTTGTATTGATATACAATAAACCTACATAAATACAATTATTTTTTCGTTTTTTTACTGTTTTTTGTACTAACATTTAATTTTCTTTTTAATATACTATCTTCTACTTCTTTTGTTTCATCTTCTTCATCATCGTCGTCATTCAAATCGTCTTCCATTTCGCCTATAATTACTATTATTTATATAAACATATTTAAAATTTATTGTATACTTAACCTATCTTTCCAGAAGAATTGTTTTCCTTATCATTTTCGACTATTTCCGTTAATAATTCATTAGTATTTTTTTGTACAATACGAATTTCATTAATAATATCTTTATAAGATGCACCCTTTACATTAATTTCCCTTTTAATTTCGTTTAATACGCTATTATTCTTTGATATTTTGACAGTAACCACATGTGTACCTTCCATTTTCGCGGTAAATTCTTATTTTTTTTTATAAGAAAAAAAGTCGGTATTAGATGTGAATTTCTCTCATTCCTTTCTTACAATCAAAGTAATAAACTGCTTTCTTAAGTTCAACTAAGTTATTTTTGATTTATAAAAAAAGGAAAAAAGTGTACTTTTTTAACACCATTTCCATTTCAAAAATGGTCATTTATATTTCAGAAAGCGTAATTTGTAATTCAGAATAATTTCACAACTCGTCAAATGTAATTCAGAATGGTCAATTTAATTTCAGAAAGCATTATTTGTAATTCAGAATATTTAATTTAATTTCAAAATGGGTCAAATGTTATTCAGAAAGCATCAAATGTAATTCAGAAAGCGTCATTTGTAATTCATAACGATATAGGTACTGCGAAACGTGTTAGCCTTGATTTGCTGTAGCATTTAATTATTTTGAATTATATTTGATGCTTTTTAAAATTCAATTAACGGATTATAAATTTCATTTGACGCTTTCTGAAATTAAATTGACTATTCTGAATTACAAATATGACGCTTTCTGAAATTAAATTGATTATTCCGAATTACAAATGACGCTTTCTGAAATTGAAATGATTATTTTTAATTATATTTGACGCGTTCTAAAATTCAATTGACGCTTTCTGAAATTAAATTCACTATTCTGAATTACAAATGACACTTTCTGAAATTAAATTGATTATTCCGAATTACAAATTACGCTTTCTGAAATTAAAATATTTATTTTGAATTATATTTGGCCGTTGAGTATTTGACTCTAAATTAAATTTGACGCTTTCTGAAATTAAATTGACTTCTGAATTACAAATGACGCTTTTTAAAATTAAATTGATTATTCCGAATTATAAATGACGCTTTCTGAAATTAAAATGATTTTGAATTACATTTGACGATTTCTGAAATTAAATTAATTATTCTGAATTACAAATGACGGTTTCTGAAATTAAAATGATACACTGAATTACATTTGATGAGTATTGAAATAAAATTATTTTGAATTACAAATGACGCTTTCTGAATTACAAGTGGAAATAGTGTAGAAAAAACGTTTTATTTTCCGAATGATTTAAACGAACGACTTTATTATAAACCAGGATATTGTAAGGTTGGAAAATATTGCTTTTTCTAGTAATTTTATAAAGTTTAATATATAATTTCTTAATATTAAGAGTCACATTACAAATCAAAAATGCATATATCATGTCAATGTTTTTATAAACTACTATTAAGCGGAGATTTAGGTAAGGATGATGTTAAAATGATATAGCGTTCTTCCATTCTTTATTCAAATGAAATATTCACTACATGAAATTGTTCTTTCCCTTAAATATAAATTAGCTTAATTTTTAAAATAGCTAAAATTAAAAAGAAAGGTAAGGATTGTTACTTTTATTTAATAACAACGAAAATTCTTGTATAATACAAGTGTCATGTTTTCATACAGAATCATATGCAAACATTATGAAGAGTTAAAATATGATTTACTCTTGTTTAATCGCACAATTATTAATCAATACAGAGGAAATCCGACGAATGAAACCATCAAAATGTACAAAAAAGAACGTCACAATAAAACAGTTAAAATCTTCAGTCAATTGAAAATGGAATTTAGAAATTAATAGTAATTTCCATAACTTCCCCACTGATTGTAATTCCCGTAGCCCGACTGCGAATACTGCCAATTCTGGTACTGATACTGGTCGTTCTGGGAGTAACCGGTTCCATACTGGCTGCCATACTGGCCCTGAGAGGCCGTGTTGGGGTACTGCGAGTACGAGGAGGCCGTGGTGGAGCCGGTGCCAGTCGCAGGGGTGGTACTGTAAGAACCGTAGTTGTTGTATGAGCTTGATTGTGTTGAAGGTAGAGGAGGATCTTTCGATTTCTTGCCGCTTGCGTCACTGTGGTGAATAGTGATTATATTGTAAGTTTTCTTTGCACACATAGTTGTTAGAACCGAATTATTAACAAACGTTACCGAGTTTATACCAAAATTTTGCAATTTTCCGTTCAAAGAACTGATATGGAAATTTAAACGTCATTCACATTTCACGAATTTTGACAATATTGATTCGATATTGTTATATGTTGCAACTTATTTTCCGCAAACGCGTTTATATATCTGTTTCTACTCTATATTTAAAATATAACATTTTAAATTACATTAAAATCATGCCATTTCCCACAAAGTGTTTTGACAAGAACTTCATTCATGCGTTTCAACATTCTTCTCCATATATCCATAAATAGTTCATTTATAATCAAATAAATAAAAAACGTTAAATTGAAAACCCGAAAACTATTAATATTTTGTATTTTTTCAATAAACATCTATTTTATTCTGGTAATAAAAAATTAGTTACTTTTACATCAAATATCATCAGATGGCCCTTGCGGCAGTTCTTTCAAAGTATACATATAAATATGTATTTCAGAACCACGTTAGAACAACGCCATAACCTGGTCAAAAGCAAAATCATCATGTGATATTTAATTCTATAAAAAAATTACATTATTAAGAGTAATGATTTATATTTTGGTATTCGTTTATGACAAAAAATTTTAACACACAAATTTTTATTTTCTTTGAAATTTAGATGAACTACAAGTTCGTCAATTCTTCTACTAATTACAGTCATTCTTCATTCATTCATGTTCCACATAACAGATAATGGTATTGACAACTGACAAGCTGCGACATGACATCTGGTGGGAAAAATATGAACTTTCCGATTTGGTACTATATTGTGACTGTATGCTTGAGTTACATGTGATTTGATCATTTGATGTGAATAAAAATGGGAAAAAGTCGTACAAATTGTTGTATATTCTGACGTCACTCTCAAGATCTGGTCGAGACACAGGCATTGGGTTTTATAATTTTCCGAAACATGGCCAAAATAACGTTAAAATTACGACAAGAGCAAGTGTTGAAATGGATATGGATCGACGAAAAGCATGGGAATATGCAATTCGTAGTGCAAAACAAATAACAAAACATATGAAAGTTTGTTCTCGTCATTTTAAATCGGATAATTACATATTTCGTGATCTTTATCTAGCTTTACACGTGCATTCTGCACTAATAATTTTTAAATTTTCTCTAAATGTATTTTGATTTCATGTGGTTTTGCAGAAATTGCACTGGTTCGCAGACAAAGTGTAGATATTACCCACATTATACCGTCATTTTTTAATACTCCACATAATATTATGTGGTTAGCGTTTATAATTCGCTCACCTGCGATCATCAATTTCGATTGATTAAATATATATAAAATTATAAATACATTTTAACATATCTTCTATAATACATATAGAAGTAGCTGTTGCTTCCAGAAATCTAAAATGTTCTGTGGTACCAAACCCCATTTTAAGTGAAAAAAATTACTTTTGTTGTTTGTTTTCATATGTCACAACACTGCGAGTACCAATTCAGAAGCAGCTAATCGGCCCGATGGTGCTGCCGCCATCGGACATGTCAGTTCTCAATATTCTATTACAATAGAATTCAAGACAAAGATCTAAATAATATTGTAGAAGAAATGATCATACAAAAAGAAATAGTAACAATAGCCACAGAACATAGATTATAATTTTAGCAAATTTGAACGGAAGGGTAGGGAATGAAAACAAGAATGTTAGACAGTACCTAGGCAAGGAAGGGAAAACCAAGAGAAATAATAATGACAAAGCATTCACAAATTCACGCCAGTTGAACCATCTAAAAATGAAAAATAAGTGATAGATTATTTTATCCCAAGCCTATGACTAAGCGGGTTAAACATGCGAGATAAACACGTTAGTTTAGCGCTAAGTGAAGTAACTTAAATAATGGGTTGAGTTAACTAACCTACTTGAAATTTTACGAGATAAACAGTTAAGGCTATGGATTAACCTAAACAGTTTTTTAAAAACTTGAAAATAATTATTAAAAATATATATTACTACACTCAAAACTTCTAAAAACTGTTTGTTTCGAGGTTTGCTTCAAGATCGTGAGCGTTTTGTTATTATTATTATAGAAAGTCATCCGCAAAAATTTCTATCTGTCCTTGTTTAACAGCAATGGATAAACGCTAATTATCCTGTAGTCACTTTAAAACATGTGATATAAACGAAGTGGAGTTAAGAGATAGTTTTAAGTCACTAGATTTTTAAGCGGGTTATGTCACTGCGAGATAAACATAGTCTATGGCTACGTTTATCTCGCAGTGACATAACCCGCTTAAAAATCTAGTGATTTAAAACTAACTCTTAACTCCACTTCGTTTATATCGCATGTTTTAAAGTGATAATTAGCGTTTATCCACTGCTGTTAAACAAGGACAGATAGAAAATTTTGCGGATGACTTACTGTAATAAAAATAACAAAACGCTCGCGATCTTGAAGCAAACCTCGAAACAAACAGTTTTTAGAAGTTTTGAGTGTAGTAATATATATTTTTAATAATTATTTTCAAGTTTTTAAAAAAATGTTGAGGTTAATCCATAGCCTTAACCGTTTATCTCGCAAAATTTCAAGTAGGTTAGTTAACTCAACCCATTATTTAAGATACTTCACTTAGCGCTAAACTAACGTGTTTATCTCGCATGTTTAACCCGCTTAACTAAAGCGGGTTAGTATTTAAGTGGATAAACTAGTGCGAGATAAACGTAGTCTATGTTGGCGAAAATTTGACCTACCCTGTTATCCCTACGAAATTTAGATGAATTACCAGCTATTAAAAATTACCGCTAATCATAAAAAATTAAGTGAATATAAAAATTATATACTCGTACATTTCGAGAATAGAGTTTCTATTTCTATTTTCAATAACAAATTTTACGCGAAACGGGTTTAGGGAAAAAAAAAATAATATACTCAATTTTTTAGTAGTTATTCCATTCTTCAACTAATTACATTCGTGTAAACATGTAATTCATGCAGTTCATGCAGCAATTCTTTAAAACACATTTAATTCAAAGAAACATTCATTCAAGTTCTCATATTGCCCTCGGAAATTTCCTCCCCTTCAACAGATAATTTATTTATTACACTAATCCACTTTGAACTCTTGTAAAAACATTTTTGCTATTAATACACCAAGTTAATAACACGATTTATATTAATATTTATCCAAAAAAAAAATATATACTCACATTTTGCTGTCTTCTTTCTTCTTCTTTTCTTTATTTAGCTTGCAATACTTCTGGTACTCATCATAAGCTTTCTGTACGCACTGTATATCCGAACCAAAATCTTCTAAAAATTCCAACTTCCTCTGAGCAAATAAAACTTTCTGATCTACTTCCGCAGTATCGCGGTTTAAAAACTGATCAATGTATTCCAAAACTTCTTTTTCGGAAACACCATCTTTTTGTAGCTGCAAATCTATCAACTGTAGATACAATCTAGGATTTGTATTGTCTTTTTCGATAGCTTTGGTTAAGATTTCAAAAGCTTTATCTGCATTTTTGCAAATTTTAAGAGAAAATCTTGCGTATTTTATGGCCAAGTTGGATGAGATCATTTTGTTTTTAGAGTTATTTATGTAATGTTCGTATAATTGTGCACATTTTTCGAAGTCACTTCGTCGCCGTTCTAAGTTAATTCGTCTGTAAGCTACTTGCAACAGATTAGGGACTGATTTTTCTAAATTAACAAGAATTTCAGCCGCTCGCTGGTAGTTTTCGCAACATTCTTCAAACATTGCCCATTGTAAATGTAAACTAGGTTTGTTTAAATGATGAATTGTGCAAGCTCTCTCGTAAACGTCTTTAATTTTCTGTTTCAAGTCGGGATTGTTTAAGCCTTCCAAGTAATGTACGAACTAAAATAAAATAAAATTATATTTGTAATATTTCAATTATTTTCTAACTTACTCTTAGCCAAAATTCTTCATAAAGAGCACACGCAATAAGACACCGTTCGAAAAGTACAACAATACGTTCTTGGTCACCTTGTTCAATTTCGTAATCTAAATATTCTTTCCAATTCTTTAGCTGGCATCGTTCCAAAGGTTTAACATGGAAGTAAGGTCGCTTTATCTAAACAAAACAAATTGTAAAAACAAAATTATTAAAAAAATATTAAACTTACTCCTTCTTCGAAATTCCATCGCGCAGTGACAGCATTAACTGTCGATTTGTGGATTTTTCGCCGGATGGATACAATTCTTTCTCTGATTGCTGTTGTTTCTTCATCCGATTTCTATAAAAATATTAATTTATAATATGAGATATTATTTTAACTGTATGAGGGTAGCGAGCCTGCTGTGAGAATAGATGGTAGGTTTCAAATTTTGGTGTGAAACAGGACTGTGGTATGTCTCCGTGGTTGTTTAACTGGGCATGGACGGGAAAACATAAAAATAAAGTGACTGCCGTGGAAATGAGGTATTTACGTGGTGTATGTGGATATGTAAGACGGGTCGCGTGAGGAATAATTTGGTGTATGAAGAATGTATGATTAGGAACAATGTTATTAAGATAGTTGAGATGGTTTGGCCATGTGGAGAGAATGGCGAGTGAACGGCTTGTTAAGCGTAGAGTTCCCGTCAGCTAAGAAAAAACCATTTACGTCATCAGCGCAGAAACCAATTTTTGTCATTGCCCTGTTCACGTGTGTGTCGTCGTTCGTGTCTTATTCTGACGTTTAGTTCTAATGAAAATGTATGGCACACCACTGCCTACGTCATCACTACGTCATTGCTTCGCGCATCTATTGATGACGTAAATGGCTTTTTCTTAGCTGACGAACACAATATATCTTGGTGAAATTGAGGGTTTTCGAATGCGTGGTCGACCAGTGTGTAAGTGAATGGATATGGTTGGTAGGGTGGTTAAAGAGAGAAAATTTCCAAGTAAGAAGAGAAGAAGAGCATATATGAATGCGATTATGAGTGTGGCCGAAGCGAAAGAAGTGTGCTTAGACAGGAATGTGTGGCGAAGGATGATTGTTTCATAACTATTACAGTGATCCGGATGCGGTATTTCGCTACCAAAAATCGGTCACTTTAATATGTTAAGGGTGAGGATTTGTTGTATCATATTGTTATTATTTTCGGGTTTGTGCCAACCCACAAAGTGGGACATGCGTGATTTTATGTATGTAGAATGTACCTGTGAATCTTGTGCATCACTTTCACCCGGTGGAGCATCTGAATCTGCGGCTGGTTCAGTAGGCGTATCATGTTTCAATATATGTTTAATTTCTTTACGTAAAGCTAAGAATTCATCGACTTCTAAAATTTTATTTGGTGGATGAGATGCAACATGCTCTTGGAAACTACAAGTGAGAAAATAATTCATTACACAATACGAATATTATTTTGATAATAGCAAATTAGCTACTTTTACATTAAATATCATCAGATGGCCCTTGCGGCAGTTCTTTCAAAGTATACATATAAATGTACGTATTTCAGAACCACGTTAGAACAACGCCATAACCTGGTCAATAGCAAAATCATCATGCGATATTTAATTTTACAATAATAATACAAATGTCATTTCGTTGTGGAATATAGAGCTAGAATTTCACCGGGTTTTTTGACTGGATTTTTATTTGCATTTGGAGGTGTATAGTTAATCCACAACCTAATTCTACAATAAGTACAAGGGCAGTCCTAAAATTAAGATACAAAGGCACTGGCACTGGTGACCTAGGAAAATTTTTGTTTCAGAAAGATGGCACCACTATCGTGTAAAGGATCTCCTCCTCTTTTAAACGAGTTATTATTAGCCGGATTCCTTCGGGCTATGATTTTGATTTTGTGAATCCTGATTAGTTTAATCGTGATCCTTTTTAATCATGATTTAAAAATGATACCAAAAAAAAACAAATTGAATAATATAAACACAATCTAGCAGCGTCAAATATCACATGCAGACCAATGCAAACTACTTTATTTTATTTTATAAATTATCTACTGTCAAGTATTATAGTCAGCACATTAAAAATGGATCATATAAAAGTAAAAAAAAAAAAAATATGAAGTATGTTTATTTAAAACAAATCTTTTATGTAATATTATCTTTGCTTTCAGAAGTATGGAGGGTCATTACATAATTTTGAAGGAAAATCTTATTTCCTTTGATGCAACAAAACCCACATTGATAATTTTCTACGCTCGAAAACATATTGCTGTTATCTATTTTTAAATTTGCTCTGAAATGAATCCGTGTGATCACTTAAAAAAGGATGATTCAGAAGGAAAAGGTTGTCTAGTGATCACAAAATGAGAAAGTGAGGATACCGAATAGCAAACGAAAAAAACATACTTCTTGATCATGATCACTTTGATGATTTAGATTGCGAATCACAGCCCGAAGGAACACGGCTATTGGGATATTAAGAATGCGAACCTGGTGGCAAAATTTAGAAGTAAAAACAAGGGAGCAATTTTATTTTATTCGTATGTTTTTACTTACGCACGTAGTTTCTGTAGTGGAAAATAGATAATAGAACTAATATTTACAATCAATTGAACTACTATTATCTAATATTTGCTGTAAAACTTTCGTTCCAAAACATACACACTCTCCTAGATGTTACGTTCACACCTATTATTGAAAATTTAATATAAAATTTGAATAAAATGTATGAAACTTACTTATCGAAATGGTTGGTGTATCCCTGCGTGGGCGTAGCAAGTAGTCGATCATAGAGCGACGTAACATTCTGCAGCCGTTTTCCCTCGGTCTCCCACTTGATGTAGCCATCCCAGAGACGATCCGAACGAAACTCGAGTCCGCAGGAGGTGAGAGCTCGTTCGTACTGAACACGCACGTGGTCCTCATCATCGCCGTGGGAAGCCCGCGTGTAGTTGAGGTAATGCAGCCAGAGATCGACGGATAGAGGAATGGCCTTGAGGCCGCGCTCGAACACCTTCATCAGCACAGAATCTTTGTTAGATAATTGGCCCGTGAGACTGTCGGACGGACACGTGTTCGCCTCCGCCCAACGCGACCGCGAAGCCCGGGCGCAACGAGTAACTCATATTGTATATTCATATTTCATGTTAGATAAATTATTATATAATATAATCGTACCCTAACTTTGTAAGTGCATCTCTTACATGAATTCGTTAAGTGAATCCACCGACGACGGCTTCAACTCGCCAGCAATGTTGCCACACACTACGTGCCATTTACTAGCTTTTTGTTTTAGTACTTCATAAGTAAATAACAATAAATAACACCACATATATGAATTACCTAACTATACATAAAAATACAATCTGTCTAAATAATTCATACATATAACTAAATGCAAATATCATGTACGATTTATTGTAATCATAATAGTAATAATAATAATTGTAAGGTATTATATGCATAAGAGCTGGCTCGCAGTGCAGATGCTGTTGAAAAAAGTTATAAAATAGGAAAATTAATATTTTGATAAAATGAGTGTACTTTACGAAATCACACACAACCGGATTGTAAATGTAACAGCATCTTACCTCTTCACACTTCTTCTTGTTGCCCTTACGCTTTTCGTAGTCCGCATATTTTCGCCAGTATCCGTAGCAGTAGGGGTAGTGGGACAAGAATGCATCGTACGCCTCTCGAGCTGCCTCCATATCATTCTGTTTCAAATTAATCATAACAATTTTAAAAAACAACACTTTAACCATTAAACACTCTGTTGGACTTCCTCAAGGCTCCAGAATGTTTACTTTTGTAATAAGAATTAGGGAAAATTACGGAAAAAACCGTTATTTTTGTGGGAACAAAAACCAGAACTAAACCGATTCGGAATTTGTCGCGTTTCACAAACTTATTCTCGAATTCAGTTATTCTTTCATCTTTTGCGGGGTCTCGTAGCAGAGGCGCAACTCGTCTTATGCGAAAGAAAATGTTAAATGACCCCATTGGGTCATTTCACATTTTCTAATTTATTTTTTTCTTGAAAGAATAGGTCAAATTAAATATGTAGGTGTATGTTTTACACCTAACAAGTTTTTAGAATCAGAGATATGAGTTTTTAAATGTCTTTAATTTCAAATATTGAGACGCTGACGTCACGGCTTGGCGGATGCGGCAGTAGCTCTTTACCGGTTGTGTTTGGAACTATGATTGTTTGGGTTATCACTTATCAGTTTGATTTGGTGACAACAACAACTAAAAACATATTTCATACAACTTTTGATATTAATTTAATGTTTTATTTACATACCTTTATTCATAAATATGCTGTCATTATTTTAGATTAGTTTGTTTACAACAGCAAACGGAAACCACGTGAACCGTAAATGTGTGTTTGGAATTGCTTTGTGTAACAAACCGTGACGTCACGAATTTTACAGCTGCGAAAGTTTAGTAGCAAATTTATGAATTAAAACGATTTTTTTAAATGGCCCCATTTTTATTAAATAAAATTTAAGATGGCAATTAATTGAGTATATTGTCAGTTACCTTTACCTTCAGTTTTATAGATAATACTACCATAAATATTGTATTATTTACTGTTGGAACGAAAAATTTTGGGACTTGTCTTTTGTCATATATTTGCCCGTAGATTATTTTTTAAATGAGAAATTTAGTTCATAACATTGTATTTAAATCCAGTACACTTTATTAATACATAAAATAAATTACTGATAATATATTTATTTCAGAGGGTATGAATACATTTGGGGTTGAGCTCGTATAAATTATGGGCTGTATGTGGTCAAAATGGGTATTGTTAAAAAATTCTCTATACTAATTATATAATAAAAATTATTTTTCGTCAAATAATCGTGTTTTTCTATATGAATAATATCACCCAATATATTTTACTACCACAACAGCCCAGTGTCCTCAAATGAGGACGGATCATATTTAAAGACCCTATGAATCAATCTCAAAATTACGCTCGATTTTATCATTTTCCTATTGTAATAAACAATAATTTTAAGAAGGATTGATAATTTCAAGAAAAATTTGGGCGTTAATGTGTTGTTAACACAATATATGCCTGTTTTCTTTCATGATGCAAAAATTGAAAATTTTCGCATTTGCATTTATCGCTGAAAAAGTGAGTATGAATTTTCTTTATAAATACAGTGGAATCTACCTATAATGAAGTCGCCTGTAATAGAAACTGTTATAATGTACCCTTTTTTATAAAGTCGCAGTACAAACACGTGAAAAATCCTCGGTTAAAATGAATTCGATTATAACAAACTTTCGCCTATAATGAACCCAAATTCGTTATTTTGTCCATTACAAGCGGAGCGATTCGGTACTTAAAATAAAGTCTAATTCTAGATAAAAAATTATATAGCCAAATCGTGGATCCAAACAAAACTAATCGACTTTTTTTCAAAATATGTAATGGTATGTATGTAATAGAATAATTTTTTCGCTGTTGTTTTCGTGCTTACTCTTAATAAAAACATAAGAATGAAATAACATAAAATTTGTTTAATTACTAATTAGCGGAAGTTATTAACTGTGAATAATATTGTATTATAAGGACTTGTTTGTACTTAATAAAATATTGATATTTTTTAAACTGGAGCCTTATATACCCCACCAGAGCGTTTATGTAATATATTTCATCATATTGAATGGTTACGTATAAAAAAAAATTAATTTACCTCCTGGTCCACATATTGCAACAAATAAGTCCACCCGGTAAAGTCTGTTGGGTCGTCATTAACAGCTTTCCAATACTTGTCCAACTCGGGTAATTTTCGTGGTTTGGATTCTTTAACTTCCTTTTTGGCATCTCCAGACCCATCCAACGCTGGTTTCTTAGCAGCAGATTCATTTTCCGAAGTAGGAGAACCAGGATCATATTCATTTTCTTCTAATTTACGTTTTGTACCTTCTTTTTTCACAGAAGGCAATTCATCCTCAGAAACCACCTAAACAATAATTATTGTCATGTTTCACAAAATGACATCGCATGTAAATTAATTGTGATTAAGTAGTTTTGAAAATAGATATTAGAATGAGCAATGTTATAAATGAACATGTATACAGAGACTTGACAAAATCCCAATATAAAACGATGGTGAGTATTATGAATGTTATAATGAAATGTGTTGTAGAAACATATATGAAAAATATAATTACTTCAGTGTCAGCTGGAAGTTCTGCTAATTTTGGTCCTGGAAGTTCCTCGTCAGAAACTTCCTCGGTCTCTGGAACTTTCGCAGCTTGCACGGTCGGTAACTCATCCTCAGATATGACTTCTGTGTCGGGATCTAAGGCCTAATTAAACATATACTTCACTATTTTCCTGCCCGACTGAGAAAACTACGTTTTTCTTCGTTTTCAAATCATTATTAAAATTGTTACCATATTTTGAAATATATGAATCAAAAGAAAAACGTAGCTAGAAAAACACGTTTTACAGTAATGAAAATAATTACAGCACAAAAATTAAAACGTAAAAAATAAATACAACAAAGACACATTTATTTTTGTACCGTAAAGTTACTCTGTATGCATGAGAAGACTGTGATATGATAACAAGGTATTAAAGTAATTAGTAGTCAGTAAAATTGTGAATAATTCTTACCTGTTTCTTCGGTTTTTCCTCTTTTTCCTCAATTATTTCGTCGACTTCCATTGCTTCTTCAACATTCGCTTTTTCTTCAACTTCCGGTTTGTCTTCGACTGTTTTCGCTTTTTCTTCGACTACTTTCGCTTTTTCTTCGACTACCTTCGCTTTTTCTTCAACTTTCGATGTTTCTTCAACTTTCGATATTTCTTCAACTTCTTTCGGTATTTCTGCTACTTCTTTTGATTTTTCTACTTCTTTCGGTTTTTCTTCAACTTCTTTCGGTACTTCTTCAATTTCTTTCGGTATTTCTTCAACTTCTTTCGGTTTTTCTTCTTCTTTCGGTTTTTCTTCAACCTCTTTTGGTTCTTCTGTAACTTCCTTAGCCGGAATTTCATCTGAAACCTTTTCTTCTTCTACTTCTGTTTTCTCTTCTATTTCACTCACTTCCATGGGTTCTTCGGTAGATTCTTCTTTTTCTTTACCTTTATCTGAACCAAACAAGAAACTTGTAGATCGTAGTACAAATCGACCGGGTTTATCACACGAATCATTACCAACAGCAACATCAGACACAATATGATTCTCACCTTCATCCTTTTCATCGGGTTTATGTTGTGTCTGGGAATCGTTATTGAGTACGGACACATCGAAGTTATCTCGGCTTTCCTTATCAGTAACAAGATCGTTAACGGAATTTTCTTCAGTTCCTGTTTGCATGGAATCTTGATTTTCTTGCGTAATTCCATCTGTTGAAGCATCTTGATTGGAATTTTGTTCTGGATGTTCCGAATCCAGAGTAGATCCAAATTGAGCTGTACTACTATCATTTTGATCCGTACTTGAATCGCCTTGAAACGCATTAAAATCGTTTTGAACACTATTGGAATCTTCAACCGCTGGGATTTCCGTGTGATTTTTGCTGGCTTCTTCTTGAACAGTTGTTTCGGTTGTTTCAGTTTCAACTTCTTGTTCATTTTGTTCATTATTGGGAACAGTAACAGATTCTTCGTTTGTAGCTACTTCGGGTACTTCAACGTCTGTATTGTTTAGTTCTGTATTTGCAGATGCATTGTGGTCTACATTTTCATCTTCTTCTTCCGATACTTCAACTTCAACCAAAACCATCTTCTTGCGCGTTTTACGAGCAGTTTTTTGAGCTGGTGCAGGCGGTGGACGAACAGCCCGTCCAGATCTTGTCCTTCGAACTTCTGAAAACATCGTAATGACAAATATTGTAAATTAATCGGCACTTACAATGACAACATTTGAAGGTTAAATTATAATTGTTGAAACATGAAATAACAAAAATATTCGCAATTACAAAACTTCGCGACTTTAACAAATGCAAATATGGGACAAACTAAAACATTGTTTATATTTTTAAATGTTCACGGCAAAGGTGAAACGATTCTAGATAATGAACTGTTTCGGTAAAATGGCTTGGGTTCTGTTGCAACAATTCCATGAGTTTATGGCGTACCTGGCTCGTTTGTTACGGCATTATCATCTGTAGAATCCATTATAGTATCGTTTGAACACACTTATTACTAAAATTGTCTGAATAACAACGCACTTCCCACACAGAAAACTAAAAGCAAATTACTTCTTTTTCTCCTTGTTAGCTTAGCACAGTAATGGCGCGTTCGCGTTACTCGAATGACTTCAGCGCCATCTGTAATAAAAATTACAACAATGTACCCAATTTAAAAATTAAATTATTATATTTAAACAATAAACTTTTTGTATTAATTAATGTATGCTTTTACACACAAAAATTCAAACAAACTGCACATTTAAATTAAAATAGACCTAAAAACAACAAATGTACGGCGCATTCGCACGATTCTTGTCACGTGCTCATTCCCATTTATTCGCCGACTCCTGTCAGTAAATTTCAGTAACATTCATATCTTCAACAATTCATTTTAAATTTTCTAACATTAATTTTACTTTTTAATTAATATAAGTTAAACAAATTTTAATATTGAAAATGTCCGACAAAGAGATTTCGCGCTTACCTGAAGTATTTCAACTACCTATGCCTGATGAAGAATTGAAAGAAATTATTGATAAGGCCAAAGATTGGGCCTTAATGCACGGTGCATGCATGCGTTCGAAAACAAATTTTTCGAAAGATGCATTGCAGTTTGCACCATTTATTTTGACTCCATCTCCGTTCCCAAGAAGAGAATTTAAAAAGGCTATCGATATACAAATTATATTAAATGAACTTATGCATAAAGTTGCTTTTAATACAGACTTTTTAAGGAGCAGTTTGAAAACTACAATAGAGGTGGATGATTTTACAGCAAATTTATTTAAAATTTTCGAAACTGTTCAAGAAGAAGGAGTTACACAGGTATGTTTTTCACCTAATTTGTAATATTAGTTATAACAAATATAAATTGCATTTTCATCATGCACATTATCTTTTATCATTTTTCTCTCTTTAAATTGGGGTTGAGTAGCCAGTATCATTGGGTCTCATACGTTCTGATCTAATGTTGGAAACATCTTGCATAAACAATAAAGATTACGATCGTAACAACTTCTACTGCTGTTGGAAACAAGTTGAAATCAATACTATTGCATCAGGTTTTGGCTGGCTCGGACCTTCTTCTGCTGCCATTCAAAGGTGTGGCTTCCTCAGACAGTATTTCTATTTATTATAATAATGAAGGGAAAAATTTACATACACACTGTTCTGATTGATGTAGCATGAACTTGCATTTTTTGAATAACAATCTTTATCTTATCATTTAAAATGCTAAATCATTAATCGTATCATATATTTTACGTAGATGCTAATTAAATAAAAACTTAACTAAAGATATTTTATGACTTATTTAAGTTAAGTATTTTTTTCAGGGGTGGCGGACTCATGCTTTTTAGTTCCATTTTTTAAGTCATTATTTCCTTTTTTCTGTAAGATCATCATAACGAAAAATATGCGAGCCCCTTGTCATAATAGTTCGACTTCATGAAACGTATTTTAATTTAAAAGTTCGACAATAAACGTAATTAGGAGGAACTATTATGATAAGAGGCTCGTATACAGGGTGTTCCACGGATGCGGGACACCTCGATTATTCTTTTTATGGGGGCAGGCGGTGGTGATTAGTGTAACTATGGCGCCACACTAGCCATGTACCTTATAGAACTATATAATAAAAAATTGCAGTTTAGTATGCGCGCGCTAGCACAAAGTATTCAAAATAATTGGAGAATTGAGTATTAAAAGTGACAGTTACATGGATTCTTCTTCAAAAAAATGAGTTCTTGATTCTTGTAATTTGGGCAAATCATTTTGAGAAAAATCAATTTCTAGTTAAAAAGATGGTAAAAATTATAATAATTAACATTGTTTCATGTGATTTGACTTTATAATTGTACATTTAAGACAGAAACGTAATAAAAAAAAATGTCACCGTCAGTGAAGTCATTCAGTATCATCCACGGCAACAATACATGGCTAGGATGCTGCCATCTACGTTGAACTTTGCCCGCCTGCTCCCACTAGGCATAGAAAAAAATCATTCATATAAAAGATGTAGTAGATCGAGGGGCACATTCACTTATTCAAGAATTTTTTTAAACCAATGGCTCTCAAACTATTAGAACAAAATTATATTTTTTTAAATGAGATGGTATATATTTTTTAGGCTCATTCGATAGAATATTTTTTTCTGAATTCAACCCTGTAATCATTTTATATTCTTACATAACAAAAATATTAAGAAAAATTACTATAAAAATTAAATTTATGTAATTTCAATTGAATATTGCTCAATAATTTTGTCATGTGATATAAAATGTTTACATGATTGAATTTAGAAAAAAATACTTTATCAAATGGGCCTAAAAAATATATATCATCCTATTTCAAAAATAAAATTTGAAAACCACAAATCTTCAGTAAGTGAATGTCCTCCCCGCGATCTACTACATCTTTTATTTGATTGATTTTCTTTTATTCCCAATAATTAAGAAATTAATCGAGGTGTCCCGTATCCGTGAAACACCTATATATAATAAAGTTTAACGATTTAATTCAATTATTATATTCGATTTATCGAATCCGTAAAGAATGCAAACATTGGCTCCGCTGATCAGGAATTGGGAAATAGTGATTTAATGTCTATGCGATTTAGTCATTTGTGTTGTTTTCAGCCTCTCTCCTTGGGTTTACTGAGATCCGATTACATGGCGCATAGAAACTCTGCAAATAATTTAAAACAAGTTGAATTTAATACAATTGCCTCTAGTTTAGGGGGAATCAGTACTTTTATAATGAGATTGAATAGGTACGATATTAACCAAAATAAATATCTGCAGCATAATTGCGCATTCTGTTATGTTGCCTTTTTTTCTTTCGCCTTTAAAATATTTTTTTGCTTTTCTACATCAGTTGTTTAGTTATCACTATTTGACATTTTTTTATTTATAAATCAGTTTTTAATTTTTTTTTGTTTGACACGTATTGGGCAATTAAAAAAATCATATATTCTCATTCACTTTACTTTTTTCTCTTGTGGTCTTTCTAATATCAATATTAAAAAAAAAATAGAATGATTGTGAATACCAAAATTAATTTAAAGATTTACATCCAAATTTTATAATTCACAACATTTGTCTATTACTTTGAGTATCTTCTGTATAAATGTAAATAAATTGCAAGAAAGCACCAAATAAACACTTTTCCCCTCATTATTATAACATCGCATGTAAATACTGCACAATTCACATTTATTGCTTTTTAAAAACATGTCATTTCTATAATATTTTAGATACATTTTACAAGAACTGGGACATACTGATAAACTGACTAATGTAAGAAAATATATTTAATTGTTTAATATTTATATAACAAATATTTAACGTATAGTTGCCAGAAAATAATGCCCTTCAAGGATTATGTAACGGCATGATCGATGCCTGGAAATTGTACAATGATAATTCCGCCGCCATTCTATTTGTAATTGAGGAAGTGTCGTACAATATTTGCGATCAACGATTTCACGAATTTGAAATCCGCAAAATGAATCCTAATATTCAAGTTATTAGACGAACATTAACAGATATTGCAAACCAAGCTACGCTGGGAACAAATAATGAATTATTAATGTTCGTATTTCTACGAAATTCCAAAGAATATATTATCAATATATTTATTTTCAGTGATGGAAAATTAATATCAGTAGTTTATTTCCGAGCGGGATACGAACCAGGACACTATCCAAGCCAAAGAGAATGGGATGTTAGACTTCTAATGGAAAGATCCAAGGCTATCAAATGTCCGTCTATACATTATCATCTGGCTGGTACGAAGAAGGTTCAACAAGCATTAGCAAAACCCGGTTCGCTGGAGTTGTTTTTAAGTGACCCACAGAAAATAGAAGCTGTGAAGGAAATATTTACTGGACTGTATAGCTTAGATTTTGATGAATATGGAGACTTAGCTGTGCAAATGGCCATAGAACATCCGGAAAAGTGAGTGAAAAGTAGTTTCATTACAATCATTCGTTTTATGATTGACTTATAACTGAATTTTTAAATTTTAATAGATTATAAAACATTTTATTAAGTTTTTTATGAAGCAAATGACGTCACGAATTGATAAATTCATTGTAATTCGTTACTAAAAACTTTAAAATGATACGAAGGTATTTTTCGATATTTATATAAATGCTAGTGTAACACTAACACGAAAAGCGGGCCTTAGGCATTTAATACGGGACAACAGTTACTCCTTGAGAATGACCTATGAAGACAATAATTATTCAAATAAATATTGTAACGAATTCAATTTTGCAACCAATATGTTAATCTGCAGATAAAAATATTAGATCCGTATTTTGTATTTTCAATCAGGACATCGAACCCGCTAAAAACTGGGTTCGGATTCGTTTTTTGAAATATGGGTTCGTGTGCTGTTCTGGTTCAAACATTAATAAAATGTGCGGTTTAGTTCCGAGTTCAGGTTGGTTCGACCTAATGAAAATTGAATTAATGTTTTTTGAAAACCGATCTTTATATAGAAATAATTTAAAATGCGTGAACACATTTTTCTCGAACTATCAACACATACAGCGACGCAAACCCAGAAAGCCTCGATCGTCGATGATTGGCTATAAGTGTTACGATTACATTAACTTTCATATTTCGAATGGGACATCCTATATATTTGGAATCTAGACCTGAAAACAATTGAGATAATTTTAAGTAATATTTAAGTTAATTGTTTAAATACTAAGTTATTTTTGTAAAATTCCATATTTTATTACAGCCTATCTGATATGGCTTACCAGTTTAATTATTCATAAATTTCTTTTACGGTTTTGTAATTTATTTCTTCAATAAAAATTCACTTCAAACATATCGTTGAATTCGTAATTTTACGTAGATTCCAAATATATAAAAATATGAAAGTTAATGTCATTTCCGGTTAAACTGGAAACGCTACCATCATACTAAGTACCATGATTTGTGAGCCCCTAAGTCTAGTTTACAACTATGGAAAAAGAATTTAAAAATAATTAGGTGTTAACAATTACTCGAAAGTTCAGTCAAATAGCATTTATTCTTACTATACCAACGTTTCGGTGCACCCTTCCACCTTCTTCAGGGTTTACAAAAATGTAATACATACAAAATAACATGGACATTATCACATTTACAGTAAGATCTTACAAATTTTACAGTTCGTGTACACAAAATACATTCGTATAAAACATTCAGTTAATTTATTAAACATCGCACAAAAAATTCAAAGAGCATACGTACATCCATTTGCTCTAAAAAACGACAACCGAATAATACGGAAAATAGCCGGAAATATCCTGTGTAAGGATCCGGATGAGCGAACATCGCAGATCAACACAGAACAACACGGCAAACACATGTGCTCTGGCTGAACATTCCAATACACTAAAACACACTTTTAATCTGGAAAATTTCAAGATTTTGGAGGAAGAGCAGAATTATTCTAAACGTATGTTTCTTGAAATGTTACATATCAGGAATGATTGCAATAACATCAATGCAGGAACTGATATTCAAGGACTTAACAGCGTATATTTTGGTGTATTGGAAAAGTTCAAAAAGGAAAGGGCAAATTTCAGGCCAAACTGAGTTTCATTAATTTCCTTACATTTTATTTAAATTCCTACAATTGCTACATTATTATTAGTGTACAAACGATCAATAGGAGTCCGTATCAATGTTGTCACCAGAATCCTTACACAGGATATTTCCGGCTATTTTCCGTATTACTCGGTTGTCGTTTTTTAGAACAAATGGATGTGTGTATGCTCTTTGAATTTTTTGTACGAATGTATTTTTTGTACATGAATTGTAACAATTTGTAAGATCTTACAGTAAATGTGATAATGTCCATGTTATTTTGTATGTATTACATTTTTTTTTTGTATAATTCTGGTAGACCCTGAAGAAGGTGCAAGGGTGCACCAAAACATTGCTATAGTAAGAATAAATATTGTTTGACTGAACTTTCGAGTAATTGTTAACACCTAATCTAAATTATATGTCTAGGTTCGTATTAAAACCACAAAGAGAAGGAGGTGGCAACAACGTATACGGCGTAGACATTCGAAACGCTATGCTGAAGATGAAAGACGGTAAAGAGCGCACCGCGTGGATTTTAATGGAACGAATCAACCCTCCAGTTATCAGAGGGTATATGATCCGACCTGGTGGACCAGAAATTCCTCCAATATCCGAACTCGTTTACGAGTTGGGTATTTTTGGAGTTGTTATTGGGTAAGATAATTTTAATTAAAATGATTCTAGTATTGATTTAAATTTGTTTTCAGAGATGAGTCTAGTATTATAGTGAATAAACAAGTAGGTCATATGCTACGGACGAAGATTTCAACAGCGAATGAAGGTGGCGTGGCAGCAGGATTAGGAGCGCTAGATAGTCCATATCTTATCGATTAAGACTGTTATTTCTAAATTTTAAACTTTTTTTTAGCATGTCTTGCATTTGTTATACTTTTACATAGATATATTTTCTTATTAATGAAAGAAGTATTTTAATTACTGTTGTAATCCAAATGATGTAAATACAATTTTTAAGCAATACATTTATTTAATTTAAATATTGCACTGATATTTATTTACTTTTTATATTATGTCTATAAAGGTTTGCAATTTAATATTTCGAATAATTAAGTTTTAATTATTATTTATAATATTTATCACCATAAGTAAAAGTTATCTTTAGATAGATATCAGCGAAAGTGACTCTCCATCTTTTCATAATTCCCTCCTTCCTTGATGTCGCTAAAAAGCTATAAACAATATTGCCAAATTTGGATAACAAAAATAATGAGAGACGAGCAATAAGTACAAAATTTTTAAGAAATAAATAAAAAATACTAATATGTCATTTATGTACTCCAAAAATGGTCATACATTTATTTTTTATATATAAAAACACCTTATCTATTTTTTATTTCCGTGAAAAAGCTCCAAAAGAATTTTTACAGCTGACAATAATCCTGAAACGAGTTTCATGCTGCCATCTTGTATGGCGCCAGTAAACCATGGAACGACAGTTTTGGAAAATTGTGAGACAAAAAACATTCACTCATCATATATTTGTATAAAATAAGGTCAGACGTCAGATATTTATATTTTATCTGTATTATTTTCGAGATGTCCTAAATTAGCTTTTTCAACTACCATTAATTCCTGAAACGAGACTCATGCTGCCATCTATCCAAGCGTCGTCGAACTATCAAACGTCAAAATTGAAATAATAAAACGTCTTTTGAAGGAATTAATACTTTCCGTTCTATTTAAATTAATACAGAAAGCAAGTAATTCATCAGAATATTTTTATTTCTTTGTAAATCCTTCATATTGTTGTTAAAAAAATTGTGCTTACACTTCCTCTTCTTCCATTATTTATCTAATTTTGGCAACATTGTTCTTAACAACCTGAAAAATATTTCAACTAAATTTTGATTGGATAACTGAAATGCAATCATTTGTGATTAAGTGATAGAATGTTTAATGAAAAATTATTTTTCTGTGTACAATTTTTACGAAGAAATAATACTACAAAAAATTATTCACTCAGGCAACGTTTAGTTTTTCAAAAACTTTGACGTTTGGTAGTTTACCGACGTCACATAAGATGGCAGCAAGAATCATGTTTCAGGATTAATGACAGCTGAAAATGTTCATTTCGAGCTTTATCATGAAAATAAAACTTCTAATGATATTTTTATAAAAGAAAAGGTAATGCCTGACCATATTGTAAATAAATAAATGATGTTTGCACATTTTTTATTCATTTCTCAAAATATGTGCTTATACTTCTTCTCCTATTATTTATCTAATTTTGGCAACATTGTTCTTAACAACTTGAAAAATATTTCATCTAAATTTTGATTGGATAACTGAAATACGTTTATATTGTGATTAAGTGATGCATGTTTAATGAAAAATTATTTTTCTGTGTACAATATTTACGAAGAAATAATATTACAAATATTCATTCATCCAGGAAACGTTCAGTTTTTCAAAAACTTTGACGTTTGATAGTTTAGCGACGTCACATAAGATGGCAGCATGAATCATGTTTCAGGATTAATGACAGCTGAAAATGCTCATTTCGAACTTTATCATGAAAATAAAATTTGTAATGATATTTTTATAAAAGAAAATATAATGCCTGACCGTATTTTAAATAAATAAATGATGTTTGAACATTTTTTATTCATTTCTCAAAATATCTGTGCTTATACTTCTTCTTCTCCTATTATTTATCTAATTTTGGCAACATTGTTCTTAACAACTTGAAAAATATTTCATCTAAATTTTGATTGGATAACTGAAATACGTTTATGTTGTGATTAAGTGATGCATGTTTAATGAAAAATTATTTTTCTGTGTACAATATTTACGAAGAAATAATATTACAAATATTCATTCATCCAGGAAACGTTCAGTTTTTTAAAAACTTTGACGTTTGATAGTTTAGCGACGTCACATAAGATGGCAGCATGAATCATGTTTCAGGATTAATGACAGCTGAAAATGCTCATTTCGAACTTTATCATGAAAATAAAATTTGTAATGATATTTTTATAAAAGAAAATATAATGCCTGACCGTATTTTAAATAAATAAATGATGTTTGAACATTTTTTATTCATTTCTCAAAATATCTGTGCTTATACTTCCTCTTCTCCTATTATTTATCTAATTTTGGCAACATTGTTCTTAACAACCTGAAAAATATTTCAGCTAAATTTTGATTGGATAACTGAAATACAATCATATTGTGATTAAGTGATAGAATGTTTAATTAAAAAATTATTTTTCTGTGTCCAATATTTACGAAGAAATAATATTACAAATATTTATTCATCCAGGAAACGTTTAGTTTTTCAAAAACTTTGACGTTTGGTAGTTAAGCGATGTCACATAAGATGGCAGCATGAATCATGTTTCAGGATTAATGACAGCTGAAAATGCTCATTTCGAACTTTATCATGAAAATAAAATTTGTAATGATATTTTTATAAAAGAAAATATAATGCCTGACCATATTTTAAATAAATAAATGATGTTTCAACATTTTTTATTCATTCTTCAAAAATTGTATGCTTACACTTCCTCTTCTCCTATTATTTTAATTGTCCAATTTTGGCAATATTGTTTATAGCTTTTTAGCGACCTGGAAAATATGTATTTGATTGGTGGATCAAAATCAAAATTTGAAATGATAGGACAAAACAATGCGTGGATATTTAAAATACATTTAATTGTTTATTTTATTCTTTTCTTAATTAAATCGATAAGAATTATGAATAATTAATAAAATATATACTTATTTTATATCGGGAAAAGGAAATACAATGGTAAAATTTTCATATCGCAGTATATAATTCGAAACATTTTAACATGTAATATTACAATCATTAACTATTGTAGTTATTATAATTTCTTCTATATCTATGTATATGTATATCTCTATGTGCAGATACCTAATATAGTTAAGCCTCTAAGTCGTTCTTCACCTATTGTATTTCTTTTTAAAGTTTTCAGTCTTTTGCATGCTGAAAATGTTCTTTCTACTTGAGCTGTACATACTGGCAAAGTAACTAACATCAAAAGAAGTATACGTATATTTGGATAAAAAATCTTTATTGCATTCTTCCAAGGCTTTTAAAGCAATTTTTGGTTTATTTTCAATATTTTGCCATTTGTATTTCCAAGTATTAAATTCTGCTTCAATTAAGGAATAGTTACTATTAATTAGATCACTTTCATAAAAACTTTACATTAGTAATAACGACATAAATAAATATAAAATAATTTTAAAAAGTAAAAATATTTGGGGGGGGGGCGGTCCATTCAGGCCCTCCCTTATATACGCCACAGGTATTTATACATTATAAAAACTAGAACATTTATTTTTATACGTTTTATAATACATTCTACATTAGTAAATTAAAATTAAGTATAGAAATACAAAAAAATAAAACGTCCTCAGGTGTTTTTAGACGTTGCAAATTAAATTGTTTCAGTACAAGTGCTGCCACAGGGGATCTATACTAATGAAAACAAAGGACTCAACTGAAGCCAATGAAATTGTTTTCTTACCCATCTCTGAGATTAGTATTAGCTTCTTAGCTTTCGCAGTTACTTCTGCGTGACTTAAGACACAAATAAAATATGGCTTCATTCCTTTGTATTTATTACACTTTTATTTATCATTTTATCAAGAACAAATTAAAACTCCCACTTTATATACCTATGAATAGATACACATTGCTTTTTCAAGATAATTACTCTATACATTTTTCATAGCATGCTATGTAGGACTAATATACGAGTAAAGATAACAAGATGTAACACCAAAAATATAAGTGTTTAATAAATATTATATGTTAAACACAAAACACAAATATTATAGGTATAGGACAGGTGTCCTCTACACGGGGATCTGGGGAACCATAAAAATACCTATTTCCCCCCCCCCCCATTACAACTTCAAACCACCAACTATTCATGTGAAAAATTATGATATTTGACATCTATGTACATAATTACTTGTTATTATTCTGACACGGCCCCCCATATCTGCTGTCAAGGCCAATAAAATCATATGACTGCTCGCGCCCTATTGTATTTAACATTTCTTGTAAATCTACACTACATCAAAAATTCTACTTATATCTGTTCTTAATATGTAGATTTTTTAAATTTAAAATCATTCTATGAAGAAATTTTGTCCTACTCTTCTAATTTTTCGTGATGTTTCCAATTCATTGTCGGGATTTACAGTATTTCTGAAGGGTATTTGTAATATACCTATAATTTTAAATATTTAACTATTAATACAATAAGAAATAATATTTTAATTTTGCAATTGGTTTCCATGACATTTGGGCTGTGAGATTTATTACAACAGATTATTACATACCTTATATTTCTTTATCTCTAAATCTATATAAAATATAATAAAATATTCATATGTATCAGATAGAGAATTTACTCTTCTTTTATACTAGCAAGAACAAATATTTTCAAAAAATAACATTTAGAAGTTTTTTTTAAGAATGTGCTACTTCCGGTTGTCCAATTATTACCAAAATCTATTCATCTTTTCCCGGTAATGTCCGATTGAGAAATACGTAGTTAAACAGATATAAAGTCTTATAGTTTTTGAGAAATCGTCCTTCCGATATCAACACACACATACATACACACACATACATTCACACACACACACACAGACATCATTGGGTTGTAAGGACCTTAAAACGTGCTTATTCATTAAAATCTAGATTTGCAATTTTTAGCATGAACTCAATACCTCTCTTAGCGAGAGGTAAAAATGCAATAATTATCTATCAATGTATGTATGTAGAATAAACAAAACTCAAGTTCTCCATGCCAGGTAGGTTATTTGGGATATCCTGTATATCTATAAAATGTAAGAAATTTTTATTGATTTATATTTTACTTGATATACGTTTCAACGTTTCCAATCATTATAATTTATTGAACTTGCGAAAGGTCAGAAAAATGAAGTAAATTTATAAGATTCACACTTTAATTTAATATTAGCATGCTCTTTTCAAATGTTCAGCGTTGAAAAATGAATGGGAATATACAGGATGTAACAGATAAGCGAACTACCTCAAATACTTTCTATATTATTAAAGATACAATAAAATAATATAAGACAATCTTATAGAAGACCAAGGCGGGCATCCGATTAGAGAAGAATAGATATTTATGATTGTGTAAAAAGTGATTTTATTTTATATTTTTAGACCCATTTAATAGAGATTTTTTTCTGAATTCAACCCTGTAATCATTTTATATCATTACGTAACAAAAATGTTAAGAAAAAATCAATTGAAATTTAATTACATTTTATTTTTAGTTATTTTTCAGTAGGCTATGTATAAAAAACAAAACAGTTATTTGTTAATTTTAATTGTTTAGGATGAAAATCAAATAGAACACTATAATATTTACAAAGTTATTAACAAATATTTATATTTCGTTTTAATCAAGTTTGAATTTAAGGTCAATTGTTTTTCATACATAGCCTAATGAATAATAACTATAAAAATGAAATTTATTTAATTTTCAATTGATTTTTTTACCTCTCGCTAAGAGAGGTATTGGATTCATGTTAAAAATCGCATATCCAGATTTTAATGATTAAGCACTTTTTAAGGTCCCTACAATCCGATTTTAATATTTTTACGATGATGTCTGTGTGTGTATCTGTGTGTGGGGAAGTTGGAAGAACGATTTCTCAAAAACTATAACCGGAAGTAGCATATTTAAAAAAAAAATCTTCTAAATTTTATTTTTTGAAAATTTTTGTTCTTGCCAGTATTAGAAGAGTAAATTCTATATATATATTATATCTTTTATAGATTTAGATATAAAGAAGTATAAAGTATATAATATCCTCACAGCCCAAACAATGTCATGGAAACTAATTGAAAAATTAAAATGTTTGTAACTGACAGATAAATGTCAGTGTCAAAAATCCAGAGACATTATTGAAGATTTTTTCTGGGAAGTACATATAAAATATTATTTCTTATTGTATTAATAGTTAAATATTTAAAATTATAGATATATTACATATACCCTTCAATAATACTGTCAATCCCGACAATGAATTGGAAACATTTTGAAAAATTAGAAGAGTAGGACAAAATTTCTTCATAGAATGAATTTAAAATTAAAAAATCTAAATATAAAGAATAGATATAAGTTGAATTTTTGGTGTAGAGTGTAGGTATACAAGAAATGTTAAATACAAGCAGATATGGGGGCCCATGTAAGAATGATGCAAAATTCTGACATTTAACATCTATGTATATAATTACTAATTGTCATTTTGGCACGGGTATATTCTTCAACCTTCACATATTTTTATACGCTTAAATATATTCAGAGAGCAAAAATAATTTTGTACTTGAAGAATACAAAAAAAAAATTCCACTTTATTTCTATTATTTAATGATATATTATATATTGGCACACCCAGCAATCGGTAATATGCCGTGATGAAATATTTATTTATTTATTTTATATTAATTTTTACTTTATTTTCCACCAATAATTAAATAATATAATAATTGTGTAACAGTGTCAAAGAAAATATTCTTTTATGTGATTTCTTAGACTGAATACAATATGTAATTATTGTAATTGGTGTACCTTATTTACATACCTACGCGAAAATGTTACATACATGTAATGTAAGTAGTTTAATGAACCAGAATACTCGTGCAGTTGCATTTAAACCAATTTATTTCCTAGAGTTACTTTAAACAAGTTGTGGAAACAGTATCTGATTAAATTAAGCTAGTTTAATTAGTAAAATAATACTTTACATATCAGTTTACAGTTCATCAAACTTGAAACGTGAAGTACATACTTTTACTTTAATTTAAAAATAAAAAGAATATTTTAATATTACACCCAATGTCAATTAAGATTTATATTTCCTACCGCTGTCAATCTAAATACATTTCTTGTTGTGTTGTTCTTTTTAGAGTACATGTTCTTTCAATAAAGGCTGAATAACTGACATCTGTTAAGATTTTTCGCATTCGTAGCAAATTTATTTTTTATATAAAAAGAGCTCTTATATCCCCTAAGGTATGTACTTCATTCCGGTTTTAAAATTCGCTGTTTTATATTTTGAATAATAATTAATATACAGAATATTTAAGTATGATAATCTTCATTTGTATTTCATTTTATTAAATAATGGAGGAATACATACATATTTAATGTATATTACTAAAACCAAATCGAACAAGAGATTAATATTTTTATCCACTGTATGAAATTGAAATGTAAATTAAGGAATTCATTTGAAATATTAATATATTTACGTACATTCGATTTTATCTATAACGTACTGTAACGTTTATTTATTTGGGTGAAGTATAAAAAATCAAAGAAATATTATTAATTAAAAGTAAATGAACAATAAATAATTATGATAAATATTAAAAAGATAATAAAAAAAAATACTAAAATAAATAAATAAGTAATTCATCACGGCATATTATCCATTTCTGGGTGTGCCAATCTGCTTTGTACAGATATCGGTAATGATGGAATATTTGCACCGTGCGGGCGCTTACCAGGCGTCACTTCACGGGCACCCATAGCTGGCGTGGAGAGTGCACCACTAATTTAAGACTAAGAGTACTTAAACACTAAGATTATTTATTAAAAAAATATTTATTTAACTATGTTTATTTATATAATTACATTTATTTATGTTCACAACTCGTAGACTATTTATATCACAAACTGATCATTCACGATGCGTGTCTTATAACAGAATGTCCCTTCCCGACGGTATTTATACAGCCCGGTGTCCTTCTGGAACTTTCCGACGCGGTAATGGCATCGAATACAAAGGATCAGCCCACCGGATGTAATTAAACCAGTCTAGACATATGGGTTTTTCTCGCTGGCAATTACATCATCACCGATATCTGTGTATAAAGCAGATTGGCACACCCAGTAATGGGTAATATGCCGTGATGATATATTTATTTAATTTATGATACAAATAATAACTAATTTAAATTATCGCCAATTTTTATTAACATTTTGTAATTCTAATAACACATAGCATGATATGTTTTCTAAAAGATTTGATTGTTTTAATGTAAAATGAAATAATACTTGATTTTATCAACAATTCAAGAAAAACTGAAAAAAAATTAAACGAATATAAGTTGTAAGGATGTTAGGTTTTATTAAATAAAATGTAAGCGCCAGTTTTACAATGTCTGGTTAAAATTTAAACTGTAAGTTAAATAAAGAAAATTGAATCGGATTATTAACAGTAATGATCAGATTGTCATTTGACATTTCATTTCGTTTCGATTTTGTTTATTTAACTTACAGTTAAAATTTTAACCAGACATTGTAAAACTGCCCCTAAAAGAATTCCAATAGTAATTAACACAAAACAATTGCTGGTACTACAAACCTTGTTTTGAAAATGCTGTTTGGAAATGTCCTCAATATTAATAAAAATTGGCAATAATTTATGTTATTATTTGTACCATAAATTAATTAAATAAAATACAATTAAAGCAGGTGGACCAACTTATGTGCGATGGGGCTCGTACTTATGTATTTGACAAAAATTGAGCGAATGTATAAAAATCTTATATTTACTTTAATATAATTAATCCTATTTTAAGTGTTATCAACCAAAAGTTGTGTCATATAGTGTTACAGGTGGAGGTAGGAAGAAAATATGGTGCTAATGACATGTCACTCTTCTGTCTACATTTTATCATTTTACGTCAATAATACCGTATGTTACACGGGTTGCTGTTCGGAAGGTCTATGTACATACACGATACATGAACAAATCATTAAATCTATGTTAATATATCGTCAATAAGGTTAAATATCTAACTTATTAACATTTATGGTTGTGGGTTTATGCAGCATATAAATTATAAAATTAAATTTAGCCACTAAATTAAGAATTTAAATTACTAACGTCCTTTATGCAATAAATTAAAGTTAAGAATTTTGTTTCACATTTCGTATAAACTAACTTTTATAGATGAAATTGCGGTACGTTATATTTATATAGGATAAAAAGATATAAATATACCAACTGATGAATAAATCTAATTAGTATTTCGTCGCTATTCTCTGCAGAAACTTTGTCATCGTACATTTTCATAGGTTTTAATATAAGTCAAAAGTGCCCGGTCGGCGCAGACGCAAAACCAAGAAATTATAAAATTAAACTAAAATTTGAATGTAGCAAACTTCTTAATTTAGTTTCATTAGTATAGTTCTTCAGTTTAGTTGCATAATCATTGATTCTATTGATTTCTACTTGTTTAGTTTAGTTTTACAATTTAATTTTGTAATTTAATTGTCTGCATAAACCCAGCTTTAATTATCAGATTAAATCTAAATAATTGATTAAATAAATGATGTTTATTCTAATTCAAATCAGTTTGTTTAGATTAAAAGATATATTAATATGGAATGACGACATATCTGTACCATTGAAGACACACCGACAAATGTGTAATAAAATAAGCCAGAATAATATACCGGGGGTTATTTTTTTAACTTCCGTCACCTTTAGGTAAGGAAGGTATTGTCTTTGGTCAAAAAATTCGATTCTTGAAATGCAATTAAAATTTTAAAGAATATATTATTCTCTATACGATTTGATTGCATTTTATACTTCATATTCAATAGATATAGAGTTAAAGAATTATAAAGATATTGTTGTTGGGGAAGACACGGAAAGATGGCTTGAGTGATAAAGTTTCTAGAAAGATACAAGAGAGACGATTACATTGGTTGGAACATGTCATGAGAAAAGATGAAGAATGATATGAATAGTAGGTAGAAGAAACTGAGGAAGATCAAAGATAAGATGGTAGGACTGTATTGCGGAAGACTTGAGATAAAATAAAATAAAAAACAGCGACCCCTATAGAATGAGAAAAGCTAAAGAAGATGTCAGTGTCAAATGCAATTTGCAAAGTTATATATATATATATATATATATATATATATATATATATATATATATATATATATATATGATCTTTTGCAAGAAAATTTATGTATGGAATTTGTACATAATACACAGGATAGACGGTTGAAAATGCAATCAATTCGTATAGAAAATAGAATATTCTTCAATATTTATAATAATGTTAAACGTCAAATTATATTTAATAGCGTTTTTTCAAGAAAAACTGTTAAAATCTTCAAATGAGGGTACTTCCGGTTGAACAATTATAACCAAAATCTAATCAGCTCTTCATATGGATGGAAAGAAAAGGAATATGAAAGAATTATAATTTTTAGAATTGTAGTGTTGGAGTTAATATCTATGAAATAATCGTATCCCAAGGACCCTAAAACATGCTTATTCACTAAAAATACATCATTGAGTTTTTTTTCCAAAGACAATAACAGATTTTAAGTACATATATGTAATTATTTATATTTAAAATATGGAAAAAAATTTACTACATATTTTTTAATGTTCCATAGATATTTATTGAAGAAAAGCTGTATTTCTATTATTTTTATAAAATTTTGAGTTCTTCGAATACAAAAATTTAATACTTTTGTTATTTTTTAAGGATATTTTTAATATTTTTAATAAGCAAAAGCAAAACTGTATAAAAATATAATCTTCCTATAGGTCTAGAGTTCTACTTTTAAAAATAGAACATATTGTCTTCTTTTTGATAAATATGCAATATATATTAGATCAACAAATGATGAAAATGAATTGCAATACCCACATAGGGAAGGAAATACGTGTTGCGCATGGTTGGTAAAAGCTCCAAATAGGAATAAAACATTGGCGCGCTTAGAAACAAGCATTAGTTTGTGACTTTGGGGTGAACAAATATGAACTTAAATTGAAGTTCATATAAACAGTAAAACAATGTGGAGTATATTTTACGTGTCTTTAATAAATGTGTTTTCTATTTTTTATAGTGATGGACTATTGTTGCTACCAAAATGTAAGAAATTAAACACTTTTATGTTAAATAAATGTGTAAAAGTTACGTTGCATATTTTTTTTCTTTTGTTACATCCATTTATAAGTTTTTATATTTGACGATTTTCACTCTGTGATCTGCGGTTTTAACTATTTATTTATTTATAATTTTAAATGTATGTTTTCCGTTATTAAACACTTAAATTTTTATTATTTAGGTCCACAAGCATTCATTTTTTACGTACAATTTACTGGAAAATATAATTAAAAAAAAATACTGACTTATTGACTAGAAAGGAAATATTTCAAATATATTCAATTATTTTTTTACCTCTCGCTAAGATAGGTATTGGATTCATGCTAAAAATCGCATATCCGAACTTTATTGAATAAGCACGTTTTAAGGTCCCTGGAATACGATTTTAACATTTTTACGATGATGTCTGTGTGTGTGGATGTGTGTGTTAGGAGTTGTAGATACGATTTCTCAAATTCTATACAACTAAAGACCTGTTTTGGTTTTGGAGAGGTGAAATAATGAAGATTCAGTCCTTGGTTAAAATATTATTTATTTAAAACAATACCGACGTTTCGGTCTCAATTAGACCATCCTCCGGGTTATGTTTAAAATGTTTTTAGATTGTTGAAAAATAATAAATTGTATATAATTAAAAAAATAAAAAAGAAGGAGGTTGACGACATGTACATGTCGTCAACCTCCTTCTTTTTTATTTTTTTAATTATATACAATTTATTATTTTTCAACAATCTAAAAACATTTTAAACATAACCCGGAGGATGGTCTAATTGAGATCGAAACGTCGGTATTGTTTTAAATAAATAATATTTTAACCAAGGACTGAATCTCCATTTTTTTTCACCTCTCCAAATTAATGGGAAGAGTTGAATAGGTTTTGGTAACAATTGGACAACCGGAACTTCATATAATTCTTCTAAATTTTATTTTTGTAAATTTATGTTAAAACAATAATATCTGATACATTAAAAAATATATTATATCTTCTATATATTATATAATAATATAAAATAATCTGTTGTAATAAATCTCCCTGTAGCCTTAAATATGTATTTGAAAAAATGCCATATCTGCTTCTACCATATAGAGCTACAGAATTATGATAAGCAATATGTTCTCACTAATATTAAATATTTTAAATTATACTTTTCTACAAAATAAATTGATGTTATGCTAAAATTATTTTATTTAAATTATATCCTTTATTAAATTAAAAAAAATATTAAATACAAAATCGAGGAATTTTCTTAGTTCTCTAGATTTATTTCAATCGCCTGGCATTTTTAAAGTGAAGAGAAATCAAATATTGAAAACGAATCTACGGATACGGAGCGTATCAAATTACAGGAATGCAGACGATGAAACTGATCTTTCAAATAAGTTTGATTGAAAGATGAATAAAATGTAAAATAATTTAAAAATAAATATATTTGATTTTGATTTATTTAGCAAGTATATAGGTAATATGAGCTACATTTTATAAAAAAAATATTTTTTTTAATTTCCCGAAAACCAGATTCTTGTAATGATATAAATAACAAATATGTTTACTCAAAATTAATACACTATAATCATTAATTAAATACATACGAGCCCAAATCCATATTATTTCGGCCGGCTTACATTTTCAACAAATTACGTAAATGGTGGGAAATTCGATTAGTTTAAAATATAGATTTTAAACTTACAAAAATCTAATATGTTGTTTCTACGAAAATCTGTTCAGAGATTCAAGTAAAGTACCACTTCCACTTGTCTGTATTTACCCAAATTTGATCAACTTTTTATATTAATGCAGAAAGCTTAAATACGGAAAATAGAAATTATAGGAAGTTTGATATGTTATTATAGAAGAAAAAATCATCACATACACTGACATCATAAAATAGTAAAAACATGTTGTATAGACTCTAATTCGTGTTTATTCACTGAAAATTCTCTATCGAATTTTTGGACCGAAAACATTACTTCTCTTATGTAGGTTGGAGAAATGTAAAAGAATATTCATCCCTTTTTAGCTTTTGACTGGAACTTAGTTTTGAACACCGAGCTGCAAGAATATAACAGGTTGAGCGCGAAGCTAACTTGGGCAATGATGGCCGATGGGGACCCAGATGGCACATTACAAAGCCAGGGCGCTGCCCTTGGGGCTCTCAAAACATCCTGGAGGAATCAAATGTGTGACGTGGCAGCTCTGGATCCCCAAGACAGAATGAAAAGTTTGTTTTGTCGGGGGCCGAGATATACGGAGGAACAAGCACGGTAAGAATACATAAAATACTATTACACAGTTATAATTTAAATATCATAAAGAAATAAAATGTGATTAAAATTTGTTGCATTTAATAAATTTACTTGCACGCTTATTAAACAGTACATTAATCACTTCGGGCCTATGGAATATAACTCATTGTTATCAGAGTTCGCAGTTCGCGTTAGAATTGCTACGGTTCATCAAGTTCTTTTTGTGCATAAGATTGTTAATAGTTAGTTGATGAAATGTTGCTAGTTTCTAAGCTATGTTAAATTTCAATGTACGTCCTTTACACAGGATACAATACTACTTTTGTGTGCCAAGTTTATTTGCGTTCTATAATTCTACGTTTCAAACATATTATCATATGGCTTTAAAAATATGTTGTTGATCATTAAACAAATTTTAATAATATTACCATTCGGAAAATTATCTCGTTAAATTTAGTTTTCTAAAAAGTTTAGTACATCGAAAACGAAACGACCGCCCACGACAAAGTTCCGAACTTTTTAACAATGTGTGGAAAATGGCACAAGGAATATTTCAAGAATTATGTTCTTATGCAATTAAAAGTTCGTTGTAAGTTATATACGAGTACGGCATTATATGGAGACGTCTTCGTAAATTGAATCAAAATAAAGAAAAACGGTGATTTCCAAATAGAAAAATCTGTTGTGGCCAGCACAATACCTCTCGCCATTTTCATTTTATGTTGCATAGGACGCGAGCAGTTTGTGACTTTGTTGGCCTTGGCAAGCAGATATGGGGGCCCGTTTTTATTCAAAACATGATTTTCCAAATCCATGTGGATTATTTTCCTCGACAAGTATATTCCATACTATGGATGACAAATAAATATCAGAATGGATGGTGAAGCTTCTTGGTTGGATGGGTATATGGAAATAATGAATTACTGGATTGCAGTCAAAATATTTATTTAAATTTCGGCCGAAGGATATATATATATATATATATATATATATATATATATATATCCTTAAAAAAAATATTTGTTTCAGAGAATTATCAGACCTCTTAGACAATATGTCTGCAGCCTATTCTAATGCAGAAGTATGCGTACCTGAAGGTTCTTGGCCCGTTCAAGGAAGTCGTATTACTCCTATTACTGGAAAAATTTGTTTGAAAGGCGAACCAGATTTAGAAGAACTTATGTCCCGTCCGGATTTAACTCCAAAACAACTATACTGGGTATGGAAGTCTTGGCATGATACAGTCGGACCTCTTATCAAGCAGTACTATCCTCGGTTAGTTACTATACTGAATGACGCAGCATTGAATAATGGTAAGACAATTTAAATTCATCCAGACAAACATTAATTTAATATTTATTTTTTTGTTATTTGAATTATGATTGTTATTAACAACTGAACTACAATAACACCTGCACTAGATACTGAAATAATGGAAAATTCTAATAAGGTTGTGTCAGTCGGTTCACTATGTTGGAAACAGACAAAATCGAATCGTTAATGAAAATTAAACAAAATAATTAGAGTATCGTTATTGAAACATTCTCTTCTAGTGATCCTATTAAGAATGTGGTTGTAAAGTTCGATTTACATTAGCTATTAGATAATAATATGATACTTTAATCATTTTTGAATGGACTCTTTTACACTTACGTTTCTAATAATACGATCGCGTTGCTATAATGTTTGGATAACGATACATATCGATATTGGTTTACATCTGCGATACAAGGTTGATACGATAATGATACAGTACCACTTCGTTTATATCGAAAATATATTGTATTTTAGTATTTGTAACTACGTGTTAACAATATGAGAGTGAAGCTAGCGGCCGATTCCTAGCGGCCGATTCGATGAATGAAATACTTTGGACAGCCCTGGCGCCATAAACGCGCAATTGCTGTAAAGCTGCTTTTCCTTATAAATTTTAAGTTTTACAATCATTATAGCTCGTAATATTAACTGTAATAAAACCATATTTACAGGGTTTGTTCAGCGTATAACCCTTAATTTGAATAAAAAACAAAATTTGAAAAATTCAGGGGATGAGGGTGTCTTAGAGCAAATTATATTATTTTTAATACGGGCAAGAGCATCTTTGTCTAAGTTTAACCACCCTTATCGCTGGTAATATTAGCTGTAATAAAACCATATTTGCAGGGTTTGTTCAGAGTACATCCCTTAATATAAAACAGCAACAAAATTTGAAAAATTCAGGGGATGAGGGTGTCTTAGAGCAAATTATATTATTTTTAATACGGGCAAGAGCATCTTTGTCTAAGTTTAACCACCCTTATCGCTGGTAATATTAACTGTAATAAAACCATATTTGCAGGGTTTGTTCAGCATACATCCCTTAATTTGAATAAAAAACAAAATTTTAAAATTTCAGGGGATGAGGGTGTCTTAGAGCAAATTATATTATTTTTAATACGTGCAAGAGCATCTTTGTCTAAGTTTAACCACCCTTATCGCTGGTAATATTAACTGTAATAAAACCATATTTCCAGGGTTTGTTCAGAGTACATCCCTTAATTTGAATAAAAAACAAAATTTGAAAAATTCAGGGGATGAGGGTGTCTTAGAGCAAATTATATTATTTTTAATACGTGCAAGAGCATCTTTGTCTAAGTTTAACCACCCTTATCGCTGGTAATATTAGCTGTAATAAAACCATATTTGCAGGGTTTGTTCAGAGTACATCCCTTAATATAAAACAGCAACAAAATTTGAAAAATTCAGGGGATGAGGGTGTCTTAGAGCAAATTATATTATTTTTAATACGTGCAAGAGCATCTTTGTCTAAGTTTAACCACCCTTATCGCTGGTAATATTAACTGTAATAAAACCATATTTCCAGGGTTTGTTCAGAGTACATCCCTTAATTTGAATAAAAAACAAAATTTGAAAAATTCAGGGGATGAGGGTGTCTTAGAGCAAATTATATTATTTTTAATACGTGCAAGAGCATCTTTGTCTAAGTTTAACCACCCTTATCGCTGGTAATATTAGCTGTAATAAAACCATATTTGCAGGGTTTGTTCAGAGTACATCCCTTAATATAAAACAGCAACAAAATTTGAAAAATTCAGGGGATGAGGGTGTCTTAGAGCAAATTATATTATTTTTAATACGGGCAAGAGCATCTTTGTCTAAGTTTAACCACCCTTATCGCTGGTAATATTAGCTGTAATAAAACCATATTTGCAGGGTTTGTTCAGCATACATCCCTTAATTTGAATAAAAAACAAAATTTTAAAATTTCAGGGGATGAGGGTGTCTTAGAGCAAATTATATTATTTTTAATACGTGCAAGAGCATCTTTGTCTAAGTTTAACCACCCTTATCGCTGGTAATATTAACTGTAATAAAACCATATTTCCAGGGTTTGTTCAGAGTACATCCCTTAATTTGAATAAAAAACAAAATTTGAAAAATTCAGGGGATGAGGGTGTCTTAGAGCAAATTATATTATTTTTAATACGGGCAAGAGCATCTTTGTCTAAGTTTAACCACCCTTATCGCTGGTAATATTAGCTGTAATAAAACCATATTTGCAGGGTTTGTTCAGCGTACATCCCTTAATTTGAATAAAAAACAAAATTTTAAAATTTCAGGGGATGAGGGTGTCTTAGAGCAAATTATATTATTTTTAATACGTGCAAGAGCATCTTTGTCTAAGTTTAACCACCCTTATCGCTGGTAATATTAACTGTAATAAAACCATATTTCCAGGGTTTGTTCAGAGTACATCCCTTAATTTGAATAAAAAACAAAATTTGAAAAATTCAGGGGATGAGGGTGTCTTAGAGCAAATTATATTATTTTTAATACGGGCAAGAGCATCTTTGTCTAAGTTTAACCACCCTTATCGCTGGTAATATTAACTGTAATAAAACCATATTTCCAGGGTTTGTTCAGAGTACATCCCTTAATTTGAATAAAAAACAAAATTTGAAAAATTCAGGGGATGAGGGTGTCTTAGAGCAAATTATATTATTTTTAATACGTGCAAGAGCATCTTTGTCTAAGTTTAACCACCCTTATCGCTGGTAATATTAACTGTAATAAAACCATATTTGCAGGGTTTGTTCAGAGTACATCCCTTAATTTGAATAAAAAACAAAATTTGAAAAATTCAGGGGATGAGGGTGTCTTAGAGCAAATTATATTATTTTTAATACGGGCAAGAGCATCTTTGTCTAAGTTTAACCACCCTTATCGCTGGTAATATTAACTGTAATAAAACCATATTTCCAGGGTTTGTTCAGAGTACATCCCTTAATTTGAATAAAAAACAAAATTTGAAAAATTCAGGGGATGAGGGTGTCTTAGAGCAAATTATATTATTTTTAATACGTGCAAGAGCATCTTTGTCTAAGTTTAACCACCCTTATCGCTGGTAATATTAACTGTAATAAAACCATATTTGCAGGGTTTGTTCAGAGTACATCCCTTAATTTGAATAAAAAACAAAATTTGAAAAATTCAGGGGATGAGGGTGTCTTAGAGCAAATTATATTATTTTTAATACGGGCAAGAGCATCTTTGTCTAAGTTTAACCACCCTTATCGCTGGTAATATTAACTGTAATAAAACCATATTTCCAGGGTTTGTTCAGAGTACATCCCTTAATTTGAATAAAAAACAAAATTTGAAAAATTCAGGGGATGAGGGTGTCTTAGAGCAAATTATATTATTTTTAATACGTGCAAGAGCATCTTTGTCTAAGTTTAACCACCCTTATCGCTGGTAATATTAACTGTAATAAAACCATATTTCCAGGGTTTGTTCAGAGTACATCCCTTAATTTGAATAAAAAACAAAATTTGAAAAATTCAGGGGATGAGGGTGTCTTAGAGCAAATTATATTATTTTTAATACGGGCAAGAGCATCTTTGTCTAAGTTTAACCACCCTTATCGCTGGTAATATTAACTGTAATAAAACCATATTTCCAGGGTTTGTTCAGAGTACATCCCTTAATTTGAATAAAAAACAAAATTTGAAAAATTCAGGGGATGAGGGTGTCTTAGAGCAAATTATATTATTTTTAATACGTGCAAGAGCATCTTTGTCTAAGTTTAACCACCCTTATCGCTGGTAATATTAACTGTAATAAAACCATATTTCCAGGGTTTGTTCAGAGTACATCCCTTAATTTGAATAAAAAACAAAATTTGAAAAATTCAGGGGATGAGGGTGTCTTAGAGCAAATTATATTATTTTTAATACGTGCAAGAGCATCTTTGTCTAAGTTTAACCACCCTTATCGCTGGTAATATTAGCTGTAATAAAACCATATTTGCAGGGTTTGTTCAGAGTACATCCCTTAATATAAAACAGCAACAAAATTTGAAAAATTCAGGGGATGAGGGTGTCTTAGAGCAAATTATATTATTTTTAATACGTGCAAGAGCATCTTTGTCTAAGTTTAACCACCCTTATCGCTGGTAATATTAACTGTAATAAAACCATATTTCCAGGGTTTGTTCAGAGTACATCCCTTAATTTGAATAAAAAACAAAATTTGAAAAATTCAGGGGATGAGGGTGTCTTAGAGCAAATTATATTATTTTTAATACGTGCAAGAGCATCTTTGTCTAAGTTTAACCACCCTTATCGCTGGTAATATTAGCTGTAATAAAACCATATTTGCAGGGTTTGTTCAGAGTACATCCCTTAATATAAAACAGCAACAAAATTTGAAAAATTCAGGGGATGAGGGTGTCTTAGAGCAAATTATATTATTTTTAATACGTGCAAGAGCATCTTTGTCTAAGTTTAACCACCCTTATCGCTGGTAATATTAACTGTAATAAAACCATATTTCCAGGGTTTGTTCAGAGTACATCCCTTAATTTGAATAAAAAACAAAATTTGAAAAATTCAGGGGATGAGGGTGTCTTAGAGCAAATTATATTATTTTTAATACGTGCAAGAGCATCTTTGTCTAAGTTTAACCACCCTTATCGCTGGTAATATTAGCTGTAATAAAACCATATTTGCAGGGTTTGTTCAGAGTACATCCCTTAATATAAAACAGCAACAAAATTTGAAAAATTCAGGGGATGAGGGTGTCTTAGAGCAAATTATATTATTTTTAATACGTGCAAGAGCATCTTTGTCTAAGTTTAACCACCCTTATCGCTGGTAATATTAACTGTAATAAAACCATATTTCCAGGGTTTGTTCAGAGTACATCCCTTAATTTGAATAAAAAACAAAATTTGAAAAATTCAGGGGATGAGGGTGTCTTAGAGCAAATTATATTATTTTTAATACGTGCAAGAGCATCTTTGTCTAAGTTTAACCACCCTTATCGCTGGTAATATTAGCTGTAATAAAACCATATTTGCAGGGTTTGTTCAGAGTACATCCCTTAATATAAAACAGCAACAAAATTTGAAAAATTCAGGGGATGAGGGTGTCTTAGAGCAAATTATATTATTTTTAATACGTGCAAGAGCATCTTTGTCTAAGTTTAACCACCCTTATCGCTGGTAATATTAGCTGTAATAAAACCATATTTGCAGGGTTTGTTCAGAGTACATCCCTTAATATAAAACAGCAACAAAATTTGAAAAATTCAGGGGATGAGGGTGTCTTAGAGCAAATTATATTATTTTTAATACGGGCAAGAGCATCTTTGTCTAAGTTTAACCACCCTTATCGCTGGTAATATTAGCTGTAATAAAACCATATTTGCAGGGTTTGTTCAGCATACATCCCTTAATTTGAATAAAAAACAAAATTTTAAAATTTCAGGGGATGAGGGTGTCTTAGAGCAAATTATATTATTTTTAATACGTGCAAGAGCATCTTTGTCTAAGTTTAACCACCCTTATCGCTGGTAATATTAACTGTAATAAAACCATATTTCCAGGGTTTGTTCAGAGTACATCCCTTAATTTGAATAAAAAACAAAATTTGAAAAATTCAGGGGATGAGGGTGTCTTAGAGCAAATTATATTATTTTTAATACGGGCAAGAGCATCTTTGTCTAAGTTTAACCACCCTTATCGCTGGTAATATTAGCTGTAATAAAACCATATTTGCAGGGTTTGTTCAGCGTACATCCCTTAATTTGAATAAAAAACAAAATTTTAAAATTTCAGGGGATGAGGGTGTCTTAGAGCAAATTATATTATTTTTAATACGTGCAAGAGCATCTTTGTCTAAGTTTAACCACCCTTATCGCTGGTAATATTAACTGTAATAAAACCATATTTGCAGGGTTTGTTCAGAGTACATCCCTTAATTTGAATAAAAAACAAAATTTGAAAAATTCAGGGGATGAGGGTGTCTTAGAGCAAATTATATTATTTTTAATACGGGCAAGAGCATCTTTGTCTAAGTTTAACCACCCTTATCGCTGGTAATATTAGCTGTAATAAAACCATATTTGCAGGGTTTGTTCAGAGTACATCCTTTAATTTGAATAAAAAACAAAATTTTAAAATTTCAGGGGATGAGGGTGTCTTATACCAAATTATATTATTTTTAATACCTGCATGAGCAGCATTGTGTAAAATTAATCACCCTTAAAGCTGGTAATATTAGCTGTAATAAAACCATATTTGCAGGGTTTGTTCAGCGTACATCCCTTAATTTGAATAAAAAACAAAATTTTAAAATTTCAGGGGATGAGGGTGTCTTAGAGCAAATTATATTATTTTTAATACGTGCAAGAGCATCTTTGTCTAAGTTTAACCACCCTTATCGCTGGTAATATTAACTGTAATAAAACCATATTTGCAGTGTTTCTTCAGAATACATCCCTTAATGTGAATAAACAACAAAAATTTAAAATTTCAGGGGATGAGGGTGTCTTAGAGAAAATTATATTATTTTTAATACGGGCAAGAGCATCTTTGTCTAAGTTTAACCACCCTTATCGCTGGTAATATTAGCTGTAATAAAACCTTATTTGCAGGGTTTGTTCAGAGTACATCCCTTAATATAAAACAGCAACAAAATTTGAAAAATTCAGGGGATGAGGGTGTCTTAGAGCAAATTATATTATTTTTAATACGGGCAAGAGCATCTTTGTCTAAGTTTAACCACCCTTATCGCTGGTAATATTAACTGTAATAAAACCATATTTGCAGGGTTTGTTCAGAATACATCCCTTAATGTGAATAAACAACAACATTTTAAAATTTCAGGGGATGAGGGTGTCTTAGAGCAAATTATATTATTTTTAATACGGGCAAGAGCATCTTTGTCTAAGATTAACCACCCTTATCGCTGGTAATATTAACTGTAATAAAACCATATATGCAGGGTTTCTTCAGAATACATCCCTTAATGTGAATAAACAACAAAATTTTAATATTTCAGGGGATGAGGGTGTCTTAGAGCAAATTATATTATTTTTAATACGGGCAAGAACATCTTTTTCTAAGTTTAACCACCCTTATCGCTGGTAATAGTAACTGTAATAAAACCATATTTGCAGGATTTGTTCAGCATACATCCATTATTGTGAATAAGTAACAAAATTTTAAAATTTCAGGGGATGAGGGTGTCTTAGAGCAAATTATATTATTTTTAATACGGGCAAGAGCATCTTTGTCTAAGATTAACCACCCTTATCGCTGGTAATATTAACTGTAATAAAACCATATTTGCAGGGTTTGTGGAGCATACATCCCTTAATGTGAATAAGTAACAAAATTTTAAAATTTCAGGGGATGAGGGTATCTGAGAGCAAATTAAATTATTTTTAATACTTGTAAGAGCAGCATTGTCTAAGTTTAACCACCCTTATCGCTGGTAATATTAACTGTAATAAAACCATATTTACAGGGTTTCTTCAGAATACATCCCTTAAAGTGAATAAGTAACAAAATTTTAAAATTTCAGGGGATGAGGTTGTCTTAGAGCAAATTATATTATTTTTAATACATGCAAAAGCAGCATTGTCTAAGTTTAATCACCCTTATAGCGGGTAATATTAACTGTAATAAAACCATATTTGCAGGATTTATTCAGCATACATCAGTCATATATATATATATATATATATATATATATATATATATATATATATATATATATATATATATAACAAAAAAGGGCCACCTTAAGTAATAAATTACAAATAGACCGGGCTTGCCAAAATAAGGTATATCGTCAAACAATTACTAAGAATGTAATAAACAAAAAAGTTAGCAAAAAAAACCAATATTTTTATATTTAGACTCAACAGGCAGCATTATTGCTCGCCCTACTTGGATTAAATGTATATATATATATATATATATATATATATATATATATATATTTATAACAAAAAAGGGCTACGTTATGTAATAAATTACAAATAGACCGGGCTGGCCAAAATAAGGTATATCGTCAAACAATTACTAAGAATGTAATAAACAAAAAAGTTAGCAAAAAAACCAATATTTTTATATTTAGACTCAACAGGCAGCATTATTGCTCGCCCTACTTGGATTAAATGTATATATATATATATAACAAAAAAGGGCCACCTTATGTAATAAATTACAAATAGATCGGGCTGGCCAAAATAAGGTATATCGTCAAACAATTATTAAGAATGTAATAAACAAAAAAGTTAGCAAAAAAAACCAATATTTTTATATTTAGACTCAACAGGCAGCATTATTGCTCGCCCTACTTGGATTAAATGTATATATATATATATATATATATATATATATATATATATATATATATATATATATATATATATATTTATAACAAAAAAGGGCTACGTTATGTAATAAATTACAAATAGACCGGGCTGGCCAAAATAAGGTATATCGGCAAACAAGTACTAAGAATGTAATAAACAAAAAAGTTAGCAAAAAAAACCATTATTTTTATATTTAGACTCAACAGGCAGCATTATTATTATTATTATTATATATATATATATATATATATATATATATATATATATATATATATATATGCAGATTGGCACACCCAGCAATGGGTAATATGCCGTGATGAAAGATTATATATATATATATATATATATATATATATATATATATATATATATATATATATAAAGGCCACCTTATGTAATAAATTATAAATAAACTAGACTGGCCAAAATAAGGTAAATCGTCAAACAATTACTAAGAATGTAGATATACCAAAAATTTAGCAAAAAGATGTGAAACAAGTATAGCAGGATTAAAATACATCTTTGCGTTACATGTATATATGCAAACACACGTTATGGACTCTCGTATTGTAAACGAATAATAACAGTTGTAACAGTATGAACATTTAAAAATTAAATGACATACGTTGACTTAAACAAACTAATGTTAGACAAGTTACCAGAAGCAAGACGAAGGAAGAAGAATTCCATTAAGTTATGAATGTTTATTTAAAATATTTGGCAAATCACAAAAAAAATTCAAAGAAGAACTGTATGGTACTGGAGGACCTTTCTTTATGCAATGAACTGATAATTTGAGATGCGATACAGACTCATCTTCATATAACAATTTATTGCTGTTTACAAATTTTGTTTTTAAACCATTTGATTTTACTAAACTATCCATTATCCACATCCTAATCTTTACCATATCATTTTCGGAAAATAAAATTCTATTTGACGTACAAATAATATAGGCCCAAGTACAAATATGAACCCCACAGTTAGATCCAACTCCATTTTTACTTCTTTGGGATGGTATATCTGTAAGATTAAACACTGTCCATTCGCTAGGTACAATGTTTTCTTTTTTCACATTAACAAATTGTTCATTAATAAAACGTGTTAAATGAATCAGGATGTTTGAGGGTAACATACCATGTAAGGAATCTATGTAACAGACATATTTTAATTTTAAAATGACACATATTAAAACCCAATGATTATTGTTTAAATTAACTGGTATAAGCCATATATCGTGGTTTAGAGCATCTACCATTTGTGCCCATTTACATAAAGAAAAATTTCTTCCTAATTGGAGTTTTGTCATAAAAAATGTGTCAAATATTAGTACTTTCAGTGAATTATTTTGGGAAAAGACTACAGAAAAAAAAGAATTGATAACATCATCATACAGCCACTGATCTGAACGTAGCGAATTTAATATATTTAAATTAAGTATATGCCCATATACGTTGTAACTTTTTTCCGTAAGAGTTGGATATTCTTTATAATGTGCCCATGGAGGTTGAACAGATACAGACTCGCCTAAAATTTTAAAATTATTATTTTCCTTAAAAACAGGGGAACTAGGTTTTGCCCACACTTCCTCAGACAAAGTTATGTTTAGGCTATCATTGTTTATATTTGTAGAGATATCATTGTTATGTTGGGCATGATTTCTCTTTCTATTTGCTAAACTGTATATTGCACGAAATCTTTTATAATTCTTTTTACCACCGTTTTTACTTAAAGAAAGTTGATGGTCTATTATTCGTCCTTTTAAAAGACTTTCCATTTTATGTACAAATCTTGGTACTTGTCTGCGTAATTTACCACCAAAAACATCTTTTTTCACAATTTTGAACCAGTTTTCGACATACGCATTGCAGTCTTTTCTGATTCCATATTTTTTTATAATAATACCTGATAAAATGGGATAGAAAGGTAAAAAATCATTTAACAAATATTTTATAAATTCTGGAAAATAATATTCATTTTTTAATGTAGTATAATTTAAACAGTGACCAGTTGACATTTCGGATTCAATTTGTTGAAAATATATATAAAACGGTGACTTTTTTCGTAATGAAGTGGCATCAGTTTTTGTAATTATTTTAGAAATACAACCGGAAATATTATGATACACATTTGCTCTGCATTTGACATACTGCAGTGCTTCAGAAAAATCAACCGTTTTATATGTCTGACCAAAGACTATTAATAAGCATTTCCAAAATTCAGTAGTAGTCAGAATATTGTCGGTATGAATTAAAACAGCAATGATATATTTGCAAATTCGCCTTAGTTCTTTATTTTTAGTTAAACAATTAATTTTTTGGGACGCAGCATGCATAAAATGTGTCGAACATATATGTATTATAGTAAGATGATCTATTGTATTACCTAAGGAAATATATTCCCAACATAATTGCAAGTATTTTAATAAATCTAATTTATTAAAAGAAAGTAAGACAGATTGCACCAAGACCATGCTGAAATCTGTTTCAATTTTAGAAATAATAGGTTTCTTTGCACGGTAAATAGAACTTAAGTCATACAGAAAAGAAGATAAAAAAAACTGAATTGAGGGAATGTTATGCGAAGAAGATATATATTCAGAAATCGGTAAAGGCGACATATTTTCTTGATGAAGAACTAAGGCATAATAATATATTTTTTTTTTAATCCAAGTAGGGCGAGCAATAATGCTGCCTGTTGAATCTAAATATAAAAATATTGGATTTTTTTTTAATGAAATCAAATATCGAAGCTGCTGTTCTGTTTGCAAACGGACAAAAAAACGATCATATCCCAAATCTTGTATATATCCTTTTAAATACTTCCCGTCCCAATTATTGGATAATTTTTGAGATGTTTGCAGTTTTACCAAATTTTGAAACAAATCTCTGTCAAGGTCTTCGGCCTTGATTGTTTCACTTGAAATTTTTTTTAAAACATTTAGAGAAGGAGCGTGATTTAAATTACCCTTTCGGAGAACAGCAACATTAGCTTTACCTATTTGTTGAAATCGTACAACGCTCGGCGCGTTTACCTTAAGTTGTTCTCCTAACTCTTTTCTCATCTCACCCGATATAAACCGTGCGTGTTTTTCATTCTTGTGTTTAATTTTTCCTTCTTGAATTACTGATACAACAACTCTATCCGCCAATAAATCATTTGTTGTAAAAAATTTAAATTTTGTACAACTGCTATGTTTGCAGTTTGCATAGGCAACAAATGTGTACTTAACTGTTTTCCTATTTGATGTAGAACATTTATGCCACTTAAAAGACAAAACGCAAATGGGGTACAGTGCTGCAAAATAATTATTGAAATCATTTGTCCATCCACGCTTTAATCTCTTTTGCCCATAAAAATATTTTTCCCAGAATTTTTTTGGAATGATAATTTTATTACAATATTTTGTGTTATTGCCTTTCGTAGAATTGAAAGAAGAAACACTTTTGTCATGAATTAAATTTTTAGAATTTGTAATATTACCATGAATAGAGGAATCAATAGACGGTTGTTTTGATGAAAATTCAAACTCGGCTGGAGCAGAAAATAAATTCCTTTTTACGGTCATTATATTCGATGTCTGTGGTGCTAATTGATTCATATATGATTTCAATGTGATTTTACAATTTTCAGGAGTAATAGTCTCAATGGGAGATAAATTGATAATAAAACTTCTATCTTCTTTTATTGGCGTAGATGAGACTATATTATGTTTTGAGGATAATTTTTTGTGGACATTGTTAACCTTTTTCGTTGCAACGTTAGACTTATTTTGAATTTCTGTTCTACAATACTTGTATAATAACATTCTGTTCTTTAGCGAATTTTTGATTTTCATTAATTTACAAACATGAATATATATATTGCAATCAGAATAAATTGAAACATTCTGAAACATAGACAAAGAAATGTTGTTATCTGCTATACATTGACGAAATTTATTCAATAACGATAATTTGCGTTTCATTTTGAATAATAGAATAAATAAGTCTATATGTATAATGAATAAATGCGAGTAATAAAACGAACTCAAATGAAAAAATTAAATTTTTTATATAAAGTCTGGAAATCTGCGTAAACAATAAAAAGTAAATAAAATAAAAAAAATGATAACTCAAGATAATAATAGTATTAAAACTATTAAATAATATAAATGCTTAGATAAAAAAATATATATAAAATCAAGATACACTATACTATTTTCTAAAACAAATTATACTACAAATAAAAAGAAAACTTACTAAACAAACAAAATATGAAAGTTTATAAACGCAAAAACACAGTTAAGCTTCCTCGACAACAAAACAGCTATTCATAGCCAAGAAATACAAGATAATTGCAAAACAAATTAAATAACTAAATGCATGAATAACATAAAAAATATATAGAAAAATAAAACGTACTACTAACAAATAGATTAAACCTAGAAATATAACCAAATTATAAGACTAAATACGAGACATACAAAAAAAAACTAAATAATAATAATATAGCGCTAACGAATAAAGATGAACCTTACAAAAATTATTAGTCGGAACTAGGTCCGCAAAAAACAGAAAAAGAAAAAAAATTGAGATCAAAAATAACCACACTAGGTATTTTAAAATGAAAACAGAAAATCAGACAAGTAAGAAAATACAACGCTTTTCAGCAAGTTTGAGACTAATCTGAAGACAACCAACCAATATCAAATCAGCAATCTAAGCAAGCCAAGCAGCTAATGGAACAAAATATCGCTGAGCCAAGTACGTTGATCAACACTGCGCAGTGCAGGCATGCGCCATTCAGTACAGTGTCGCTAAAAAACAAACTGAAACGCGGCCGCACGAGTCTATGACATTCAAACTAAAAACTGCAAGAGTAATTAAGGCAGTTATGTTGAACTACCCTTAAGACTATAATTTATATACATAAAATAATTTATAATTGGTGAAGATTTTTGGATAGTAAAGCTTTAATCGGTGATAATTTTTTTTATTAAAGAACTTTTTAAAAAAACGATGATGTTTCGGCCATAGTTACGACCTGTATCAAGTCATTTTGTTAAAAAGTTCTATAATAAAGAAATTTATCGCCAAATGAGGCTTTACTATGCAAGGAACCTCACCAATTATATATCAATCATAGATTCAGAAAATTCCATTCATAAAATAACGTTATTCTATAAATGAATGCAACTTGTTCCAAGTAATACTCATTCCACGATAATCTCATTATTGCAATCATTTATATTCAAGTCGATATAACTACAGAAACCTTGAAAATATGGTTTTATTACAGCTAATATTTACTAGTATGGCGTTAAAATTAACATAGTCGACTTCTGAACGCATAAAATATTTTTTAAGTTTTATTGTAAACATAGAATACTGAAAAAAACCAATGTAATTATGTTTTATCACTGTGAATATTACCTGCTATAAAGGTTGTTAAGCTTTTAAAAAATCCTTTTTTTGTATGTCAAAAATAATATAATTTACTCTAAGATACACTCATCTCCTGAAATTTTTAATTTTTTTTATTGCTTCACATTAAGGGATGTATGCTGAACAAACCTTGCAAATATGGTTTTATTACAGTTAATATTACCAGCGATAAGGGTGCTTAAACTTAGATACAGATGCTCTTACCCGTATTAAAAATAATATAATTTGCTCTAAAATGCCCTTATCCCCTGAAATTTTAAAATTTTGTTTTTTATTCAAATTAAGGGATGTACTCTGAACAAACCCTGCAAATATGGTTTTATTACAGCTAATATTACCAGCGATAAGGGTGGTTAAACTTAGACAAAGATGCTCTTGCCCGTATTAAAAATAATATAATTTGCTCTAAGACACCCTCATCCCCTGAATTTTTTTTTTGTTTATTCACATTAAGGGATGTATTCTGAAGAAACACTGCAAATATGGTTTTATTACAGTTAATATTACCAGCGATAAGGGTGGTTAAACTTAGACAAAGATGTTCTTGCACGTATTAAAAATAATATAATTTGCTCTAAAATGTCCTCATCCCCTGTAATTTTTAAATTTTGTTGCTGTTTTATATTAAGGGATGTATGCTGATTAAATCCTGTAATTATGGTTTTATTACAGATAATATTACCAGCGATAAGGATAGTTAAACTTTGTCAATGCTGCTCTTGCATGTAATAAATATAATATAATTTACTCTAAAACACCTAATCCCCTGAAATTTTAAAATTTTGTTGTTTATTCACATTAAGGCATATATTCTGAAAAACCATGCAAATATGGTTTTATTACAGTTAATATTACCAGCTATAAGGGTGGTTAAACTTAGACAAAGATGCTCTTGCCCGTATTAAGAATAATATAATTTGCTCTAAGACACCCTCATCCCCTGAAATTTTAAAAGAAAATTGTTTATTCACATTAAGTGATATATGCTGAAGAAACCCTGCAAATATGGTTTTATTACAGTTATTATTACCAGCGTTAACGGTGGTTAAACTTAGACAAAGATGCTCTTGCCCGTATTAAGAATAATATAATTTGCTCTAAGACACCCTCATCCCCTGAAATTTTAAAAGAAAATTGTTTATTCACATTAAGTGAAATATGCTGAAGAAACCCTGCAAATGTGGTTTTATTACAGTTAATATTACCAGCAATAAGGATGGTTAAACTTAAAGAATACCCGTATTATAAATAATATAATTTGCTCTAAAAAGCCCTCATCCCCTAAAATTTTAAAATTTTGTTATTTATTCACATTAAGGGATGTAAGCTGAACAAATCCTGCAAATCTGGTTTTATTACAGTTAATATTCCAAGCGATAAGGGTGGTTAAATTTAGACAAAGATGCTCTTGCCCGTATTAAGAATAATATAATTTGCTCTAAGACACCGTCATCCCCTGAAATTTTAAAGTTTGTTACTTATTCACATTAAGGGATGTATTCTGAAGAAACCCTGCAAATATGGTTTTATTACAGTTAATATTACCAGCGATAAGGGTGTTTAAACTTAGACAAAGATGCTCTTGCACGTATTAAAAATAATATAATTTGCTCTAAGACACCCTCATCCCCTGAAATTTTAAAATTTTGTTTTTTATTCAAATTAAGGGATGTACGCTGAACAAACCCTGCAAATATGGTTTTATTACAGCTAATATTAACAGCTATAAGGGTAATTAAATTTACACAATGCTGCTCATGCAGGTATTAAAAATAATTTAATTTGGTATAAGACACCCTCATCCCCTGAAATTTTAAAATTTTGTTTTTTATTCAAATTAAGGGATGTACTCTGAACAAACTTTGCAAATATGGTTTTATTACAGCTAATATTACCAGCGATAAGGGTGGTTAAACTTAGACAAAGATGCTCTTGCCCGTATTAAAAATAATATAATTTGCTCTAAGACACCCTCATCCCCTGAATTTTTCAAATTTTGTTGCTGTTTTATATTAAGGGATGTACTCTGAACAAACCCTGCAAATAAGGTTTTATTACAGCTAATATTACCCGCGATAAGGGTGGTTAAACTTAGACAAAGATGCTCTTGCCCGTATTAAAAATAATATAATTTGCTCTAAGACACCCTCATCCCCTGAAATTTTAAAATTTTGTTTTTTATTCAAATTAAGGGATGTACTCTGAACAAACCCTGCAAATATGGTTTTATTACAGTTAATATTACCAGCGATAAGGGTGGTTAAACTTAGACAAAGATGCTCTTGCCCGTATTAAAAATAATATAATTTGCTCTAAGACACCCTCATCCCCTGAATTTTTCAAATTTTGTTTTTTATTCAAATTAAGGGATGTACTCTGAACAAACCCTGCAAATATGGTTTTATTACAGCTAATATTACCAGCGATAAGGGTGGTTAAACTTAGACAAAGATGCTCTTGCCCGTATTAAAAATAATATAATTTGCTCTAAGACACCCTCATCCCCTGAATTTTTCAAATTTTGTTGCTGTTTTATATTAAGGGATGTACTCTGAACAAACCCTGCAAATAAGGTTTTATTACAGCTAATATTACCCGCGATAAGGGTGGTTAAACTTAGACAAAGATGCTCTTGCCCGTATTAAAAATAATATAATTTGCTCTAAGACACCCTCATCCCCTGAAATTTTAAAATTTTGTTTTTTATTCAAATTAAGGGATGTACTCTGAACAAACCCTGCAAATATGGTTTTATTACAGTTAATATTACCAGCGATAAGGGTGGTTAAACTTAGACAAAGATGCTCTTGCCCGTATTAAAAATAATATAATTTGCTCTAAGACACCCTCATCCCCTGAATTTTTCAAATTTTGTTTTTTATTCAAATTAAGGGATGTACTCTGAACAAACCCTGCAAATATGGTTTTATTACAGTTAATATTACCAGCGATAAGGGTGGTTAAACTTAGACAAAGATGCTCTTGCACGTATTAAAAATAATATAATTTGCTCTAAGACACCCTCATCCCCTGAAATTTTAAAATTTTGTTTTTTATTCAAATTAAGGGATGTACTCTGAACAAACCCTGCAAATATGGTTTTATTACAGCTAATATTACCAGCGATAAGGGTGGTTAAAGTTAGACAAAGATGCTCTTGCCCGTATTAAAAATAATATAATTTGCTCTAAGACACCCTCATCCCCTGAAATTTTAAAATTTTGTTACTTATTCACATTAAGGGATGTATTCTGAAGAAACCCTGTAAATATTCTTTTATTACAGTTAATATTACCAGCGATAAGGATGGTTAAACTTAGACAAAGATGCTCTTGCCCGTATTAAAAATAATATAATTTGCTCTAAGACACCCTCATCCCCTGAAATTTTAAAATTTTGTTACTTATTTACATTAATGGGTGTATGCTGAACAAACCCTGCAAATATGGTTTTATTACAGGTAATATTACCAGCGATAAGGGTGGTTAAACTTAGACAAAGATGCTCTTGCCCGTATTAAAAATAATATAATTTGCTCTAAGACACCCTCATCCCCTGAAATTTTAAAATGTTGTTGTTTATTCACATTAAGGGATGTATGCTGAACAAACCCTGCAAATATGGTTTTATTACAGCTAATATTACCAGCTATAAGGGTGATTAAATTTACACAATGCTGCTCTTGCATGTATTAAAAATAATATAATTTGCTCTAAGACACCCTCATCCCCTGAAATTTTTAAATTTTGTTGTTTATTCACATTAAGGGATGTATCCTGAAGAAACCCTGCAAATATGGTTTTATTACAGTTAATATTACCAGCGATAAGGGTGGTTAAACTTTGAAAAAGATGTTCTTGCCCGTATTAAAAATAATATAATTTGCTCTAAGACACCCTCATCCCCTGAAATTTTAAAATTTTGTTTTTTATTCAAATTAAGGGATGTACGCTGAACAAACCCTGCAAATATGGTTTTATTACAGCTAATATTACCAGCTATAAGGGTAATTAAATTTACACAATGCTGCTCATGCAGGTATTAAAAATAATTTAATTTGGTATAAGACACCCTCATCCCCTGAAATTTTAAAATTTTGTTTTTTATTCAAATTAAGGGATGTACTCTGAACAAACCCTGCAAATATGGTTTTATTACAGCTAATATTACCAGCGATAAGGGTGGTTAAACTTAGACAAAGATGCTCTTGCCCGTATTAAAAATAATATAATTTGCTCTAAGACACCCTCATCCCCTGAAATTTTAAATTTTTGTTGTTTATTCACATTAAGGGATGTATTCTGAAGAAACACTGCAAATATGGTTTTATTACAGTTAATATTACCAGCGATAAGGGTGGTTAAACTTAGACAAAGATGCTCTTGCACGTATTAAAAATAATATAATTTGCTCTAAGACACCCTCATCCCCTGAATTTTTCAAATTTTGTTTTTTATTCAAATTAAGGGATGTACTCTGAACAAACCCTGCAAATATGGTTTTATTACAGCTAATATTACCAGCGATAAGGGTGGTTAAACTTAGACAAAGATGCTCTTGCCCGTATTAAAAATAATATAATTTGCTCTAAGACACCCTCATCCCCTGAAATTTTAAAATTTTGTTTTTTATTCAAATTAAGGGATGTACGCTGAACAAACCCTGCAAATATGGTTTTATTACAGCTAATATTACCAGCTATAAGGGTAATTAAATTTACACAATGCTGCTCATGCAGGTATTAAAAATAATATAATTTGGTATAAGACACCCTCATCCCCTGAAATTTTAAAATTTTGTTTTTTATTCAAATTAAGGGATGTACTCTGAACAAACCCTGCAAATATGGTTTTATTACAGCTAATATTACCAGCGATAAGGGTGGTTAAACTTAGACAAAGATGCTCTTGCCCGTATTAAAAATAATATAATTTGCTCTAAGACACCCTCATCCCCTGAATTTTTCAAATTTTGTTTTTTATTCAAATAAAGGGATGTATACTGAGCAAACCCTGTAAATATGGTTTTATTACAGTTAATATTACGAGCTATAATGATTGTAAAACTTAAAATTTATAAGGAAAAGCAGCTTTACAGCAATTGCGCGTTTATGGCGCCAGGGCTGTCCAAAGTATTTCATTCATCGAATCGGCCGCTAGGAATCGGCCGCTAGCTTCACTCTCATGTTAACAATTACTCGAAAGTTCAGTCAAACAACATTTATTCTTACAATAGCAACGTTTCGGTGTACTCTTGCACCTTCTTCAGGGTCTACCAGAATTATACAACAAAAATGTAATACATACAAAATAACTTATAGTAAGATCTTACAAATTTACAATTCATGTACACAAAATATATTCGTACAAAACATTCAGTTAATTTATTAAACATCGTACAAAAAATTCAAAGAGCATACACACATCCATTTGCTATACAAACGACAGCCGAATAATACGGAAATATCCTGCGTAAGGATTCTGGTGATATCATTGATACGGACTCCTATTGGTCGTCTGTACACCAATAATAATGTAGCAAGTTGTAGCAATTTAAATAAAATGTAAGGAAATTAATGAAACTCAGTTTGGCCTGAAATTTGCCTTTTCCTTTTTGAACTTTTCTAATACACCAAAATATACGCTGTTAAGTCCATCAATGCAAGAACTGATATTAAAGGTTGACCAATTGTAACCAAAATCTAATCACTTCTTCTTCTGGATGTAAACTTGAGGAATAGGAAAAAATTATAATTTTTGGAATCGTGGAATTGAAGTTATGCGATCGGAAACTTTCGTCACACACACATACACACATACATACTTACAGACATCATCGTAAAAATGGTAAAATCGTATTATTCGTATTATTTACTAAAAACTCATCATTGAATTTTTTGACCAAAAACAATACCTTCCTTACCTAAAGGTGACGGAAGGTAAAAACAGAATTATAATGACACTGTCGATATTTCCTCGCAAATGTAAATTAATTATTTTCCAGGATACAACGATATTGGAGAAGTATGGAGAGAAGAATTAGAAATATATGAATTGGAACACGTTGTCCAAAAACTCTACGAAGATGTTCAACCATTATATTCAATGTTACATGCCGTAGTCCGCCATGTTTTGGTGAAAAAATACGGGACGAAAATAGTGGATCCTTTAGGACCAATACCATCGCATTTATTAGGTTCTAAATGTTTTATATGACTATGAATATAATTCAAAAATTATGCCCCATATTGTAACCATGATTGAACGATCAGTTGAGGAATTAATTGTGTATTTAATTCTTAAATGATCGTTCATTGATGATTAACAATACGGGCCTAAACATTTTACAGGTAACATGTGGGCGCAAGATTGGAGCTCTTTGGCCGATTTATTAATTCCAAAAGAACAGAAACTGCATTTAAACGAACATCTTACAAAGAAAAATTGGACGATAAATGAAATGGTATATAATTTAAATTAATGTTTCTGTTATTATTTTCAGTGTTTTACAGGTTTTGCTTGCTGAAGATATGTACGTTTCATTAGGACTACCAAGAATGACTGAAAAGTTTTGGAAATATTCAAAATTTGAGAGAAATGATAAAAATTCAAGTCTGTGTCACGGAACAGCCGCAAATATGTTTGACACAGATGATTATAGGTAAAAAATAATTATTTTATAAGAGAGTCACCTTAAAATTATTGAGAAATAGACATATGGTTATGGTTCATATTTATTAAAATTTTATTTTAAATATGTTCAACAATAATATACTTCACCATTCTTTCCTTCCGCTTCTTTAAAATCTCCCAACAAATATTCTTTTGGAATACTTTCAAAATAATATCTAGGATATTTAAAAACTGTCAAATTAATTTCAAGTGACTTAAAAACTACTGAAGCTGTCAAACTAATTATTTAAAAATGCTCTGTTTAATTTTATATTTTCATTCATAACGATTCTTAAGTAAATTCAATTTCACAACTTAATTTTAAATAACAGATAAATAACTGTTTAGTGGCAAATAAATAAATCTCAAAAAAAAAAATATATAACTACATTTTTTCAAGAACAACTGTTAAAATCTTCAAATGAGAAAACTTCCGGTTGACCAATTATAATCAATATCTAACCATCTCTCACGAAAATTTTTGGAATTATGGTATTGGAGTTATGCGATCCGAAACTTTCGTCACACACACACACACACACACACACACACACACACACACATACACCCAGACATCGTTGTAACTCCAATACCAAAATCGAAAGGATCGCAGACACACACACACATATGTATATATATACATACAGGCATCATCGTAAAAATAATGAAATTGTATTCTAGTCTCTAAAACGTGCTTATTCATTAAAAACACAACTGAATTTTTTGACCAAAGACAATACTTAAAAACTGTTATGGGCTTCAAGTAAAGTATCACTTCCGGTTTATCAATTTCAGTCAAAATATAATATGTTCTTACCCTTGATATAAAAGTCTTAAATACTAAAATTTAAATTTTTTAGATCATATTTTAATATAGTTCTTCATGAAAAACTGTTATGAACTTCAAGTAAAGTATCACTTCCGGTTTGTCAATTTCAGTTAAAATCTAATATATTGTTCCCTTGATATACAAGTCCTAAATACTAAAATTGAAAATTTTTAGATTATATTTTAATACAGTTCTTCTTGAAAAACTGTTACGGGCTTCAAGTAAAGTACCACTTCCGGTTTGTCAATTTCAGTCAAAATGTAATATGTTGTTCTCCTTGATATAAAAGTCCTAAATACTAAAATTGAAATTTTTTAGATTATATTTTAATACAGTTCTACATGAAAAACTGTTATGGGCTTCAAGTAAATTATCACTTCCGGTTTGTCAATTTCAGTCAAAAACTAATAGGTTGTTCCCTTTGATATAAAAATCCTAAATACTAAAATTGAAAATTTTTAGATTATATTTTAATACAGTTCTTCATGAAAAACTGTTACAAGCTTTAAGTAAAGTACCACTTCCGGTTTGTCAATTTCAGTCAAAATATAATATGTTTTTCCCTTTGATATAAAAATCCTAAATACTAAAATTTAAAATTTTTAGATTATATTTTAATACAGTTCTTCATGAAAAACTGTTACGGGCTTTAAGTAAAGTACCATTTCCGGTTTGTCAATTTCAGTGAAAATATAATATGTTGTTCCATTTGGTAAAACTTTTTGTGTTTATATTTGAAAAAAATATATAGATGTCTTTTCCCGTTCCCGAAATATTAATTTTTTATAGTTTTCCTACAAAAATACACTATATCCCTGACTACAATTATTTGTCACCGAGATATGCTGCGGACTTAACACTATGTTTCCCAACAAAAATTACAGTAAAAAGAAGAATCCATTAAAATGAAATAGTTATATATTTCGCTCTCTGTCTTACAAAAAATAAATATTTGCGAGTAAGTGTACAATCCTGTTCGTTGTTATTCTATGATATGTTGTCTCTGTCTTACAATGTATAAGATAAATATGTTGTAAGACAGAGACAACATGTCATAGAATAACAACGAACAGGATTGTACACTTACTCGCAAATATTTATTTTTTGTAAGACAGAGAGCGAAATATATAACTATTTCATTTCAATGGACTCTTCTTTTTACTGTAATTTTTGTTGGGAAACATAGTGTTAAGTCCGTAGCATATCTCGGTGACAAGTAATTGTAGTCCGGGATATAGTGTATTTTTGTAGGAAAACTATATAAAAAATTAATATTTCGGAAAATTGACAAACCGAAAGTGATACTTTACTTGAAGCCCATAACAGTTTTTCATGAAGAAATGTATTAAAATATAATCTATTTTTTTTCAATTTTAGTATTTAGGACTTTTATATAAAGGGAAACAACTTATTATATTTTGACTGAAATTGACAAACCGGAAGTGGTACTTTACTTGAAGCCCGTAACAGATTTTCATGAAGAACTGTATTAAAATATGATCTAAAAATTTTCAATTTTAGTATTTAGGATTTTTATATCAAAGGGAACAACCTATTAGTTTTTGACTGAAATTGACAAACCGGAGGTGATACTTTACTTGAAGCCCATAACAGTTTTTCATGTAGAGCTGTATTAAAATATAATCTATTTTTTTTTCAATTTTAGTATTTAGGACTTTTATATAAAGGGAAACAACTTATTATATTTTGACTGAAATTGACAAACCGGAAGTGGTACTTTACTTGAAGCCCGTAACAGATTTTCATGAAGAACTGTATTAAAATATGATCTAAAAATTTTCAATTTTAGTATTTAGGATTTTTATATCAAAGGGAACAACCTATTAGTTTTTGACTGAAATTGACAAACCGGAAGTGATACTTTACTTGAAGCCCATAACAGTTTTTCATGTAGAGCTGTATTAAAATATAATCTAAAAAATTTCAATTTTAGTATTTAGGACTTTTATATCAAGGAGAACAACATATTAAATTTTGACTGAAATTGACAAACCGGAAGTGATACTTTACTTGAAGACCATAACAGTTTTTAATGAAAAACTGTATTAAAATATAGTCCAAAACTTTTAAATTTTACTATTTAAGACTTTTATATCAAGGGAAACAACATATTAGATTTTGACTAAAATTGATAAACCGGAAGTGATACTTTACTTGAAACCCATAACAGTTTTTAATGAAGAACTATATGAAAATATAATCTAAAACCTTTCAATTTTAGTATTTAGGACTTTTATATCAATGGGAACAACATATTAGATTTTGAGTAAAATCGATGAACCGGAAGTAATACTTTACTTGAAGCCCATAACAGTTTTTCATCAAGAAATGTATTAAAATATAATCTAATTTTTTTCAATTTTACTATTTAAAACTTTTATATCAAGGGGAACAACATATTACATTTTGACTTAACTAGATAAACCGGAAGTGATACTTTACTTGCAGCCCATAACAATTTTTAATGTAAAACTGTATTAAAATATAATCCGAAACTTTTCAATTTTACTATTTTAGGCTTTTATATGTACCCATGAAACTTTATAAATTTAAGTATATATCTTTTTTACAAATATATTTCCCCATTTACCAATACATCCTTCACTCAGGGGAGGCTAATATAGTCTGCTTTAAGATATCGCTTCCGATTAATTGTCTCCCAGGGGTCAATTTTGTGCCATTAAAATGCAATGAAATTTTTGGCGTCGGTCGGGATCTAACCCGGGTCCCCAGAGTCGCGATCAGACACTCAGGCACACGGCCACGAGACCATATTTTTAAAGTGATTAAAGCTACTTTAAGGATTGTTTCTGTACCTACATTTAAAAAATTGGACAATAATTTAAACTGACATGTGACACGATCATATCCTCGGCAAAACATTAATTATATTTTACCCTAACTTTAAAATGTAAATGAATTTAATTTTAATGTATCTAATATTCGCGACTTTGCTGCCTTCTTGTGGCTGTAGAAAGTCTTAAGAAAGCTTTAGACAAGTCCTGCTGTTGATCAAAGGCTTAAACCAGCCTTTACACTCCTTAGAAACTTAGCTGGAACCCTGTATTGTAAACCGTACTTGTTTAACAATATTTTTAACGAGTTACGACGCCCGGTAGGTTAACATAGATAGACATTCATAATGTGCCCCGTAAAAGAAATGTAGAAGAAAATATGATTATTTGAATTAAATTCAACAACATAAATCTATTTTCAGGAGAAAAATGAATTTACTTTTGTGTTATGTTCCACTCCATTACTTGGAACCGGAACCGAAAATCGGTTCCACTACTCGGATCCGAAAATCGGTTCCACTACTCGGGTATCCGGGTACCCGGATAGTTTTGGAACCGGGTACCCGGTTCCAAATTTTTTCGGTTCTTGACAGCACTAATACTTACCTTACCTTACAGGTAACGGAAGATAAAAATCATATCTTGCTTAATATAAGGAATTTTCAGATCATCATATCTTTGTACACAATTTCATAAAATGTAATAAAAAATTGGTTTATGGGCCCGTTCTATCTTAGTTCTCATATTTATAATCCTAAGTTAAATTATATTTTTAGGATTTTATTGTGTGCAAAACTAAATATGGATGATTTTTACGTAATTCACCATGAAATGGGTCACATTGAATATTATATGGCATACAAAGATCAACCAACTATATTCCAAGTATACTTATACAATATATTTTTGATTTATATCGTAACTATGATATTATATTTTCCAGGATGGTGCAAATTCCGCCTTTCAAGAAAGCATCGGCGATTCAATAATGACTGGAGTAATGGTTCCTCAGCATTTACACAGGCTTGGTTTACTAACTGACGAACAATTATTAACTAAAAATATTGATACAGTATTATTATTACAACAAGCTTTAGCGAAAATTCCTCAAATACCGTTTGCATTATTGGTAGATTTGTATCGATGGGATATTTTTAAAGGCAAAATAAAACCGAAGGATTATAACAAAGTTTTTTGGTATATGAATAATAAACTGAGGGGAGTAATTCCTCCAGAAGCAAGGAATGAACATTATTTTGATGCTGGATCTAAATTTCATGTACCGGACAATACGCCCTATATTAGGTGAAGAAATCTAAAGTTGATGTTAAAAATGAGGTATTCTACCATTGGAACGAAATAATAAACGTTAATAATTATTTATAAGGAAGCATACTTTAAATTAAGAATACTAGTAAAAAGAAAATTTAATTATTAAAATCGGGTTGCAGGGACCTTAAAACGTGCTTATTGATTAAAATCTGGATATGCGATTTTTAGCATGAATCGAATACTTCTCTTAGCGAGAGGTAAAAAAATATATAAAAAATGCGGTAGAATACCCCATTGTTAAAAAGATATCTTAATAATATTAAAAAATATATTTGTTTGTAGATATTTTTTAAGCGCAATTCTACAAATGGAAATGTTCAAAGGAATGTGTGAACTAACTCTTTACGGTAAATTATCTGAAAATAAAGAAACACATATTCCATTTCCTCTACATAGATGTGACATATATGGCTCGAAAAATGCTGGGACTAAATTAAAGTATAAACTTTTAATTGGAAATGTTATCTGCAAATAATAATAATAAAATATTTTTCAGGGAAATGATGGCACTAGGATCTAGTCAACACTGGTCTGAAGCATTGAAAATATTGACAGGGAAGAATTATATAACTGCAAAACCATTGTTAGAATATTATGCACCCGTTCAAAAGTGGTTACAAGATTATATTGTAAAGCATAATGTTTCAGTAGGCTGGTAATATAATTTATGAAATTAAAAACATGCACATACAATGTAGATTTTGTTTCTTTTAGTTATTATTTTCATTATTAATTTTCCCTATAAATTTGTTACTTGATTTGATTTTTTTAAGATTATAAATTTCATAATTATTTAATTTATTATATACTTACTTCTTGTTTAACATATTTTTTTTAATAATTTGTAGAAATGGTCTTAATGGATCGGGGCGAAATTAAATAAACGAAGGAAGAAATTGTGAAAAATTTATGGACCTCGCTGGGATTTGAATATATTATATAAATTATTGTTAGCCGTCACACATACGTAGATTATAACTAGACATACGAAGGCCCTAGGTTCAAATCCCAGCGAGGTAAATGAATTTTTCACAATTTCTTTTTTCGTTTATTTAATTTCTCCGCGATCCATTATCAAATAGTTATAATCTACGTACAGTAAAAATTTTCAAAGATGTCCGATCAAGTTCATCTGTATCATGAACGAATTAACAAATTGGCATACATTTATCTCTTTCTTTTGCAAAGGCTTAAGCGTGTGTGACAAGGATGGACATAACACGCTTGTCTTTCAAAAATTCATATTGTTTCGACATTCCACTTTAAAACGATGCTCGTTGTTGATAATACTTTCACCGTAACGTAAGTTTATATATTAATTCAGATACATTACCTTGATTCATAGCCGTACGAATAACGTTATTTTCTGTCAGAGTCACTGACATTGTGTCATTATCTTATTTTTCACATATTTAGTTTAACATTTGCTAATAAACTTGCCAGTTGACTTATTTTCGAATTTTTAATGGTTTTATTGCAACATATATTTTTATAATAATAAAATAACAGTAGTATCGTATGTACCCTCATAAAAACTAAGCAAACGACACTACTGAATTTGTCATAATGGGCGGAGCAAAAATCTGAATTCATACAATTCGTAGATGACCTTGATCGGACATCTTTCAAAAAGTTTACTGTATGTGTGACTGCTAATAAGTTCACAATAATTTATATATTTGCGCATTATTCGCGCGGAGTATTCATCTCTCCATTTAATAGAGTGTACTCCTTACAATTTGTAAGAAGACTTGTAAAATATTCATTGTGTTCGATGGGAACTCGTAGCTCAGTTGATTAGAGTGTCCTACTAGATATATGAAGGCCTTGGGTTCAAATCCCAGCGAAGTCCATGAATTTTTCACACTTTCTTTCTTCGTTTATTTAATTTCTACTTCATTTAGGATGGATCACAAATAGTTATAATCTACATAACTTAAAATTTGTTAATAAAGGGTTAAAAATACGTTATACGTATATTACATTTATTACGGTATCAGTTTTGTAAAATACAGATATTAAAAATTAAATCATTTAAAACAACCCTTAAAAATTATTTTTAATTAAAATATAGTACAAATACATAAAATTTTAGTATAATATAGAAACGTTGACTAAAAAATAATTTATAAGGCACAAGGATGAAATGAAATTAGTAAAAAATAAACAATTTTTCAGTCAACATCTTAACAATATATACTTAATTATTTTAAAGAGGCGTAAGTTTAAAATTAATATTAGTTTTGGCACAGGTGACTTCTAAAAATTATATTTAAAACAAATAATATAAAGAAAATAAAACAAATAACAGACTAAACGCAAAAGAGCAAATAGCTTTTTGTTAATGAAAAATTTGTACATAAAATATTTTTTTTATATAAATTAGGCCCTTAATACTTTTTCACATTAAGTAAATATTACAAACTTTTCATTAACTAAAATATTGAGGGATATTAATTTTATGTACAATCTACGATTAATCAAAACGTTTCGAATGAGAAATATAACATATTTATTTTAAAATATTTGATTAAATTTCATCAACATATTAAGTAAAAACAAGCGAATAAAATAATATTTTTAAGACACTAGAATTAGCACCATAAAATCTATAAACTATGGTTACTCTAAGGGCACTTTAAAATACACAAAGTAATTAAACAATGTGTAGACATTCTAAAATTTCGTTTAAAAGCTTGACCACTATTAAAAAACAGTGCTGATAAGACAATTAAATTGTGCATTTATTCAAATCTAAAACTTTTACTAGAAGATTCTTGCTTACTAGACGATGTCATCTGAACAGTTTTCTTTTCGAAAATCTTTTGCGAAAGAGATTGTTTACACATTCTTTGTTCCAAAGAATCAGACTCAATGATTGTCGGAGGTTCGTTTAAATATTCAACGTTTGAGTAAGAAGACATCATTTGATGATCTGAACCATTTTTGAATGAATCAAACGTTTTTAATTCATTTGGACTGTACAATTTCGATTGGGGAGTACTGGTAAAATATCTTTCATTAGAACTAGTAAACGTAGACATAGGTTTTGATGCTGATTGATAACTTTCATATCTGTAACTGTCCGTTTTGTAACCATCAGGTGATGTATAAGTATTTGCAGTTATTTCAGATTTAACATCATTTTTGCCGGTTAAACCTGGTGGTTTAAAAGGTTGTGCAAATTTTGGTGCATTTTCACCAAAGGAAGAATAAGATTCTGATTTGTAATCTGGATTATAACTAGTGTCATAAGTTGATTTTTTATCGTAGCTATGGTCTAAACTTGATTTGTTGTAATTATCAACTTTATTGTAACTGTTATATGTTGAATTTTGATTATAAGTGTTTGTACCGCCGTATACAGCACTATCCAGTGCGTTTATTTCAGCCAATAATACATTTCTGTTATCTTTCTTATTTCTATCCAGTGTGTTGACTTTTTCTGGACTCACAAGATTGCTGTAGGTGTCGTTATAAGACGAATTCTGATTCTGATGTTGGGAACGGTCAATAGTTTCGTATCTATATGAACAAAATAAGTAAAATAAAATATTTTTTTAAGTATAGACAAAATTTAATTTGTATTTGTACTTACTTTTACTCTTCTAGTTGTTTCATGGATGTTTTAAAATGCGTATGCAGCTCAGAAACTAGTGCCTTATTTTCGCTTACTAAATTATATGGAACGCTATTACATGCAATAGTGCAAAATTAGTTTAGTGAGTTAAAAAATAAAGTTGCAAAAGCATACTAAAATGAGGAGGGAAATACTTTAAAAGCATCAAGCGTGTGCATAAGCGATATTTAGTCACACAAAATATCAAAAAAGACGATTTCATCAATTAAAAAACTCAAAAACATTGAATTTTAATAACAGTAATTGCGAAAGAATCAAAATTTTATACATTTTACTATTTTGTCAACGTTATTAAGCTTTATGATTTAATATAATGGGCCATTCCAGCATTTTTTTATTATTGGTTGAAAATATTGAGTAAGAAAATATATACAGAATGTAAACAAAACTTAATATGCGATGTCCTCAGAAGTTATTAAAGATACAAAAAACTATTATAGAATACAGTTGTAGGAGACCAAGGGGGACCTTATAGAAGAAAATATATATTTAAACCAGTCGTTCTCAAGATAGAATACAAAGTTATATTTCTTCAAAAGGTATTATACATATTTTATGCATATTCAATAGCGAATTTTCTTCTAAATTCAACTATGTAATGGGGTAGTTTCGCCTTTTTGATTTTTTTATTAGAAGCAAGTATTTTTTCCATATTTTTTTATTTTGCATAATTTGTATTTAAAAGAGAAAAAAATACTGAAAATACCGCCACTGTGACGTTACCCTTGCCGCTTCCGTTGCAACTTAGTTCCGACGTGCTGCTCGAAGTATGACAAAGATATTTTGCGACGTATGTCTTGCGGGGTAAGGGGAACTTGTTTGTTAGGTTAGATTACTGTTAAGTTAGCACATATTTTTATTTGTTTATTTTTGTTTGAGCAAGTTTGTATTACAGTTGATAAATAGAAACATGGTTATGTCCACGGCGTCAGTATCACCATCATCTGTCATCGCTGTAAAACAACGACATTAGCGGCATTTGCGGCTTTAAGTTTGTAAGCGTGACGTCACAGAGAAGAGGTCGATTTGAATCATTAATATTATAATAACTTTTTTGAAATATTTACATAATAAACGGAGAATTTTATTACAGTATATATCTTATTATGAGTCATATGTTGTAAACAAATAAGAATTTCATTAAATTTTAACATATGGTAACTACCCCATTTTCTTGTAGAACAAAAACATAAAATGTCTGAAAAATATGAAAAATAATGACAAAATTTAGAATTTTTAAAATTTTATTTAATTATTTAAAAACTAAAGTATAGTATCACATTTCACTTAAATTTAAAAAAATTCAACTAGACACACACGATTGTTACAATTCAATAATAACGTATGTAACAAAAGTTTTCGGAAAATTTTCGTTGTCTATAAATTAATTCAAAAAAACTTAGCATCTAGTTGTCATTGAAAACAAATGTTCAATATTGTTTATATTTTAATATGTCATATCATATTTGTCGAATATTAACATGTACAAACTAGATATTCGAAAAAGTATATACAATTTGGTTGGACGGGTGTCAAAATCTGAAATAGTAAATATATTTAGAGGAAAAAATATTGCTGTTTCGACCATTTATAAAACTATAACTGAATGTGAGGAAGGCATACTATGTGTAAACCTTCCAAAAAGTGGACGGTCTAAAGCTTTGACTAATGCCCAGTCAAATAGGTTGGTGGAAAGTGCAAAAGCCCGGTTGGGAACTTCGACTCGAAAATTGGCTCTCCGACTTCGGGTTTCACACATGACAATCAGCCGAGAACTCAGCAGAAATGTACTTAAACATCGGAAGAAGAAGATCAGTTACGTAGAATTCCGATATGTTGCAGTGCGTAAGAAGATATCACTTTACGGCTAACAAAATTTTGATCATGGATGATGAAAAATATTTCACGTTTTCTAATTCGGAAATTAAAGGTAATGATGGATTGTATACGGATGATATAGAAAACTGTCCAAATAATGTGAATTATAAAACAAAAAAGAAATTTGAAGATAAGATTTTGGTCTGGTGTGCCATATCAGCGGCAAGTATTTCACGTCCTTATGTTGGACATGTGAGGGGTGAGGCGGTTGATGCTAACATTTATATCGAGAGATGCCTCCCGAAACTGGTTGATTTTATTAATACATCATCCTAATAATCATATTATATTTTGGCCGGATCTAGCATCTTGCTATTACGCTAGAATAACCAGAGATTGGTTAGATGCTCACAACATCCCATTTGTGCCTAAAAATGACAATCCCCCAATGTTCCCCAGGCTAGGCCAACTGAAGAATTTTGGTCAATATCAAGTAGAAAGGTTTACGATAATGGTTGGGAAGCCCAAAATGAAGAACAACATCACCGTCCAGAACATGATGCGACATGTTAATCAAAAATTGCGTGCTATTGAAAACAATGGACCTTTAAGTATTATTTAAATTATACTGTTAATCATTTATTCTAAAAAAAGTTGCTAAATAAATTATTTGAATACATGATGTCTATATTTTTAAATTTCACAAAAAAATATTCCGAAAACTTTTGTTACATCCGTTAGTGCAAATGATACGCACTATAAAAAAAAATCACCGTCCTTTATAAAGAAGCATGCGCATAATTACATTGTGATCTCAAAAGTTCATTTAAAAAATAACATAAATGTTTAGTTGTAATTTTGTTTATAATTAAAATATATTTTTTGAACATGACAGAATTTCTTCGTCCAAAATAAATTACTTTTAAAAACGAAATTTTACCAAAATCTGCAAATTAAAATACAGATTGGCACATTAAAAATGGATTTTGATATTTGTTTATTTATTGTGAATCTTAAAAAATAAATACTCGCTAAGCATGCACATGCAAATAAGCAAAGGTTAATGTGTTATCACACACCTGTCCCGCGACCAGGAGCAAGACACAGCACACACCGGCGCCGTAGCTAGCAGGCGCCGGGCACTCACCGCGACGTGAAGCCCTCGTACACTTGTGCGGGCGGCGGGCTTGAATATCCATCTGTGTCATCACCGGACATATCACTACCGCGGAGTTTGTACTTAGCCTGGCGGATCGCTGTCAACTTAGCGCGAGCTTCTTCCAGTTGTTTCTCAATTAGCAATACTTCCGATCTGCAAAAAAAAAAAAATTATTGGAATAATTTATTATTTGATTTGTTTTTTGTTATACCTTGCGTTAATTTCCTGTGCAATACCTCCAACCATTCTTCTGTTAAGAACCAAATATCTTTCTTCTTCCTGGCTGATGGCTCTCTGTGCGGCTCGTACGAGATTATCAGTAGATCTGATAACAGCTTGTCCAGCTGATTGTAAACGCCTTGTACTTTCACTTTCAGCTTCAGCTTTTACTTTGCAAGCTACCAGCAGCTGAGCAGTCGAACTAGCAACTTGTTTTGCGGATGAAATAAGTTTTTCTTCACCTGCATGACCCTGTACTAACATATTGGCAGATTCCACCAAGCTGTGGGTTGCTGCTGCAACCATTCTAGCAGCGGAGATCAGACCTTCTGACCATTGGCCATCATCGGAAGATGTTAAAGGACGGCGAGATACTTTGCCGCTTTCGATGAGCTCGCGTTGTGCAGCGCTAGCTGCTTTCACGAGAGCGGAAGTTGCAGCGGCGATACTCTTCGCGGCTTCGAGGATCATTTCATCGAAATTGAGCGATTCATCAGCTTCCTGCAAACATAAAATGAATTGAAGAGAGGTATTGGATTAATGCTAAAAATCGCATATCCAGATTTTAATGATTAAGCAACTTTTAAGGTTCCTACAATCCGATTTTAATATTTTTACGATGATATCTGTGTGTGTGTGAGTGTGTGTGTATATGTGTGGGAAGTTGGAAGGACGATTTCTTAAAAACTATAATACTTAATATTTTTTAACCACGTATTTCTCAATCGGACATTGCTGGGAAGATCTGAAAAGGTTTTGGTAATAATTGGACAATCGGAGCTAGCAGATTCTTAAAAAAAATCTTCTAAATATATATATATATATTTTAAATTGTTATTGTTTGTATTAAAGAAGAGTAAATTCTCTATCTGATACATATAAATATCTGTTGTAATAAATCTCAGCCAAAATAATGTCATGGAAACCAATTGAAATATTAAAATATTTGTAACCGACAAATAAATGTCTGTGTCAAAAATCCAGACATTATGGAAGACTTTTTCTGGGAAGTACATATTATTTCTTGTATTAATAATTAAATATTTAAAACTATAGGTATATTACATATACCCTTCAAAAATAATGTCAATTCCGACAATGAATTGGAAACATTTCGATAAATTAGGACAAATTTTTTTCATAGAATGAATTTAAAATATAAAAAATCTAAGTAGAATATTTGGTATAGAGTGTAGGCATACAAGAAATGTTAAATACAATAGGGCGCGAGCAGTCATATCACTTTATTGGCCTTGACAAGCAGATATGGGGGCCCGTGTCAAAATGATAGCTAGTAATTATGTACATAGATGTCAAATATCATAATTTTTCATTCTAAATTTAATGACTTTTCAATTCCATGTGGTTTATTTTCTTCGACAAGTAAATTCCACACTCCTGGTGACTAACTACGTGAATTTAGAAAATGTTGAAATTTTTAATGAAAAATTCAGACATTTGACATCTATATACATAATTACTAGCTATCATTCTGATACGGGCCCCCTTATCTGCTTGTCAAGGCCAACAATGTCACATTCCTGCTCGCGCCCTATACTTATGTAACTAAAACGGAAGTGGCGAGAGGTATTGTTTTTTAAAGTTATTATCCTGGAATTTTGTGTTTGTCGGCGTTTACCTGTAAATGTAACGAAGCGTTGAGTATGCCAATCGCTGTAATAATATGTTTGACTCCTGGGTGATTGTAACAAACAACCAAGAATATCAAACATATCTCACAGAGACAAGCTGATAAAGCAGATCTGGCGAAAACATTCAAGCAGTTCGCTATAAGAGAATAGATGCAGAGACTGTACAGTAGGCGCAGACAACACATCAAGAATTAATTATGAGAATTTTTGTAAGTGCCCCATGAAAAACTACTAGGAATGTGCGAATTCCAATTCCTTTGAGATAGATACAGAAAAAAAGCGATAGATTTAGATTGCAGAATTTCCGTACATTTCTAGTTTACAAAATTTCTTAAAATAGTTTGAATGAGGCACCAGCACAAGCTATTGCTGTTAGTATAGCAATGACCCTTTGTTAATTATTTACATAAAAAAATATTTACCTTAACACTCTTTCGTGGTCTCAAACTGGCAAGTTTCTTTGCAGCAGCATCAATCGAAGCTGCAGCGCCCAACAATTCGTTTTCAGCAATAACAGTCGGATCATCAGGATCAACCCAATCATTTCCTTTCAGAATTTCAGCCACGGCTACAAGTTCAGTAACAGCAGTAGCAATTTTTCTTGAAATAGGTGGTAATTTATGTTTAGCATCTGTACTACTACCAGACAAAATTGCCATTAGTAATTCTCGGTATTGATTGGCAACTTCTTGCCCAGCTTGTAGAGTTCTTATACGAAGTTCTGTGGTTTCAGCACAGGAATAAGCTACTGCTTTGCATATAACCAACATATCTGAGATGGCTTTTCGTCCCATGTTAGACGCGGCAATAATATCGTCTTGTTTGTTGCTATTGCCGGCAGCAACGGCTTTAGCAGTCGATTGGGTAATAGCTTTTGTGCAGCGAAGAAGGTCTTCCGCGGTAACTCCACTCTTGTGGGAATCTCCAGTATTCAATGCCTGTAAAAATATTTGAAAATAAAAAATGAAATGAAAGAAGAATGTTTGCTTACTCGAATTTCCTGTCCAATAGCTTCAATAGTAGATTCTAAAGCTCTAGTGCCTCTAGTATGCTCATCTTCAACAGATTTCACAGTTTTCAGCAAGGATGTGACATTAGTTACCATCACCTAAAATAAGATAGCATTATATATCATTCATATAAAAAATAACAGCACATGCAAAAAGCGTATCTACAATAAAATAAAGTTAGCCAGTAGTTAGACTAAATAACTACTCCACACGTCGTTATTAGGTTACTCTTTCTGAGAAAAAAGTACGTACCTAGTGTATAAATATTTATGAAAAGAAAGACAATAGTTATGAGTATTGAGTATGCTTCTTAAAGAGATGCACATTTATTTACCAGAAAAATAAAAAGAGATATTTATATCACATTAAGAAAAGAAATATACATTCTGTCAAGAAAATACCGGGAATTGTATATTTAAAAAAACCCGTTTAAAGAGAGTGTCGAAATTCTTTTTGGCACGCGCGGAGTTTGAGCGCCATCTGTCTTTTAGTTTGTTTACAGTGCTCCCTTTGTCAGTTCATCTCGTGTGTTTTGCGATGTTTACAATGGATAAAAATATCGAAGAATCTCAAATTTTGCATTGCAAATGGCATTTCATGTACGAAAGCGCTGAAAATGTTACATAAGACCTACGGTGAATCGACTTTATCAACAACATGTGCGTATGAGTGGTACAGTGCATTCAAAAGCGGTCGAGATGTGAAGGTGATGAGACAGTAACTAAAGAATATTATCTGAGCGTCATTCGTCGAAAAAGACCAGATTTGTGGAAAGAAAACTCAAAGATTTTGCACCACCTCTCAAGGCTATCATTGTGAACGATTTTCTGGCCAAAAACTCAACAAATCTTATCGAACAGCCACCGTATTCCCCTGATATGACTCCGGCCGACTTTTTCCTCTTTCCAAAACTCAAATTACCACTTCGAAGCACTTCAGTCGATAGAAGACATAAAAGAGAATTCGCGGCGAGTACTGATTGGATTATTCGTTGGCATAAGTGTATTATTGACCAATTCCCGGTATTTTTTGACATAGTAGTAAATAAAAATAAATATAAAACAGTGATGTTAGACTGATTTCATAAATAGGTAATAAATTAATATAAATGACACACACAATAAATATGACACTCATTTCTGACTACGATAAACAAACGTGTTTTAAACAATAAGAACTATATCAGATTGAAGACATTCATTGTTAACGTTGTCTCTGCTTCCGCTTAGCAAACGGATAAGTTCCTCTTCCTGATCCGAAATCCACCAATCAGTGTCTGAGTCCAGAACCTGTCAGCCAATCAGAACAGTCACACTTTACAGTCCACCAAAAGAAAAAAAGCACGCCTCCAGAAAAACAACAAATACTCAACAGAGCAGAGCCGAACGAACATTCAATCAAATAAAATTTAACAAACAAAACATTCTTTTGGAAGAATTACATGGAAAGAAGAAAAGAAAATAAATGCTGGTAACGGTGGACTTTAGAGACATATTCTGATAAACTGAAAGTTAAGTTACAGTGTTGCATTCTTTTTTCACACACCAGTCATCAAAGTTGAAAAAGTATTATACAAAGGATTGTGTTTTAGTTAAGGTGTAAATCATATATCAGTAAAGTCCACCCGCAATATTAATAACATTATAAAAAAATATATATAAAAAGAAAATCCATAAAATAAAATTAAAACATAAATTCACAAAAAAGTATTTAAAAATTTCCTGTGAATTTTTTTACGTGTTAGCTTCTTTCAAAAACCATACAATTAGATCTGGTAAATAAATGTTATTTAGTTAATAAAACGATAAATATTAGTACGAAATAAATGGGGGTGAACATTCCAAAAATGAAATGAAAATGCATTCCAAAATAAGTTACTTTTCCTACCTTAGCACTTTCTTTCAGATGCGCCATTGTAGGATCATTAATTGGTTTACCACTTGCGGCTTTTGTAGCATGAATCAAATCACCTAGCGCGCTTGCGACATCTTTTACTGCGTTGATTAACATTACTTGTGATTCTGGATTATCAGAACCAAGGCTTGCTGCTCCAAATTTGACTACTTCAGCCAGCTGAACTGTTGAGAAAAATTAAAAATAACAATTACCAAAATACAGTGGCCGCTAGTATGAACAGTGATTAAGGATCTCCGTCAATCGTTTATAGAGACCCTTAATCAGCTGTTCAACCTAGCGGTCAGTGTGTTCAATAAAAAACCTAACTCGAAGTAGGCTATGAACAGAAAAACGTATGTCTATTATTCAATTCAAAAGTCAAGTTGCCAAATTCTAAGGAGGATAATAGTATATTATTCAATGAGCATGTAATGTATGCTATTACTCATGGGAATGAAGTTTTGGGAACTATATTATTATATAAATGACGAATCGGAGTATAGAAGATCAATGTTTATGAAGTAGCCAAAATGATTTTTTTTATTGATTCGGATGTAGAAATTTTGACATTTTTCGCATCAATCGTGCCTAAGGAAGGCGTGGCCCAGTATACGCGGGTTTGCGCCAGTACCCGTGAATTTTGCTGTACGTTTCTTTGTTCATAACCTACCGCGTTATTTTTTTTTTAATACACTGTATTAATTGTATTTACCAATAGTTGTGACAGCATTCTGTGCAGCAACAGCCAATTGTTCTTGTGAACTTGCGGCTCCAGCAACAAGAGTCTTGGTATCCTCGACTAAAGCTTTAGCAGTTTTCAAGATATTCTCCCGATGGTCAGAGAACGTGTCATGTTCATTTTCAGCATGAAGCGTACCAGCAGTAGCAAACATAATAGTAGTATCAAGATCACCAATGATACCGGACACAGTCGAAGCAGCGTTTATACAAGCCTGAGTACCTCGAGATCCAGATTGTAAAGTTGCCAAAACTTGCGATACTTTTTCAGTAACAACTCTATAGCAATCAGTCATTTCGCGTAGAGCAATGGAGTCGTTTTTGATTTGACATTGACTGCCAGTTTTTACCAGATCTATGCAAGCCAAACCAAGACCTTGAACAACGTCTCGAAGGCGCAAAGAGACTTCTCCGTTGGTGGCAGATGCTGCAGCACCCACAGAATCAACGGCGAGTTGAGTGAAACGATGGGATAAATCGGCTGAGAGTGGTCCAAGTCGAGTTACATCGGAACTTGCCTTTGTGTTCTATAAAACAAATTTTATATAACAAAATAGTTGTACCCGTTGCAAATACACTCGCGGCAAAAAACCGGACACTTAAAAAAAAGTTTTTATCGTCTTGAAAAAACAAAATATGGGTTTATTTGTTATTTTTTTGTTAAATTATGAATAACAACTGATCTGTAAAATATAATTAGAAAATAATAATAAAAAAAAACATTTAGCAAACACTGAAACAGAAATATGAAAAAAATAACAAACTGTAAAGACTTCTACCACATGGTTTGATAAACCTTCAATACAACTGGTAACTCTTCGTGGTAATTATATTTCCATTCTTTAGAAAGAGGTACTGAACACTTTACCTTAACGTAATCCCATATTTTTCGCAAGAATTTAAGTTAGGACTGCACTCTGACTATTGTAATAATAGAATATTGACTTATTTTAATGCTGCTTTGTTATGTATGCAAAGTTAGGACGCATGTTGTCAACTTTTAAGATGAAATTCTCGAGAACAAATGGAGCAAAAGTCAGTTGTGCATTTTCTAATTTACAGAACTTCCGCCAATGCACCATATTTAATCAAAACTACCATTGTCAAATTGTGTTTTTCGGAGTATGCAATATCTTAAAATTTAATGAACACGTACAGAAATGGTATATATATGAACAATAAGGAGTTCCAGTGCTCCATTGCCTAGTCCCTATGTTCTCGCGCAAAACGTAGCCGCTATACTCGACGTGCTACGAGCAAAGCTGGGCAAGCAAAGGACATCCTAGGACTTAAGCAATATTTGCATTCAGCGAACAGATCCTGCAGAAATTTCAATTTTACGAATATCTGCCATTTGGCAAAAGACAATAGTTGGAAGTACGACTCATTCTTGTAGTACATATATTGTTATAAATCGATGTTTAAACGGGATTGTAATGCATGTTCCTGATATTCGTCATTTGATGTATTTTCTTAAAATAACGCCCAGTTATATTTCGGGCAGTACTTCTGGGAATAATCAAGGCTACAGTGATGATGTTTTAAATAATGTGATCATCTTCACCTGAAGTTTCTGTTCAAATTGTATTTTCCGATTGAATTGTAACAAATTTATTCACATTCAGTATTATAAGTACTAAGAGTGCAATATACTACACACAAAGAGTCATTAACCAACGATAATTGAAGAATTTATAGTTATGATTGAATTTTTAAAAACAGATAATTTTGCACAGAGTTAGTTTCTTTCTTTTTCTTAATAAATAAAGTGTTTGCTACATTTATTTTACTTTCTAATCTTACTTTAGAGACCAGTTGTTCATATTTTAATATAAAAATAACAAATAAACCCATATTTCATTTGTTATAAGTCGTTAAAAAAACTTTTTTTGGTGTCCGGTTTTTTTTTTTTGCCAGGAGTATATGGTGTAATGTTATTAATCATAAATCTCGAATCTATTTAAACTTTGAAAATTATTTATAAAAACACTATGCAAAATTTTGAACTCTTAACTACTCTACAACAGGTCTAGAAGCTGAAAGAAAATCTCTATAAAATTTGGCGTGGATATGTAAAACGGTGTAGATTTGTAAAGACATCGAGTTTTCACTTTTATATATAAGATTACAATACAAAAAATTAAACTTACCATTTCTTGAGCAATCTTGGCCATTTCTTTAACATTTTCTACCATTCTGGTTTGGAAATCAACATAAGTATCCGTTTCATTGTACGACCCCACAAGTGACATCCGATGATCCGATATACGAGTAATTGCACGAGTGATAGTATCAATCACACCAGTTACAATACCGCTTTGAGTAGAAAGTTTCTCTACATTTGCAATTAATTCTTGTAATGCTTCGCGGGTTGATGTTATATTTTCATCAATATCAGGGTGAATACTAATTGCTTTAGGATTTCCGCCGCAATCTTTCGTAGCATACAGCAGTTGCAAAGCAGATTCAGTAACAGTTTTAGTTTGATCAAGTAATTTAGTTTGATGAACAGAGTTAACCATATTAGACGCAGCGCCAATAGATCCGGAAATCAAAGGTTCGAAATATTGCATTATCAGACTGATACAGTGGCCGATATTTTCCGCTTCGTGTTTTGCTGCATGACGAAGGGGTTCCAATTTATCCAAAAGTTCACTGGCTGCTTGTTCAACCTGTTCAGTGTAGCCTTCTAGAGTAGCACCACGGCGTGGATTCAATGATTGTGAAACCGCTTCCATACAAGCAGAATCTAATTGTCGGTTTAATTGATTCAAAGTTTTTGCAGCATTTTCGCATTCTAACTGTCCTGGCGCTTTATCTCTTATACTAGACACCAGTTTCTTGATGGAATCAGACACACTCTTTGAATGATTAGCAAGCATTTGCCAAGTTGGTGGATCTCTAGGCATTACAGCTAAACTCTTAGCAGCTTCCACCATGGAACAAGAACTATCGATAATTCTTCTTCCCGATTCAACAATTGGTTCTTGCGCAAGTCTGGCATGAGTTGATATCTTTGCTGGTACGCTAACAAATTCAGGTGATGAAGCAAACACACATAAACTATCAACTGCATCCAATAAAGGTCTTGTAGCCAGAGCGCATCTTTCGCGGTTAACATCGGAATAATCAGCATCAAGCGCTTTGATTTCTTTAACAAGACTTGCGGTTGAATTAGCAACATCTTTAGCTGATTGTACGAAGTGACGTTTTGCGACAGGGTTTGTTGTTTTGGAGCTGGCAATACGACAAGCATTGCATAGAGCGCTGGTGTGTTTAGCGATAACAGTAGCAGCTGTAAGTACTTGTTGCTGAGCTGAAGCTGGACTAGTAAGACTTTGGCAGCCTGTTTGAATAGCTTGTTGAGCTCTGGCAAACTGAGCTTGATCAACCAAACCAGGTCTGCCGGCTACACTACTGTGATCGGAAACACCTACTAAATAAGCTGCTTGTGCTGCTGCTTCAATTAATCCGCAAATAGAAGAGCTAACACCTTTAACGGCTTCGCCGAATCTTTCATGTTCTGATTTCTTTGCATGATTGGCAATTCCAGTCATACCATCTCCCAAACTCTTCGATTTTTCCATTACAGCATCCAAACATTCATAATAAGATGCATCACTTATTGGTTCACTGGGATTGTCTAGCAATGGTTTCATGGCTTGAATATTTCTGATCGCATTATCGCATTCGGTTTGGCCTGGAGCAGCAGAAGTACAGACATTAACAAGTTGATTTATACTGTCTGTAACAGCTCTTGCTGCTGCAGCTAGTTGATTCTTTCCATTGGGCAGTGTAGGATCTGCGGATACGGACTTGGCAGTGGTTAGCAATTTAGATGATACTACAGATACATTTTTAAGAGAAACGACCATTTGTCCACGGGCTTCAGTGTCTTTCGTTTGTCCGGCCATTTCCATAGAAACATCTAAAAGTTCATGGAAAGCTCCAGCGAAATCTTTGGAAGAATTAGACAACAATGTTGGACTTTTCACAGAAGTAACAATTTCAGAGGAAGCATCGTTTAAGTTAGCAGCAGCATTGTTCAGTTCTAGTTGCAGCTGACCATAAGTCTTATTTGTTTGTGGGAAATGACCAGAATCAATTGTGTGAGAGAGCTCGCGAATACTTGTGATGGCCAAATCAACATCTTGTTGGCCAGGAAGACAACCAACACATCTCGCCAAAGAAGAACTAACATCTTTCGCTGCATTAGCAAGACCAGGATTTAATTTTCCATCAGCAGTTTGTAGGCCTTGTTTGGCTTCTTCAACTAATCGCACAGAATGTAACATAACTTCTTGAGCGCTATGAATAATTCTTCTTTGATTATCAGGGTTTTCGGTAGTTGCTGCAACACCACGAACTGCATTGGTAAGGGAACGTAAGCTATGTGCGGTATCTCTTGCAGATTGGGCAGTGTAAGTATCATTTCCTTGAGCTGCAGCACTTAACATTTGGGCAATGTTGTTGCTGACAACTTTACTGCTGATTCCAAGTTGTTGAGCGCTACGTTCCGCAGTTTCGTTTGGAAGAGGTTTCAAGTTGTGGGCATCAACTGCTCTTTGGAATTCTTCCAATTCATCTCTCAGATCGTGGATAAGTTGTGCTGCAGCATCGAGTCCAAGACCGTGACAGGCAGTTCGAGCACGTTGTAATGAATCGCGAAGGTCACCCAAACTGGAACTCAACTGCTGGCTAGTATTGGATAGTTGACGAACCGTGGCTTGGTCAGTAACTGTTGGTAAGACAGCTCTGGATGTTTGTACGACTCGGGAAGCGGGCTACAAGGAAAGTTATTATTAATTTTACAAATTTTTGTGCGATGATTTTAAACATATTAATTATGATACCGTATTTCGGCAATACATGTGTTTGAAGTTCGCACTCGGCGAATTAATTTTAATAACAAGGTCAGTTACACATTTTATGACGACTATAGGTCACAACTCGCGAATATAACTCATCCGACTCAAATCCTAATACAATTCATTTTTGTTGTTTTATATATTATTATTATATTAATCAATTTAAAATAATTTCTTACCTGCAGGAATTGTTCGCAAACATCGATGAGGTTCAGTTGAGCGGGAATATCTTGCGGCTGAGCAGCAGCAGCTTTAACTCCATCAAGAAGAACAGGGATATGAGAAGTGAGCTCCCTACATTCGATGGTAAGAGTATCTCTACTGGCAGTATTCGTATTGTATGGTGCGCTTGCCTGAGCAGTTGTCAAGCATTGAGTAGCAGCCGATGCAGCTTGACGAGCACATTGTTGTAATCTGTTAATTAATCTTGAACGGAGTGCCGGAGTAGATGCAGCAACACTAGTAACATCTCTCAATTCTTCAGCAGCGCGTCTTAATTCATCTTGACGCTCTACATCATGTGGATGGCTTGCACATTGCCTGGCGGCTTCAACCATTCTTGCAGTTGCATCGGCTAAAGTTTTAGCTGCGGCTAATAACCTTCGCTGTAATTCTGAATCGGGTTGACGTTCAGCTTCTCCCTTAATACTTTGGATTAATTGGGCTGTAGCTTGTCCCAATACTCGAGCTTGTTTAACCATCTCGCCTGCATCGCCAGAAGAAGCGAAAAGTTTATCAGTTGCAATTAGGATAGTTTCTACACTGCTTTCCTGGATCGATTCTCGAGCTCTTTCCCGGCCGCTCAATTTAATATGGTTCAAAAGGTCATTTAAACTTCGAGTTACTTCTTGAGCAGCATCTGTTAGTTGGTTCATTAATTCTTCATTATCGCAAGTTTCGTTACAAACTGTGACAAGATTTTCAACTGCGCGAGCAACTTCTCTTACAGCCGCGGTGAGTTGTTCTTGACAAGCTGGGCTGTGTAAAGTTGGGGCGACAACTTTAGCGCAAGCTACGAGTTGTGAAGTAGCAAGAGCACATTGTGTCGCTGCTCCGATAACTCTATTTTGAGTTTGTTGGTCTTCGCAAGTAGCAGCGATGTTTTTAGCTTTCAAGACTAAAGCAGCAGTGGTGTTAGCAACTGCTTTAGCAAGAGATAATAACATATCTTGTAATTCTTTGTTTTCTTCGGTTTCTTCGCCAATTGTGTACAAGACTTGGTGGCTTGCTTCTCCAACTCTGGAAGCAGCATTAAGAAGATTTTGTCGGGGTTCTTTAGTTTCAGGTTCTGCGGCTTTGAGCAAATCGCTGAAGGCGGTGCAAAGTTTGCGAGCTGCTTCTAAAAGCTTATCGCCCATATTTGTATCATCCATTAAAGCAGCGATCATCTTAACATCTTTAGTCATTTCTGGTAAATTGCTTGTGATTGTTGTTATTGCAGCTCCAACTGCGGTGTGGTCTACTTCTTCCGATGGCCCAGAAGTCAAAGTAACGACCTAAACATAAAATATTCTTTACATTTCGAGTTATTATTTTGAGAATATTTGTTAACCTGAGCAGTGGCAGCGTTCATAGCAGCCAACTGAGAGCTGACATTTTGTTTGCTGGTGTCCAAAGTGGTTTGTATCCATTTTTGAGCAGCGGAATCATTACCCAGTTCTGGAATTTTTGCTCTGTCGGATAACTCCAGTTCTGATTTCGCCACCACTTCTTGACTGGCACTGATTGTTGACAAAAGAGCACGTTGGGGTTCGGATAAAACAGAAGTTATTTTTGATTGTTGTATCTGGATAACAAAAATGAAGATAAATAAATGAAATATAATGCAAGATTATATGTTAGAAATACACTTAATACTTAAAATTTAGACAAAATGTTTTGACATATTTTATGATTGATTACAAACAAATGATTAAAAGAATAAACATTTAAAATAAATATGTACCTACAGAGAAGGGATCTACTCCAAATAAGAGAAGCATGAAAGAAATACAAAAGTGTTAATTATATAGTTTTGTTTAACCATATTTTTATTTAAAATATATTTCAGGAGTGTTTATTTTGGTAATAAAATTAAAAAATAATTAAAATTCTGTCTTACCGTAGGTGGGGCATGTCCCACATTGACCTGACCACTAACAGTTGTGAACTGCGCACTTTGTACTTGCCCCAAACCGTATGGCCGAGATCCTACCCCCGCAACAAATAAAAATAACAATGTGTCCACAAAGATAACAAAATAAATCCATTTCCCACACAAACAAAGTCAAACTACTAATTTTGGGTGTGTGTATATACTTTTGTAATCAACAAATATACTAAAATTTAAAAATATAACTTACCGTCTCCACTTGCCCTCATGATGGCCGGTTTTGCCAGGGACTCCGTGTTAACTTTACCAATTCTGCTGGTTTCATGTTGCAAAATTGTAGCTCTGTAATAATAAACCTTATTTTAAAACGCAAATTTCCTCTCATTACAAAAAAGGACCAGGGTGTCGATTTTGTTTCAATTCTACTAGAATTTGGTAAGAATCAGAAACTTGAAGCTGAACCTGAACCGAAAACCCCAATGTTTTGTAACTAGAAATTCAGTAGTGTCGTTTGCTTAGTTTTTATGAGGGTACATAAGATACTACTGTTATTTTATTATTATAAAAATATATGTTACAATAAAAGCATTCAAAATTCAAAAATAAACCAACTGTTAAGTTTATTAGCAAATGTAAAACCAAATATGTGAAAAATAAGATAATGACACAATGTCAGTGTCAGTGATACTGACAGAAAATACCGTTATTCGTACCGCTATGAATCAAGGTAATGTATCTGAATTAATATATAAGCTTACGTTATAGCGAAAGTATTATCAACAACAAGCATCGTTTTAAAGTGGAATGTCCTTAGTCGAAACAATATGAATTTTTGAAAGACAAACGTGTTACATCCATCCTTAGCGCACACGCTTATAGATTGCAATAAATGTATGCCAATTTGTTAATTCGTTCATGGTACAAATAACCTTGATCGGACATCTTTAAATAATTTTACTGTATTTTTACTTATTTTTGTTTGAGCAAGTTTGTAACGACGTTTTGTATTACATTTGATAAATAGAAACAAGGTTATGTCTACGGCGTCAGTATCACCATCAACTGTCACTTTGACATGTCACATCCCATCGCTGTAAAACAACGACACTAGCGACATTTGCGGCTTTAAGTATGTAAGCGTGACGTCACAGAGAAGAGCTCGATTTGAATCATGTAATATTTTAAATAACTTTTTTGAAATATTTACATAATAAATGGCGAATTTTATTATAGTATTTATCTTATTATGAGTCATATATTTTAAACAAAAAATTAACCTATGGTATTCTGTGCAAATTAAAATTCGACATATTTGGCGTCAGTCAGGATCGAATCCGGTTCCTCAGATTCCCAACCAGACTCAGGCACGCGGCCACGAGACCCCAAAGATAACTTTTCAAACTAGACGTAAATAAAGAAATGTCAAGCGTGAACAATAGAAACGAATTCTACTGCTCCAGACCAACAGAATTTGAAATCTACCCTGAGAAAGAGCGGAAAAAAATATCAATTCTAGTCGAATTTGAAATCTAAAAGAATTTAAAGTTACAAAGGCCCAGAAACATAAAAATAATGGTTAACCGAAATTATATAAATTGTGTTTTAAGTACTTGAGGAAAAGTTTATTTTCATTTATTTTAATGTATAAAGTAATTATTTTTTTTATTATTATTTTTTATCATTTATTTCGGTTAATAGTTGCCGGTTTTGAAGCAAATAAAAATACCAGTTCGGATGAAAAATCACGTATTTGGACTTAAGTGTTAACCGGTTTCTTGCCCAGTTACAAATTAAATTTTCAAATAAAATAATTAATTTTACTTACTTTAACGCCAACACATTATCTTCAACCATGGTAGATCCTTCGTCACCTTCAATACCAAAATGATCTTTTGCTTGTTTCTGTAAAAAATAATTGATCATATCACCATTTCATATTTTTGACTTAGAAATAATAAAAAAATTGTTTACCTTCTTGAGAATAATGTCGATGTATCCCGCAATAATTTGTTGAATTTGCTCGGCTTCAGTAGTTTGAACAGAATAATATTCATCGGAATAATCACCGAAATCCAATGTGAAAGTGTTTGGACTAGCACCCCATCTTCTTACAGTTGTCAACGGCCAAGTTTTTAAAATTTCTTTCGTTTTTTCGTCGAGGCGCAGAACGGAATCTTTTGTGACTCCAAGAAGTCGAGGTACGAGTTTGTTTTTACCTTTCATTTTTTCCTAATAATATTTTATTATAGAGAAAGATTTTATTTGATGTGAATTTACTTACTTTGACTAAGAAGAAAGTAACACCGTATGTAGGCAGTTCTCTAGCAGTTTTCGTATACAATACTTTGGCATCTAATTCGGATATTCCAACATGTCTTTTATGTTCTTGATAAATTTTCTTTTCAATGCCTTTAACTTTTACATACGACTGAGGTAAGAACTCTTTCAATCTGGAAATAATAAATAGCCAAATTTTAACTATCTTGGATAAGAATGAAAAAATATACGTATTAGTGAAAGAATTTTGTTTAAATATTAATTAGTTTGAAGTCGACTAATAATTTAGGGTGACGTATCATATCCTAAGCGAGACTCGGGCGTCTTATAATTAAAAATATTTCAGTTATGCGAACATGAAAAATTTGTACCCTCTAGAACTAACAGAAATATAAGTACTAGATAAAATTTCATTTAGTTTGTTTTGATTTCGGCTGGCCAGACAGAGACAACTAGAGATAGAGATATGGTTAGTCTCGTTTGAGCATTGCTCACTAGAGGCGCAAGTGTTCTTACCAGTATATTCTTTAGAAATAAAAAATAAAACTACTAAATTATGATTAAAACCAACAAACGAATTATAATCCAATATATTTAAAGTCGATTAATTCAGTACCTATCTACCTAAGTAAATAAGATATTGGAATAAAAGAACTTCTTATTCTTGTTACATTGTTTACAATAACTTTCGTTTCGTGGTGTAGTCTAATTTTAAAATAAATATCTAAAATTAAATTTAATAATTGTGTTGCGTGATTGTTTAGAGGGTCTTGATCAAGTATATAATCCTGCAAAGGTGTTAAAAAATCTTGTAGCAAATTTCTGCCTTTCAATATTTGGAGCCAAATGGTGAACTGCTAGTGGACCTCGTCACTTATAATAGTATTTTATGTACCAAGGGCGTTACTATGATCATAATGCCAGGAGGGCGACGAGGATCTAGCCCGAGGGCCTCTGGCCCGAGGGATAGATGTCGTCCGATGGGCATTATCATCTAGTAACGCTCGTGGTGCATACAAGATTTTATGTCTCATTAGAATATCTGAAACAAGTTTTAATTGATAATAATTTTGATTACAATAATGCTCAAATTTTGGCGTTGCTAAGGATGTTGATTAATTGTTTTATTTATTATCAACGTTTTTTTTTTTTGTGTTAACGATGATCGGGTACGGTGTATATAAACATATCCAAGACAACCGGGGCATAATGAGTTCATTATGCCCTCCCATTAGGCCCCGGTTGTTATGGATATGTTTATATACACCGTATCCTAGCAATAAACAGTGAATAACACTTTAGTGAGACATAAAATGTATTTAAAAATGCCTTCTTGTTACAACAGGTGGAAAAAGGGTTTGCATTTTTCTCATTATTAAAGATCTATTTGAGGAAAAATAAAAAATACGAGTCTATTATTTTTCATTACTATGTCGGTCACGGTAAAACATTGTTAAAACTGCTAAATAAATGGAATGTAATAAGATTAAGAAAGGCTGACCACTAGGAATGAAGACTAAACGAGATCCTTCTTTTATGGCTTTCTAATTACATAGGATTCCAGAAATTTTAATAAGGGCGTTAACTTTTGTTTCATATATTTTTATTTATTAAACAATAAGATCAGACTTTTGTTATGTTCGGTTATTTTTTAAATTTCTTACAACTGATTTATACAACACGTAACTTGTAAATTTCAAAATTCAATAATTCGGTCTTTCGACGATCCATTTGCAGAAATGAATAAAATATCTTAAAATCTTATTGTTTATTTATTACTATTACAAATTTATAACAGGGAGAAATTTTATCCTGATAAGCTCTTAGTGGTAAAATAAGGGGAAAATTGATAGTTGAAATCTGTAAATAACGTCTACCCACAATGTGTAACTCGATCGCCAAGCATTAAGAAAAACGAACCCCAGTACTTACTCTAGAAATCCGGGCTTGTGTTTACTTTCAACATGGTCGCCAAATTGAATATGACATTGGATTCCAGCAAATTCGCAGGCCTTTTCTTGAGTGACAGGATGTGTTCCATCAATGATTGCATCACGGGCTTGTACGTACAGTAAATTAAGCTGCACGGGATCCCGAGAATCGATATTTTGGTCAGAGAAGAAGAATTTTCGTCGGAGTAATACAGTTTCGTTTTCGTCGATGCCTTGTTCGCGGAGAGTTTTCGACATGTCGACCCAATTTACTACAGAAATAAATAAATAATAAAAATTATAAGAAATATTTTTTAATTACCTTCATCGTCTGTTCGCAGTTTCTTTCGAAGTTGATCCATTTTCGCGTCACGGTCTTTATCGTCTTTGTCTTTCTTTTTTCTTAAAGTCAGTGTTCCAAAGTTTGCTCTCGATTCCATATTTTCTTGATTTTCATCTTCCAAAACGAGTGAATATTCATCGTGGTTTGTTATTCCAATTTTTGTGCAAATTACAACCATCAAATTTGCAACTGGTTGTGAGTCATCCACCAAAACTGTTTTTACACTGCCTGAAAAATAATTAAATATCTAAATTATTGTCTCTATGTTGGTTTGGGTGTTGATGTATTCAATGAACTTCCTGATGATATTTATTTATTTCATTTCTTTGCCTCACTGTGACGCCTCACGTACCCTTGTTCATTTGATGATGTGAAACTTTTTTCTTAGTAAAACAAATATCAAGATTCAAGTAAAATACAGGTACAATGTAAAAAAATAATAAGAATAAGAACCATATCTTAAATTAAAAAGAAAAACAATGATGAACTACAAATAATAATATAATTCTTTGAGAATTGATGTGGTCAACGCAATTAGGTTTGTGTTGAAGAATTTATTTATTAATAAGATGTTTCGAATCATATTACTACTTTTTGACATTTTATTATAATCATGAAAATAGGAAATAATATCGGTTATAACGTTACCTGCTAATAAATGCGAGCAAAAGACGAATAAACAAAACTGGAAGTGCAAAAATTGAAAGCAAATAGGTAATACTTTTCTAAAAAAAATAATTGCAAACAGCTTATGAGTTTAGATATTAAAATTTGTTATGATTTTTACTTGTCTAAAATGCACGAGTATTATGAAAAATAATTTATACATATAGGTTCAGGTACTCCCTGTAGAGGATTCACGTATCCCTTGGGGGTACATGGACCCCTGGTTCAGAACCCCTGCTTTAAGGTATGAGCAAGTTGTTTACGGTCGAGGCAGGGTGGCAGACTTTTCGTCTAAGGTACATACATAATTTTATGTTATACGGGTTTGTCGTTATTTAATTATTAAAAGAAACATGCAGCAATTTGTAGCAGTATGAATTTGTATAAGTAGGCTAAGACGCAATTGTTCGAAAACTTTGACAGATTGACAGACTGAAATTGAAATTTTCTGGTTTCATTAACTTTCTTATTCGCTATAATTGATGAAAAATACATTCCTCGAGATATTTTGGATGAAGTTACGGAGGCGAAGAACAATTTAATGTCGCATAAATAAAGGATTTAGTATGATGGTAAAATTTTAAAGTCCTAGAACTTTAAAATGGTATATTAAAATTCACATTTTGTTTTATAAATCGTTCAAAAAAAGTTGCTTTAGAAACCAGTATGGCATAAAGATGTATTTAATTATTATTCAGTAACAATTGACTGAAAGATCTAACAAGCGGTTGATGTATATTTCATCGCTAATCAAAATCTATAAGTTTATTATATTTTTATTAGTGGTGGAACGGAGATCCGATTATGATAATACAACAGAAATTTCAGTTACAAAATTCGGCCGGATCACTAAAAATGTTAATCTGTCAATACTTTTGTTGAATAATATTACAATATCGACCTTAATAACAAATAAAATACAGCACATGGCATCAGAAAAATGATTGGATAAGTTTTTATAGTAAACTACATATACTAGGAATAGACACTGAACTGGCTTTCCTAATTTAGCAAGATTCCAGAAATTTTAGTACGGGAGCTAGCTTTTGTTTAAAAAAATGTATATAAACATACACCCGACTAGAAATTAACCCATTTTAACAGATAATCTGGACAAATTTTATGTCGGAATTCCGGGATTCGATAATCCGGTCTTTTGGCGATCCGTTTAGTCACTAATTATTATTACTTAAGGTACAAGTCCAATGAATTATTACTATAAAGCAATTTAAGAAATCCTTACCATCCAACATACGAACTTTAAGAATTCTTAACTTCTTCCTGAATTCTACCAAGTCACCGTTCCTCAGGAGATAGTATTCTAGATTTCTGCCTGGCTCTAACCATACTCCTTTATCTTCATCGGACAAGAAGAGGCCATAGTCTTTGGCTATAACAATTATATTATCGTTAGAACACAGAATTAATACGTAAATAAAAATACATACCTTGTCCTGAAACGACTTCCGTTGCCTTGTCTTTAATGATCTTGCAAGCATCAAAAACCGGAGTTGAAGGGTCAAATTGTAAGGTTTTAATGACTTTGCTCTCGTCCAGAGCGATTCGAAGTGACAAAGCCATTGTGCTGATATCAACCGACTAGAAATAAATTTGTATAAAGAATTAATTTAATTTGCTGAATTGTTGTTATCACTTGAACTTATGCTACAGTTGTTTAAAATGTCTAATTTTTTAATAAAAATGTTTTATACAGACGATAAAAGTAAATGATGTTTTTTAAATGAATTTACCGGTACCGTAGTGAGTAGATCAATTGAAATTGAATTTCTTCAATTTGTACAGGTTACGTCCACACATTTCTAACGCAAACGCAATGGCAGCACCCAGCAACAATACAGTTCAACAAACCAGTCGCAAACTCAACAAACACAACAACATATTCCTGCAACGCTGCATCTGAGTTCCGGAAGGGTTAATTTCCGTTGCCTTTTATCGAGCGAAACTTTTTGATGAGGACAAAATTTCTTAGAGGGCAAGTATCCGTCACGCATAATTGAATCACGCACGAGTTTGAGCGCACGAGAGTTAGCAATAGGGGGTGGAAATATAAGGGATGCTGTGTTGCTAGGCGACGGTTGAGTCTCGCCACGGCGGCGTCACTTGTTTGCCTGATCAACTGATCGATACCAGCAACTACACACGCACGCTCGCCTCGCACACATTCGCCCGCCACGTGTGTGCGTTCCGTTCACACGAATCAAATGCAGACCTAATTTCTTTCCGGAGAAGCTGATACTTTAATCCCTATTTTGAACGAGTAAAATAGTGAATCGATAGCGAAACAGTTACGAAATAGTTCCATACATTCGAAAAGTTTTTGGCGCACCTTTGATCTGTTTCTGCGTCAGGAGTTTCGTTTCCTTCTTCGGCCCAATGTTTGAGCGCCACAAAAGTAAGACATGAGCGAGCTGCAGCACGACGAGCCGAGCGAAAAGCCCGACGCCGCCGTTGCCGCGTCGGTCATCGCGCACGGGCAGCGCCAGCGCTCCCGCACGTGTACACGCGACCTAACCCCCGACGCAAACGCGAAGGTTTGTGAGTGCGACTGCCGACTGGCCCAGCACCACCAACTCGACTAGATTTAAATTCGTTTCGGGCTCGAAAGTCAACCCCGACTACAGACTTGCGCAGATCAGGACGTCACACCACCCCTTTAAAAGAAATAAATAACATCACCGGGGCACAACTTGACACAAGACCCACTTACTCTATGACCTATATTGTATTCTACAAAAAAACTACTACCAACTATTCAAAATACAAAGTAACCGTCAACTTCAAAACTTAGGCGCTTCCAAAACTAATCAACTAGATAAACAAAAACACGGCGGCAAGCGATAAAATGAAAACGCGCTTTTCTCTATTTATGAAATTCTATATTTACGAATGACAAACTCACAGTAATTACATGTAAAGTTTGGTTTACTCACATAGCGAGACGACATGACGTCATGTTGAAGATGCAGCAGAGTTGAGAATTGATGCAAATGTAGCAATAGACAGGAAACTTTTGGACTTAGGAATATGTTGAGGAAAAAATATTGTGGAACTTGGGAGTATAGTATAGTAGGAGACTCTCTCACTAGACTTGATCGGGAGGAATCTAAGCCTAGAATGACGTGAAAAGGGGATGCTTGCGGGGTTTCTAGATTTTGGCCCTCGGAAATTTGAAACATGCAAGTGGATGCGCGATTGGTCAGAGGGTTGTAGTGGGGATAATGATCAGCAGCAAGATCGCGACGTTGCGACCAATGGGAGCACGAGGACGGCGGCGCCAAAATGTCGCGACGCTTGAAAACAAGTTCTCGTGGACGTCGGAAAAACATTAAGAAAATACATCCCTTGCTTATAATACGCTGGCGACTTCGAATCTGGACCGAGAGGATATGTGCGCGCGCCGATGGCGCATCTCCGGAGGAACTTTTAAATTTTAACTAACCCCCGAGGAAATTTATGACAGCAGCGACGACGCTGTCACGATAAGACAAGCTATTTTCATCAAAATCTTTAATTTTTTCATTGTATTATATTTTACAAAATAAACATACTACGTAGTTCAATTTTTTTTAATAGAAATATTTCTTTTGACAACTTACCTTACTTATTCTTCTCTATATAACAGTTTCTGATCTGAAAATAAAAAAAATAAAATTAGTAAACGTTGAAAATTTGCAATATCAAAGTAAAATACATTATATAAATAAATGGAGTTATATAGCTGTAAATTTCCTACTTTGTAAATCATTATTATGTTCATTCTTTGTGCATATGCAAGCGTTATACACAGTTTTGTAAATTCAAATAACAAAATAAATAAATAAAATGGTGAACTTTCATTAAATATTTTATCTATTACAGAAAGTAGCCGTGTGCCTGAGTGTCTGGTTGCGAATCTGGAGACTTGGGGGTCCATCCCACCCGACATCAAATATTATTTCGAATTGTGGGTAAATTTTTCGACTGTAATGTGGATTAGGAGTTAACAATTACTTGAAAGTTCAGTTAAACAGCATTTATTTTACTAATAACGTTTCGGTGCACCCTTGTACCTTTTTCAGGGTAATAAGATCTTACAAATTGTTACAATTCATGTATACAAAATATATTAGTACAAAACATTCATTTAATTTATTAAACATCGTAACAAAAAATTCAAAGAGCATACACACATCCATTTGCTCTAAAACGTTGGTAAGCTGTTTGACTGAAGTAATTGTTAATATCTAATTATTTTGAATTAAATGGCACATAAATGATCCATGTGGACCACTCTCCACACCAGCTATGAGTGACCGCCAGGTGACGCTTGGTAAGCGCCCGCACGGTTCAAATATTTCATCATTATCGATTTCTGCGTACAAAGCAGATTGGCACACCCAACAATGGGTAATATTCCATGATGATATATATATTTATTTATCAGTATGTAATTATAAAAAAAATATAATACCGCACTATAACGATCAAATGCCCATTTTTTTTTATCTGGCACCTAATAATAATACATAATGCTATAAATATGGTAATTTTAAATATAGTAATAATATTTACCTCATTCTATAGCTATAAATCATGTCATAATGCTATTAGCAATGTGAGATAAACATTCATACAGGGTGGTGACCGCGACTCCGAAATATAGGACTTTAACGTATAAAATCAGATTTTCGTAATTTCCTGCTTCCCTAAATAATTTAGGTAAAAAAGCGTAAAAAAATAATTCTTCATCTGAAGCATTAAGCAAAATTAATTTTGTATACCTTGTAACGTCAAAAATTAGGTATGAAAATGTCGAAAATCACCGCAAAAATAGCTATAGCCATGGAATTGAAACAAAAAATTAACTAATGTTAACGATTTATCTGTCAAGCTAGGTTAATTTATTTTTATTATGATTTGTAAAATCTGTTCAAGTGAACAAATATCAATTTAAATTAACAGTTAATTGTTAATAGAAACAGAAATTAGATCTAAAGAAATAAATTACCCTAAAGTGACAGATAAACCGTTAGACATTAAAATCATGGTAACTGCTTTGCATATTTTTTTTTAATCAAAACTAATTTCGATATGTTAAATTACAAAATAAAAATTAAATAAATTTGAAATCATAAAGAGGTACCTAGTATAAAATTTTGTATGGGCACGTGTATTAATTACATGTCATTTAAAAAATGAACCATAAATAAATTTTAATTTCATTTAAAATATCGAACGCAACTAAAAAAAATATATATATTACAAGACGTTGAGTGCCTGTGAGTTACACAAAATGTTATTTCCGTTAAAAAATGTAAGCTACTCGAACTATGTGGTTTTTGTGCATTAAACACTCCATTACGTTTCGTGTCGCCTTTTGTAGTAAATAGCAACTTTTTCAATTTATTAGATAAACAACTATTTTCTTACAGGGCCCATTAGAGTTAGCATTGCTACGCAATATCGCAAAAATATTATTTCATAATTTGTAGAATATTGTAACAATGACTTTCTAAGTGCATAAACATGTCCATCTATTGATACATCTCAAACTAATCCCTAAACATATTTTCATCTCCACAAACACATTTCCCGCCCCCTCTTTCATAAAAAATAACAAGAGAAAATCGCCAGGACATCCCACGAAAAGAAAACTTGTCTATAAATTAAAAAAACTAAAAGTATCATCCTTGCGGGGAGTTTTCCTTTTCCCCGACATGTTTTTTCCTCCTTGCGATGCCATGACATCAGAGGCGTCCGCCAGTCGGGCGCCCGGCGCCGCGACGGCCCACCCCACGCATTACCCCACCCCCGCCGGCGCCGGCAGAGGCGCCACTGTCGCACACAAGAACGCTCAGCATCCCATAGCATCATCCCCCACCCCTACCCATGAGCAAGAAACACCAGGCATAGGGCAGGGCGCTTAATTGATAGTCGTTTGCAAGCGTAACGGACGCCTATGTATTTTCTCCTAAGCACTATGATTTTTTTTATAAGATCGGGAAGGAGATAATTAATTTATAGTAGAAGTAAACAATCGAGATTTTTATTTCTAGCTCAGTTTGTTTTTCGTATGCCAACGCCACCCTATTATATTTATATGGATTAAGGCTTTTCCACAAATTATTATTTTTATTGTAACTTGTTTTACTGATCTTAAAGTTGAAGGTGATGTTTTGCCATCTCATCAGCTCCGTATAACTAAAACAGTTGTCCAGCAATAGTATAACATCGAGCTCATTAGAGAAAAGTAAAGTAGCGGGTAACCAGAAAATTATCTGGCCGTCCCGGTCATTTATAAGCAACGACAGGGGTGCCCGCCCTGGAATTGGAAAATTATGAAATTTGCAATGGAAAATTATGACATTATACATCTATAGCTGTCTTTCTGACACGGGCCCTCATATCTGCTTGTCAAGGTCAATAAAGTCACAAAACTGCTCGCGCCCTATGAAGAAATTTTGTCCTACTCTTCTAATTTTTCGACATGTTTCCCATTCGGTAGGGATTGACAGTATTTTTGAAGGGTATATGTAATATCTCTATAATTTTAAATATTTAACTATTAATACAATAAGAAATAATATAAAGTATGTACTTCCCAGAAAAAAACTTCAGTAATGTCTCTGGATTTCTGACACTGGCATTTATCTGTCAGTTATAAATACTTTAATTTTTCAATTGGTTTCCATGACATTATTTGCGTTGTGAGATTTATTACAGCAGATTATTTTATATATTTCTTTATCTTTAAATCTATAAAAGATATAACTGAATATTTATATGTATCAGATAGAGAATTTAATGTTCTTTAATACTAGCTAGAACAAAATTTTTCAAAAAATAATATTTAGAAGAATTTTTGAAGAATCTGCTACTTCCGGTTGTTCAATTATTACTAAAACCTTCAACTCTTCCCAGTAATGTCCGATTCAGAAATACGTAGTTAAACAGATATTAAGTATTTATAGTTTTTGAGAAATCATCCTTCCAACATCCACATACACACACAGACATCGTACAAATATTAAAATCGGATTGTAGGGACCTTAAAACATGCTTATTCATTAAAATCTGGATATGCGATTTTTAGCTTGACTCCAATACCTCTCTTAGCGAGAAGTAAAATTTTTCCGATAACCAGTATTACTTTAGTGTATTCCTGTTAGTATGCCTCCAATATATGCAATATTTCTTGAATGATTGAATGCCTAATAATAAAAATGATAAATAAATAAAATTTGTAATATTTTTACACTGTTCTTATATTCCTTTAAAAAACATTTTAAAATTAATATAATTACTATAGTTATTGTTATACTCAATAAAATTATTCCGCTTTAATTTTTTAAATAGGGTTCTCTAATATTTTTTTTATGAGACCATGTAAACTGAAAACGATTTATAGTTTTCGAAACTCTTTACTGATATTCGTAATGCCGCAATTTTTATTTTTAATATTCTGTGACGTAGATATAGAGATGATTTTGTTTTCAAACAGTGGACTTCGCAATAATTGAAAACACATAAATGGATCTTTTTCAACACTTAAAAATAGATAAATATTACTTATATTGTTAGTCCAAGGTTTAAGTACCGCCGATAGCCTATACCTATTAACATATCTTTCACTTTCATACCTACGCATGGAATATTGTGTGACATCATTAATTTAAACAAGTGTTATTTGGTTTACTTCTTTTGTTTTTCTGTTGTTATTTTCTACATTTATTTACTTGAAAATGGATTCCTATTTTAAAAAGCCGATAGCAGAAGGCTTGAAAGTAGTAAAAAATTGGAATAGAGTGACGTAGATATATATAGAGAGAGCAAGCATAAATTAAAAAAAAAAGCCGCCAAACGGAAATAGATGTAACAAATGCTATATAAACAATCTTTACAATTGGACAAACGTCAAACCTTGTGCACAGATTATATAATTTGTAATATATAGATAAGTAATTGGTTTATCAAATAATTATAGTTCTTCGTTACTGGGTACGATTATTGTTGTTCTTTTATGCGCTTGATACATGCTGATAAATAATAAATAAAGATTTGTATGTCAATATACCACACCTACAAACACATATTTGTTGAATATCGGTATTAGATTAGAATGTAAATAAACAAATATAGGTTTGAATTTGCAAACTATCGTATATAAACCTAATATGTTGAAAACAAGATCAAATTTCATCATTACAAATTAGTTAATCTATTTATCAACCTATTCTATTAATACCGTCTCTAATTACGGAAACATGAAATGTAAATTCCATCCGCAGTAAAAATTGTGAAGCTGTCATTGCAGATTATTTCACTTTGTGAATGAACACAAATTCTCATCATACCTTCCAAGAACCATTAGGCACAATCATCAAATTACTGTGCCATTATACAATGTTTGATTGAGTACACAACATCCAACAATACCCATAATCAAAACAATCAGAACAATTGGACGTTAACTATGATTCAAAAATCACGTTTAGCACTTCAATTAATAATAACATACACGTGGCCTCTGATACATAATATCGGTAATTGAAGACGAACGCTGTGAATGAATTTACAGAACAGAAGGGTTAATTGAAAATGAAAAAAACATTAAATAAAGTTGCAATACATAAGAAAAGGAAAAATAAAATTTCTATAATTGTAACATAGGCTTAGGGGCTCGCAAATCATAGTATAGCATGATGGTAGCGCTTCTGGTTTAACCGGAAATGACATTAACTTTCATATTTCAAATGGGACAACTTATATATTTTTATATATTTGGAATCTATGTAAAATTATTAATTAAACGATGTGATAGAAGTGAATTTTTATTGAAGAAATAAATGAAAAAACTAGTGCTGTCAAGAACCGAAAAAATTTGGAACCGGGTACTCGGTTCCAAAACTATCCGGGTACCCGGATAATCGGAAGCGATGTCTTAAAGCAGACTATATTAGCCTCCCCTAAGTGAGGGATGTATTGGTAAATGGGGAAATATATTTGTAAAAAAAATATATACTTAAATTTATAAAATTTCATAGGTACATATAAAAGCCTAAAATAGTAAAATTGAAAAGTTTGAGATTATATTTTAATACAGTTTTTCATTAAAAATTGTTATGGGCTGCAAGTAAAATATCACTTCCGGTTTATCTAGTTAAGTCAAAATGTAATATGTTGTTCCCCTTTATATAAAAGTTTTAAATAGTAAAATTGAATAGTTTTGGATTATATTTTAATATAGTTCTTCATTGAAAACTGTTATGGGCTTCAAGTAAAGTCTCACTTTCGGTTTATCAATTTTAGTCAAAGTGTAATATGTTGTTCCCCTTAATATAAATGTCTTAAATACTAAAATTGAAAAGTTTTGGATTATATTTTAATTTAGTTCTTCATTAAAAACTGTTACGGGTTTCAAGTAAAGTATCACTTCCGGTTTATCAATTTTAGTCAAAATCTAATATGTTGTTTCCCTTGATATAAAAGTCTTAAATAGTAAAATTTAAAAGTTTTGGATTATATTTTAATACAGTTTTTCATTAAAAACTGTTATGGTCTTCAAGTAAAGTATCACTTCCGGTGTATCAATTTTAGTCAAAATCTAATATATTGTTCCCCTTGATATAGTAATCTTAAATACTAAAATTGAAAAGTTTTGGATCATTTTAATACAGTTCTTCATTAAAAACTGTTATGGGCTTCAAGTAAAGTGTCATTTCCGGTTTATCAAGTTAAGTCAAAATATAATATGTTGTTCCCCTTGATATAAAAGTCTTAAATACTATAATTGGATAGTTTTTGATTATATTTTAATATAGTTTTTCATTAAAAACTGTTATGGGCTTCAAGTAAAGTATCACTTCCGGTTTATCAATTTTAGTCAAAATCTAATATGTTATTATCCTTGATATAAAAGTCTTAAATAGTAAAATTGAAAATTTTTAGATTATATTTTAATACAGTTCTTCATGAAAAACTGTTACGGGCTTCAAGTAAAGTACCACTTCCGGTTTGTCAATTTCAGTCAAAATATAATATGTTGTTCCCTTTGATATAAAAATCCTAAATACTAAAATTGAAAAATTTTAGATTATATTTTAATACAGTTCTTCAAGAAAAACTGTTACGGGCTTTAATTATGGTACCATTTCCGGTTTGTCAATTTCAGTCAAAATATAAGATGTTGTTCCATTTGGTTAATCTTTTTGTGTTTATATTTGAAAAAAATATATAGGTCTTTTCCCGTTCCCGAAATATTAATTTTTTATAGTTTTCCTACAAAAATACACTATATCCTGAACTACAATTACTTGTCACCGAGATATGCTGCGGACTTAACACTATGTTTCCCAACAAAAATTACAGTAAAAAGAAGAGTCCATTGAAATGAAATAGTTATATATTTCGCTCTCTGTCTTACAAAAAATAAATATTTGCGAGTAAGTGTACAATCCTGTTCGTTGTTATTCTATGACATGTTGTCTCTGTCTTACAATGTATAAGATAAATATGTTGTAAGACAGAGACAACATGTCATAGAATAACAACGAACAGGATTGTACACTTACTCGCAAATATTTATTTTTTGTAAAACAGAGAGCGAAATATATAACTATTTCCTTTCAATGGGCTCTTCTTTTTACTGTAATTTTTGTTGGGAAACATAGTGTTAAGCCCGCAGCATATCTCGGTGACAAATAATTGTAGTCAGGGATATAGTGTATTTTTGTAGGAAAACTATAAAAAAATAATATTTCGGGAACGGCAAAAGACATGTATATATTTTTTTCAAATATAAACACAAAAAGATTAACCAAATGGAACAACATCTTATATTTTGACTGAAATTGACAAACCGAAAATGGTACTTTAATTAAAGCCCGTAACAGTTTTTCATGAAGAACTGTATTAAAATATAATCTAAAAATTTTCAATTTTAGTATTTAGGATTTTTATATCAAAGGGAACAACATATTATATTTTGACTGAAATTGACAAACCGGAAGTGGTACTTTACTTGAAGCCCGTAACAGTTTTTCATGAAGAACTGTATTAAATTATAATCTAAAAATTTTCAATTTTAGTATTTAGGATTTTTATATCAAAGGGAACAACCTATTAGTTTTTGACTGAAATTGACAAACCGGAAGTGATACTTTACTTGAAGTTCATAACAGTTTTTCATGGAGAACTATATTAAAATATAATCTAAAAATTTTCAATTTTAGTATTTAAGACTTTTATATCAAGGGGAACAACATATCATATTTTGATTGAAATTGACAAACCGGAAGTGGTACTTTACTTGAAGCCCATAACAGTTTTTAGAACAACCTATTAGTTTTTGACTGAAATTGACAAACCGGAATTGATACTTTACTTGAAGCCCATAACAGTTTTTCATGTAGATCTGTATTAAAATATAATCTAAAAAATTTCAATTTTAGTATTTAGGACTTTTATATCAAGGAGAACAACATATTACATTTTGACTGAAATTGACAAACCGGAAGTGGTAGTTTACTTGAAGCCCGTAACAGTTTTTCAAGAAGAACTGTATTAAAATATAATCTAAAAAATTTCAATTTTAGTATTTAGGACTTTTATATCAAGGGGAACAATATATTAGATTTTAACTGAAATTGACAAACCGGAAGTGATACTTTACTTGAAGTTCATAACAGGTTTTAATGAAAAACTATATTAAAATATAATCAAAAACTATCCAATTATAGTATTTAAGACTTTTATATCAAGGGGAACAACATATAATATTTTGACTGAAATTGACAAACCGGAAGTGATACTTTACTTGAAGTTCATAACAGTTTTTCATGAAGAACTATATTAAAATATAATCTAAAAATTTTCAATTTTAGTATTTAAGACTTTTATATCAAGGGGAACAACATATTATATTTTGACTGAAATTGATAAACCGGAAGTGATACTTGAAGCCCATAACAGTTTTTAAAAACATAAGACATAATTATAAATAATTAACCTGGTAAGTCATATTAGGTAGGTTGTGATAATAAATTGATCTTTTTACGTAACAAAGTATAGAACTTACTATTTATGCATTTAACTTAAATATTAGTCAATATTATCTCAACTGTTTCAAAGCCAGTCTGATATCATGGTTTGACGGATTAATTATTCATAATTTCTCTTACGTTTTTGTAGTTTATTTCTTCAGTAAAAATGCACTTTATCGTTGAATTCGTAAATTTACGTAGATTCTAAGTATATAAAAATATAGATATGGATATTTTGTGTTTTTATATGCTGGTCATAGTATTTTAAAGTTACATATACAGAGTGAATCTGGGAAGACGCCCCACCCCTTTAACTTTTTACCTTCCGTCACCTTTAGGTAAGGAAGGTATTGTCTTTGGTCAAAAAAATCATTGATGAGTTTTTAGTGAATAAACATGTTTTAGGATCCCTATAATACGATTTTAATATTTTTACGATGATGTCTGTGTGTGTGTGTGTGACTATAATTTCGTTCGCGATATCTCCAATACTAGAATTCCAAAAATTACAATTTTTACGTATTCCTCTTCCTTACATTCATATGCAGACTTGATTAGATTTTGGTTATAATTTGTAACGTAATGATTCTAAATTTTAAAGAATATATTATTCTCTATACAATTTAATTGCATTTAAATTCATATTCAATAGATATAGAGTTAAAGAATTATAAAGCTAACCATGGAAACTGCTAATATATTCGAGATGTCAGCATCAATGAAAAGTAAATGAATGGGCAGAGATGAGGATGTTGAAGTAGATGTTGGGGAAGATACGGAAAGATAAGGTAAGAAAATAACTATAGTGTTACAATTTTCCAGAAAGATACAAGAGAGACGATTACAGTGTTTGAACATGTCATGAGGAGATATGAAGAATATATTGGAAGAAGAATAAATAGCTTAGTAATAGAAGGTAGAAGAAACAGAAGAAGACCAAAGATAAGATGGAAGGAATATATTGCGGAATAAGAACGACACACAAAACAGAAATGAGTGAAAGAAGAAAATAAAAAATAGCAACCCCTAAAGAATGGGAAAAGCTAGGGAAGAAGATGTCAGTGTCAAGTACAATTTGCATAGTTTGTTTATGAAATAATTTTACTGGAAATTTAAAATCTTTTGTAAGAAAAATTATGTATGGAATTTATACATAATAAACAGGATTGACGGAAGGTATTGTTCTGTTCTATTGGGTATGCGCAAACATTATGTACATATCAGATTTTAAAGGCCTTTACCATAATATTCCAATTCTGCATGTAGTGGTTACTATTTTCCTGATTTATATCTTACAGTGAATAGCTTGTTTGTATCAAATGATATTAAAACTTAGCATAATTTATATTTCCATGTAAATAGCCATAAATGAGTAATCTACCACAACTTCCTCGGCGTAATCCGCGTAACCGAACCCATTTTAAAACAAATCACATTAGGTTGCGTAAATCCAACGACTCAATTCACATCAGCGTCGCCCGTGCAGCCGGCCGCTGGCTGAACGAACCCTATTCACTCCTTAGCGAGGGGGCAGCACCAACGTATCCAGTTACTGCCACCGCGTAGTCCATGCCTGGCTTACTAGGATCCTTTATCGCAAGAATTACTACCAATTAGGTCAACTCAATTACACTGATTGCATACACGCTCATATTTGCTAACTGATGATTGGTGTATTTGTTGAGCCGCAATGAAGTGTAGGAAATTTGTAAATGCAAAATAAAACTGAGAATAAAAATGTCATTCATATTTTTCAATGTCGAGAAAATTGCTTCATTTAGAACAGTTTTTCCAAAACTAGTCATCATATTTTGACAGTATGATTCTTGTTTTTATTTCAGATATGCAGGGTGTCTGGGAAGACGCGCCCCCCCTCCCCTTTAACTTTAGTATTACACGTAATAGAAAAAAAAATGGCTTATATAAAAGATTTATTTTTTAAATACACTATTTGATGGCATATGTAGATATTTGTTTATAAAGTCAGGTTTCCAAGATACAACTATCAACTTTTATTTTTTAAATAGCAACTTATAATTATTTTACTAAAATATGAACCTCAATTTTTGTCTTCAACGATGTCTTAGTTTATATTTATGCATTTGGAAGAATTCAAAAAATAATAATATAATTGACATGAAAAATAATTATAGAAAAAATATAATTTTTGGAATAGGGTATTCTAATAAACTTTTTTTATTTTATTTTCTGAAACTTCAATAAATTTGAAATACAAATGTGAAAATTTGAGGTTTTTATTGTCATTTTTGAATTATGCTTAAAAATTTGAATTATATGGTATGACGTATATTCGCTTCATGACGTAGACTACAGCTGTTAGTCGCTTGGCTTGAAGCGAGTAAGGGGAAGGGGATTTGGTTTGTTCACAGTGTCAGATACTATTTTGTTTTGGTTGACTTTCATTTGTTTTATTTTTGTTATCCGTGGATTTCAATTGTAACTATATTAAAGTATTATTAGTTAAGAATTTGGTTGCTGTCATTCTTACAGCAAAATATTAAAACTAGCAAGAAACACAAACAAAGATCAGCTGAGAAACGAGAAAGCATCAATGGTGAACGTACTGTTTCTTCTGTTTCCACAAGCAGACAAGTACGTCATTACATACGTCATAGAACGAATGGACGTCATACATCACGTGTAATCTTTTCCGCGCTAAAATAAAACACATGGAAAATCATATTAAATAAAACAATTTTAAGTCCATTTTTCAGAATTCGGTCGTTTTTCAACCTAGTTAATAACATTATAATATTTTTTCTTTTAAATTTTACTACACTGGAATACCCCATTGTGGTATTCAAGTTATGCGATCCGAAATTTTTGTCACACACATACAGACATCATCGTATAAATGGTAAAATCGTATTATAGGACTCTAAAACATGCTTATTCACTAAAATCTCATCATTGAATTGTTTGACCCAAGACAATACCTTCCTTTCCTATAGGTGACGGAAGGTAAAAATATAATTGATATTTAAAATTACCTTTTGTTAAAATATACACTTATTTCTGATAACATAAATAATCTGAAAGTAACATTTTATCTGAAGTACTTAACAATTTTCTTGGCAAAACACTTTTATATAATAATTTATCATAAATTAGGTAATAAAAAGGCCGCTATTTGTTGGTATAACATATTTAATCAGTATATGAACGTGATGTAAATGGTAAGTATTTATAATAAAAAAAGAAAACATTACGTGATGTGAGTGGCCGTTTTTCACATTTTTCACATAACCTAAGCTAGCTCACAAAATTCACTCCCGCAAAATTCGTGTCGTACAGCGGCCAAATATAAAAAAATCTATTGATAAAACGAGAATTGATATGGTGACACCAAAATATTCACTGCTGGCCATTAATTTTATAAGTAAATGAAAATTATTTACTGGCCTTTTAAAATCTTAAAACAGATACAAGTTATTAGGGTGTAGAGGTTTTTCATATTTTTTTGTGTTCAATTTGCAGTGGGATATATGTGACCAAATTTTTATTTTTACTATAGTATAGATAATAGACAAAAAGAAATTTGTTGTGGCCAGCACAATACCTCTCGCCACTTCCGTTTTTGGTTACATAATTATAGGGCGCAAGGAGTCAAATGACTTTGTTGGCCTTGACAAGCAGATATGGGTGCCCGTGTCAGAATGATAATTAGTAATTATGCACATAGATGTTAAATGTCAGAATTTAACATTGAAAATTCACGTAGTACATTTTTCATCAGTAGTGTGGAATTTACTTGTCGAGAAAAATAAACCACATGGAATTGAAAAATCATGAAAAATTATATTTGACATTTATGTACATAATTACTAGCTATCATTCTGACACGGGTCCCCATATCTGCTTGTCAAGGCCAACAAAGTCACATGACTGTTCGCGCCCTATTGTATTTAACATTTCTTGTATACACCAAAAAATTTACTTATATCTATTCTTTATATTTAGATTTTTTAAATTTTAAATTCATTCTATGAAGAAATTTTGTCCTACTCTTCTAATTTTTCGAAATGTTTCCAGTTCATTGTCGGGATTGACAGTATTTTTGAAGGGTATATGTAATATACCTATAATTTTAAATCTTTAACTATTAATACAATAAGACATAATATAATGTATGTACTTCCCAGAAAAAATCTCCAGTAATGTTTCTGAATTTTAGACACTGATATTTATCTGTCATTATTTGGGCTATGAGATTTATTACAATAGATTATGATATACCTTATATTACTTTATCTCTAAATCTATAATATAATATTTATATGTATCAGATATAGAATTTACTCTTCTTTAATACAAGCAAAAACAAAAATAATATTTAGAAGATCTTTTTTTAAGAATGTGCTATTTCCGGTTGTCCAATTATTACAAAACATTTTCAGCTCTTCCGAGTAATGTTCGATTGAGAAATACGTAGTTAAACATATATTAAGTATTATAGTTTTTGAGAAATCGTCCTTACACCCCCCCCCCCCCCACACACACACACACGCACACAGGCACACACAGGCATCGTAAAGATATTAAAATCGAATTGTAGGGATCTGAAAACGTGCTTAATCATTAAAATCTGGATATGTGATTGTTAGCATGAATCCAATACCTCTCTTAGCGAGAGGTAAAAAATATTGGAAATTCAAATTTAAGAAATACCTATAAAATCAGATCAGGTATTTCAGTTTAGTACCTACTGGTTGTGCTTGCTTTCCGTATTAATTTTATAAGCTGTCAAAACTGAAATGAAAATAATAAACAACTAACTATTTCCTTGCATCTAGTATTTACTTTTAATTACGTTTATAAATTCAACAAATTCATTATTAGCAGAGCTTTGGCGCAGCAAAATGAAATTTCATTTGGATTTTTTCCGGCACACATAAACAGTAAACAAATACCGGCGTCCGGCGTGTTGGTGTTTATTTTTGAAGTATGTACCGAAGTGCACAATAATGCGGATCTATACACGAGGAGGAAATGAACACGTTGCGTGGTTTGCGCCATTACTGGAGCAAGGAGCAGTATATTTTTGGAACTACGAATATAGATCTCTTTAACGTATGTCTACATACAAAGCTATTACACCCATTTGACAGATCTTTATAATAACATTTTTGTTATATTATGAAAGAAACGTTTTGCAAAACAAAATACTGTCCATATTTATTGTGTTATCTTCCATTTCACGCCCCTGGAATAGCATATCGACTGCAGTGCACATTTTATTTACCTAAATATAAAACTAATATTTTAAGTAAATATGTCATGTCCAAATTATATAATAATTGTTTATATTACTTTGTAATATGTCTTTATGTTGTATAGAATTATTTTGTGATGTATATTTCTCAACCTTTTTAGTAATAAATAATTATTAGATAGCATTTGCTTTTATTTATTTGTTTGTGAAGTTTCTACTTATTTTGCTTAACTATCTTGAGTGTTTGCACTTTGTAAACAAATGAGTAACGTAAGAATTGTACTATTTAACCAACCAACACAGTCATATTGTTTTGTACTCTAAATTTCCAGTAATATTATTTCATAAACAAACTATGCAAATTGCACTTGACACTGGCATCTTTTTCTTCTTGAGCTTTTCCCATTCGTTAGGGGTCGCTATTTTCTATTTTCTTCTTCCACTCATTCCTGTGTTCCGTGTCGTTCTTATTCAGTTCCGTAATACATTCTTCCATCTTATCTTTGGTGTTCTTCTGTTTCTTCAACTTTATATTAATAAGCTATTCATTCATCTTTCAATATATTCTTCATCGCTCCTCATGACATGTTCACACCAATGTAATCGTCTCTCTTGTATCTTTCTACAAACTTTTAACACTAGGGTTATTTCCCTTATTCTTTCATTCCGTGTCTTCCCCAACATCTATCTCAACATCCCCATTTCTGTCATATTCATTTACTTTTCGTTGATACAGACATCTGTCAATTTGAATTATTTGAATATATTAGCAGTTTCCATGGTTAGCATAGCTGGATGATTTAAGAAATTGATTATCTTTATAATTTTTTAACTCTTATATCTATTGAATATGAAGTATAAAATGCAATCAAATCATATAGAGAATAATATATTCTTTAAGTTATAATAATGTTAAATGTCAATAAATGTTACTTAAAAAGTTGCTAAAGAGGGTACTTCCAGTTGACCAATTATAACCAAAATCTAATCAGTTGTTCTTCTGGATGTAAACTTGAGGAATACGAAAAAAACTATAATTATTGGACTCGTGGTATTGAAGTTATGCGATCACACACACACATACACACACAGATACACACGCATACATACAGACATCATCGTAAAAATGATAAAATCGTATTATATGGACCCTAAAACGTGTTTATTCAGTAATTGAATTTTTTTACCAAAGACAATACCTTCCTTACCTAAAGGTGACGGAAGGTATAAATATGACGACATTAATAAAATAGTAAAACGTATTAATAATTAAATACTTCTTATTTTTACACTGAAATATGAGTCAGGAATTACACTTGTTCCTAAATTTACTAGCATTTTAATGGTTTCTTAAAGTTTCTTGTGACAATACCTACATATATTGCGGTTTTCAAAGGGTATTCATCACAACCTATACTTTGACTGTTATACCAATATGATTCATCTTTAATTAAAGTAGATAGAAGTTGAAGTTGTGATGCTATCTGAACATCTGTAGTGTAAATATAAATTATAAATTTAGATTTTACTGCAGGCCTTGTAGTAATAGTAAATAGCTAAAACAATAGTTTTGTGACTTCAATTCTACCGATTAAAGTGTTTTAGAATGAAAATTATGGATGTATGAATCTATAAATAAAATAACTAACAAGTTGGTTTATTAATATAATGTAATAAATTATATTTTTATACGAATTTAAACGTCAATTTTCGTAATTAATTAACATATGTTGCTGAAAATAATTATAGGAAAATTAATAATAGGAAAATTAATAAACTAAATTTACAGAATAGAATTCTTGGCTATATTTGAATTTGTGATTACAACTAGGTGATTAACATAAGCGGAAATAGATGCAATGCACATGCATACATAACAGAAATAATAATTAACAGGAAAGACGAAAGAATTTAATAATACAGAAGTTCTCTCTTATTAAAATATTCCTACCAGTGAGACAACATACCTTGCATACATTAAATTTTATAAAAAAAATGTATTAGTCTGTTTTGAACAGTTATAACATAAGTATTTATTAACAAAAGAAGAAAGTTAACAAATTATTACTGAATTCATTCTATGAAGAAATTTTGTCCTACTCCTCTAATTTTTCGAAATATTTCCAATTCATTGTCGGGATTGACACTATTTTTGAAGGGTATATGTAATATACCTATAATTGTAAATATTTAACTATTAATAAAATAAGAAATAATAAGAAAAAGTCTTCAGTAATGTCTTCGGATTTCTGACACTGATAGCACGCACTGACAGATTATTATATACCTTATATTTCTTTATCTTTAAGTCTATAAAAGATATAATAAAATATTTATATGTATCAGATTGAGAATTTACTCTTCTTTAAAGCAACAACAAAAAATAATATTTAGAAGATTTTTTTTTAAGAATCTGCTACTTTCGGTTGTCCAATTATTATCAAAACCTTTTCAGCTCTTCCCAGTAATGTGCGATTGAGAAATAAGTAGTTAAACAGATATTAAGTATTATAGTTTTTGAAAAATCGTCCTCCCGACATCTCCACACACACACACACACACACACACACACACACACACACACACACACACACACACACACACACACACACACACACACACATGCACACACACAGATATTATTGTAAGAATATTAAAATTGGATTGTATGGACCTTAAAACGTGCTTAATTATTAAAATCTGGATATACGATTTTTAGCATGAATCCAATACCTCTCTCAGCGAGAGGTAAAATTGTAAAAGTAAAACAACACCCGCCATATTCAGTACTCACGTGATATGGCAATGTTTGACTTTTAGCCATTTTTTGAAATTTACGGTTTAGAAGGTTTTCATTTCAAGAAGAAATTGAATCAGCAATAAAGCAAATCATGATTATTTAGAAAGCGATCCAAAAGAAGATTGGTTGGGAGCTTATAATAAATGTAAGAAAAGAATGTTGAAGTGTATTATTGTCGAAGGGAATTACTTTGAACATATTTAAAATAAAATTCTAAAATATATGAACCATGTGTCGTGTCTTATTCTCAATAATCTCCATGTTCTTCGTGTTATAATTTCGAACGTGGATCTATCGGTAAATTTTAAACACTATAAAAGGAAAGAAAATCATTAATTAATTCAAGTTATTCATCTATTTCAATTTTAATTTAGTTTTATTATCAACAATGTTTAAAAATCCATTAGTTATTTGTTATTTGTTTATACATAAATGTGTTTTGATTTTGCAAATGCATGATTATTTTTGGGTCGAACAGTTCTGAAAGGCGAATACAATGTAAATATTTAAGGATAGTTCGGGCGTAACATGAGTCACTAACTAATTATAATGTGGTATTCGTTGCTCATAATTTTCCGAAAAACTAGTCGTTTTTATTAGAAAAATGATCTTGTCTGTATGACACACATATAGTAATTTTATCAATTTACATCATGAATGACTTTTTTGTCAAGTTGTGGTTTTCTACTTTAAATATTTAAATTGTAAATATTAAATATGGGATTGTTAACTTTATTATTTAAATGTACGTACTCTTAAAGGTATTCCGTCATAATAATAGATATTTATACACTAAGTGAGTTAAGATAATGTTTATTCATGAAAAGAAAGTTTAAGCCACGAGCCCGCAGGGCGAGGGAATTAAATTCTCACGTGGTTTATACAATATTTTGTTTTGACAAAATAAAATAAAAAAACTAATCAATTAGTAAGTTGTGCATATATACATTATTTTTGTACATACAGAGTGAGTCTGGGAAGACGCCCCCCCCCCCTCATATAAAAGTTTCAATATTTTAAATATACTATTTTATGGCAGATGTATATATTTTTTATAAAGTTAGGTTTACAAGATACGACTATCAACTTTAATTTTTTAAATAGCAACCTATATAATTATTTTACTAAAACGTAAATCGTCATTTTTTCTTTTTTCAACACTGTATTAGTTTTTATTAATGTATTTGAAAAAAATCGAGAAAAATAAGATAATTGAGAAATATTACTCATATATCTCAATTATTTTATTTTTCTCAAAATGCATTAATAACCTTGTAATAGATTTAAATTGCAATAAATCAGATTAATACTTTTTATACTGTAAATATACTACAAGCGCATTGCATTTATATAAAAATATCATCTCAATATCCATATATGAATCCACAGGCGATCATGCAATGTAGGTCAGAATAACTAATGAGCTGTTACATAAAACACCAATAAATTGACCTTGAAATAGAAAAGAATTTGCATATATAGGCTATATCTCACACGTAATTTTATGTAGGTTTGCAAACAGATGTTCTACAGAACAAATGGAAGATATCCCTTAAATACAAAATCAATATCAGGATAATAGAGATGCATAAGTGGATTATGTCATGTGGTTTAGTACAAATCAATATTGTCATATATAGGATCCATTTTGGGATCATATAAGCTGGCTTTCATCAGGAATATGTACAAAGTTAAACGTCAATTACAAATATGTATTACCTTCTACAAATTCTGTATCGATAACAAGTCATAATTCATAAAAATCAAATAAATTTCGCTATTTAAATAAATGCCTTACATATGGAATTATTTTTTCATTTTCTATTTATGTATATGCTTTATTTGTACTTTAATAATTCAAGCTGCCATTTATTGGTAAAATTATTTCATAAACAAACTATGCAAATTGCATTTGACACTAACATCTTCTTCTTCTTTAGCTTTCCCCATTCGTTAGGGGTGGCTATTTTTTATTTTCTTCTTCCACTCATATCTGTTTTACGTGCGTTCTCATTCAATTCCTTTTCTCTCAAAGTTTTCCGCAATACACTCCTCCCATCTTATCTTTGGTCTTCCTCTATTTCTTCAACCTTCTATTACTAAGCTATTCATTCTTCATCCAGTATGTATATTCATCATTTCTCCTCATGACATATTCAAACCAATGTAATCATCTCACTTGTATCTTTCTAGAAACTTGTAACATTAGAGTTATTTCCTTACCGTATCTTTTCGTGTCTTCCCCATCATCTACTTCAACAGGCACATCTTTGCCACATTAATTTATTTTTTATTTATATTGACATCTGTCAATTTAAATTATATGAATATATTAGTAGTTTCCATATTTAGAATAGCTGGCTGATTTGTAAAATTTAATTCTTTAACTCTATATCTTTAATATGAAGTATAAAATGCAATCAAATCGTATAGAGAATAATATATTCTTTAAGTTATAATAACGTTAAATGTCAATAAATCAAATTTAAGTGTTGAATCTGCAAATGAGGCTACTTCCGGTTCACCAATTATAACTAGAATCTAATCAGTTGTTCTTCTGGACGTAAACTTGAGGAATACGACAAAATTATAATTTTTGAAATCGTGGTATTGAAGTTATGCAATCCGAAACTTTCGAGACACACAGACACACACATACATACATACATACATACATACAGACATCATCGTGAAAATGGTAAAATCGTATTATAGGCCCTAAAACATGCTTATTCACTAAAAACTCATCATTGAATTTTTTGACCAAAGACAATACCTTCCTTACCTAAAGGCGACGGAAGGTAAAAACAATTGCATTAAGGAAAAATACGTTGAACAAATTAGTATCAACAAATTGTTGTCGCGATTTTATATAAACATTTTCTTGATAATAATGTTCAAATTAATTATATGGAAATTGTAATGATTACAATTTTTCTTTTCTTATAAATAGACAGATTATAATATTTCGAATCTTTTCCAAAGCAATTATCTAAATTCATTATTATGCAGCAAGTTCAAAAGGTCTTTGATCATACGAAGTAGTTAGGTTAATAGCCAAGCGCATTAACTGTCAATGTTTGTGCATCATACGCTCTGGGATAGAATATTGTGGCAATTCACTGTTTATACATGATGCATAGGGCTTATCTTTTACCCTACAAACGTGATGTTACATGATACAAATACAGATTATATAGATAAAATTTTTCCTCTGTTTCCTGGAAATCATATCGAATAGAATTTAAAAAAGCGAATAAATAAATAAAATTCTAAATACATATCAGTAATAAACTGTGTTTTAGAAAGGAATAAAAATAAAATTCAGTTGTTTATCATATAATAATATTATATTCAAAAAAGCTGATGCTACATTTCCAATAAAGTTATTTCACTGACATCTTCTCTAGCTGTTCCCATTCGTTAGGGGTCGCTATTTTTTATCTTCTTCTTCCACTCATTTCTGTTTTGCGTGTCGTTCTCATTCAGTTCCTTTTCTCTCAAGTCTTCCGCAATACAGTCCTGCCATCTTATCTTTGGTCTTCTCCTGTTTCTTCAACCTTCTATTACTAAGCTATTCATTCTTCTTCCAATATATTCTTCATTTCTCCTCATATTCAAACCAATGTAATCACTCTTGTATCTTTCTAGAAACTTCTTACACTAGTTATTTCCCTTATTCTTTCATTCCTTGCCGTATCTTTCCGGGGCTTCCCCAACATCTATCTTAACATCATCATCTCTGCCACATTCATTTACTTTTCATTGATACTGACATCTGTCAATTTGAATTATCTGAACATTTTTAGAGTTTTTTGTTAACTTTTACAGGTTTTTGGAGTTGTCCAGAGTAATAAGTTTATCTAAATAATAATATATTACTTAGAAAATTAAGACATTTTATAGCAAACATATAAAGTGGAAATGAAGATATAGATATGGAATGTACGTCACCAGAAATAAGGGAACTTGCTAATTATACGAATGGAGTTATTATAAGCAATTTAAGGACTGCCATAAAAAAAAATTGTTATCATCAATCAACATTTTATATATAATTTCTAAAATCTTGTTAGAGAAAGTATAGTCTGCAACACGTTTGGAATAGCATAATCCACACTCGCAAACCGTAGTCCTCACCTTCGGCTCAGGCCGTGTGGAATATGGGCCATTCCATTACTTGTTGTAGAATATACTATTCTTTCGCAGGCATATCCACGAGATAGACGAGTAAAAATATCTAGTTCTTAGTAATGATTCATGAAAGGCCAATGCTTGTCTATTATCTATATTTAACCGTATAACAGGTAATGTCCATAAAAACAAGAAAAGAAAAACAACAGCATTACAGCAGTTTACCCCGGCTGTACCGTCATTGTTTTTGCCGCAGTTAAAGACAAATGAAAATTTCTTTCGTCATGGTAAAAAACAGTTGAAGACTAGGAGCGACGTTGAGAGAAGTTTAATTTTTTTCCAATTAAGAGTGTATGATGCACTGACAAACTCACATACGCATACGCGCATTCCAGTCTGTGATGTTTTTCTCACACATACGATACGAGTATGAGTAGGGTATACACATACGAGTACAGTGTACAGGACGCACTTGTACACATGGCTTTAAGCGTTCAAAATAAAACGGTTAATGACTTCGACGCCCGGCGTTTCCGATGTTTTTTTAAATTGTTCTACAATGGGCACCTTTAAAAATACTTCCTCGGTCTAACAATGACGAAGAAATTATTAAAGATGTAACTTTGTTTATACTTTAATAAGAAAAACAATCTGCTGAGGCCAACACAACACCTCTCGCCACTCTACACCAAAAATTGTACTTATACCTATTATGTATTCTATTTAGATTTAATTTTAAATTCATTCTATAGAATCCGAGCAGTCATGCGATTTTGTTCGCCTTGACAAGCATATATAGGGGCCCGTGTCAGAATGACAGCTAGTAATTATGTATATAGATATCAAAATTTCAAGATTTTGTGAGTTCAAGTGGTTAATTTGTCACCAGGAGTGTGGAATTTACTTGTCAATGAAAATAAACCATATGGAATTGGAAAATTATGAAATTTGCAATGGAAAAATATGACATCTGTCTTTCAGACACGGGCCCTCATATCTGCTTATCAAAGCCAACAAAGTTGCATGACTGCTCGGGCCCTAAGAAGAAATGTTGTCCTCTTCTGGGATTGACAGTATTTCTGAAGAGTAACATACCTATAATTTTAAATATTTAACTATTAATACAATAAGAAATAATATAATGTATGTACTTCCCAGAAAAAGTCTTCAGTAATGTCTCTGGATTTTTGACACTGGCATTTATCTGCCAGTTACAAATATTTTAATTTTTCAATTGGTTTCCATGATATTATTTGCGTTGCGAGATTTATTACAACAGATTATTTTATTATTATATTTCTTTGTCTCCAAATCTATACAATATACAATAGAATATTTATATGTATCAGATAGAGAATTTAATGTTCTTTAATACTTGCAAGAACAAAAAATACACACACACACACACACATACACAGACATCATCGTAAAAATGTTAAAATCGGATTGTATAGGGGCCTTAAAACGTGGTTATTCATTAAAATCTGGAAATGCGATTTTTAGCATGAATCCAATACCTCTCTTAACTAGAGGTAAAAATTGGTAATTCAGAAAGATTTTTTTTATTTCGTCATTTGAGTTTAATTCTCTATTTTTTTTGTGTCGAATCCTGTTTGGTATTTGACTGATCTGATAGTAATATAAAGGTACTTTAATACAATTTACTGAATTCTTCCCGGATAAATTTGTAGTACTTAAGAATAATGCATTATTGACGTATATAAAAATAAATTAGTTATCAAAAAAAAAGTAATAATGATTAATAGAAAAAACAGGTAGATAATACGTGATTTATCGATGTCATTGACTGTATTTTATATTGTGATTTGAGATTAAAATATCAGTTACAATAAGATGTTTGAAATGTAAGAACGTCGAAGTATCATTTTTGTATTTCATCTGTCAAATATTGTGTGGTTGAGTGCCCTAGGTAATCGTTTGTACGGGCCGGGTTTGACTGACAAAAAATAAATTTATATTATTATTTCATCAAAAAAAATACTGGATATATTTATTCCCGCAATTGTGACGTTACCCTTGCCGCTTCCGTTGCAACTTAGTTCCGACGTGCTGCTCGAAGTATGATAAAGATATTTTGCGACGTATGTCTTGTGAGGTAAGGGGACTTGTTTGTTAGGTTAGATTGCTGTCCAGTTAGCGCGTATTTTTACTTATTTATTTTATTTTAAAGACAATCCATAATCATGTATATTTTTTTACTTGTAAGATAGATAGAATAAATGCCTAAGAAACAAATAGAAACAAGGTTATGTCCACGGCGTAAGTATCACCATGAACTGTCACATCCCATCGTTGTTAAACAACGACACTAGCGACATTTGCGGCTTTAAGTAGGTAAGCATGACGTCACAGAGAAGAAGTCGATTTGAATCATGCTTTAAATAACTTTTTTGAAATATTTATATAATAAATGGCGAATTTTATTACAGTATATATCTTATTATGAGTTATATTGTAAACAAATAAGAATTTCATTCAATTTTAACATATGGTAACTACCCCATTAATCTGTAGAAAAATAATTCGGCTTTTCTAAATTATTACAGTTAATTTTTTCAAGTAGTATAAAATAATTCTTCATTTATTTATAATATAGATTAGCATTAAAAATCTCTATTTTGTAGATAATTGTATTTTAAATAATAAACACGACTTTTATTGAACTTCCTAAAATGGTGGATGGAATGTTTTCACTATTCAACACCAGATGTGGCGTTGTTCGCTGCACTCTTTTAGTTTCAAAAGATTCGCCTAAACCAAATCCTAAAACTTTTATATAAAAAGCCAAGATTTTTATAATTTATTTTGATAATCAATATAAATAATCTAACCTATTATATTGTAATAGTAGAAACATTTGGTGACACTAACAAGTAGTGAAATAATTTATCCCCCATTTTAGGAAATTATAAATCTATAAATCTATAAAAGTTTAGCTTGTCAAACTGTTAGTATAGGTTAACTTCCACATTTGTATATTTTAAATATGTGTTTCCAAATATTATTAATTTTTAGTAGTAAATATGTTTATTTTATTTAGTGGATTTGAAATATTCCGACTCTCAGTTTTTAATAGTGTAAATCGCCCATAGTTGTTTTAGTTCATTCTTTAGGTGGTATAAGGTATATTTTTTAAATGTTACAGGTATTACCATTACAACTAGATCTACTTGATACCTCCACCAAATTTTACCACTGATGCATGCTGTACATAAAAATTCTGATAAATACCACAGTTTACATGATACATATTTAATAAGTAGAATGCAATTCATTTATACGTCAGAATTAGAAGGAAATAAATGATTTAATATTTCATTCCAACGAAGATAACAAACCAGTAACTCTTCCGTTGAAGGTATAATCTTATCAAGAAGGATGTCTAATATACGTACAAATATTTAATATGACTATAACCAACAATGGCTCGATAAATACGTGGCAACAAACGGATATCCTAACCAAAATTTAGGAAAACCCATTGCAACCTTGTTTGCAGTGTACGAAATTGAAAATGACATTTCGTAGTGTAGCTTGGAAGAAAGTTTTGAGTCATTCGATCGTTACTGATATTGCTCATTAACATAGTTTATCAAAATAGTTAAACAGCGCGAGAAATGCGTGATTTTAATAAAAACATAAGACAGAAATACGATTGTCTAAATAAGCTGCGTGGTTTAATTTAATGTACAATATTAGCTTATACAGACTTCATATCGAGTTGGTCTTGGTCACACTATAAATAAAGCCAACGTCAACTTATATTGATTTCGTACTCTAAATATATTTTAAATGCAATTTATTCCTAGAAAATTACTATGAATAAATATATTTCACTATTTAAATACTATAAAAAATATTAACTGATTTAAATATCGTTTGTATTTAGAAAAACTTGTGGCACTGAACTGTCAAACATTGATATCAAATTATATAAAAACTACATCAACTATCAACTGTTTTAAGAGTACAGATAAATAACTAAATAATCGATTGTTTTGACAACAGCCTACTTTATGTAAGACCGACATGCATTTGGTTAATAATTTTAGTAAAGCAAACAGATGCCATTTTAACCAAGCTTTTTAGTTGACTCGATAACTTGGAGGCCTTAATTCAATGTATCTAAAGTTGAGAAATGTATAAAGTATAAGACAATACCTTTTAATTATCTCTCATGACAAAACTCTTGAAAAAACACATTTATTTTGGAAGAACACTAACTAACACGCCCAGCACAAGTAAACTGCAAACACCAACAGTGCTGCTCTCTCCTGTCTAATACCAAAATTACACCAGTGGCGTGCACTGATTCTTTCGACAGAAAATCTATACCATATAAAACTTATATTGCCAATTAAATGGTTTATATTTAAATAGCTATTAAGGAAATGCGGTTTGATTATTATTCAGCGAAAATAGAAGCCACAAAATGTTTTGCCAATAATATAAATCTGTTGAAAGCTATTTAATTTCAATAAAAATCAATTACTCTTAAAAATCGATATTACATATTACTTGCGAGAAATATTAAGATATTTGTATATAAAAATATCTACAATATGTGATATATAATGAAAATGATTGATAAATAGTGTTTTTTGTAGTATATTAAGAATTATAAAATATATAATATATATTAAAATATTGTAAGTACGCCAATGGACCAAATATTAACACATCTTTACGATTCCCGAAAATCCCATGAATTAATAATTAATTGAATCATTTCCTTTTATGAAAATGCAATAATTCTTGTAAAATAATGATTTCATCAAGCAAGCGGGAATTAACAAATGCCAACAATTTTCATTAAAAAAATATATATCACCATAATATAGCAAAAACAATAAAATTGTTAATAAAAGAAGGTAATGACACTTCAAACAGCTGAAGATATGAACTTTTAAAGCCATTCATACATTTAAATTCCACGTAAAAGTGTGGGCGCAACTTCTCTGCCCATATTTGGCCGTGACAATATAATTTGCGCTATAGTGTACCTCTTATTCGCCGTAAAACTTTAATATAAAATACGCTCCGCAGCTCCGCAATTTGAATTTTAGGGTCTATGAAGACGAAAAGCCTATAATTTGAACATTTAAAGGTCTATTACTTGATTGTATATTTCCGCGTCCTATTTTAGAAACACCTACACGTTATAACGCACGTTATATCAACAACTTTCGATTATTACTGTAGGTTGCGTTTACGAGAAATGACAATCGAAGTCGTGGCCATCTATTTTTATGAATCTTTGTTTATTAATGAGAACTCATGAAGGCAATTAGTGTTTGTCCGATAATAATAGGTCAATGACATTAATGAATCAGATCATTGCAATTATTTGCATCATATTGCAATTGTTTATTTGCATATTGTATGGCGATATTTTTTTGGAAAATTTTAATATAACGAAGAAACTTGCTATTGAAATATGATGTATGTATATGATATTATGAACAACTGGGTATTTAAACATAATTATTAGATCCGGTTCAAGGTTCAATTATGTTAGATAGGTTTGGAAAAGAATTAAACGAAGAAAATATACTATTATATTTTCATTATTAAATTTTTACCTTCCGTTATCTCTATGTAAGGAAGGTATTGTCGTTGGTCAAAAAATTCGATGGTAATTTTTTAATTAACAATCACGTTTTAGAAAGAATTTACTGTTTTTACGATGATGTTTGTATGTGTGTGCGAGTGTATGTGTGAGTGCGTATTTGTGTGCGTGTGTGTGCGTGTGTGTGTGAGCGCGGTTTCGGCCGCGATATCCCCAATACTAGAATTCCAAAAAATACAATTCTTACGTATTCCACTTCCTTACATCCATATGTAGACTTGATTAGATTTTGGTTATAATTGGTCAACCGGAAGTATCCTCATTTGAAGATTTTAACAGTTTTTCTTGAAAAAACTCGGTTAAATATTATTATAACTTAAATAATATATTCTTCTCTATACGATTTGATTGCATTTTATACTTCATATTCAATAGATATAGAGTTAAAGAATTATAAAGATATTACATTTTATAAATCAGCCAGCTATGCTATAACCATGGAAACAGCTACTATATAAAGAAAATTCTAACAGATGTCAATGTCAATGAAAAGATAATGAATGTGGCAGAGATGAAGATGTCGCGATAGATGTATAAATAACTCGAGTATTAAAAGTTTCTAGAAAGATACAAAAGAGACGATTACATTGATTTAAATGCCATTAGGAGAGACAAAGAATATATTGGAAGAAGAATAAATAGCTTAATATAAGGTGGAAGAAACAGAGGAAGACCAAAGATAAGATAGGACTGTAATGCGGACGACTTCAGAGAAAAGCAACCGAATGAGGACGAGAAATTAAAAAATAGCGACCCCTAACGAATGGGAAAATCTAAAAAAGAAGATGTCAGTGTCAAGTACCATTTGCATAGTTTGTTTATGAAATAATTTTACTGGAAATTTAGAATCTTTTGCAAGAAAATTTATGTATGTAATTTGTACATAATACACAGGATTAACGGAAGGTATAGAAATTAAATCAGGTACCAGTGTCAAAAATTAAAAACAGAATTTATAAATATTAGTTATATTTATTATTAAAATTTATACAGTCCTCATTTATATATGTTTTTATTTCTCATAAATAATAATATGAAAAATATACGTATTTGGTACTTCTGTAATATATAAACCGAAACTCTCTTATCAGCAAAAATTAATAGGACTACTTAATAATTTTAGAAATATGCGAAATAAAGTTAACCTGTCAGTAGATCAGTTGTTAAACTGTTGGTTTAACATGTAAAACTTTTACGGCAATTAGCCAATCACCGACGCGGAAATATAAGTCTTACATCACGTAATGTTTCATTTTTAAATCGGTTTAATTTCTATTCGTACTGTATGAGTAAGATAGTTAATTATTTGATTGTAATGAATATACAAATAGTCCCATCCTTTAAAGAAAACTAAACAAAAGATTTCGTTTCCTTTGACGCAATATTGTAGAGTTAATTATAGATAATATTTTAACCTTAAATGCATTTTACGAATTAATAATCGGTTGCCAATTAAGTTACAACGTAAATTGATTAATACATTTATGATTGTGTTAAAATTATAATCGTAGAATATAAGATTTAGTTGAAAGAAAATAAGAAAATAAAATTCGGTATATTTGTATATTTGTGACATACATAATATTAGAGTTTCGGTCTCCATTTATATTTTATATCATTTGGCACGAATGTTGAATGTTGGATGTACCACACTGTATCTAATTAATTTATATAAATAGATCAGTCAGGTAAATATGTACAATTTTTTGAGTGAAAAATAGAAGATATTCTTTGTTTTGAAATAACATATGTACTGTTCTGTTAAAAAAGCATGTACTTACTGATAATCAATAAATATTGATATTATTCAATAAAAATTACCTTTTTACCTGATACATATAAATATTTTATTATATCTTTTATAGATTTAGAGATAAAGAAATATAAGGTATTTAATAATTTGTTGTAATAAATCTCATAGCCCGAATAAATCCAGACATTACTGAAGATTTTTTCTGGGAAGTACATACATTATATTATTTCTTATTATATTAATAGTTAAATATTTATAATTATATGTATATTACATATATTGAAATTGTTAATTAAAAATTCTGATATTTGACATCTATGTACATAATTACTAATTGTCGTTATGACACGGGCCTCCATATTTGCTTCTCAAGACCAACAATGTCACATGATTGCTCGCGCCCTACAGTTATGTAACCAAAAACGGAAGTGGCGAGAGGTATTGTGCTGGCCACAACATATTTTTATTAATTTTGATCTATACACATCTAAAGAACAACAAACATTATAAATATATTATAAACATTTATAAACGGAGATCTAAATTCTAAACGATGCAACATCTGGTTGTTAAATTTCTTAATAATTTCAACAACGTACTCATTATCTGTTGCTCAACATATATGTTAACAAAATTATTTAACATGATTATCTTAAGGTCATTGACTAAGAACTGAAGAATTTACAGATTAGTAAATAAATAAACCTAAAAATAATTATTCGCAATAAATATTTTCCTTTTTCGCGACTGGTCCATTTTTCTTTATTTTTACACGTTTTGCAGACAGGTGCGAACGACCCTTGCGATAAAAATAGCAAACTCCGAAACAATTTACTCGGATTTCACAGCATTGATTTATATTTTGTTTTGCGGCGATCACCGAATAGATACCTATAATTTTAGAACTTTGGTGAATGGCTTGAAATAAAAGTAAAATTGTGTTTATACTTGATTGAAAGTTGGATGTGTGGGATTTTTAGGTCAAATGATTTTTAAGAATAGCTGAATGACTGAATTAAAAGTTACGCAAAGGATGTAAAAGCGGTTTCAGAGGGAAACACTAAATTTGTACATAGGCGTAGAATGCATAAATTCCTATTGGGTGCTTTCTTCAATTTCTTTTAAATTATTACGGCTACGCATCAATCAACTATTACTATCATAAGTACTAACCATGTTAACCCTTATTTATTCTGTAGATGCACTTACTCTTGTTATGTATAATAGTATAATCAATAAATATTGGATTTCACAGTCACTTTTTAAACAGATTACAGTATATAATCACATTTTTTCACAGACAGGTTCTGTTTTTTATTAAAAACAATATCTGTTGTAGCCAGCATAATACCTCTCGCCACTTCCGTTTTCGGTTACATAAGTATAGGGTGTGAGCAGTCATGTGACATTGTTAGCCTTGACAAGCAGATATGGGGACCCGTTTCAGAATTTTTCATTAAAAATTTCAAGATTATCTAAATTCACTTGTCGAGGAAAATAAACCATATGGAATTGGAAAATCACTGAATTTAGAATGAAAAATTATTATATTTGACATCTATGTACATAATTACTAGCTACCATTCAGACACCGGATCCCATATCTGGTTGTCAAGGCCAACAAAGTCACATGACTGCTCGCGCCCTATTGTAATTAACATTTCTTGTATACCTACATTCTACACCAAAATTTTTACTTACATCTATTGTTTATATTTAGATTTTTTAATTTAAATTCATTCTATGAAGAATTTTTGTCCTACTCTTCTAATTTTTCGAAATGTTTTCAATTCATTGTTGGGATTGACAGTATTTCTGAAAGGTATATATGTAATATACCTATATTTTAAATATTTAACCATTAATACAACAAGAAATAATATAATGTATGTACTTCCTAGAAAAAATCTTCAGTAATGTCTCTGGATTTTTGACACTGACATTTATCTGTCAGTTACAAACATATTAATTTTTCAATTGGTTTCCATGACATTATTTGGGCTGTGAGATTTATTACAACATATTATTATATACCTTATATTTCTTTATCTCTAAATCTATAAAAGATATAATAAAATATTTATTTGTATCAGATAGAGAATTTACTCTTCTTTAATACAAGCATAAACAAAAATTTTCAAAAAATAATGTTTAGAAGATTTTTTTAAGAATCGCTACTTTCGGTTGTCCTATTATTACCAAAACCTTTTCAGTTCTTCCCTGTAATGTTCGATTGAGAAATTCGTAGTTAAACAGATAGATTGTAGGTACCTTAAAACGTGCTTAATCTTTAAAATCTTGATATGCAATTTTTAGCATGAATCCAGTACCTCTCTTAGCGAGATGTAAAAATCTGAAAAAGTTTCTAGTATGAAAAATATTTCTCTTTTACTAAAATTTCTATTGAAATTAAATTTAGCCAGAAAAAGTATAATGTAAAGCTGGCTTTACAATGTTAATTTTAGGTCACGGTAGTAGGGGTCTGAGCTTAAACCTTTGTCACGGAATGTGTGTTCTTGGCATGGGTGCAGATTTATTCAAGTTCTTTTTCATCCGTATCAGACCACATATTTTTTGCAATAAAGGCTTTTACCAAAAGGTTTCTGATTGGTACCGAACGCTGTTAAGTATATATAAAGTGCACAGAATGAATAATAAATGGTCACTTTGAAATACATACCTACTTTCATAATTATTTATTAAAACAAAAAATCTGATGAAGTTAACACATGACCTCTCGCAATTTCCATTTTATGTTACATAAATAAATAATAAATTAATATATCATCACAGCATATTACCCATTGCTGGGTGTGCCAATCTGCTTTGTACGCAGATATTGGTAAATGATGAAATATTTGTACCGTGTGGGCGCTTACCAGGCGTCAACCCACGAGCACTCATTGCTTCGTGGAAAGTGCACCAATTTAACATTTCTTGTACATACAAATAATTCAAATTGTATCTATTCTTTCGTTCTATGAGGAATTTTCTCCTACTCTTCTAATATTATTCAAGATTATTTATATTCATTGCCGGTATTAGCGGTATTTCTTAAGGATATATGTAATATTAATATAGCTATAATTTTAAATATTTAATTTATAATACAATAAGAAATTTTAAATGTACTTACTTCCCAGAAAAAGCTTTCTGTAATGTTAATAAAACTGTTGATTCTTGACACTGACATTTTGCATTTATCTGTCAATTATAAACATTTAAATATCTCAACTGGTTTCCATGGAGTTGTTTGGGCAGCGATATTTATTACAACAGATTATTCTATATTATTATATAATATATCTCTAAATATATAGAATATATAATAATTTTTTTAATTGTATCAGATTGAGAATTTAAAGATCTTTATTATTGTATTAACATATTTTGAAGATTTTTTTTTAAGAAACTACCACTTCCGGTTGTCCAATTGTTACCAAAATTACCTATTGAACTCTTCCCATTAATATTAGATTGAGGAACTCGTAGTTAAACAGGTCTTTAGTTGTATAGAATTTGAGAAATCGTATCTACAATAGCCTAACACACACACACACACACACACACACATACATCTTCGTAAAAATATTAAAATCGGATTGTAGGGAACTTAAAACGTGTTTAATCATTAAAATCTGGGTATGCGATTTTTAGCATGAATCCAATACCTATCTTAGCGAGAGGTAAAAAACAGTCTATTTAGAAATGAAAAATATTCATAAGGTGTAAAAAAGAAGTGGCAAAGAGCTTGTAGATCCAAAAGAAAATAACGGTAGATATTCATTATCTTTATTTATGAGCATTTTTAGAATATTTAATAAAATAATTAAAACGCGTAGAAAATTTACATTTTGCAACCCACAGCATTCTACAAATTCGAAATGTGAAATGTTTGTAAAATATGTGAATTGAGGATAAGTTGTACTTGTCACGTACACATTTGTTATCAAAAATAAGACTAGAAAATAGGCAAATAGGTTAGTGATATGCTGTACAGATGATAATGTAAATAGTAAATATATTTTTAAAAATACAATAGTAGACAACATGAACACGTATTTTGTAAATACATACATAACTTACTCTTTTAAACAGAATTTAATAATATTTTGGAAAAAAATATAAAAAATGTTTTATTTTAAAATTCTTGTCAGTTAATTGAGTATCAACATGACAATACAAATGATATTTTGAAATTTAAACTTGTTATATATGTCAGCAAATACAACGTTACTATTTGTAGATAGTAAACAAATAACCTTGTACATCGCATAAACATGCAATATTTATGAATATATACAAGGTGTTCCATGCAAAGTAGTCATAGGAGCTTCAAAAAGTAAATAATTTTTCAGTTGTTGAAAACATTATGACAAAAATCTAGGTTTTAGTAACGAGGAAATAAGAGTAATATTACAACAAAATTATAAAATTATATTTTAGTTATGTTTATTGAAAAATAAAATTAATTATAAAACAATAATTCAGCTACTGTGAAAAATATACGTTTCTCAACGATGATACTAAAATTAATTTAGGCCAAGTTCAATGTTTGTTGAGAAATTAGTCATAATGTAAGCAGAAGATCGTATTACAAATTAAAATTTCTAAAAATAGAAGTATTTCTTTACAAAATTTTGTGAAATTGATTACAAATAAAGATTTGTCTTTGGTCAAAATTTTCGATACGAATTTGCTATTTTTACGATGATGTCTGTATGTGTGTGTGCGCGTGTCTGTGTGTATGTGACGATCGTTCCGGATCACATAACTACGATACCACGTTTCCAAAAATTATAATTTTTTCGTTTCCTCGAGTTTAGATCCATATGCAAACATGATTAAATTTTGATTATAATTGTTCCACTGGAAGTAGTCTGAATTGCAACTTTTAAAAGTTTTTCTTGAAAAAAAGCAGTTAAATATCATTTATTGACATTTAATGTCATGAATTTTAAAAAATATGTTATTCTCTATACGATATGTTATTCTCTATACGAACAGATATAGAGTTAAATAATTATAAAGATATTAAATTTCATAAATCAGCCAGCTATGCTAAGCATGGAAACTGTTAATATAATCAGATAATTCAAATTGACAGATGTCAGTATCTAAGAAAAGTATACTTATATATGTATCAGATAGAGAATTTACTCTTCTTTAATACTAGAAAGAACAAAAAGTTTCAAAACATAATATTTATAGAAGATTTTTTTAAATAATCTGCTACTTCCGATTTTCCAATTATTACCAAAACCTTTTCAGCTCTTCCCAGTAATGTTCGATTGAGAAATACGTAGTTAATCAGATATTAAGTATTACAGTTTTTGAGAAATTGTCCTTCTAACCTTCCCACACACATATATCCACACATACGTACACACACACATACACAACAGACATCATCGTAAAAATATTAAAATCGGATTGTAGGGACCTTAAAACGTGCTTAATTATTAAATTCTGGCTATACGATTTTTAGCATGAATCCAATACCTCTTTTAGCGAGAGGTAAAAATGAAAAATGTCAGTGAAGGATGAATAGCAGAGGATTTCTGCAGACATATGTATGTAAGAATTTAGTGAATTCGATGCCCCGAAGATGTCAAGCTGTACGAACTGTAAACGGTTATGCAACAAAGTACTAATAATTTTTTATTTTATTTGTTTTGTTACTAAATAATGTATTTGTCTCTGTACTTTTGTCCAATAATTTTTCTTTTAATACGGGTATTGTTATTAAATATTTATTGAATGTTAAATATATTTTTATAAATCTGTAGTACATGATATACTATTTTGTTATTATCACTTTTCCACAGAAATATTAAATAAAATTACATCGTGAAAATAAAAAAAAAAAAGTTACCATACTTTTGTCCGCTACTATACTTATTAACCAAAATTTAATTGTGTTACATTGTTACTTATTTCTAATTACACTATAGATATTGATTCAAAAATATTTCCGAGCGTCAAAACAACTTCATGATTAAGAATCATAGCCATAAAACAGTAATGATAAGTCGTCCCCAAGAAACAATAATTCCTCTGCAGATGAGCGTAAATTTTACGGCTGTATGACCCGCAATTTCTCCATCGACATTCGCATTCCCGCATTCGCATTCGGCAAGTTGTAAAACTGCGCCTCGATTTCGTTGATCGTAGGGGTTATGACAAGACAGTATTCGCGCTCCACTGAATCTAGACATCCGCGACGATCATTTGTAAACCGAACCGCTGGGGCGCGAACGCGAGCAGGATGGGGCCCCACGAGGGCAGAGCACCCCTCGTCCTCAACGGAGCTCTAATGGGTTATTTATGGTCGGCCCCAACAAAACAATTTTATTGCTATGGACCGGCTGAATTGAGCAGTGACTACAGCAGTGTAAAGTGGAACGATGGATGTTTTGTATATCAAGCATGTTATACTGGATTTATCTATTTTCAATGAAAATTTTATGTTCAGAGTGGGTTGTGAGATGCTAAATAAATGAGGTGAAACATGATACATCAGTCTGAATCATAACATTATAAAATATAACGTTTCTATATTACAATATGAATGTATGTCATATTTCGCTGAATTATTGAAAATAATATTTTATACATTCAGTAGTCAAGAGGATCACGCAAAAATTATTGAGAATAAAGCATATGATTCATATATTTTTTTTTACCTCTCGCCATTTCCCTTACCTTTCATGCTAAAAATCGCATATCCAGATTTTATTGAATAAGTACGTTTTACGGTCCCTACAATCCGATTTTAACATTTTTACGGTGATGTCTGTGTGTGTGTGTGTGTGTGTGTGTGTGTGTGTGTGGATGTATGTGTGTGTGTGTGTGTGTGTGTGTGTGTGTGTGTGTGTGTGTATGTATGTATTTAAAATGTTGGAAGGACGTTTACTCAAAAACTATAAGACTTTATATTTGTTTAACTACATATTTCCCAATCGGACATTCATGGGAAGATCTGAAAAGGTTTTGGTAACAATCGGAAGTAGAATATTCTTGATAAAAAAAAATTCTAAATATTATTTGTTGAAAAATTTTCTTCGTAATATTAAAGAAAATTAAATTCTCTATCTGATACATTTAAATATTTTATTATATATTCTATATATTTAGAGATAAAGAAAATATAATATATAAAATAATCTGTTGTAAATTGTTTAACTGACAGATAAATGTCAGTATCAGAAATCCGGAGACATTACTGAAGACTTTTTCTGGGAAGTACATACATTGTATTATTTCTTAATGTATGTATTAATAGTTAAATATTTAATATTATACGTATATTACACATACCCTTCAGAAATATTGTTACTCCCGACAATGAGTTGGAAACATCTCGAAAAATTAGAAGAGTAGAAACAAAATTTCTTCATAGAATGAATTTAAATTAAAAAAAATCTAAATATGAGGAATAGATATATGTAGAATTTATAGTGTAGAGTGTAAGTATACAAGAAATGTTAAGTACATTAGGGCGCGAGCAGTCATGTGACTTTGTTGGCCTTGACAAGCAAATATGGGGGTCCATGTCAGAATGATAGCTAGTAATTATGTATATAGATGTCAAATATCATAATTTATCATTCTAAATTTAGTGATTTTCCAATTCCATGTGGTTTATATTCCTCGACAAGTAAATTCCACACTCCTAGTGCCAAATTGACTACGTAAATTTAGAAAATTTTGAAGTTTTTAATGAAAAATTGTGACATTTGACATCTATGTACATAATTACTAATTATCATTCTGAAACGGGCCTCTACATCTGTTTGTTAAGGCCAACAATGTAACATGACTGTTCGCGCCCTATACTTATGTACTACCTATGTAAACAAAAAAGGAAGTGGCGAGAGGTATTGTGCTGGCCACAATAGATTTTTTGGATTGCATGAATTCAGAGTTGCACGTTTTCACATTCTAGAAAAAGTCGCCAATCTATGAAATGAAATCATGTTATAAAGAAACAAATTTATTTACATATTTTAAATAAAGTATATGATATTTGTAACCATCTACAAACTATATGATAAAAAAAATTAAACGCTCCATTACACATGATAAAAATTCCACTCAATCATGTACAAAAAATCCCAAAAAACTAAATTCAATCCAACACATTGTAAACAGACTTAGGGGACTTCCCTCGACAACAAGATAGAGCAAAATGAATAAAACTTTGGCAAACTCTGCCAAGAAATATCTATACATCATGTTACACCCCCTTATCTCTCATCGTATCTAATGGGAGGGGGACGTTTGGCTTCCCGATAGCTGGAGATTTATGCGTATATATTTATTGGCACGGATTCCTGATTGAAGTGCGGGCATCGGATACGCGATCTGTCTTAATTCGCAGCATGGGATGGCGATATTTCAGCAAGATAAACTCGCAATTTTAGATAGAAGCGATTGAAATGACAAAGTGCGACAAATTTTACCCCCTGTTTGACGATAAGAACGTTGATAAGTCAACTGTATTGTTACAAGAAAAGTGTATTTGCGTGATTGTGATGTCATGTTCTCGGAGATGATAGTGATTCGGGAATTTATTGTAGAGGTTTGGGGAGAGATATTAATTTTGATAGTGTAACAACGTCGTTGAGAAAATTGCATCAAATATAAGAAAGAAGATATAAATTTTGTTACATTTGTGTAATGAAATATGACTAAACCAACTGATTTGTAAAAATAAATGACAAATATATTAACAGCAATAAAAAATAAATTTTTAGGTTACAATATTTAAGACTTAATTTGGGCATTTTTTTATTTTATGTATTAATAAAGTGTACTGGATTTAAATACAATGTTAACTAAATTTCTCATTTAAACAATAATATACGGACAAATATATGATAAAAGACATGTCCCAAAATTTTTCGTTCCAACAGTAAATAATATAATATTTATGTTAGTATTATTTATAAAACTGAGGGTAAAGGTAACTGACAATATACTCAATTGATTGCCATCTTAAATTTTATTACTTTAATAAAAATTATTTGCAAATTATTCAAGACGAAAGCATTTGTCACATGCAGACTATGATTTATTTGCAAATAAATTATTATTAAATCTAAGAAATTTTATTATAAGCAATATATTCAAGTTCTATACACTCTATTAATACACCATATCAAAATTTGTTGAATTGGAGTAATAATCATAGCATCTAGAAGTTTATTTATTCTTGTTTTTAATATAATTGTAGGTGGTACTTTAATAAATAAATATCACTTTGCAAATAATTTTACTAAAAAAATAAAATATAATATAGGAATTAATTGAATATATTGTCAGTTTCCTTTACCTTTACTTTAAATAATACTAATAAAATTATTGTATTGTTTATTGTTGGAACTAAAAAAATTTGCACGTGTCATTTGTCATATATTTGCCCGTAGATTATTTTATTAATACATAAAATAAAAAATTGCCCAAATATAGTTTTAACTATTGTAACCTAAAAATTTATTTCTTCTTGCTGTTAATATATTTTTTTCTACTACCACTACTGTAAGAGGGTCATTACTGAACAGACTACTAACAATGTAAGTTCGTGCTTATGAATAGTGTTATGTAATGAAATTTCATTAATTTAAGTTGGCAGGACTGATTGTCAAACTGTAAGAAATGATTAAAATTTGATAAATAAAATTTAAGATTTAAATATAATAGAATGGAATTTATCTGACATATACATATAATCATATAAATACATATTTTGTTGGCTTATTATCTTAATATTATATTATGTCAACAATACATATTTCATTTCAATCAAATTTGCAGTAGGGGACTATTTTTCATCGTATATTCCTACGCTTAGCATTAACCATGGTAACATCATTGCGCAGTTTTATTTTTGTAAATAAAACCCACCAAACTTTTTGACGTCTGCTTTTTTGTGTGATTACAAATACATATACTGAGGTAATAATAATTATTATAAACAAAATTAGTTGATATTATTTGTAATTTGTAAGTAATGCAATAAAAAAATAATTAATTTATAACAATGTATCTGAATTTTGCTTCAATTTAGAAATATTAATGAGTGGTTGTAGAAAAAGTATAGTACATAATTCAAGATGTAAAACAATTACTCACTCGTAAAATTACAAACTCGACGCTACGCGTCTCGTGTATCAATCATTTTACTCGTACATAATTTGCTTCTTACATCTCTCATTACGTAATATACTATTTTCAGAGGGTACGAATACATTTGGAGTTGGGCTCGTATAGCCATACGATAAAATAAATATAACCTAAAAATCTTATAATTAGTTCATTTTCTCATTAGCAAAACATCCCCCTCCCTTATAGTTAACAATAATAAAGATTTATTATCATTGTCCAATCCCAACATTTGTTATAGCCTTTCAGAGTTGCAAACATTTTATTAAGATATGTGATTGGTTGCAATTGGGGTTGATTGTCCCAGTAAATCATCCCTTATTTACTCCTACTCTAGAGTGCAAAATCCCATCCCTCTGTTCCTGACAAGTGGAATGGAATAAAGCATTTCATTCATAAAGTGCATTAGTGTAATGAAAATATAGATGCATTTTTATTTTAATGCAGGGCGACAAGAAGAAATGAATATGTGAGCGTTGGCGAGCGAGCGGGTGAAGACTTCGATGCTTCGTCAGAAGTAAATGAATTGAAAAGTTCAGATTGTGACAACAGGGAATGAGTTACGTTACATATTGAGGGATGGATATTATAAAGTATAATGAGTGTCACTGACGGACAACGAAATTTGTGAAGATTTTTGAAATATTAAACTTTGAAAATAAGTAATACTTTAATAATGATTGATTTAAGAATTCTTATGTCTAATTTTTGAAATTAAAAAACTTAAATTATGTTTAAACTAAAATTAATATTATTCTTTTAATTATTTTGTGGAGAAATCTTCTCATATTTAATAATAAACTACTTAAATTTAATATCCATCAGTTTAATATTGAATATTATTAAAAAAAAAAAACTGATGTGGCCAGCACATTACCTTCCGTGAATTCAGTGTATTATCTTTGAATATATAATACAATACAAGAACGGCAACGTAATGTATTTAGATTAAATATTTCGAGAGAAGGTGCCATCTATTCCTCCGTAAACGAATTATTTCTGAGTTAGTTCAAAAAATACATAATAGGTGGATGTTGCACAGTGTTGGCACGTAGCTAGAACAACAAGATAAGATTTTAAAAAGGTTTTTAAGTTTGCTACTGTAAAACAAGTATACATGTACATTGAAGATTCAAAATATATTATCTGGTTATTATGAAACAATATTTTTGATTTATTGATTATTGAATACATCTAACAAATACTATTTGGCAATGCTGTCAGCACGATTTATCGTAGTTCACAGTTTTGTGGTAGGAGTCACTAGCTATCTACAATAATTTTGTGAATAAAAAGAGACAGATATAGTATCTTGCTAGGCCATATGCGTTGCCGTTCTTATATGTATTATATATTCAAAGGTATTATGTACAAATTCCATATATAAATATTCTTGCAAAAGATTATATATTTCCAGTAAAATTATTTCATAAAAAAACTATGTAAATTGGACGTAACAATGACATCTTCTTCTTTAGCTTTTCCCATTGGTTAAATGGTGGCTATTCTTGAATTTTTTCATCCACTCATTTCTATTTTGCTTGTTGTCCTCATTCAGTTCCTTTTCTTTTAAGTCCTTCGCAATACAGCATGTCCATCTTATCTTTGGTCTTCCTAGGTTTCTTCTACCTTCTTGTACTAAGGTATTCATTCTTCTTCCAATATATTTTTCATCTCTCCTCATGATATGTTCAAACCAATATAATCGTCTCTCTTGTATCTTTCTAGAAACTACTATCACTCGAGCCATATTTCTTATCCTCTCATTCCGTATTCTACTTTTCAGTGTCTTCTTCAACATCCATCTCAACATTCTCATCCGTCTTTCAGAAATCAAAATATAAATTATTATTATATTTACTACATAAGTACTTAATTTTAAGAAAGTTTTTTTGGTGTAAGTGGTATTATTTCTTATGAAAAATAATTCAAAATGTATCAACTAAGGTTCCACCGAGATTTGAACTCGGATCGCTGGATTCAAAGTCCAGAGTGCTAACCATTACACCATGGAACCGTCTTATTGAATCTTATTATCAAATAAATACGTAAGTATAAAATAACATGGCTCAGATTGCAATTCAGCAAAAAGGAAATACAAAACATAATATAACAAATGATAAGTGATACAACTATTGTTATCTTTTATGAGTCAGATAACAGTGATTAAGTTTAAAGTTCAAGGGGAATATTTAGAAAAAAATCTGATGTAGCGAGCACAATACCTTCCGCCAATCCTGTTTATTATGTATAAATTCTATACATAAATTTTCTTTCAAAAGATTCTAAATTTCCAATAACATTATTTCATAAACAAACTATGCAAATTGCACTTGACACTGACATCTTCTTCTTCTTCTTTAGCTTTTCCCATTCGTTAGCGATCGTTATGTTTTATTCTCTTCTTCCATTCATTTCTCTTTTGCGTGTCGTCCTCATTTAGTTCCTTTTCTCTCAAATGTTCCACAATACAGTCCTTCCATCTTATCTTTGGACTTCCTCTGTTTTTTCAACCTTCTACTACTAAGGTATTCTTCTTCCAATGTATTTTTCATCTCTCCTCATGACATGTTCAAACCAATGTAATCGTTTATTTTGTATCTTCTAGAAACTTCTAACACTAGTGTTATTTCCCTTATTCGTTTATTCCTTACCGTATCTTTCCGTTTCTTCCCCAAAATCTATCTCAACATCCTCATCTCCGCCACATTCATTTACTTTTCATTGATACTGACATCTGCCACTTTGAATTGTCTGAATATATTAGCAGTTTCCATGTTTAGCATAGCTGGCTGATTTATAAAATTTAATATCTTTATAAGTTTTTAACTCTATATCTGTTGAATATGAAGTATAAAATGCAAACAAATCGTATATAGAATAATATATTCTTTAAGTTATAATAATATTTAAATGTTTTTATACAGAAAAACTGTTAAAATCTTTAAATGAAGGTACAAAATCTAATCACCTCTTCTTTTAGATGTAAACTTGAGGAATACGAAAAAAATATAATTTTTGACTCGTAATATTGAAGTTATGTGAGCCGAAACTTTCGTCACACACACTTACATACAGACATCATCGTAAAAGTGGTAAAATCGTATTATATGGACCCTAAAACATGCTTATTCACTAAAAACTCATCATTGATTTTTTTGACCAGAGACAATACCTTCCTTATCTAAAGGTGACGGAAGGTAAAAAGGATAAATTTTAAAATGTAAAAATAATTTTTGACATTTTTAATTTTTTGTTATAATATCTTTTTCAATTTATGAAATATTAAGTAACGAATATTATTTTTAAAGAACTGGAATACAACAATAAATATACTTGATTATAACAATGATAAAATTTGATTACATCAAAATGTAACGACGCTAAATGAGTAAAACCTTTGTTAAAATCAACTATGCATACATTAATATATTTCACCAGTAATTATAATGATTTTACATTGCTAAATTTTCTTAAAGTTAATACTTTATATTCTTTTGATATGTAGACATGACCCAATCATAACAGTCCTTTATTTATTGACATTTTGTATATATCTATAACTAATTAATGCAACAGTTATTGAATAGTAGATATAGATTATATTTATGTTATATTTATTCATTTATCATATAATAAAACATTTATCTTTAGGATTATTTACCCCTTATGTAATCGCAACTCATCCCCATAATTCATAAATATTAATAACCCTATCAACATAACTTCATCCCAAAACAAAATCTGTTTGATAGTATTCCCCAATGCAATTCACTTAAAATAATTACGCGCATATACATTGGGAATGCCATCCTAATGTATCGCAGTGGCCTGTGCTGTGATCGCTTAGTTCGGGCATGCACGTCCGATTCTCATTTGTTGACCAGTCATATAAATCGCCGCCATTACTTACTCGCATCGCAACAAAAATACTTAACAAATAACAAATGTAACACAATCTTCCGGCAAGGGTGCGCTGTCCTCTGTATCGGACTATCTTAATGTTTACTGTATTTTCTATTTGCAGTAAACATACCCATAAACATGCGGGAAGGATATAGTGAATAGATACAGAGGAAGTACATTTCGAGAGCAAGGGATGGTGTTGTTTATAAGTAAATATATTTTATTCACAAACAGTTCGTAATACCTATGTGCTGCATTTCTAAAATTCAAAATAGTTGTGTAAGTCATCGTTTTCTTGACTATCCAGCTAGCTGGATTTTTTCTATGGTCTGTTCTCTAAAACAGAAAAAAAATCTGATGTGGCCAGCACCATCAATCCTGTGTATTATGTACAAATTCCATAATTTTTTTTTTGCAAAAGATTCTAAATTTTCAGTAAAATTATTTCATAAACCAACTATGCAAATTGCACTTGACACTGACATCTTCTTCTTTAGTTTTTCCCATTCGTTAGGGGTGGCTATTTTTTAATTTCTTCTCCCACTCATTTTTGTTTTGCATGCCGTCCTCATTCAGTTCCTTTTCTTTCAAGTCTTCCGCAATATTCTTCATCTCTCCTCATGACATGTTCAAACCAATGTAATCGTTTCTCTTGAAATAACTAAATAAATAAATGATAGCTCGAGTTATTTTATTTCCCTTATTTTTTCATTCCTTACCGTGTTTTTCCGTGTCTTCCTCATCTATCAATTTGAATTATCTGAATATATTAGCAGTTTCCATAACATAGCTGGCTGATGTATGAAATTTAATATTTTTATAATTCTTTAACTCTATATTTACTGAATATGAAGTATAAAATGCAATCAAATCGCATAGAGAATAATATATTACTTAAGTTTAATAACGTTAAATGTCAATAAATGATATTTAACTGCGTTTTTTCAAGAAAAACTGTTCTATTAGGTAATAGCAGTACTACAAAAAATTCTTTCTTTCAGAATTATTTACTATTTATTTTACTTTCAGCTTCTAAAGTACATTTAAGTAAATTTTGCGAAAATTTAAATATGACCTCTAGTTTTATTGTGAAAATTAATTAATAATTTTTATTACAAAATATTCGTTGCCTTCCAATGAGTACTTGATACGAGTACTTTATTTTTGAAGTACTCGAATAAAGTTATGAGTACAATCAAACAGTATTCGTGTGCGAGTATTCATGAGTACTTTTTCTCAGTACTCTGCACAGCTATCTTTTAAACATGCATTTTAAAGTTGGCACTGTGAGAAGAGATTTGTTTACAAAAAAATTCTAAATTTATTGATGTTTGATGTTTATTAGCTATCTACATTGTTTATTGTTCTATTTCACTTGTATGTGAAGCTAAATTATTAAAGGTGTAATCAATAGTTTTAAATTATTGACTGATAAATTCCAATATATATCTTTCAGCTCACTTTGCATGTTCGCCACTGAAAAACAACTGTTTGTTATTTATGTAATTCTTTGATATTTCATAAACTTTTACAATAACACTCCTATTCCAATAAACATTCTAAAAGTTTAACTTGTATTCTTGTCTATTATTTTTTGCAAACTATTTCCCCGCCTACAGTTCCTTTCTTGGCAGAGGGTGTATAAAAGTTTCCAGAATACTCCGGAAGTGATTCCTTGCGGGAGTCGCTGACGCATTTCCGGCCCGGACGGCTCCGGTGGTGCGTGACGAGTGCACCCGGAGCCGATGCTTGCAACCTCCTTGGATCCCGGATCCGGGATTCCGGATCTGCTGAATGTGATTCCAGTTATGTAAGGAGGAGTTTTTCTAAAGAGGAAGAAGGTTAATGTGGAGAAAACGTTTGAAGTTTTTGTGAGAATGAGTCGTTTGCTTTTAGGTTTTTGTGTAATGGATAAAGTGACTTTCACATTGCTGTGATAATTCGTTGATGTATTTTTCTCTTCTTACGTATTAAGTACAGTCAACTATATTTTGTACTTTTTTAAAATTTTCTACATATAATTGACTACCTAATATAAATTTGTATTTATTTACATAAAGTATATAATTAAACAACATGAATAGGAATAAGGCATTTCACTAATTTATTTATGTTATTCTTTACAAAAAAAATCTGTTATAGCCAGTACAATACCTCTCGCTACTTCCGTTTTTGGTTACATAATTATAGGGCGCAAGCAGTCATGTGACATTGTTGGCCTTGACAAGGAGATGTGGGGCCCGTGTCAGAATTTTCCAATAAAAAATTCAAGATTTTCCAAATTCACATAGTAAATTTGTCACCAGAAGTGTGGAATTTACTTGTCGAGGTAAATAAACCACATGGAATTGGAAAATCCCTAAATTTAGAATGAGAAATTATGATATTTGACATCTATGTACATAATTACTAGCAATCATTCTGAGATGGGCCACCATATCTGCTTGTCAAGGCCAACAAAGTCACATAACTGCTAGCGCCCTATTGTATTTAACATTTCTTATATACCTACACTCTACACCAAGCATTCTACTTATATCTATTCTTTATATTTAGATTGTTTTATTTTTAATTCATTTTATAAAGAAATTTTGTCCTACTCTTCTAATTTTTCGAAATGTTTCCAATTCATTGTCGGGATTGACAGTATTTTTGAAGGGTTTATGTAATATACTTATAATTTTAAATATTTAACTATTAATACAATAAGAAATAATATAATTTATGAACTTCCCAGAAAAAATCTTCAGTAATGTCTCTGGATTGTTGACACTGATATTTATCTGTCAGTTACAAACATTTTAATTTTGAAGTGGTTTTGATGACATTATTTGGGCTGTGAGATTTATTACAATAGATTATTATAACCTTATATTTCTTGATCTCTAAATCTATAACAGATGTAATAGAATATTTATATACACACACACATAGACATCATCGTAAAAATATTAAAATCGGATTGTAGGGACCTTAAAACTTGCTTAATCATTAGAATCTGGATATGCGAATTTTAGCATGAACCAATACCTCTCGCTAAATAAATACTTATTTTTTGTTTATGTTCGTACAATAACTTATTTCGTTGTTATAAAAATAAAGATCCATGACACGGTGGTATTGTGGCGTTTATTTATATGGGCGAAGTGTAAAAATCAGAGATATATTATTTATTTTAATACATGTTCATTAAACAATAAATTATTAAGAAAATATTGTAAAAATAACGATCACTATGATTAACTAAATATAAACGCTAATTTAAGACTTACAATATTATTAAATACTTTAAATTATTTATTTAAAGAATAACATAAGACTATTTATTTACACGATATTTATTTCACTGTTTCTATTTATATCACTATGCGTTCCAATCTTAGACTGCCGTCCGGTTGCAGACTGTTGCAGAAGAGAACGAGTAAAGTTTGAATACACGCAATACGAAAAGTATTTTCTACAATAGCTACATTCCATCTTACAAATTTTAATCTTTTCTGTATCATAAACCCGCTACAAAATGTGAACGCATCCTAGTATAATTCCGAATCCTTATTCCTTGGGATAATAAAAACAAATTCAAATCATATAAAAGTTTTCGCTTCCGAAGTACATATCTCGTCGTCTCAAGTAGCAATTTTCCATAGTGCCACAAAGAATTTCATGGCCCCCTATTCCATTTCGTCTAAGATAGAAATCAATGATAAAACTTAGTCATCTCGAGAATGATTTATGTTTCCGTTTCAGCAGCGAACGAAAAACATTTGAATATCTTCTCAAGAAAAATGAATATCGCAGCGGTATTATTCTTACCCTGGAAAAACAAATGCTATCGTGGGTAGTAAAAGGTTTCCATGGATTACAAAAGAATAATTATCGTGAAATATTAGCGAGTAGATGATTCTGCAGAAAATATTTGTTTTCCTTTGGGGAATAAATGTCTGTGTATTTTAAGAAGGTATTAAATTTATGTGCAGGCATTGAAATGATGTTGACATTATGAATTTAAAAGCAGGTTTTAAAATGTTTGTTTTTGATGAGACATAGTTTATTTGCATATTTTGAAGGAAAGAGATGTATTAAATGTGGTAATAATAATAATAAAAATAATTATCATTTATTATCAAACCACTATTCCGGCAAAAAAATTATGTTAAATATCTAATATGTTTGTAATTGAAAAGAATTTAACGTCAATATAACAAAATAAAATTATGGTAATATTCTGGAGAAAAAAATACGGATAATACATAATAAATTGGAACAATAGTAATATTACTATTACTATAAGTATTTGTTAATTTCTGATATAGCATTTTTTTGGCATCCTGTTTTTGTTATTTCACACTTTTCATATATATATATATATATATATATATATATATATATATCTTTATTTACAATTTAAAAAGTATCAATTAGGTTCCACCGAGATTTGAACTACATAAGTACTTAATTTTAAGAAAGTTTTTTTGGTGTAAGTGGTATTATTTCTTATGAAAAATAATTCAAAATGTATCAACTAAGGTTCCACCGAGATTTGAACTCGGATCGCTGGATTCAAAGTCCAGAGTGCTAACCATTACACCATGGAACCGATTTATATAAATTTATTATCAAATAAATACATATAAAGTAACATGCAGCAAAATAGAATTTAAGATATTAGATGTATTGCATTTATTAATTTATGATATTTGATAATATCTTTACAGATTTTGCTTCTGCTTAATGTTAAAGTACCGGGTTGTTTAAAAGTTTTCTTTTTTCTTGAAAAATAGTTTAATACCTATTTCGAAAGTTATCGCCATCAAATTATATATGCGGTTGCAATGTAAATATCAATAATAGGCAGTAAAAATATTTTTATTGCCTAGTTAGTAAAAGTGACACTTTACAGACTGCCAACAAATCGCACATTTAACGTCAAGCGGCAAAAAATAGTATTTGTCAAATTAATTTTGTTTGATTTTGATAAAATGAAATATTTTTCTAAAATACCTACAAATTTTGTCATATTTAAGTTATATGAAATTTGAAATGATCACACATCTATTTATATTAAATCTTTAATAGTATTTTATGTATCTAGGACGAAAAGTGAATCTTTGAGGTATGACCAACTTGTGAATACCTTAAAGACACTTTTCGTTTGAGGTACACACATAATTTTATGGTTTCTAGTTTAAATTATTAAAAGAAATATGGATTAATTCCTAGCAGGTATGAGTTTTGTATAAGTAGGCTAAATCGCAATTGTTCGAAAATCCTAGCAAAATTTTGACAGATTGAACTTTTCTGGATTCGTTAACAATCTAATTAGCTATAATTGATGAAAAATACATTCCTCGGCATACTTTGGATGAAGGTGCTGAGGTGAAGAACAATTTAATGCCCCATAAATAAAGGACTCAATATGAAGGTAAAATTTTACAATCCTAGAACTTTAAAATATCATTTAAAATTTTTAGGACTTTAATATTTCACTTTTTGTTTTATAAATCGTTCAAAAAACGTTGCTTTAGAAACCAGTATGACATAAAATAAGAAACTTATTTACCTATTTTATTCAATGTTCAAAATGTTTCTATCAAATCAAATAGAGATCAAAGTAGACTAAAAGGCCCGCTCTTACCACTTTTAGTTAAAGTGATGGTGATAACCAACGGTTATCTTGCAAAATTGTTCTTACCAATGTTAGAGCTTACTGGAAGTTAAAACTGTTGTTCACATCACTTCTAACAGTCACTTTAACTAGAGGTGGTAGGATGGGGCCTAAAAAAACTAATTTCCTATACGAATTTAGTTAGTTTGCGATTTAGGTATTAACTTGTTCAAGGTTTGACAACATTTGCTGAGATCTTAAGATCTACTCTCGTATCCCTCGCATCACGAGTAAAGTAAAGATATCTAACAAAGTGCATAATATACTTACATCTTGGTCCTACCACTTGGATCTATTTGTGGCAGTAAACAAGAGTCAGGACAAAAGCAACAATAGAACCCAACAAAGTACTCTTGCACATAATTTACTCAGATCAATTCGATGGGGCGAAGCAGCCGCGATTCGCGAAGTCGTTAGGGGCGAACTACGTCACTTAACTGTATTGCTAGGGTAGGTTTATTGCATTAACAACTCTACTCATTATAATTAAGCACTCGTTAAAGCTCTACTCATCATCACTCTGAATTACACTGCGATATTTCAATACTCTCTGGTGAAGCTATGCACAAATGGCAAATGGCCATGTTGGTTTTAAGTTGGCAATGTTGGCACCATTGTAATTAAATGTGTGGATGTTCTCTTGTTTTATTGACACTTGTCATCATAGCAAGGGACTCATTATATAGTTTGAGGGTGTAAATGTTTTGAATGAATTTATTACAACCAAGAAGATATAATGTTGATAACAAGAATAATACATATTGCATTTATAATAGTATTCGCTTGTACCATCTTTGAATTTTAAAATAAATTGTATAAACAGAATGTAAAGATAATACTTTAAGGTTACAACCGATTTACATTGTAATTTCTTCGAATATTAACGACCTCTTTTTACCTCTCGCTAAGAGAGGTAATGGATTCATGCTAAAAATCGCATATCCAGGTTTTAATGATTAAGCCCCTACAATACGATTTTACTATTAATACGATGATGTGTGTGTGTGTGTGTGTGTGGATGTATGTATGTGGGGTAATTGGAAGGACGATTTCTCAAAAACTATAATACTACGTATTTCTCAGTCGGACATTACTGGGAAGAGCTGAAAAGGTTTTGGTAATAATTGGACAACCGGAAGTACCAGATTCTTAAAAAAATCTTCTAAATATTATTTTTTGATAATTTTTGTTCTTGCTAAAAGTAAAAGAAGAGTAAATTCTCTATATATTTTATTTTATTATATATATATATATATATATATATATATATATATATATATGTCAAGAGTACTCTTTGAGGTCGGGCGTTTAAATTTATATATTACTATATATGGTACATATTGAGGTCAAAATTTAAGATTTATATTATTTTGTAATGCGTACATTTTGAGGTCTGTGGGTTCAAATTATGTGATCTAAAAATTTGTTCTAAAATCTTATAAGTGCCCGAAATTAATGTTTTTAGTACGTGAGAATATACAAGTTATATTTCGACGATCCGAAATAGTGTTTTTAAAAAGGGTTTTTTATTGTGAATTTATTATATATCAAAACTATCATTTGTTACACATAAAAATTATTTAATGTTTATTTAATAAAAATACGACTTATTACATTTATTATATTTTAATGTTACTTATTTGGATTCTTCACTCTGACTAAACTAAAACTACTCCAAAGTCTATAAACTGGAAACTCAGGTGTCGGGTTCGACGCCTGGGAACTGCAACTCATCAGTTTGGACAGCGGTAACTTACATTTAACATTTTCAAATTATTTAAAATTAATTTACAAAATTGACTATTTTTATGACAGTGGCAGTTCTATTACCTAATTTAAAATTAAATGTGCACTGATTTCTCAGGTTGAGAACTAACAACTTCGCGACGTGTTGAACTAATCGACCGGTTGAAGAGTGACTTTCCAGCTTTTAAAAAGTCAAAAATTGACATACAAAGTGATTGTGAATAATAGTTATTTACGAAACATTCATGAAATTTGAAAATATGAATGTTTAATGAAAAATTAATTATTTTTAATAAGTAAAACGTAATTATTTACAGCATTTTTTTAAAAGATGTCCGATGAAGGTCTTTTGTATCATGAACGAATTAAGAAATTGGCATACATTTATCTCTCTCCTTTGGAAAGGCAATAAGCGTGTGCGATAAGGATGGATATAACATGCTTGTCTTTCAAAAATTCATATTGTTTCGACCAGGGACTAAAAATGAAATGAGAACGAAAACGAAATAACGAAATAAACCGAAATTTTTATTAGAACGAAAACGAAAACGCAATATATTTTTTTCGTTCGTGATTGAAAACAAAATAATTAATATCGGTTACCGGTTTTAACCGTTATTTTATTTAATATTTAATTTTATTTACAGCAAATATTTTACACGCAAATATTATTGAATTTTCAGGTATTTTAGTTGCAAACATGCAGACTTTCAAAGTAACTTTCCCGGGTTGTGTACAAAAGTGGTAGTACTCGTAACATCCGCACTATGCTCTCCGAAGGCGCCACCTGTATTCCGCAGGTGTTTGACGAACGCAGTGGATCGCATATTCTGATACCAATATTTATTTCAACTTATTTGCTATCTCTCTCTCTCTCTCTCTGTCTCTTTGTGTGCGCTATATTTATCTATTATCAACTTTGAGTTTTATTGCAATATTCTGGAGAATAAAAATAAAACATTTTAAATTTGTATTTTTTATGTCATACGTGTGTCGAATAATGTATAATTATTTTTTAACTAAATTTTTAAATATTTTTAAAAAATCATATTACGAATCAATGCAATATCTCAAACAGAAATCAAAAAATTGATGAATCCAAAAATATATTAAAATTATATAAATTATAATTATAGTAAAATATGCATTATAAACCAAAAACCAGGTCAACATAAAAACAACATTGTTTAATATTTATGGGGTAAATAAAAATTTGTTAATGTTCCATTAATGAACTTAGCAATATATTTTACAGAACTACTAATATGTTCTTTGGGCATCTTTAAAATACTAACAAACATTTCTTACAACACAACTAATAAATAATTCTACAAAATTTTAATATTAAAACTAAAGAGTGGAGTAAAATTACCTGTGGAATGGAAAAATCATTTAACAATACACTTTAATCTTTGTCATAAGGCCGTTACCCTTGAAGTAATAATTTAGAAATATCAGTTCTCAAAAAACTGCCAAATACATATTTCGTTTTTCTTAAAAATATGCAAACATACATTTGATATACGTTTCGCATATGTTTCGAACTCATAGTTATTATTTCTATTTACTATTCTTGTATTATTATTGTGTAGCAGAGTAAAAAGTAAATACCAAATTTAATGATATTCCTTTAATTTTGTAATGTATGTATAAACTATTATTATTAAAAGATAGCGTGGCTGGATGCGTTAAATAACCTGTAGTGATTCTGACGATCTGACTTCGAATCTAATTTTTAAATAACTTTCAGGCCGCGAATAAAAACACACCCAGTAATGGGTAATAATCTACGATGGGATACGTATAAAATCAGACATTAAATAAAGCGACTCTTACTCTCAAGTAATTAATAAAAAAATAAGTTCCTATTTCCCTATAGGTACATTAAATATTTAACATACATATTTTCAAATGTCTATAATGCAAAGGCAACATATTCAAAAAACCTTATGTGCGTTAGGTATATGAGTAAATCAAAAGAACTTACTCAAATACAAGTACATATTTGTAAAATTCAATACGAATGTGAGGTGCGACATATATAAAGAAACATATTTACTTAGAAGAAAACAATAACAATTTATGAAAGAAACTAACTTACATAAAAATAAACAATGCTACATATTTAATACTTTATACTATACAATAGTTGTTATTATTTATAACAACTTGAATTCGTCGTTGCATTGATGATTATGTAGTATATGCATCCGTTATATTTATAAATAATTGTTTAAAGTTACGAATATTAATCCTAGTAATATTTTCAACGATTTCCCACAATTTTCAATTTAAATTAAAATACGGGGACTGTTTGCGAGTTTTAAATATATTTTCAATTCGGCTGATTACTTATTTTTTATACCACACTCTTTAAAAATATCGCGATTTATTTTTTTTAATTTGGTTCACGACTAACACTTTAATTCACATGAATGTAATATGTATTTTAAAAAGGCAAACTGCTCATCAGAAACATTCGTAAGATATGATTTAAAATATAATTTTCTGGCGAATTCAAATCGCAATATTGTAGGATATCTTTAATTACTGTAGGAATGGTTGATACAAAAATCAGAAATGAACCGATTTGAAGATGTTCCAAAAATTAGAGAAATTTTATGAATGGAAGTTTTTGATACGAGTGAATCACTAATCGGCATAATCGTGTAATATATAATATGAAAAAAAATTCATACCTATTTTAAATTTCTGCGTTATTCTAATTTAGCCATCTGATTTGAGAGAGGATGAAAAAATAAGTAATGTCAATTTGAAATGTGTTTACAATTCGCTACGTTGACAAAATTATTGCAAGGAATAATAATCATAATTCTACGCAATTAATTATAAATATAACGGATGCATGGAAATTATATAATAAATCATCGAAAATTTATTTCATTGAATGCCACGAGGAATGCTAGGTGTTATAAACAATAAAAACTACTTAGTGATATTCGTTCTATCTCATATCCGTATTAAAATTCATAAATAATACTTATGAATTTTAGTAAGATGTAAGATACTTTTAAATCACTTACATAAAGTAAGGTTTTTTAAATGTGGAACATAAAATGGAACGGAGATTAATTCAATTTTATAAAGAATGCATTCTGGTCGAAATTATTTTAGGGAGAATTAGAAAAAATAAAAAATGCAAAGACCCTCAATATAATCCAACCTCAAAAAAAGTACTTTTAAATGTATATCAAAAGTATCATCTTAATTGTTAATATTATTATTAGCTAATCAGATAGAAGACATTTCAAATTATTTTGAGTGTTAATTTCATTTAACAATTACGACGTGCCCCCGCTGCGGTGTTATTGTAGTAGCTAAATTTAAAACAAAATACACAATAGTTTCCTTTAAGTGATACATATCAACAATTTTATTGACTTTTCTGACGATATTTTTAAAATTGGAACCTTAATCCATCCCTGGCGTGCCGCACGGCCAGCATTTCTTGTGATACCGGCTTGCGATGTATAGGTTGCACATAGTGCTGTTTGTCGTACTCGGAGATTTGAAATTACAGATAGAAGCAGATCTCGCTAATTGATGACATCAATTCGATGTATTTTTAACCATGTGTGCGGTTAACAGCTGTCAACTAACGGCCCCTAATGATATTAGTGGCGAGGGAGCGACCCAATTAAGTATGAGTTTAATAATTCGCATTTTATAAAAATATAGTTTTCATATTTATAAAATTGTTATTAAAATTCAGAAATAATTAATCTTAAGCATTGACCCAGACTAGACTATAATAGAATCGTAGAGTTGCACAATTTGAAAACCATGGTTTAAAAGATTAGAAATTTAATATGTAAATATATAGTATATTTATCTGTATTGCGATATATCTTATAGAATAAGATATATACAATCTTATAGAATAAATAAATAATATATTTTTGCTTCATAAATATTTGCTATACACAACTTTAAATAATTTTGTCGAATATACATTTGTTTATTATTTCATCTTTGTAATTATATGCTGAATGAAGCGTTGTTTTCACATAATATATTAAAATTTCTAATACTTTTTCATATTTTTGAATACGGAAGACAAAAGTTTTTCATTCCAAATATTATTGCTCAAATCTTTCATTTGAATTTTTTTTTTCTCGCAGCTTATTTCAAATATTGTTTTTTTCATAGGAAACATAGATTACCTATCGTACTATAATAATAAACTTTGATTTGCACTTCAAGATGCATTGCCTCTTAAGATTTCGATTATATGAGTTTTTTAGTTTACATCAGAGGTCATCTTAGATTTGCTTTTCTTTTTTAAAAAATAATTGTACTAAGTGAAATGTTGCAGCGAATTTTCAAATAACTTCTTAACTGTTAAAATTGAATAGTTCATTTACTAGTATAGACAAAAAAAATTCACTAATTTTGTCAGTTTTTCTTCGTTTCTAATACAAAATGGCCCTTTTCTCGGAAACAAGTGAAGATCAGACCTATACTGTTTAAGCTTTTTTTGCCCATTTTGGTCAGTACTATATACCCGAAAGTTTTTACTCGAAGTTGAAAAATACCCTGTGTAATTTATATTTATTTTCATTTGTATACTATACCTTGTTTCTCGTTTCCTATTGTTCTACGATTAATAAAGATTTATTTTTGAACAATTATATGTAATTTTTTGAATATTTGTATTTTTTAATTAGTTCATTTTAATATTCTTTAATTTAGTTAACAATTAATTAATTAATTGCAAATTGTTAAAAAAAATAGGGCGTATAATTTGAAGATTACCACACTTGTTTGAAAACCACCGTCCAGCTCTGCATTGTATTAATATTAATAATTTGCTGCTTATTATAATTTTCGGCAAATTTGAAATTAACTTGGAAAAAGCGAAATGCACGATTTCAGACGTATGTTAAATGTTTTCACTCTTTTAATTACATGAAATAGATAATTTGTTTAACAATAGCTAATTTAATTTCGATGAACATGTGAAAATCGGTATTTAATATTAATAATTTGCTGCTTATTATAATTTTCGGCTAATTTGAAATTAACTTGGAAAAAGCGAAATGCACGATTTCAGACGTATGTTAAATGTTTTCACTATTTTAATCACATGAAATAGATAAATTGTTTAACAATAGCTAATTTAATTTCGATGAACATGTGAAAATCGGTATTTAATATTAATAATTTGCTGCTTATTATAATTTTCGACAAATTTGAAATTAACTTGGAAAAAGCGAAATGCACGATTTCAGACGTATGTTAAATGTTTTCACTCTTTTAATTACATGAAATAGATAATTTGTTTAACAATTACTTATTTAGTTTCAATAAACATGTGACAATCGGTATTGAATATTAATAACTTGCCAGGGCCGGCCGGCAACAACAGTGGTGCTCACGTTCTCCGGCACCATTCGTGGAGTTTTTCTCCTTTTATTTGGAGGAGCAAATAATCTTCGTCTTGCATTAGATTTTTCTTTTTCTTGTTTCTTCTTCTTCATATACAATTTCCTATATATACCTAGGCTTCTGTTTGAATTTTTTTTGTAAGAAAATACAAATTGTAGTCACTGGCATCGCCCAGGGTTGGAAAACCATCCCCTCTTCTATTGCTCTCTACCCGTACTCCACCTCGCCTGGACTATGGTAACTCATTTCAGCTTCCGTAAAATTCCGTAAAATTGGTTTAGAAATTTGTAAATTACATACGTAATTTTAAAGATAGAACAAAATTTCAAAAACGAGCGTATAGAAGGAAAGTAATACTATGCTTCTGCGTTCTTATATTTTCCAATAAATATCTATTTCATTAGATATATTATGTTGAATATTGTGTAAAATGTGTTATTTCGTAGTTTTGTAATATTAATTATAAACATTTTTTCAAATTTTTAACAACGGGTAAGCATTTTTACCTCTCGCTAAGAGAGGTATTGGATTCATGCTAAAAATCGCATATCCAGATTTTATTGAATAAGCACGTTTTAAGGTCCCTACAATCCGATTTTAACATTTTTACGATGATGTCTGTGTGTGTGTGTGTGTGTGGATGTGTGTGTGTGTGTGTGGGATGTTGGAAGGACGGTTACTCAAAAACTATAAGACTTAAAATTTGTTTAACAACGTATTTCCCAATCGGACATTCATGGGAAGATCTGAAAAGGTTTTGGTAATAATTGGACAACCGGAAGTAGAAGATTCTTGAAAAAAAATCTTCTAAATATTATTTTTTGAAAATTTTTCGTGGTAATATTAAAGAAAATTAAATTCTCTATCTGATACATTTAAATATTTTATTATATATTCCATAGATTTAGAGATAAAAGAAGTATAATATATAAAATAATCTGTTGTAATAAATTTGACAGCCGAAAGAATGCCATGAAAAATAGTTGATAATTTAAATTATTTGTAACTGACAGATAAATGTCAGTGTCAGAAATAATGAGTAATGAATTAAAAATGTACTTGGAGAATCCCTTAGTTCTTGATCTGTGACTATTATGGAGATGACAAGTCTAGGTTGAAGGACTTAAATTTGTTTCAAACATTATGGGACAATGTACACCAGTACTGTAGACTAGAGTAACTTTGAATTGCGAAAAAGCTATCAAATTCTTCTCAAGTAAGTTGTAAATATTGACAAAATCGGAGTGCAATCTATCCGTCACTTTATTAAAGGGAATTAAGGTTATTTAGATATAACAAGTATGAAAAAATAAAATGTAAAAGAAGATATATAAGAATAGATGCACAATCCAGATATATACATTTTAGACCGCCCAAAATTAATGTTTTTACTAGAAGAATATGAAGAGAAAGTAAACAAAGTTGTTCGAATTGAAAATTGCAGCCTAATATTTATATATGGTAAACTCTACTTTGTAATTTATTGTAACATAATTTATGGTAAAATATCTTCATGTTGAGACATGCTATTATTGAATAATAAAGAAGTTTATACGTCATAGATTTATATGAATATATTATTTGTATTTATAAAAATAATCTTTGCTTTATGCATACAGCCAGGTAAAATATACGGCGAGAGGTTATGTGCTGGCCACATCAGATTTTTTAAGAAATTATGTTGCACAATTTCATTTTTTCAAAATTAATATGTAAGTCATAAAATAAAAACTACGACACCTCTAAACATGCAACATTTTCCTCAGGAGACGGGAATAGCAATAGACGGAGAGAAATGGATTGCTTTCATATTCGGAATTCGGGTTGGTGCTGTTGGTAGACTTCGGTATATGATAGAAAAATAAATATGAAAACTAATATCAAAAAATCATATTCAAATTAAATTAAAGGAATATACTTAATTATTTCAATAACCATTTACATACTACTAGGTAATAAAAAAAAGAATCATATTCAGAAAGAAAAAAATCTTTGACAATGAAGATTTCTATATATACAGAAAAAAAATACAGAAGAGAAAATAAGAAATACATATACTAGTATTTCTCAAAAAATTAAAGGAATGTCAATTTCCTTACACAAAGAAAAAAATCTGATGTGGCCAGCACAATACCTTCCGTCAATCCCGTGTATTACGTATAAATTCTGTACATAAATTTTCTTGCGAAAGATTCTAAATTTCCAGTAAACGGCAAAATAATATTCAGTAAGTATACACAGTGTAAAAAAAATATATGAGAATATTTCGAGGAGATTTTACAGCTAAAACAAAAATAATAAAGCAATCTCGAAAAAAAAGACACATTTAAAAATAGGAAACGATGAAATTGAAAAAGTAGACAACTTTATCTACTTAGGCGGCGAAAAGAAGTAAATTAAATGGATAAACGAGTCGCAAAAAATATCAAACGTATGCCTCAATGTGTTTTTCTCGAAATGGAAGCCCTCTCGTATAACGGGGATCAATGAGCACAAGAAAGAACGCAATCCATACAGACCTATTAAATTTTGCTCCATGTTTCTTTTCCAAAAACCTTCATCGTAATCGATTTTTATCTCCCGTCACCTTTAGGTAAGGAAGGTATTGTCTTTGGTCAAAAAAATCGATGATGAATTTTTAGTGAATAAGTACGTTTTAAAGTTCCCTAGAATACGATTTTACCATTTTTACGATGACGTGTGTCTGTGTGTGTGTGTGTGTTTGTGTGTGTGTATGTGTGTGTGTGTGTGTGTGTGTGTGTGTGTGTGTGTGATGACTATTTCATAGACGATAACTCCAACACTACAATTCTAAAAATTATAATTCTTTCGTATTCCATTTATTTACATCCATATGAAGATCTGATTAGATTTTGGTTATAATTGGTCAACCGGAACTACCCTCATTTAAAGATTTTAACAGTTTCTCTTGAAAAAACGCTCTTGGCATTTAATGTTATTATAAACATTACAGAATATTATATTATCTATACGAATTGATTGCATTTTTTATTTTATATTCAATGGATATATAGTTAAACAATTTAAATTTCATAATTCAGTCAGCTATGCTACTACATTTAAGAAAATTCTAATTGACAGATGTCAGTGATTTTGCAGTACAGTATTGTGTAATAACTTTTCCTTTCGTCATCAGTTTTTAGCATCGATTAACTAAAAAAAGAACTAAATATATTAAAAAAAAAAAACGAACTACCTTTTTCTTTGATAATATATTCAATTTTGTCCTTTGTTTTTTTTCTGGGAGCAGATAATCGTAGTCTAGTTTTTTTTTTTGCCACGGCGTCAATTCCGAACATCGGGTTATAGAAATATACAGTCTATAGTAACAATTTACTACGAATACAAAATACCCCGCACTGGTATCATCCAGAGTTGGAAAACCATCCCCTCTTCTATTCCTCTCTACCCGTACTTCACCGCGCCATGACTAGGGCAACTCATTTCTGCTTCCGTAAAATTCCGTAAAATTGGTTTAGAAATTAGTAAATTACATACGTAGTTTTAAAGATAGAACAAAATTTCAAAAACAAACATATAGAGGGAAAGTGAAACTATGCTTCTACGTTCTTATATTTTCTAATAAATATCTATTTAAGTAGATATATTATGTTGAATATTGTGTAAAATGTGTTTTTTCATTGTTTTGTAATATTGATTGTAAACATTTTTTCAAATTTTTAACAACAGGTAAGCGTAGATCCATTCTTTAAGAAATCATGTCGCACAATTTCATTTTTTCAAAATTAATATGTAAGTCATAAACTAAAAACTGCGACACCTCTAATCACGCAACATTTTGCTTAGGAGACGAGACCCTTAAGCAGTGCCCGCTCTAGGGGCGGACAACCTGGACATTTGTCCAGGTCGGCAAATCTAAAGGGCGTCATTTTGGCTGGGAATGTGACAAAATATTGATAATTATTAATTATCGAAATTTATACCTGTCGATTTTTTGTAAAATAATTAAAAATGCACCTGGTTAACAATTTGTAACTATGTTTTAGTTTTTATTGTTTTGTCCTACTTGAATGTTAATTATATTTCTAAATATACGTTTTTATTTTAATTTAAAACCATTTGATTATTATTTTAAATAAAAGATATATAATATTAAATGTATATGTTTAAGGGGCAGCAATTTGTCTTTTTCTCCGGGGCGACGTAAATGCTGGAGCGGACACTGACTTAAACGATAAATTATTAGAATTGTTTTAATAAGAATTTGTTATAAAGCTAAAATAATAATTATTATTAGTAATGTAATAAGCAATTTTCCAATTTTGAAATAAAAATTATTTGCATTCGAATTACTTACATCTAGTCATGTATTGTTAATAAAATCCAGGTTATGGGTATTGTACTTGTAGGGTACCTATATATACTGGATATGGAAAAGACGTGGCTCGCGTTTCGTCCGCCAATGATTGCGGGCCACTATCGTGTTTAACAAGTGGCAACGTCGCTTACAACTAGTAATCTAGACGTGATAACAATAAAATACGTGGAAAGAGTTCGATAGTGGGGATGAAACAAGCGAAGTCAGTATGCAATGTACTAAGCACTACTGACTGCATGTGCAGTCTGCTGCGACTGCTGTTTTAGTGTACGTCACCGACCGTACACGTGTTGTAGCCTGAAAATCGAAGTCGTAAAAAAAGCTTTTGTTGCAATTTCTTTGAGTAAAATCGTAGATTTCCTGGACTATTAGAAAATAAACCAGTCATGCATTTTTTCAAAATTATATTTTATATATTATCAGTTTGCCCGACATTTGTGCCTTCTTTGTTTGACGATATATTTTGTTGTTTATTTAATGTATTATTTGTTTTTTAGTGTCACCCTAAGGGGCTTGATTTTAATATGCATATAATTGCTTATATAAACAATATTCCCATAGCATTTTTTTAAAAAGTAATTGGTAAAATGGGTCCATAAACCATAACAAAAAATAATAAAATGTACACTTTAACCTTAAAGTACTTCGAGATATTTGAATTTATTTCCAGGGTCACGGATGACGTGACACTATTGGTATCTTTCTAGCGCAGCCTACTGCAGAAACTGGTGTAAAAAAGATAGCTATAGGTTTCTTTAAAAATAAAATGCAGTTATAAAAAAAAAAAATTATGACTTTTTTGATACCACGAATTGCTTCAAAATTAAACGAACTTTTATTTTAAAAAAATGGTTTATGGGCCCAGTCTGAAGATGTTATAAACTACTCATGGAAAAAATAATAATTAAACAATTTTAAAGATTTTTGTTTATCCCATTATTATTAAATATTTTATCAAAATATTGTGCGACCTTGCCCGTACACTTATATAGGATTAGAATTTAATATAAATAAGTAAATAAATAAAAAATATCATCACGTCACCATGGCTTTTACCCGTTGTCGGGTGTGTCATATCTGCAAAGAAGCAGATATCGGTAATGAGACGACATATTTCATCCGGAGGGCGGTTACCAGAGGTCATCGTACGGACACCCAAAGTTGGCGTGAAGAGCGCACCACAGGTGTCATTTTGTGCCATTTATAAATTATAAATATTTTTTTCGGTAGTGGTCGAGCTCGAACTTGGGACCATAAATTCGTGATCCTGATTCGTTGTACACTCAGCTATGCGATCCCATAATTAGAATAAATATTGCTACTTAGGTATCTGACAACATTAGTGCATTCTAATATACAGATTCGTGAATTTGAAGCTTTTTAATACAGAGTTCAGTGACACATGGGCGTATGATTTTAATAAATCGCAATTTATGAAGATATGCTTTTGATTTAAATAAAATTGTTAACTAAATCTAATAAACTAAATATTGCAAAATAGGTATTTGATAATATTAGGGCATTATAGTAGGCAGATTCGTGTATTTTAGGTATTTTTATTACAGAGCTCATCGACATTTTTTTTTTGTTGCGAAAAAAGTCCTTCAAAATGTATGCCTGTCTATAAGTACTTTACACTTCATTCATTTCAAATATTGCCGCAAATTGTCAATGTAATCGAAGGTCTACACGAGTATGTACGACAGTCTCTGTAAACCTGTAATCCTGTAAACATAAAAAAACACGGACATTGAGTTTGTGGAACAGGCAGAACAGAAATAATAAATTTAATGGGCGGAGCCTAATTGCGCAGTACAGCTTGCGCAGAAACCAGCTGTACACGCTACAAATTGGAAAAACCCGAATAATTCAAGTATTTAATTTTAAAGAGCAAATTGCGAATTTCTCTGTGAAACAAATATATAAAATAAACTAGTGAAACTAGACGTAACTTTGTAATTTTTATTTTATATAATTTTAATTTCAATATAACGAATTTGTCAAAAATATGCATACATACATAAAATCACGCATGTCCAACTAAGAGAGTTAGCGCAAACTCGAAAACAACAACAATAATAATAATAATTTCTTTCTTTAAGACAGAGTTCATTGGCACATGTGCGGAAGATATGAATAAATTGCATTTTATAAACATATGGCTTTGATTTACACAATATTGTTAACTAATTCTAATAAAATAAATAGGTATTGCATAATATGAATTTGACAATATTACAGCATTCTAATAGTCCGATCCACACTATAAGGCAGTCGTAAAGAAAATATATATTTTGAAAATTGGGATTTTTATATAAGAAAGTATGTACAATCCAGTGGTGCTATTGACAAATTTGTACCTCTACCAATTTTTGGGTAATAAATGATCACCGATTAATTGGCGGGAGGTACGGTTTTAATTTTATCAAAAATCGATTCCCCTTGTCAAAATACATAATGTGTACCAATTTTTGTCAAAATATTCCTATAGATACATTTATATTAAAAATTGCGATATCTCCTATATTAGTATTAAAGTTGCGAGGTAGGTGGCAATGGTGACATACAAGTGGATTAGTTGAGTAGAGGGACAGCCCATATCATTTTTCCGACTCTTTTTTGCTAGAAATTGTACTTAGAGATATTGTTTGACTAAATTCCAAATTAGGAGAAAGTGCTCTTGCATTGTAAACGGTGTCTTATTCATAGTTAGTTGCATTTCATTCGCTGAATGACTATTGGTGATAGCAGAAAAACAGAATGAGTGAGATAAATAAAAGTAGACAAAGTGCTAAGAAAAAGCCTAGGAGCTGGAGAAATCGCATGAAAGAGTAAGTACTGTAGTATATACAAATAATATATTAATTAAAAAAATATTCCCTATTTTATTCATTTAGCGTACGAGCTGCAAAGAGAATTAAATCTTGTTCCATGGATTTTCCATTAGATCTTCCTAGTGTTAGTGCATATGAAGAAACACCTCAGAATTTTGAAGGAAATATCGATGATTCAAGGTAAGAAGACATTTTAAAGACTTTTTAATTTTTTAAAAGAAAACTCCGGAAGAAATAGCAATAGTTGAAAAAAATACTATAGGCTAGGCAAATAATCCACTTTGGAAAGAGGAAAAATCGCATAGACTGACTGCATCTAACTTTGGAATTTTGTGCAAACAGCGAGAAACAACAAATGCCATGAAACTAGCCCAAAGATTGATAAATGGATCATACTTTTTTTTTTAGCAATATGTTGGGAAGTAGAACACGAACTAATAGCCAAAAAGGAATTTGAAGTAAGTCATAACTTTTTGGTAAAAGACTGTGGATTTTTTATTCATGAAGAACATTCATATTTAGGAGCATCTTTAGACGGAGTAATTGACCAAAATACTATTGTAGGAATAAAATGTCCATACTCCATACAGACACTCGCTCCAGAAGAAGCAGTTGAGCAAAAAAAAAATAGTTATGTAGTAATGACAAATAATATTAAATATTGAAAGAAGCTTTCAGAACTCATAATAATGAAATAAAAACAATATTTGGGAATAGTTCTGTTATTCATTCATAATTTTTCTGTCTTTTAACTATGTATGTTTTTTATGTAACTTTTGATCTATGTTACCCTCTTTCTGTAAACTTGTTGTCTTGACTACATGTATTTTGTTAATTGTTATTTACTCTTTACCTGATGAGGACAGCACTACGCTGTCGAAACGTCGTCGTTAAATAAAATAAACAGAACTATTCCCAAATAATTTTCAAATTCAGGGGCAATTAGCCATAATCAAGAAAGATTTTTGTTATTTTATAGTATGGACACCTTTGGGAATATTATTTCAATAAAAATTCATATGTTATATACTTATACTTTTTTTCAGATCGAAAAGCGTGAAAACTTTTGGAGAACTAAAATGCTTCCCAAGCTAACAAAATTTTATGAAGAAAATATGTTAAAAATTCTAATTTCCAAATAAAAATAAATGATGCATACTTTTTTAAATTATGTAAATACTTGTGTTTATTTACCTGTACCTATATTAAAAAATAAATAATTACAATCGCTTAAGATGGATTATTTTTATAAACTAATTGCATTTATAATAATGATATTATAGTTATATTACATTTATAATTTTTGTAGAGAATATTTTATTTTTACTTATTATTTTTCATAAAAAAAGGCTCACCAATATATACATAAAATATCATTAACATTTATTTTTTATCGATAAAGTACAACGCATTATTGAACACACTGTACATAATAATTATCGGATACCTATATTTAATTTATTGTTCCATCTTCTAGGTTTGTATGATTCACTGACTAAAACTGTTCAAGTGTCCACGTGGACTTGACAAAATATGTCATATTTTAAATACCCAATAGCGAAATACATTCAACCAATAATACACAGGCCTAACCAGTATCGTTAGACCCCCGACCTACTTCAGCTTTTATATCTTTCTTGTTTGCGGAATCTCCTTTTCTAACTTCATGAAACGTTAGTGAAACACCCTCTCCAAATGGGAAAATTTTTGAGCGGTAATACACCCTTAATAAAAAAAGATTAAACTTTGTGTATGTATTTGAATATCTGTTATTATTTATTGTAAATGAGCATTTTGAAATATATATTTATTTTGGAAATTTGATTTCATAAATATTGTTTTACTAAAATATTTAAAAATCTTTCAGAACTCATATTTCAATTAAAAAGGTTGTATCATCTTAATTGTTTTACTAATTTATTCATAAATAATAGATCAGTCTAGTAAATATTTTGAAAATTGGGATATTTATATAAGAAAGTACTTAGAATCCATTAGTGCTATCGACAAATTTGTACCTCTACCCATTTTTAGGTAACAAATGACCACCTATTAATTGGCGGGAGGCACGAAATTGTTCATTTTTTTCCAGTGCAGGCCCCTTCATTAAGGGGCTTGATTTTAATATGAATTTAATTGCTCATATAAACAATATTCCCATAGCAAAAAATCTGTTGTGGCCAGCACAATACCTCTCGCCACTTCCTTTTTTTGGTTACATAAGTATAGGGCGCGAACGGTAATGTTACATTTTTGGGCTTGACAAGCAAATGTGTGGGCCCGTTTCAGAATGATAATTAGTAATTATGTACATAGATGTCAAATGTTAGAATTTTTCATTAAAAATTTCAAGATTTTCTAAATTTACGTAGTTAATTTATCACCAGGAGTTTAAAGTTTACTTGTATGCCTTAGATATTTAACATTTAATTCTGCTCCACATGGAATTGGAAAATCACTAAATTTAGAATGAGAAATTATGATATTTGACATCTATATACATAATTACTAGCTATCATTCTGACATGGGCCCCCATATCTGCTTGTCAAGGCCAACAAAATCATATGACTGCTCGCTCCCTATTGTATTTAACATTTCTTGTATACCTACACTCTACACCAAAAATTCTACTTACGCATATATCTATTCCATATATATTTAGATTGTTTAATTTTAAATTCATTTTTGATGAAGAAATTTTGTCCTCTTCTAATTTTTCGAAATGTTTCCAATTCTATTAATACATTAAGAAATAATATAATGTATGTACTTCCCAGAAAAAGTCTTCAGTAATGTCTTCGGATTTCTGACACTGACATTATCTGTCAGTTACAAACAAATTAAATTTTCAACTATTTTCCATGGCCATTCTTTCGGCTGTAAAATTTATTATAACAGATTATTTTACATACTATATTTCTTCTATCTCTAAATCTATAGAATATATTGTAAAATATTTAAATGTATCAGAAAGAGAATTTATTTTTCTTTAATATTATCAAGAAAAAATTTCAAAAAATATTATTTAAAAGATTTTTTTTCAAGAATCTTCTACTTCCGGTTGTCCAATTGTTACCAAAACCTTTTCAGATCTTCCCATGAATGTCCGATTGGGAAATACGTAGTTAAAAAAATTTAAAGTCTTATAGTTTTTGAGTAACCGTCCTTCCAACACCCCACACACACACACACATACACACACACATCCACACACACACACACAGACATCATCGTAAAAATGATAAAATCGGATTGTAGGGACCTTAAAACGTGCTTATTCAATAAAATCTGGATATGCGATTTTTAGCATGAATGCAATACCTCTCTTAGCGAGAGGTAAAAAACTGTATCGACAGGTATAGAATGGAATCGATTCACGTTCCACAATCGAAAAATCAGTAAAATGGATCATGCGCAGTGGATTGAATTGCGATATCTCCTATATTAGAATTTTTAAAATTATAAATGAACCTATGGGAATATGTTACCAAAAATTGGTACACATTATGTATTTTGGCAAGGCGAATTTATATGTATTTGACAATATCATTCTAATAGTCAGACACGTGAATTTATGGCTTGTTTAATACAGAGATCATCGAGACATTCGCGTAAGATTACATTTTATAAACATATGGCTTTGATTTACACAATATTGTTAAATAATTCTAATAAAATAAATAATGCCTCATATGTATTTAACAATATATTTAGATGGAATAATAAGGCGTAATTAAATTTTTTGAAAATTGAATAATTTTTGAGATGACACATATGATTTTTTATATAGGAAACTATGTTGGAAATAGTCTCGTTTTTTACTTATTCTATAAGCTTTTCAATTATATATAATAAGTCTACATTCTTTTGTTTTAAACATGAATAAAAGACTAATTATTTATTTTTGAGTGTGCTGCCATCTGTGATAAGTTTTGCCTGAGCCCTGTCGTCAGTTTGATAGTTTATACATCAAGTCGCCACTTGGCACGTACAATACGCGATGCAGGTCGTCATTTTGCCGTTCCAAAACCTGATCAAAAATAACATGTAAAGTCGCCATATAGATAGGATTAAACGATTCTGCTAAATCCTATACCGTACAAAATAATTGAAAAAAAATTGATATTCTTGCATTAATGTACCACAATAACACCGCGTATATAAATTAATAACCTTAAGATGGCTCCTTGACCGGGTCGTCATTTTGATAGAGTACGCATCAAGTGTGTGTGTGTATGCAGGAAGGATGGTTTCTCAAATACTATAAGACTGGATATGTTTAAGATTTTGGATATGTTTAACTATGGATATCTCAATCTAACATTAATGGGAAGAGCTGATACGGTTTTGGTATGAATTGGGCAACCGGAAATGGTAGTTTAAAAAAAAATTAAATATTTTTTAAAAATTTATGTTACCTATTACAAATAATAAAGATCATTAAATTCTCAGTCTAACATATTAAAAAAAATATATCTCTTATAGATTTAGAGATATAATATATAATAAATTGCTGTAATACAGTGTGTTAAAAAAAAACTAATTTATTTAAATGTCAATTTGGCATGAGATATTATTCTAAAGAAATCAAAGCTTTTCTTCTTGAATCATAATTTAGAAATTGAAATAAATTAGAAAACGGCGAATGACAATATGTATACTGTATTCATCTTTATTATCTTTTCTCCTTAAAATTACATTTCAATATCAATTTTAACAATTTAACTTTTGAATTGAATAATAATCAGACATACGTTTTTTGTTCATAGCCCACTCCAAGTTAGATTTTTTTAACGCTGTAAATCTCGCTGCTCAAACAACTCCAGGGAAACCAGTTGAGATATTTAAATGTTTGTAATTGACATAAATGCAAAATTTCAGTGTAAAAATCAGCAGTTTTACTAACAATACTGAAACATTTTTCTGGGAGGTATGAGTACATTTAAAATATCTTATTATATTATTTATTAAATATGTATTTAAAATTATAGGTGGTATATTAATATTGCATATCCTTAAGAAATACCGCTAATACAGTAAATGAATTTAAAGAATCTTGAACATATTAGAAGAGTAGAACCAAATTCCTCATAGAATCAAAGAATAGATACAATTTGAATTATTTGTATGTACAAGAAATGTTAAATTCGTTGCTTATACGGTGCGAGGAGTCATGTGACTTTGTTGGCCGTGGCAAACAGATATGAAGATCCGTGTCAGAATGACGGCTAGTAGTTATTTACATAGATGTCACAATGGGGTATTTCAGTGTAGTAAAATTTAAAAGAAAAAATATTATAATGTTATTAACTATGTTGAAAAACGACCGAATTCTGAAAAATAAACTCAAAATTGTTTTATTTAATATGATTTTCCATGTGTTTTATTTTAGCGCGGTTCTATGACGTATGTAATGCTTGCATTGATGCTTTCTCGTTTCACAGCTGATCTTTGTTTGTGTTTCTTGCTAGTTTTGATATGTTGCTGTAAGAATGACAGCAACCAATTCTTAACTAATAATACTTTAATATAGTTACAACTAAAATCCACGGATAACAAAAATAAAACAAATGAAAGTCATCCAAAACAAAATAGCATATGACACTGTGAACAAACCAAGTCCCCTTCCCCTTACTAGCTCCAAGCCAAGCGACTAACAGCTTACAATAGGTGCGTTCAATGAAGCTAGCAAATCGAGCAAAGCGGAAGTAAAATGTACTGAACGGCTTGCTAACTTAGCATTTGCTCGTTTTGCTAAGTAAGCAAAGCAAGCGACTATTTTCTCGCTTGTTTTGCTGCAAGTAAAAATATGGCGCACAAATTCAAATATCATTTGTAATATTTGAATATATTTTCAATGAAAATTAATGAATTACGTAAAAGTAACATAAAATATTTGTACTTGAGTTTACTTGCGTGGAATATCCTAATAAAATTAAATTATGCATGTAATTAATACCATTGAGAGTTTATTTTCTATTTATTATTTATCTGACACTGCATTCAATATATCAGTGTTCTATTCTATGCAAAAATTCAATATTTGAAAGTTTTCAATTTTCGTAACCTCACTGACTGACAGTCATCTGACAGTTCGATCGTAGCAAAACAAGCAGATCGTTCAATGCACGCTCTAGCAGATAGCAAATGCTAAGTAAGCATTAGGTACGTTCAATGACCAAAAGTGCTATCTAGCTGCTAGCGCTTGTAATACAGCGAAAAGGTTTAATTCAAGGGTTTAATTGCTGAACGACATTAAATTGACATTTGAATCAAAATGGAGCCGATTATATTAGCAGAATTAGGTTATATACAAATAGGTTATATACAACAAGAAATAAAATTATAATAAACTTTTAATATTATAGATAAATTTCTGGTTCTTTTCATTGACCGTGTAATTTCCGTCATTATCTGTTAAAAAAACAATTTCGTACTGTTCGCTCTCTTTCATTTTGAAATCGTTCCTGTTCGCGCCCTAGCAAAACTTACATAGCGCTAAAATCTACGCTAGATTTTGCTCGAGCGAACCGAAAACAGATGATGCCTAGCACGACGTTCAAATACATAGTGCTAGAAGTTGCTACCTAGCGCTAGCGTCATTGAACGTACCCATTTGCTCGATTTGCTAGCTTCAATGAACGCACCTAATAGTCCAGTGGTTTTATACTAATAATAATAATTTCGGTCATTTTCACCTCCAATAAAACATAATTTCATCTTGTTTTCTTCTCATGTTCATATTTAATGCAAACAATAACTTTGTTTTTATTTTCAAACCTGACCATACTGTATCCGAACTTTCAATTATGTGACATGTTTTTATAATTTCAGTTTGTACATAATTATATTTTAGTTATTTATATTTTCTTAGATTATGCTGAAAATTACTGTACTCATTTGTCTTAAAATTCTCAATATACACTCAGTATAAATTTCTTAAATTTTAGATAAATTCTTTTAGATGTATTCAACTTGTCCTTATTTCTCATGATTTAAGAACTGTCTTCAAAGTGTACATTATATGAACTTATACAAACTTAAATCAAAACTACACTTTGCAGTCGACTGTGAAGTGTACATCCTTGACTCCAAAGTGTACAATACATAAATATGACGACTTCAAAGTGTACGCTTGACATATATATATATATATATATATATATATATATATTGTAGATTTAGAGATAAAGTTATAAATCTCACAGCCCAAATGTCATGGAAAACATTTGAAAAATTAAAATGTTTGTAATTAACAGATAAATGTCAGTGTCCAAAATCCAGACATTACTGAATTTTTTTTCTGGGAAGTACATACATTATAGTATTTCTTATTGTATTAATAGTTCAATATTTAAAATTATAGGTACCTATATATTACATATACCCTTCAAAAATACTGTCAATCCCGACAATGAATTGGAAACATTTCGAAAATTAGGAGTCTAAATATAAAAAAAAGATACAAGAAATGTTAAATATAAGTAGATATGGGGGCCCGTGTTAGAATGATAGCTATAGTAATTATGTACATAGATGTCAAATATCATAATTTTACATACTAAATTTAGTTATTTTCCAATTCCATGTGGTTTATTTTCCTCGACAAGTAAATTTCACAATCCTGGTGACCAATTAACTACGTGAATTTAGAAATATTTGAAATTTTTAATGAAAAATTCTAACATTTGACATCTAGGTATATACATAATTATTAAATGTCATAATGGCACGAGCCCCTATATCTGCTTATTAAGGCCAACAATGTCGCATGACTGCTCGCGCCCTATACTTATGTAACCAAAATGGAAGTACCGATAGGTATTGAGCTGGCCATGACAGATTTTTTTGTTTCACTTACATTTTTGAGCAAATAGCTACAAAAATCGAAAGGTATAAAACCGTATCAAAAATCTAAGTTTTACAGATCTGTACATCTATGAATTATGAACAAAATCACAACAGCTCTCAATCAACAAAAATAAATGTGTCTATCAGTTTTTTTTAGATATTTATAGATCTGTAAAACACAGTCATTTTTAGCATTAATCAAAAAAAATAATGTAGGTTTTTTGTATACTTATTCGATTTAAAAAATAGTTAGGTTTCTTCATGTTTTGGTAATAAAGATAACACTTATTTTATATTTGAATTTATTTTATATTTGATATCTGCAAATTATGTCATGATTAGAAAAAATAAAAAATACCATTTCCCTGCAGAAATTATCTTATCAAGTGACATTGAAACGAAGTTAAATTTAGCCACAATTGCTCATTTCTTCCGTACATGTAATCACTCAGTAACAAAACAAAACAAACAAAAAATCAAAAATAAAAACTTCCACATCGAGTCAGAGCCTCCTGGATGGCAGCGGCAGCGGAAAAGAGAAAGAAGAAGAGACAAACGCTACCGAAATGGCGACAGTGTGATTTTACCGGGTTCCAAACAAACTTTGACAAATGTCACATCTCGGGAACATAATGCGAAAGTGGCCAAAAACATCCATAAATAAAGTAAATAAAACTATTATCATATCCGCGAGAAAAGATACGTGGCCCCTACTGTGGCGCCGCGGTGCTGGCGCCGAGCGTCTGTAGCGGAGAACACTAGAACTGCAGAGCGGACCACATGGGGAGATCAAAGTCTGCGATGATTATGTATGTTGCAGCTCATTTGCATTTGAAATTATAAGCGATTGTGGTATCATAGTTGGCTGATAATTGCTCGGACAGATGAAATACGGCCTTGTTTATGGATTTAATTTCGTGTAAAATCGTGTTTTTCTTGATGTGGCTTGTGGAATTCTTATGGTGATATGATAATTTTGTTAAATTATCATAACAAAATTATCCTTTTATGAGATTAAATATACCTACAACTGTTAATGAATAATTATTTAAAAGTGCAAATAAATATACAAATAAATAAGGGTATGGTGTACATAGCTGAGTGCGTTAATTACAGGTCAGAGTTCAAATCAGACCCAACTACAACATGGATATTATTTCTAATTTTCAAAATACAAAAGTGATGTGATGTTTTGAATGAATGAGAAATAATTTCAACAAAACTTATAATTATACGAGCCCAACCCCAAATGTATTCGTACCCGCTGAAATAAATATATTAACAGCAATTAAAAAATAAATTTTTAGGTTACAACAGTTAAGACTATATTTGGGCATTTTTTAATTTTATGTATTAATAAAGTGTACTGGATTAAATACAATCTTATTAATTCAATTTCTCATTTAAACAATAATCTACGGGCAAATATATGACAAAAGACAAGTCCCAATTTTTTTCGTTCCAACAGTAAATAATACAATATTTTTGTTAGTATTATCTATAAAACTGAGGGTAAAAATAACTGACAATATACTCAATTGCACTCTATTTTATTACTTTAAAAATAATTGTTTACGAATTATTAAAGACGAAAATATTTTTCACATGCAGACAATGGTTTATTTAATTAATTAATACACCATGTCAAAAATTGTTGAATTGGAGTAATAATCATAGCATCCAAAAGTTTATTTATTCTTGTTTTTAATATAATTATAGGTGGTACTGGTAAATAAATATCATTTTGCAAATAATTTTACTAAAAAATAAAATTTAATATAGTAATTAATTGAATATATTGTCAGTTTTCTTTACCTTCAGTTTTATAAATAATACTAACATAAATACTATATTATTTACTGTTGAAACTAATAACAATAGCACGTGTGTGTTGTCATATATTTGCCCGTAGATTATTGTTAAAATGATAAATGTAGGTAATAACATTATATTTAAATCCAGTACACTTTATTAATATAATAATATAATGGATGTTATATCCACAATTCATATTGTTTCGACTAATTAGGACATTTCATTTAAAACGATGCTCGTTGTTGACAATACTTATGTAACCAAAAAACGGAAGTAGCGAGAGGTATTGTGATGGCCACAACAGATTTTTTCTATCATAAAGTTCATTTCTGATGGACAATATTTTAAATCAGTTGTTAAAATTAAATGCTTTGTTACAGAATGGGCCAATTCTGTAACAAATCTTTGTTGATTATTTAGATAATCAAATGAAAAACATGTAACTTTTGATTTTAGATTTTGTTTGTTAGCAACCAACAATACAAATCCGTTGCACTGATTTCATTAACAAAATATTTCGTAATTAAAATAATATTGAAATTAATTTTTTTGAAAAATATTCATATGTAAAACAACATAACTATAAAATGAATTCAGATTTTCAAATCCTCTAGTCATCACCATCACTATCACGTTAACTGGATAGAGAATCTCCATTATTTAGACTCTTATTCGGGGTTTAAAAGTTAAATTTTACAAATTTTCAAGAAAAGGAAAAGAGCAACATTTTTGTAACATTTATATAAACTTTTATGGTTAATCATTATAATTGAAAGATCTGAAAAATTAGATTAAGATACAAAATTTTCTGTATTAAATAGTTTGATTGTAATTATAAGTACGTAATCAATATGAATCAAGATAATTTAAAATACGAAATAACATAATTGTGATAATAAATATTATTGTGTCGAATTTTACAGTTTGAATACATATAGAAAATAAATATTTTGCAGCTAGTTCTTTTACTCCTTTTTCAATATAAAAGACAGCTTGATACACATGAAGTGTCACGCGTGTTTACTTTGCTCTACAGAAAACAAGTAAACAAACAATAGCAAACAATGGAAAGAGTGTGTACTGTGTCTAAAAACAGTTTATTCCTTTTCTAATAGTTCTTTTGTGCAAAACTTTTATTCAATTCTTTTTTTAAATTAAATTTTGACTGTGAAATAGCTATTTATAATTGATTGCAAATTTTTATTATATACGCAGTAAGCACATTTAAAAATATATGTTTATTGTAAATTGTAAAATCTTGTATTGTAAATATAAATATTTATAATTTATTTAGTGTAATGGAATGTTCAGCCATAGCACATTTGTTTGCAGTGTTGACAAGAACGACAAATCAAACGTGGATTATAAAGTTCATTGTTCGACTGACAACTGTAAAGCCACATACGTTGGAACGACCAAACGTTACTCGAAGATCCGGATGAGCGAATATCGGAGATCAACACAGAACAACACGGCAAACGAATGTGCTCTGGCTGAACATTCCAATACACTAAAACACACTTTTGATCTGGAAATTTCAAGATTTTGGAGGAAGAGCAGAATTACTCCAAACGTATTGTAACGTGTACCCCTGACTTATAAATAAATATAGTGATATAAATATTGTTAAATAAATAATCTTAGTGTGTAAGCATTTAATAATATTCTTAGTCTTAAATCACTGTTTATAATTATTTAATCATAGTGTTAGTTACTTTTGTCATCTTTTTAATATTTAATTTGAATTAGTTATCAATTAATAAACGTATTATTTTAATTAATAATATTTCTCTGAGTTTTACACTTCACCCATATAAATAAACGTTACAGTATGTTTCTTGAAAAATATCAGGGATGATTGTAATAACATCAATGCAAGAACTAATATTCAAGGACTTAACAGAGAATATTTTAGTGTAGTGGAAAAGTTCAAAAAGGAATCCTTACACAGGATATTTCCGGCTATTTTCCATATTATTCGTTTGTCGTTTTTTAGAGCAAATGGATGTGTGTATGCTCTTTGAATTTTTTGTACGATCTTACTGTAAGTGTGATAATGTTTGTTGTATAATTGTTGTAGACCCTGAAGAAGGTGCAAGGGTGCACTGAAACGTTGACAAGTAAGAATAAATGCTGTTTGACTGACTGAACATTGTGTTACAAAGATGGCGATACAATTTGCATTGTCAGTCTTCCTACAAATAGGCCCATTTAATCAATGATACAACTATGAAATTGTTGTTAAAATTATAAACAATTTTCTGTTGAAAGCCGCTCTGTAGAAATCCTGAATTCAATTTCCTCGCATTGGTCTGGGAAAAGCCGTGTATCTTTTTGTTCGGTTATAACAATTTGTTATTTTACTGCGAGTGAGTTGGCCCGGTATCAAATCCTGGATCCGGGGTCCGGGATGCGATTCGCCGGCGTCGGCCCCCCTTGGCCCCCCACCGGCGCCCGTGCCTGGCGCCGAGACGCCTTGCGGGGCGGGCCCGGGCCCACCTACCCCGAATCACGGACGCCCCTGCAATCGAACCCACTGCAGAGACAAACCCTGCAATGCATCGCGGGGTACTTTGTATGCGACATAGGGAAGGAGGTGTATGACGAATATATTCATAGTAGTCAAGTTGTATGATGGATTGATATGTATATAGATGGTCGTGAAAAATGATGGAATGAATATTTATTCTACGTAGATCATCAGTATTTGTCATCGAAATAAGTGTCTTCAAATATACATACATACAAAAAATCATGCAGGTCCACGTAGTGGGTTAGCAAAAACCTGAAAACAATAATAACAATAACAATAATCACTCATTCTTTCAACAACATTCTTATTAACAGTACATCATACAACAATTCATGCTAAAAATCTCATATCCAGATTTTAGTAAATAAGCATGTATTAAGGTGCCTAGAATTTTTACGATGATGTCTGTGTGTGTGAGGTCGTTGGAGGTACGATTTCTCAAATTCTATAAGACTACAGACCTCTGTAACTACGGATTCCTCAATCTAACAGAAATGGGAAGAGTTGACTAGGTTCTGGTAACAATAGGACAACCCGAAGTGGTAGTTTCTAAAAAAAATTCTAAATATTATTTTTTGAAAATTTGTTCTACAAATAATAAAGATAATTACATTCTCAATCTGACACATTGAATTTTTTTATTATATCTCATATAGGTTTGGTATGTAATATAATATAGAATAATCTGTTATAATAAATCTCGTTGCCCAAAAAACAGTTGAGATATTTGAATGTCTGTAATTGACAGATAAATGCAAAATGTAAGTGTGAAATATCAGCATTTTTACTAACATTACTGGAAGATTTTTTTGAGGGGTACGAGTACATTTCATATATATTATTGTATTATTAATTAAATATGTATTTAAATTATAGATTAATATTACATATATCCTTAAGAAATACCGTTAATACCATCAATGAATTTGAAGAATTTTGAACATATTAGAATAGTAGGACAAAATTCGTTACTTATAGCCTCATAATGAAACTTGCGTGATTAAAACACTCGGCTCATCACCTCGTGATTTAACATCACACGTGTTTTACTATGAAGGCTATATCAAACTTGTATCCTTAATATCTATTATGGCACTGAGTGTAATTATAAGATTTCATAATGGCACTGTGTCATTAAATCATTCATAATGACATTCAAATTAGTGTTACCTGGTAGTGCACTGTCGTAGATAAAATAATAAATAAAATAATTAAATTATTATATCTACGATATTTTTACATATTTATCATCATTACAAAAGTTCTAGAATCTACCCAGGAAGTATATTTATATAATAATTTGATAAATAATAACAATCCGAGTGGAATTCAAGAGTTTAATGCATCCATATTTTAAAATTTCGACTATATATTGATTGCTATTAAATATTTATTCATTTAAAAATGTAACTATATTTTTCATGATTAAATCATGATGTGAACAGATAAATTTGAAAATAAAATAAATACGATTCTTCAATTCCTCTGAGAGATTTGAATGCGTGGAATAAATTACGAAACGTATTTCTTTTGTATACTATATTTAAAATCAATATTCAACTTTAATTTCATTATTTTACTACTTACATTATTAAAATTGTAATTCAGAAATATTTAAACTATTTATTAAAAAAATTATTGTCACATTATTATCCAAGAAGTGAATACCTTTGAAAAACAAAATGCATATTTATGTTTAAGTTGTTACAGTATCTATTATCTATTACTACGATGTTGAAATTAATACTACGAGTATAATACCAATAGAAAGAGGGAAATTAAAATAAATACTTTGTAATATATTCGAAAAAAATAAGATAATTGAGAAATAGGGGAAATAATATTTATTCAAATATTAAAGGTGGCTATATGAAAATAAACAAAATATAAGAATGCACAGTTAAATTAAAATCAGCAAAGTGTACATTTGCTTGTTATTTATTTTGTGGCATTCTCTCGAAATCGACAATGTCCATTTGCGCTCGAAACACACACAAGATTTTTTTCTACAGTCGCCACAGTGGGGTCCTCCACCCTAACAAAAAATAATAAAATGTACACTTTGTACTTACACTACTAGTCAATTAATAAGGATTAATATCAAGAAAAAACATCTTTTATATTTCATTTTAATTTATCATTATTTCCCATTCTTCTTGACCTATTGCTTCAATCTAATCTAAACATTTAATACTTTCGTGTTTGTAAATGAATGCCCTATTTTATTTTCACAATAGTGCATTTTTTATGTAATATACCGACAGAGCAATTATATGTCATATTGATTTGTATATAAAAAAAAAAAATTCATCGCGGCATATTACCCATTGCTGGGTGTGCCAATCTGCTTTGTACAGATATCGGTATTGATGGAATATTTGTACCGTGCGGGCGCTTACCAGGCGTCACCACACGGGCACCCATAGCTGGCGTGGAGAGTGCACCACAGGGGTCAATTTTGTGCCATTAAAATGCGATGTAATTTTTTGGCGTCGGTCGGGATTGAACCCGGGTCCCCAAGATTCGCGACCAGACACGGCCACGAGACCCCATATTGATTTGTAAAGGTGGTAAATGTGTCACTACAGTGCCATTAGTTCCTGACTAAACGTTTCCATTAAAAATGTAGACAAGTGATATTTCTCAACATTGTATAGTTAGAAATTTGGACAGCGAGCGTTTTTTCTTTGTCGCGCTAGTGACATTTTACGTTGACAAAAGAGAGCGCATATGTCTACTTTCTATGTAGACGGTAGAAAAATACTTTTAAATTGACATACGTTTCCTTGTTCATAGCTTACTCCGAGTTAGGTTTTTATTTTGAACACACTGTATTATTTATAATACAAAAAATCTAAAAGTTTAATTTGGTGCAAGAAATTTTGAACCTTAAATGCTGATTTTAATTTAAAAGTAATTCAATTTCGATTGAATATTTAATGAATTAATTTTAAAAAAAATACAAATTTCCAGGTCTAATTATCAATATAAATGTCACATGTCATTTCCAAGAAAATAAAATTAAAACTCCCTACACATTTTATGATCAGAGCCTTACAGAGTTGCAAGTTGTATAGCGGTTGCAGAATAGCACCGAAGATACATCAGCATTACATTTTTACTATCCGGCAAACATGATACTGCAAACATTCATCATATTTGCCTCGAAAATTCTCTTACAGCGCTACAGACCTTACAGGCTCTATAGCAGTACAGAATACCACCAAGATACAGCTATGTTACATTTTTATTATCCGGCAAATACGTTCCAAAGGAGATATGTTTATAAAATCGTCTCAAAATTGACTGGAGATACGTGGTTTTGATTCTCAGTCATCAACACAACTATCAGGATAACATGAGTATGTACTCAGTGACGTGAAATAAGATACAAGACTGTCTAAAATGTTTGTCACTTACGCCGTTTTGCTTCTCAAATCTGGATTCGAATATCAGGAGAGTATGATTCATTATAGAATAGATTCTGCATATGCCAACAATTAATATGAAGAAAGTAGTATTATTAGGAGGACAGCAAAGGACAATTTAGTTTAGACTAACGCCGTTCAAACTCGAAATATTAATCCGGAGAAAATGTTTTGTGGGAGGAATTAGTTGTATAAAGGTTGTGTTTGGTTTGGACTTATGCCGTTTTGGAAACTTAAAGTGACGAGAAGTATCCGGATAACACGTTACCCAGGAGTTACTCCGATAGAAAATAATTTATATGGTGTATTCATATCGCCCGGCCCATAAACGCCGATTTTTCTATATCCCAAGGGGGTGGGGGGCATTTTTTTTTTAATAAAAATAAAATTAATTATTGTTTTCATGTATTTTATATCTTATTAATAATAATTACAGAAAAAAAAAATACAGTTCAGTTTAAGTACCTAACGAATCTTATGTCTTGTTATATTATTTTAAACATGTTACGCCTAAAAAATACTTATTTAAATGCAGCTCATTTTTGATTTTTGCATGACAATTAAGTATAGCGATATGATTTATCTGTCGTGTCATTATTTAATATGAAACTAAAATAAAAATTGTAGAGACACTGAAATTTTGGACAAGACGCGGCAAGTTGGGATTAGTCGGCCATGTTTATGAGCGTCCCGCCATTATTTGAATTAATTAAATATTTTCTGTATTATTTCAATCCATTATTTATTATTTTAATCTGGATGCATCCATATATTTTTGAATCCAATAAATTTAAATATATATCAGGATAACATGATATTGAGAAGTCTCTGCTCATTATTTATGCAAGAAGTGTGTGTGAATTTAACAAAGTATTCTTCCTCTATTTTAAAGTACAGAGTAGGAGAATATGTGTGCCAAGAGTATTGTTATTTACAAAAACATAAAGGTGTTACATACGCCCTTTTGCATCTTAAAACGTCAATATGAGATTAGGAGAACAGGAAAGAATGGAACAAAAACTACTGGTGCTGCTCTCTGTGCGGTTTTAAGGTAATGTTGAAATCCAGACACGTTCCGTTGGATGCCGCTAGTAATATTGATTTAGGCAATGTTGTTTAGATGCTAGTAAAGTCGTAATAAAATAATAATACTTTATATTTTTTAATGTATTTTACACTCAGGTATAAAAAACGGGCCATTTTCTATTTTAATTTTTGTTAACAGCATTGTTTTTGAAACATTTTAAATAAACCGTTTAATTTTGTCCAATGAAAGATTGCTTAAAAAAAGTATCCTAAAGAAATGTAAAACAAAATATAGAATTATTTCATACTTAGAAGTTTTGCAAAGATAAAAAACCTTACATCCACTCACACACACACACACATACACACACACACACACACACAGATATCATCGTAAAAATGTCACTAAAATCTGGATATGCTATTTTTACCATGAATCCAATACCTCTCTTAGCAATAGATAAAAAATGAGCAATATCTTTAAAGATGGCCGAAAGAAATGCAAACAAAAATCCAATATTATTTTATACGTGGAAGATATTGTAAAAATAAAAAAATAAACTAGTGATCTATGTTTTTTTCGGGATAAACCATATACCGCTAAAATGGCCACGTAATGGAGCAAATTTGGCGAATTAACTCTTTAAGTCCCAATTGGTATATGTCCGAGACAAGTGTTGAAACCCAAATAAGTACACCTATTTTCACAAAAAGTCCAATTTCTATAAAATAAATTTCTGATACCCATAAATCTGTATCTGTACTTATTTTTGAAATATGCCCCCCGACACTGACCTTTAGCTAAATATCTCAAATTTTTCAAAAATATATTTTTTTAAACTTTTAGATAAATTTTAACGCACTGATTCCAAATTTTTAACCGCAGGTCGATATTTTATTTCGTTCTCGAGATATTTACATTAAACATTTTACCCATTTTTTGGTTATAACCCAAAAATGGGCGAAGATACAAATTTGTAGACCATGCCATTCGATTCTACGGACAAAATTACACAAGTATACAAGTTTTCAAAATTGTAGAACAGAGCATACAAATTCTAGAGCAAAATAATTAAAATTGTGTTTGGTTTGTTTGGACTTATGCCGTTATTGAAACTTAAAGTGACGAGAAGTATCCGGATAACATGATATGTAGGAGTTAGTAAACTACATAAGCATACTAATTTAATAATTTAGAAAAATGGATATAAATTCTATAGCAAAATGATTAAAATGTGTATGTATTTCTACTCATTTTTAAACAGTAACTCTAAAATAGATTTTTGGGGTCCAGCTTTGAATCTCGGAAAATAAAAGACATATTAATTTCCTGTGTGAAAATTTAGATCAGCGCGTTGATATCTAAATGTTTAAACAGTAGATTTTTGAAAATTTTGAGAAATTTACTCAAAATTAAGTAGAGATACAGACTTGTGAATATCCGAAATTTATTTTATAGAAGGGAGGCCTCCAGTACTCATCCTGGTGGTAACCTGGATAAGAAGAAAAAAAAAATGGAATCTAAAGTGACCAATGATTTTTGCGGGTAAACAATATACCGCTGAAATGGTCTCCAATCTCCAAATGGAGCAACTTTGAGTCCCAATGGGTATAATATATGTTTCAGATAAGTGTTGAAACTCAAATAGTACACCCATTTTTCCAAAAATCTTGAAACTTTATAAAAATCCAATATTTTATATATTTCAAATCGTACATTTTACCCATTTTTTAGTCATAACCCAAAAGTGGGTGGAGATACGATCTTGGAGACTTTGTCATTCGATTCTACGGACAAAAATACATAATTATACTAATTTTCAAAATTTTAGTACGAGGTATACAAATTCTAGAGCAAAAATATGTAAAAAATGGTTGTGTTTGGACTTACGCCGTTTTTGAAACTTAAAGTGATGAGAAGTATCCGGATAACACGATATGTAGGAGTTATTAAATTACAGCAGTATACAAATTATCACAATTTTAGAATAATGGATACAAATTCTAGAGCAATATATTAAGGGGCATTGCATGGTGTGAAAAATAAGATTTGTATTACATATTTATAAAAAATAAATTAATAAAATAATCAATTTTATAAATCCAGGGGTCTATGATTTACAGATAAACACAATTTCTTAGTTACACAGTTCATATTTCAAATGTATGTAACTGACAGATAAATGTTACTGCCAAAAAAATAATCATTACAAATTAATAATAGTAACGTTTTAAAAAGAAAATTGTAAATAGAACAATAGTTACATGGAAAGGAACTTATTATACATAGTTTACAGAATTAGTAAAACCGGGTATGTATTTATATTAAAAAATATATATCATTACGGCATATTACCCAGCTGGGTGTGCTAATCTGCTTTGTACACAGATTTCGGTAATGATAATGACATATGCGGGCGTTTACCAAGCGTCGCCACACGGGTACTCATTTCTGGCGTGGAGGATGCACCACAGGGGTCAATTTTGTGTCATTTAAAATTCGAAATATTTGGTAGGAATTAAATCCGGTTCCACAGATTCGCGACCAGACACTCAGGCACGCGGCCAGGAGACCTCATAGGTATATAAATTAATAAAAATTGAATGGCGGGAGGTAATGTGTTGGGTCACATCAGATTTTTTTTATGAATACAGATTTAATTTCTCATACCATGCGCATTTGTGGACTTACGCCGTTATTGAAACTTAAAGTGACGAGAAGTATCCGGATAACATGATATTTAGGAGTTATTAAATTACATATGTATATTAATTTTCATAATTTTAGAACAATGGATACAAATTCTAGAGCAAGGGTTTTCAAACATATAGCCCCCCCCCATTCCCCTATTAAATTTCCCAGACGATTGCGTAACCCTGTATAAAATGAAAATAAGAAAACTTAACTGTAGAAAAATAAAGTTATGTATTATAATAATAATAATACAGTGCATACAAAAATAAAATGTGTTTTAAATTAATGTGATGGATGGATAGTTTTTCTCGCAAATTGTGTCAATTTTAGGAGCAATTTTGATTAATTTTAATCATCTCGGCATTGATTTCGATATTTCGTTTTTATCATGACTAGTGCTGGAACTCTGCCGTATCGCTTGGCGACCGCATGACCTACAAATGACGTAGCTTTAACTTTTTATAGTCTGCCGTATCGCCTGGAGATTAAATGTCGTCATTTTTACGTCATGCGATCGCCAGGCAATACGGCAGAGTCCCAACACAGATGTGAAAACCGACTCACTTATATAATTTTGCCCGTAGATTCGAATGACGAAGTCGCCAGGCACACTGAAAAATGATTTCTTTAGGGTCAAAATTTGAACGCAAACATATATGTAAAAGTTAAAAAAGCAGATTAGTGAAAGTTTTGAAAAATTTACCCACAGCTGAGAGTATATGAGTATTGGGAGGTATAAATAAAAAATAAATACAGATACAAGACTTGTGGGTATCAGAAATTTATGGAAGGAAGACTTCCATTGCACTTATCTGGCGGATTATTTATTTATTATTATTCGTTGTCAAATAAATTTGTATTGAAAGACAATCCGTCCGATGAAGTGTTAAGTAGATAAATTTATCTGGCGGATAGCTATCCGGAACTTTATCAGAAGTTGGAAAGACCTCTAAATCAAACAGCAGGAATGAAAACATTAATTCTGGCCATTTTTAAAGTTTAAATTGGCTTGTAAGGCATCATTAAATAATTAAACCAATTCTGTCATTTCTTTTCTTTCATAGTCAATTTGCAATTACCGATTTCCTTTTCCTAATACTTTTAAAATTTCACAGTTTTATGTAAACATAATTACATTTATAATAATAACAACATAACCTCAATTTAAGTTACTTACCTTAAGTGAAAGTTCCGTAATTCAGTTCATATTCTACACTTCTACAGGTATCTCCTTCCATAACTATCAAAACTTGTTTCCTGCTGCTTACCTTGGTAGTCTTGTAGAGTGAAAGAAGTGTACAAGAAGTTAACAGTGTTTTGTCCTCAACAATGTAATTCTAAGATATACAACCACAACAAGCTTGTAAATAGTGTAAATAGGGTAGATCTTGTTCAGTGAAGAGATGTTGTGAAGTGTCAATGGTTTTCTGTGAAAACAAGTTACAACTAGTAAAAGAATTGAAGATGAAGTTTGACGTTTGACTAATTCGAAAGCAGTATTGGTTGCGTAAAGGTAAGGTGACAGCAGGAATATATTTTTGGAGATTTCAATGAGTGTACACGAAAATTTTGTTATGCAGGAATAAAAATTTAATTAAAATTTATGTTTGAAACAAGTAAATAATATTAGAAAATATATGTATATACATGTTTTGAATATGAATAAACTGTAAGGTGACGAGAAGTCACTGTATGGGTTTTGTGTGTCAGATTTATTAAAATATATAATTTATCTACGACAATGCGCTAATAAATAATTAGTACACCAATTTCAATGTCATTATGATTTAATAGCATGGCCATTATGAAAATTATAATGACAGTCAGTAGCATTAAATCACTCATACGTATTAATAACGTAGGCTACGAATAAACATTTCAATGTGTCTCATTGTGTCAAAAATTAAATGAAAAATGTATTTTAAGATCAAATTAAATTGTCGTAGATATTGAAGGATACATATTTGATATAGCCTCATAATGAAACTTGCGTGATTAAAACACTCGGCTCATGGCCTCCTTATTTAACATCCACGCGTTTCATTATGAACGCCATATCAAACTTGTATCCTTAATATCTATAATGCAATTTCTAATAATACTATTTAAGGCTGAATGTAAGCATTAATTAATTATTAATGATTGGCATATCTGGTGCACATGAAAGCAAGTCACTTTATGCTACTATATATTGCAAGATAATGTAAAGGTTAAACCAAATAACTGAATATATTAGTTTTTTATAAAAGTAACGAAATAAAAATGAAAGGAATATCAACATATCACGCACCGCACCTGTAATTTAAATCATATTGACATTTAAATTATATTGTAATAAATTTTATATTCTACAACAATATACTATTATTTATAAATAAAATACCGGTATTTATTTACAAACATAAAACTGTGCTTTATCTTTATATGACATGGTGCATTTCATATAACGTGAATAACTGTTTTTTTATGTAAAAAAATAATGACCTATGTGTCATACAATGAAATGAAATGCATAAAATATTCTATTTTTATTAAAATTGCAATAAGGGCCGTAATTATATTCTTAATATTCATTTAATTTGTCTGTAATTAGATACTTTTCAGATATGAGTTAAGATATTACAAAATGGCTTATTATTTTTATTTATGAAACAATGAACATTTTATTTTGTTATTAAGCAATTATATACACATATAATCACATATACATATTTCAATTTATAAAATTTATCAATGAAAATTCAATTCAAATAAGAACAAATTTCATTTTGTTAAATCGAGGATTAAATAATTTCATACAGCGTATACAATTAAAATTGTATACCAGTATACTACAGGAAAATGAATTCATAAATAGCGTTTTCCTTTGTAGTGACATTTAACTTGTATCAATTTGTAGCGACAAATCTTAATGTCAAGGAAATATTCTTCATTTTTATGACGCAAAAGTAATCCGGAATTTTGAGTAGGTGAATCAGGATATAAACCCAATTAACAAATTCCCGTTAATTATATATGGGCGTCCTTGGCAATATAAATTAATAGAATTACATTTTACGGTTATAAATGTTTCTAACAAATAAATATGTTGTGGCCATCACAATACCTCTCGCGCCCTTTCCATTATGGTATATATAAGTATTGTATTTAACATTTCTTGTACACACAAAAAATTCTAATTACACCTAATCTTTATATGTACGTATTTTCTATAATTTTAAATTCATTCTATAAGTAAGTTTTCTTCATATTTTCTAAATGTTCGAGGTTTTCCAATTCGTTAACGGGATTGGCGTTATTTCTGAAGGGTTCATGTAATATACCTATAATTTTAAATATATAATTAATAATACAATAAGAAATATTAAATATCGTTTCTAGAAAAAGCCTTCAGTACTATTTCTGAATGTTTGACACTGACATTAGTGACATTTATCTGTCAATTACAGACATTTTAATTTCTCAAGTACCATGGAGATGTTTGGGCAGTGAGGAGGCTGTGAGATTTACTACAACAGATTATATATATATATATATATATATATATATATATATATATATATATATATATATATATATCTTTAAATCTATAGAAGGTATAATATTTTTTTGAAATGTGTCGGATAGAGAATTTTCTATTTTAATATTTGTAAAATACTACTACTTCCAGTTGTCCAATCTATTCAACTCTTCCCATTACTGTTAGATTGAGGAATCCGTAGTTACACAGATCTTTAGTCGTATAGAATTTGAGAAATCGTACCTCCAACAACCTGACACACATACACACACACACACACACACATACACAGACATCATCATAAAAATGTTATCAGATTCTAGGCACCTTAAAACACCCTTATTCACTAAAATCTGGCTATGCGATTTTTAGCATGATTCCAATACCTCTCATAGCGAGAGGTAAAAAGTTCAAAACCTGATATAATCTTTAAGTAACTTTTAGGTTATTTTTATAAACATTTATGGCAGAGTTAAAGATGATTCAATCTTCAGTGGGAAATAAGTGGGTGCTGAATACCGGTAGATCTACGTTGGCTCTGCAAACTTAGTCCTCAATTGTCTCTTGAGTTTTGCAGAAGCAAATGTTTTAAATTAATTAATGTATTCTTGTTTGTGCATTGTTATGCTCCTTCCTGTAATCTGCTGTTTGTTTTAAGAGACTGCTCAATGATTAAATCATTCTACAGAACGGTACTAAAATTACCTACCGTAAATTTATAGTTTTTCTAGAAAATTTCACTAGTTTTCGTGTTGGCTTCGCGAAAGGATGTGAGAAATAAATAATCATGTTAAGGTTTCTCATTATTATGTTAAATTTATTAATTTACTAATGAATCACGAATACTTTTATGGATTTTTTTTTATTGTGTCATTTAATGTGAATTATTTTTGGTTATAGCCTTGAATCTGAAGTGCGCATGAAGAAATATTTTTAAAATAACTATATAAAGAAGTGAATGTGAATATCAAGGTAAGCGAACTATTATTTGCGATGTATTCATTTTCATTTATGTATTATTTATGAAGTAATTGGCAAAGAAGAATAGAGATGATGAGAAAAATGCATTCTTAACATATTTTCCCATTATTATAACAATTTTGGTACAATGACTTCCTTCTCAAAATAAAGAATGTAACATATTTATGAAACTACAAAATAAATGAAAGTTTTTTCCTGGTATATTTATTTTCATTTGCGTTATACATTATTTTTAAGTTAATAAAGTTATAATTTAATAAATTTGTTATTATTAAATATTAAACTGATGACCATATGTGCAACATTTTTTAAAATTATTATTATTATAATGATGCCGGTGATGCGGATATCTAAAAAAGAAGACGCAATGTTTTTTAAACGACGGTTCGCTATCCTATAATGAGGTCACGGTATATTTTCTAGAGAAATGTAAATAAGTAATTTTATTACTATTCCAATTCAGTACAATGAAATAAAATAAATAAATCTATCATCACGGCATATTACCCATTGCTGGGTGTGCCAATCTGCTTTGTACACAGATATCGGTAATGATGAAATATTTGTACCGTACGGGCGCTTACCTGGCATCACCTCACGGGCACTCAATGCTGGCATGGAGAGTGCACCACATGGGTCAATTTAGTGCCATTATAATTTGTAATTTTTGGCGTCGGTCAGGATCCAACCCGGGTCAGATTCGCGACCAAACACTCAGGCACGCGGTCAAAATAAAATGTACATAATATAGTAAATTCTGTACCACTTCTATTTATTTGATCAGTATCTTATAAATTAATGATCCCAATACGGAGTATATATGATTATTTGGGTTTTAGGTTAGTTTACTTTATTTAAAATATTGCCCAAATAAATAAGTCCTATTGGCTCTACCTTTAGAATGAAGGTAATTTAACCATTCAAAGTTTGAATAAATTATTATATGATGTTGCTTAAAAATTTGCGGTTTTTTTTATTGAATAGTGAGCACAAAATATAATGATTATAATACAAGTACTAAATATTTTTTTAAAATTATAAAAATTGTTACAATTTTCTTATATATTAGGGGCCATAGACATAGCTTACCTATTTAACCAAATCCTAAAGACTGTTCAGTCTTTTTACGATATAATTTAGCTTTGAATATATTTATTTGCTTACAAATGTTATGTTATGTCAACGGTTTATCCTGAATATACAGTGACACTATTTATAATTATTTTTTAATTTTCTTTGCATATTTGTAAACTAGGTTTAGGGGCTCACAAATAATGGTATTTGGCATTATGGCTGCGCTTCCGATTTGATCGCAAGTAATTTCATATTTCAAATGGGACACCTATATATTTTTATATATTTATTACGAATTCAACGATATGTTTGAAGTGAATTTTTATTGAAGAAATAAATATCAAAAATGTTTCAAGGGAACATTAATAAATTTATTTTTAATAATGGTCTTACATAGATCATGTACGAATGTGTATATGAAGAAATAATGTAGGTGGTAATCAAGTCTATAATAATATAGGCATAGGTTTTCTTGCTATTCTGCTTGTGATGTTTTGCTCACGTTGCTATGCCTTACCTATATTTTACACCTGAACTGCCATTATCTCTTTAAGGATAACATATGAAGGCGTTGTACTGTTAATAAAGCCTGTAGGCCTAATTACCCTTATTCAGAATATAGGATTATTTCTACCTAACTTAGTTTAGTAAGTAGATTATAGTGGATAGATATTTTAATATGTACGACATTAATATGTAGAACATGCGTAGGTGTATGTATGGTAACATCTTTAATAATATGATGTGGCCAGCACAATACCTTCCGACAATCTGTATATGATGTATAAATTTCATATATAAATTGTCTTGCAAAAGATTGTAAATTTTCAGTAAAATAATTTCATAAATAATTGCACTTGACCCTATTTTCTTCTTCTTCTTTAGCTTTTCCCATTTGTTAGGAGTCGCTATGTTTTATATTCTTCTTCCACTCATTTCTGTTTTGCGTGGCGTACTCATTCACTTCATTTTCTTTCTAGTCTTCCGCAGAACAGTCCTTCCATCTTATCTTTGGTCTTCCTCTGTTTCTTCAACATCATATTAATAACCTATTTATCTTCTTCAAATATATTCTTCATATCTCCTCACGACATGTTCAAACCAATGTAATCGTCACTCTTGTATATTTCTAGAAACTTCTAACACTTGAGTTATTTTATTTTTCTTATTCTTTCATTCCTTATCGTATCTTTTCGTGTCTTTCTCAACATCTTTTCAACATCCTCATCTCTGCCACATTCATTTACTTTTCATTGATACTGACATCTGTCAATTTGAATTATCTGAATATATTAGCAGTTTCCATGGTTAGCATAGCTGGCTGATTTATGAAATTTAATATCTTTATAATTCTTTAACTACATATATCTGTTGAATATGAATTTGTTGAATAAGGTTTTCTTTAATTTAGCTATTTTCGTAAGCATTTTGTGCGGTTGTAAATTTATTACAAAATTCTTCAATTTTTCTCAATGTAATTATGAAAAACTATTCTCATATAACCTAATTATTAAAGTAATTATAATAATTAAAGTTAGCTTACATTTTTAACTTTAAATATTTTCTGGAAGTAGGTTGTTAAAAACTTAATTATTTTGCCAAAATGACCAAAATTTACACTTAAAACAATAGAACGCACAAATTTCCCACACACTTACAAAATAGATAATTTCAAAACATGGTTCATTAGTAGAACAAAACAAGTGAAATTCTACTTCTAACATAGTTTTTTGTTTCAGCTTGGAGATGAAGAACAACCGGTGGATTTTGATTGTGCTTAGTGTGCTATGGATTCAGAATTTTGTTCAAGGGATTTACATCCCTCCAGGACCAAGATATCGCTGTCCTGAGGAAGAACTGTTGTTATTTCCGTGCAAATGTGTAAAAGAAAGTGATATTGGTATATACGTAAAGTGTGAAAATTCGAACTTGGCGAGTATAAGTGTGGGACTGAATAATTTAGCCACGTTTTTGTTGCCGATTGAAGAATTAGTGATATACAAATGTCATATAGGTGAGTGATTTATTTTTATTTCTATTTACATCTTATATTTGAATAGATCACTGATGCGGAGTATAAACTCTACTATGACTCCACAATATCTATAAAGAAAACTGTAATTTTTATTTCTTCATTACCATATGTTAAATTAAGAATAAAATTATATTGTAAAATTACTAGTTCGTACCTAATTTATTCAAAAGAAACGAGGAACTTATAAAAACAGTTTCCTTCTTTTTTATAATTATTAATACTCGTACGTGGATCTACAGGCGTGTCAAGATAATGGAACAGTGCATTTTATTCATATGAAAAGATACACAAAAAAGTGATTATGATATTTTGTAAGGCATAGAGGGGAACACATGTTGACATAATCCTTATTATTTTAAAGCCAGTACAACAATACAAACAATATAATATCATACCTTTACATTGCGAAAAATTTGATAAAAATAAATATATTAAATGTACTCTTACCTCTCAGAAAAATCTTCCAGTAATGTTAATAAAAGTACTGATTTTTGACACTGACACTTTGTATTTATCTGTCAATTACAAACATTTAAATATCACAACTGAATTCCATGGAGTTTTTTGGGCAACGAGATGTATTACAACAGATTATTCTATATTTTTATATACTATATCTCTAAACCTATAGGAGATATAATAAAAAAATAAATGTATCAGATTCAGAATTTAATTATCTTTATTATTTGTAGTAACATAAATTTTCAAAAATAATATTTAGATTTTTTTTTTAGAAACTACCACTTCCGGTTTTTCAATTGTTACCAGTACCTATTCACCTCTTCCCATTACTGTTAGATTGTGGAATCCGTAGTTACACAGGTTTTTAGTCTTATAGAATTTGAGAAATCGTAACTTCAATATCCTCACACGCACACACACACACACACACACACACACACACACACACACACACATAGAGAGAGAGAGAGCATTGTAAAATTGTTATAATCGGATTCTTGGGACCTTAAAACATGTTTATTCACTAAAATCTGGATATGAAAGTTTTAGCATGAATCCAATATCTCTCTTAGCGAGAGGTAAAACGATTGATCTCATAAGTTAAGAGTTCGCAATAAGAAATTCCCAAGAATTACTTATAATAGTATTAGGTACACTATAGAAAGTCAAAACATATGCACAATTTGTAATGTAGATGTCACTGAAACTCTTTTTAACTTTTTACTTTTATGTCGACGCTAAGAGAAAACTACGTAAAAAACGACGTAAAAAATATTATCGTCGAAGTAGATTTCTACAAATTATTAGAAAATCTAGATGCAATGAAAGTAGGTAAACAATATATTTTATTTCAATATACATGCTCACAAAATACGGAGTTTTATCCTTAACGAATAATAAAATGTAAAATTGTTACAGTTTTTATCATTAACAATATATTCATTATTGTAGTTAGTAGGCCTAAAAATTGTTGTAATAATAACAATAATAATAATAATAATAAATAGGGGAAATCACGTCAACTTTCACACACACATTTGGATAAAGGATAAACTTTTACGACAAATAAATAAAATCTATCTTATCTATCTAAATATATGTTAATATTTTGGAATTATATACAGCATATATGTGTCATATTGCTATGCAATGATATTAAATTTATTTTAATTTTTCATATACTCGTATTTTGTATGTCAATGAAAAGCAGCAATAAATACATTTTATAAATGACCATGAAATATATAATATATTTGTTATTTTAACTGGCACATGAACAATTATTATTTTTAATTTTTATACGTAATGTACCTTTTTAATAACCTTGGAACAAAAATTTCTATATGCCCTTGTTATTAGTATCATGGTATCATATTTATACTTTTACTAAATAAAAAATATCGTATTAACAACAGCTATTTGAAAAAAAAACTACATTGTAACTTTAAACATTGAAACTTTATTCTTTTTCTTATTTAATATTTTTCAAATACTTATTTTATGAATAAAATGAATTTAAATTTTTCTTTGGCAACTTGTCTATAATATTCTCATATTCATAGAATTGATAGGTGATAAATTATAAAGTTCATTTTAAATAAATAATAATGATAAATTTGATATTTTAATTTAATACAAAAAGTTTCAAATAATTTTAAAACAGACTGTAGTTTATCTGGGCGTATGTATCTACTCCTACATAATGTACCTACCTATGTAAGTATATCAACTTTGCAGATACATAATTTACTAAATATATACCCTCATTATATTCCTACAGTTCAAAAAAGATATCAGATTACACTAAAAAAATTAATTTCAATAAAGCAAAATTGATTACAATAATGAAAAATGACTAATCACAAAAAAATATTATATTTTTTAGTTTAATCTATTTTTTTGATTAATTAGATGTAGACTAATTTTTTTGAACTCCTATTTTTAACACCGCCATTTAATGCCTCATTGGATTATATTTATTACACATAATATGAGAAATATCCATTCCATATTAAACAATAAATCTCTAATTTTTGTCGAAAACCAATAAATTCTGTGCATAACGCAATTACAATTTCATTTACCCCAATTTCCAGTTAATAATTGCAACCCCTTCATTAATTTTTGCTACAATGCAACATGTAATACCATTTATATTCCATTACCCCTAACCACAATTGTGAAACCAGCCTGAAATTAATATGTGATTAGCAGAATTATCGAAATTAACCGGGCAGATAGGCTGGCTGAAATTACCGTTATCGCTGAATGGTTTCATTAGTGTGTGCGTCGGTCGTCGACCATCGCGGCGCTGGTGGCGCTACCGTCGCATGGATAAATCATACCAGGCTGACGCGGTCGCTAACGACTATTTTACCATTGCCGACTGCCACTCTGGCAATTATCAGCTAGATGTAATTACTCAATTTATTTCGCTAAGAACGTAAATCTGCAAATGTTATGTGAAGGTTAGGTTAGGGTTCTATAAACGGTGAGATATGTGACGTACAAGATGTGAGGGTTGGATATAAAGCCTGATTTGTATTACGGTTTACATAATTAATTAATAATACTTGATTTAATAATAGAAACTTCATTTTAAAGGGCTAACATTGCTTTCTCGAGAACTTATAACAGCTATGCAGTATACAATCTGTATATAAATTTAATAGTTGACTGTTTTCGTCATTGTGTTTTTTCTTGTATGCAGATGATTTAAAAATATTTAAAAGTATTACCTCTTTAACAGATTGTTACCTGTTGCAGAAGGAATTGTTAAATCTTGACAAATACTGCACTGAGAACGACTTAATTCTAAACATTTCAAAATGTTCTGTCATAAGTTTCACTAGAAATAGGAATATTATTTCATTCGATTATAAGTTACATAATTTGGTCTTAGAGCGCAAACCCACCGTTAGAGATCTCGGTCTTCTGTTTGACAGTATATTTGAAGGGTATATGTAATATACCTATAATTTTAAATATTTAACTATTAATACAATAAGAAATAATATAATGTATGTACTTCCCAGAAAAAATCTTCAGTAATGTCTCTGGATTTTTCACACTGACATTTATCTGTCAGCTACAAACAATTTAATTTTTCAATTGGTTTCCATGACATTATTTCGGCTGTGAGATTTATTACAACAAATTATTATATCCTTATATTTCTTCATCTCTAAATCTATAGAAGATATAATAAAATATTTAAATGTATCAGATAGAGAATTTATTCTTCTTTAATACTAGCAAGAACAAAAATTTTCAAAAAATAATACTTAGAAGAATTTTTTTAAGAATCTGCTACTTTCGGTTATCCATTTATTACCAAAACCGTTTCAGCTCTTTCCAGTAATGTCCGATTGAGAAATATGTAGTTAAACAGATATAAATTATTATAGTTTTTGAGAAATCGTCCTTCCATCATCGTAAAAATATTAAAATCGGGTTGTAGGGACCTTAAAACGTGCTTAATCCTTAAAATCTGGATATGCGATTTTTAGCATGAATCCAATACGTCTCTTAGGGAGAGGTAAAAATTTCTATTTGGCATAGTATTTCTTTTACTTTCTTCTACTAAATTTTAATAAAACCGAGACAATGTTGGCAGAAAATACCGGGGAAACGTGCTCATGATTATTTTGAATCAAATATTTTAGTATTCGAGTACGTTTATACGCTAGTACCTACTCGTTGAAGAAACATGGTTTTATTTAACTATCTTAATTTATATTATTTACTTAATATGACAGCATACAATATTGAACAGATATTAATATTAATAAATATAGGAGATAAAATAAAATACATGATTTTTTTTTGTCAAATAATAAAACTTTTTTGTATTTTTTTTATCCTCCTTTAATTTTAATGGGTGAAAGATAAAAGGCGTAGGATTAAGTTAAAAGTAAGTCATTTTAATGATTCATTTAAACAAACATGATTTATTATATTATAAATTGGTAATATGAAACTCGCTAAATTTATTGTCGTTATTATGTTTACTCATTCGTTAAAAAAATATTTCACATGTAGATATTTATGTGATTTCACTAACTATTCAAATAAAATATGTATGTTATTTTCAGGGCGTCTATTTGGCAGCCTTCTATACAAGTTACTGGTTAGGAGACTGATCATAGAGGATACTCCGATAGAGACCATCGACGATCACACATTCCTCGGAGTAAACAACACGCTAAATGAGTTGCATGTACTTAACAGCAGTTTGCTAGAGTTTCCTAAACAAGCCTTCAAAGTGAGTCCATGTTTATTTAATCGCCCTATATTTACCCATCACTTACTAATTTACTTCTACTAAACCTAGAGTATGTTAAGCACAAATCATTTAATTAAAATAAGAAATTTGAGGAAAAATATATATATATAAAAAAAACTAAGATTTGAAGAGTAAAACAAATTAAAAACACAATAACCAATCTAAATAGAAAACATGTATTTCTTTAAAGTAAAAATTAAATATGGATTCCATTTAAATAAATTGTAAGTTTGTTATATCCGGGTTCGTTATGTGCGGAAAAACACATTGAACTTATGATTGTTTGTTGTTTCATGCCTTTTAAGATAAGCAAGAGTTTGTTATAAGCGGGTTTGTTTAAGTGAACACCACTGTCTATTGTATAATGAAAAATAAGCTTAGCGCTTTATCTTAACATTTGTAATATCTGTCTTTCATTAAAATGTGTTTATATTGAATTCTTTCTACAGATTCTCGGCAATTTAACTGTTCTAAACATCGACGGCCACCAAATCTCTTCTTTGGCTGAGGACGTGTTCGCAGGAAGTGAGGCGGCTTCCAAACTACAAAAGATCCATTTCACAAATGGTCTACTGGCCAGCCTGCCCATTGAGAGCCTGCAACCGCTAAAGAAACTCAAGACGCTTGACCTCCACGGCAACAAGATCAAAGACTTGAAAAAAAATCAATTCAGGGGCCTTCGAGATACGGAAATATTGGATCTTAGTTTCAATAACATCGCCAAAATTGATTCGTCCCATCTAGCCGACTTGACAAAGCTGGGTTTTTGTAATGTTTCACACAATAGTATCACAGAGTTGACGAGGTAGGATTTGTTCATTCTTTATATGGAAATTGTTACTTTACAAACTCTACGTAATCATCACAATTCAATACATTGTATAAACTATAAACCGAGGCTTTATATAAATCAGAATATAAAAAATCTGATGTGGACACCACACGACTTCCTTGTACGATTATTAAACTATACATATTTTTTTAATAATTAAATTACAAAATATTGACAGGCTTAAGCCAAGCCCGAGAAATATTTTGATATAGAACAAAAAATAATAAATAAATACAAATAATAATAAAAATAAATTAACCTAGCTTGACAGATAAATCGTCAACATTTGTAACTTTTTGTTTCAATTTCATGGCTATTGCTATTTTGAGGTGATTTTCGATATTTCCATAGCTAATTTCTGGCATTACAAGGCATACAAAATTAATTTTGCTTATTGATTGAAATACAGAATTTTATACACTACAACTTTTATTTGAAGCTTTTTTACCTAAAATAATTAGGGATGCAGGAAATCAAGAAAGTCTGATTTTCCATGCTAAAGTCCTACGTTCGGCTGTGCCGGTCACCACCCAGTCACCACTTGTTCTTTATTATTATTTTTTTTATCTTTTCAGGGGGGCATTTGCACGTAATGCCGTTTTGAAAGTCCTCAATATGTCACACAACAAAATAAAGCGACTGGATACAAATTCGTTCCGAGGAATGAGATTCTTACGACGACTGTACCTCTCTGACAACGAAATAGCTGATGTAGGTCGTGGTACCTTCGGTTCTGTAACTCGTATTGGTACTATCGATCTAGCTAGAAACAAGCTCAAGAAGATTGATTTTCAGATGTTCTTCCAGCTCAACTATGTTGAAGTGAGTACAGGGACAATGAAACCATCCGTAATAATTATTTACGCAATAAGTTTTAGATATGAAGTAAGGTAGTTGTATCAGAGCACAAGTAGTCCCAACAAAATGAGCAAATGTTCATATTTTTTAAATTTTACTTAGAACATATCCCGCTATATATTCTACTACATTTTCAACATAGGTGTTCAGACTCCACATCGTATTAATGTAGTCATGGTCCAATCTATTAACACTTACAGAATCTTCTCCACAAAAAGGATATTTAATTTTTTCCCTTTTTTGGCATTTTGCATTACTTATGTTCGTTTTTATAAGTAATCGTTTGTACGCAAACAACACAATGCTAACGATTCAAAGTGCAAACAGAAATGAAACTAAACCATGTGCTCGCTGCATCAGCTGGCGGCTGCTGTCAGCGTTATCCAATAGAATTCAAATATTACGTGCATGCGCATAATCAAAACTTGGGAAATTGAATGAGATAGACTTATGCAGCAATGATATATTCCTGTCTCTGAGTCAAGGCTTCAGTTAGTCTCTACGTAAAGGATAGGAGCATTAGCAATATATTAGTTAGTAGATATAATGATTAAGAGGCCTATTCTATAAAATATTCACTTAACGAATCGTTATTATGAAAATCGTTATTTCTACTTAACGATGATCGTCATATTCGTATTCGTATTCTGTAACACATTTTGAAATATAATAACCTTGAGATCAAGTTAAGAACTTTATTTCCTAAAATCAAATTATAATCTAAAATAATTCAATATAACTCACAAAACTTCTAGGTTAGATTAGTTCTGATGGGAGTCAGCTGTCAGAACCTTCCTTTTTTTTGTTGTAGGCTATGTCAGAGCTACTATTACCTTCTGTAGACATATTGGGAAGCTTGCGCTAGGCGTTACGAATAAAAACTTATTAAATTATTTTAATATTACCTTGCAGAAAACTGTAATATGACATGAATAAAAATACTGACTTATTGACAAAACGTTTATGTAACGAATAATTTTTCCAGTCGTTAAAAAATAACGATATCGTTATCCTTTTTTCGTTAAGTAGAATTAAATTATTGTTTACAGAATGCCACTTTAACGATTATTGTTATAATAACGTTATAACAACAACAACTGTAGTTCCAAGGGATCGACTCATTAATATGCATTGTATTTGTGCAAACGTGTCTTTCTAAAATGATTTATTTATACTGAGTACCTTGAAATATTTCCGGTTGGCACTGTCTTTCTTGTAATCGAAACTAGGACAGATCGTCAAAGTAGCAGGGTTGAATGAGCAGTGCTCGTTCATCACTTCCAACATAATTTCCGACATTTGAGATTTCGAATAAACACGCTCTAATTCTCACTATTTACATCCCCGTGATAGATACTCATTTTATGTCAAAATAAACTGAAACATATTTTGGATAATATATGTACGCAACTAATATATTTCATGGTTATCATTTAGGGAAACATATGTAATTAAAATTACAAATTTAAATTGGAATTACTAATTACACAACATACAACTCTAAATGGATTTCCAGAGAATATTATAGCAAACAGCAATTGAAATGAATATGTAGAATTATTTGCGTATTTCGCTTTACAAATTTCAATCAGTTTATTATGATACAAGGAGAATTTACGAGTGCATTAACTACGAACATTAATTATATTAAATTTCTATTCAAATTTACATATATTACTTTGAAAACTGATTAATGGTTAGTACAGATATATGACGAATATTAATTTTGTAGTTTTTCAATGCATAACCGAATATGTTATAGCTATTAAGATTAACATACCTATACGCTCTGTATTTCCGAATTAATGGCATACAGGGTGTATCACGGAAAGTGAAACATAGGCATGGTAAATCAGTTTTTCCGCGCGTTGCTCCTCTAATTATTTTAGACAAAAAGTTTCAAATGGACGTTGTAAAGCAAAAATTTCTACATCCGAATGAATAAAAAAAAATCTGTTGTTGGCATCACAATACCTCTCGCGCCCTTTCCATTGTGGTATATATAAGTATTGTATTTAACATTTCTTGTACACACAAAAAAATCTAATTACACCTAATCTTTATATTTACGTATTGTACATAATTTTAAATTCATTTTATAAGCAAGTTTTCTCCATTTCTTCTAAATGTTCGAGGTTTTTCTAATTCATTAACGGGATTGGCGGTATTACTGAATGGTTCATGTAATATAGCTATAATTTTAAATATATAATTAATAATACAATACGAAATATTAAATATCGTTCCCAGAAAAAGCCTTCAGTACTATATCTGACTTTTTGACACTGACATTAGTGACATTTATCTGTCAATTACAGATAATTTAATTTCTCAAGTAGTTACCATGGAGATGTTTGGGCTGTGAGCAGGCTGTGAGATTTACTACAACAGATTATTTTATGGATTATATATCTATACCTTTAAATCCATAGATAGTATAATAATTTTTTTAAATGTGTCGGATAGAGAATATTGGTTTTTAATATTTGTAATAACATAAATTTTCAAAAAATAATAGTTATAAGATTTTTGTTAAAATACTAGTTGTCCAATTGCTACCAGAATCTATTTAATACTACAGTTAGATTGAGGAATCCGTTGTTACATAGGTCTTTAGTCTTATAGAATGAGAAATCGTAGCTCCAACAACCTCACATACACATACACACACACACACACACACACACACACACACACACACACACATCCACACACATACACACACACACAGACATTATCGTAAAAATGTTATTATCGGATTCAAGGGACCTTAAAACCTTCTTATTCACTAAAATCTGGATATGCGATTTTTAGAATAATTCCAATACCTCTCTTAGCGAGAGGTAAAAATTCATCTTGGCTACTTCATAACTGCAGAAATAAAACTTGAAAATTCACGGACTTACAATTTAACAGTACTAGCCATGGAATTAGAAACAAGGGATTAACAAAAGCGTAACGTTTTATTACGTCAGTGTCAGAATAATGATTGTCAAAATAAATACTAATAATTTGACGTATAAAACGTTATGCTTTTGTTCGTCTTTTCCAATTATATGGCTAATACTATCAATTGTAATTCCGTGAATTTTCATATTTTATTTGTGCAGTTATGAAGTAGCCAAAATGATTTTTTTTATTGATTCGGATGTAGAATTTTTGGTTTACAACATTTATTTGAAACTTTTTGTCGAATAATAATATTCCGATTATCATTAGAAAACAACAAAAATTAAGATGGAGAAATATGTTTTGAGTACGTAAACATGCCCGCCATTTCAACCAATCAGAGACAGTGTCAAATTAGTCCCTATTTTTTCTTAATTGTTTTCTCTCGTGTCACAGTATAATATGTGGTAAATTTGAGATTTATGAAAAAAAAAAGTTTTCCTTTTGAGATTAACTCCATGAATTAAATTACGATTGAATTATGATCAACAATTTGATATATTTCTATTTATAAAATTATTTCATTTCAGATTTTGGACGTATCTGAAAACCAAGTCACCGAGATCCAAAAACTCGCTTTTAAGGATTTGTACTTAACGAATATAAACTTATCTCGAAATGCTATCTCCAAGATTGAACCAGGAGCATTTGAGAACTGTGCCAACATAACTGTTTTGGATTTATCATACAACAACATAACTAACATCCCGAAGAGAGCTTTCGACGAGACAACCTACGCTACTGAACTGCAGCTCTCCTATAACAGTATCGTGGAAATGAATCAGGTAAGAATTAACTAGGATGACAAGTTAGCATAAAAGGAATAATTGGTGACCATATTTGTAAATAAATTATTGTCAAGCAATTTAAATTTGTCAAGAATAACATTTATCTTTATTTTAATATATGAAGTATAATTATTTATCTAATACTGATATTATTTTAACGGAAAAATATCTGATGTGACCAGCACAATACCTCCTGACATTTAATTTTTATTAATTTAAATATATACCTATGGGGTCTCGTGGCCGCGTGCCTGATGTCTGGTCGCGAACCTGGAGAACCGGATTCGATCCCGATCAACGCCAAATATATATCGAATTTTAAAAGCATGAATTAAATGAAAATATTATCTATTAACAATCAATGTGGTTATTTCTAAACGTTTAGTTAAATATTGAAAAAAGCTTTTAGAACTCATAATATAATGAAATAAAAAATAAAAAAACAATATTTGGGATTAGTTCTGTATAAAATTTTATTATTTAACGACGTTTCAGCAGCGAAGTGCTGTCTTCATCAGGTAAATAACAAAGTACATGTAGTCAAGACAACAAGTTTACAAAAAGAGGGTAACATAGATCAAAAGTTACATAAAAAACAAACAAAGATAAAACAGAAAATTATGGGGTCTCGTGGCCGTGTGCCTGAGTGTCTGGTCGCGAATCTGGGGACCCGGGTTCAATCCCGACCGACGCCAAAAATTACATCGCATTTTAATGGCACAAAATTGACCCCTGTGGTGCACTCTCCACGCTAGCTATGGGTGCCCGTGAGGTGACGCCTGGTAAGCGCCCACACGGTACAAATATTCCATCATTACCGATATCTGTGTACGAAGCAGATTGGCAAACCCAGCAATGGGTAATATGCCGTGAAGAAATATTTATTTATTTATTTATTTATGAACGAATAACAGGTAACCACGACTTATTAAGCTCAAAACCTGTATTTAAATTAATGTAATTAGAGGATTTCTTGATTTCGATGGCTTCTCTAATTAGTCTTCTCATCTAGTTATTTTCTCTTGCTAAAATCTTGTGTTTTTGAAATCAATTCCATGTAATTCTTGATATGTCGTTCGTGTTCTTTTAATATTGTTGCTACAATTCTACCCGTTTGACCAATGTATACTTTACTAAACTGGCAAGGAATCTTATAAATACCAGAACAATGTAATTATATCTTTAACATTGCCAAGAAGATCACGGATTTTTAAACTAGATTTATATGACGTCTGTAAGTCAAATTTATTTAGAATCCTACCAATTTTATCCGTTACATTGGCAATGAAAGGTAAAGTAGCAAATAATTTTCTATTAGTCACAACTTGAGGAACAAGATTTTTAGTGTTTTAGTGCTCTGCTTATTTGCGCTTTGCTGTAACCATTTTTTTAAGAAAACATAATTCAAAAAATTAATTTCTTCTTGAAGTTTACTGAGATGACATAAAATAGAAGCTCTCTGATATAATGTTTTAATAGTACAGGCTTTTTGGGCTGGGTGGTGGTTAGAGGTCTGAATAAATAAGTTTTCCATCATCTTGTTTTTCCAATAGAACATCAAGAAACGGAAGACGATTATTTTCTTCTATTTCAATAGTAAATTTAATGTTCCTGTGTTGCATATTTATATGATTTAAAAAATTGTTTAATTCAGCTTTTCAGTGTGGCCAAATGGCAAAAACATCATCGACATAACGAAGCCAGGCGGTAGATTTCTTACTAGCTGTATCAAGAGCTTTTTCCTCAAAATTCTCCATATAGTAATTAGCAATGGATGATGGATGGAGAAATAGGAGAGCCCATAGCAACACCATCTACTTGTTTATAATAAATAATAAAATAATAAAATTTTATACAGAACTAATCCCAAATATTGTTTTTTTGTCCATGTATATTATAAAAGTATAATATTTGTTTTCTTTTACAGGTTCCTCTACATAATATGACGGGTCTAAAGATCTTGAACGCATCTCACAACAATATCGTTAGTGTTCCTCGTCATACATTTCCTAAACTCTATGAGCTACACACTATCGACTTATCATACAATAACCTGTCGGATATCTTCAACGCTGTATTCCAAACTTTGTTCAGTTTGAGAAAATTAGATCTGAGTCATAATAGTCTGGAAACTATTCGACCCAGTACGTTTGGAGCGCTGTCTACACTACTAGAGCTGGATCTTAGCTACAACAAATTAAGGTGAGTACATAGAATTTCTGAAATTTGAAATAAATAAATATGCTGAAAATAGTACAACAGAGGCATATATTTATTAACTAATATATTGCGGATCCCTTGATCTCCGTGAAGCTATGGGAATATCTGATTCTGATTATTGAAGACTAGCGCAAACTTTAAATTTAAATCTGAGAAATTAAGTAATGTACATACTATTTATTTTGTGTGTAAATTCTTGAACATTAATATTAGTAATAATAAATAATAATGAAATATTCTAGTGCTAAATTTGAATTAAATAATTTACTTTGTTGTACTTTATAAATAATAGGAATTCAATCTGGTCAGGATTAATTTATTTTGGCGAAGGTAAAGAGTAAAAGAAATAATTTGTAAAATATCTATTGATTTCTAAATAACACAATTTTGTTAAACTTATTTCTAATATAATCATTTTTCTCCGAGAGTAACTTAGTCTCATGATAGAATCTAATTTTTAAAAATGTATCAATTTTAATTTGCGTTTTATGATTATCTAAAATGGTTTGTTCTTTAACGTGGTTTAAAAATTCTGTTGTATTAAACACATATGCAGAACATTGTTGAAATATATTAAGAACCATTTGTTGTTTTAGTTTTTCATTGTTAAACATTTGTTCTTGATTTTTCCTGAAAACCCTTTCAGCCTTTTTACAAATAAATATATCTTTTGAGAGGTATAGGATAATCCCCCGATTTTTTATATTAATTAGTATGTTCTTTCTTGTGTTAGAGCACAAGTAGTCCCAACAAAATGAGCAAATGTTCATATTTTTTAAAATTTTACTTAGAACATATCCCGCTATATATTCTACTACATTTTCAACATAGGTGTTCAGACCCCACATAGTATTAATGTAGTCATGGTCAAATCTATTAACACTTACAGAATCTTCTCCACAAACAGGATTTTTCAAAATTTCCCTTTTTGAAGAGACTTGTAATATGTTAATGTCGTCAACTAAGCAATTGACATTTTGCATTACTTATGTTCGTTTTAATCAATAATCTTTTGTACGCACACAAAGCAAAGCTAACGATTCAAAGTGCAAACAGAAAATGTGCTTGCTGCATCAGCAACTATTTTTTGTTTTTTATGATGTATAACTTATCCACATATGTTCTTTTGTTTTAAACGGCTAAAACACAATAATAAATTAATAACAGAAAAATAATAATTACAACTATCAAATAAAAGATTGGCATATTAAAATACATATAAGTAGTTCCTCGCTGTCTCTTGCATCATTATTAGAAACAGAGTATTAATTATCAAAACTGAATTTAGACCCCAGAATATAAGTTTCGGAATACTCTTTGCGTTAACTGCGTTAGAGGTCCAGATACGCACTAGTATTAGACAATAGCTTTTTAATAAGGAAATACTTTGATAACTATATGAAACTAGAGAAAATTAAATAAATATATGAAAGTATTTTTTAAATGTTAATTTATTTACAGTTTTTTCTATCATATTAAATATAAAAAGTTCTTGCATATTTTAAAGACGATAAGAACAACTTATATTTTTTATTCTATATACAAGAATATTTATAGTTAAAGGTATAGTTTTAAGGTATGGTAGGAACCGAGGGAGGAACGTTAAATATTGAAACAGGAATTTGATTTTCTTTTCTACCTCCTCCTCCAGAAGTAGGCGGAGGTTTAGATCCAGGAGTTTTATTCTTTGGAGGACTAGTCAAAACCTTATCCACAATTCCAAACTTCTGTGCTTCCACTGGATTCATAAAATGATCTCTCTCTATATTTTTCTGTATTTGTTCCACTGGCAGTCCCGTATGTTTCGCATACAGACTATTTATAAGTTTCTTCACTTTCACGATTTCTTCTGCTTGGATTTGTATGTCCGTTGCTTGTCCTTGAACACCTCCAGACGGCTGGTGAATCATTATCCTTGAATTAGGCAGAGAATGTCTCATACCTGGTGCTCCTGAAGCTAATAATAGTGATGCCATACTACATGCCTGACCTACACACCATGTCGATACCGGAGGAAGAATATATTGCATAGTGTCATAAATGGCTAAACCAGCAGTTACACTACCCCCTGGGGAGTTGATATACATATGAATTGGTCTATTGGTTGATTCTGATTGCAAAAATAGTAATTGTGCAACTATTAAACTGCTTAAAGGATCTTGGATCTGGCCCATAACACAAATGATTCGTTCTTTCAATAGTCTTGAGAAAATGTCATAGGAGCGTTCGCCTCGACCGGTAGATTCAACAACAATTGGAATTAAGCCTATATTATGAAAAGCACTGGTTGATATGTGACGTTTTACACAAAATACTTTTGATGCTTCTGATGATTTTTGGTATATTTTAATTGTTTTATGAAACTGTGACAGAAATTTTAGCAACATTTTAATGAAAAAAACAAAACAAAATAATTGACATTTATTACTGTCATCAGAAACCAAAAACAAGATGACAAGATGACATTAAACAGTTTACGAGTCAAGAAATTATTATTATTTAAGTATACCAAATTATTTATTATTCTTATGAAACATAAAAAAATGAGACATATTTTTGTCTTTTCCCTTAAAATACGTCAAGAAAAAAAAAACACGTTTTTATTAGTGCTGTGAGGATCCGACAAATTGGATCCGAGAACTCGGATTTCAAAATATCCGGATCCTCGGATGTCCGACGTTCGGATATTGAAGCGGATAGCGAAAATTTAATTCGAGTTTGGATCCGGATCTGGACTTGGATCCGGATTCGGATCCAAATATTAATTCATATTGAATGTGAAGGCTAACATCTGGAATTGAGTTCAAATTCAAACTTCAAACCGTTAAAGTGGGCCTGTTTATCTTTACAGCGGTCTGTAAACGCTACTAAACAAACTAATACATTTTATAATACCCAGGTATTTGTAGTTTGTGCAAATGTAGAGAAAAAAAGGAATATACAGAGTACAGAGTCCTATTTGGGTAAACTATGAATAAAAAATTCAGATTTGTATTATTTTTATTACACATATAAAGTAACATATTAATATAACATTTTGATAATACCCGATGCTAATACTTGAATGTAAGGTTCAATATTGAGAATATTCGAATCTGAGAACCGATCCGGATACTGAAATTCCATATCTAAAATCCGATACTCATACTTATATTCAAATCTAAGATCCGATACTCAAATCCGTTTCCAAGATTCGATATTCGGATTTAAGATCCGATATTCTCAGATTCGGATCCAAATAGTGGTGGGATCCGGATAGTTTCGGTTTCGGATCCAAAAATATCCGGATATCCGGATAATTGAATGTTAAAGTATCGGGATCTTGGATCAAAATAGTATCGGATTTTGGATCCGAATCTGAGTATCGGATTTTGGATCCGAATCTGAGCATCGGATCTTGAACCCGGATTCGAATATCGAATTTTGGAAACGGATTTTAGTATTGGATCTTATATTCGAATATAAATATGTTATATTTATATGTTACCTTATATGTGTAATAATACAAATTTCTATTTTTTTATTCATTATTTATATAACTGTTAAAAAGTTATTATTTTTAATATCATGTGTTTTTGTAACTGAAAATTGTAAAATAATAATTATTTTGTCTAGTACCTACTCTTCATATACGAAAAAATAAAAATGTAGTCAGCATATATTAAGATAGTTTTAGTTTAAAACAATAACTTTACAATATTTTTTTTTTGCAGAGATATTGCCAGAGGTTCCTTAGCAAGATTAGCAAGTACAAGAATATTAACAGTAAAGGGAAACAATTTAGAAAAGATCTTTCAGCTTCCAATATCTGTTGGTCATCTCGACTTCAGCGATAATGAACTCACAGAATTGCCACCTAAAAATTGGCCAAGTATGAACTCTTTATTAAGCTTAGATCTTAGCGGGAATCAGTTGAAGAACACACTAGAAAGAGGAAGTTTCCATAGTTTGTTAACATTACAAAGGTTGAATTTAAATAGAAATGGCGTTAGCAGGATTCCATGGGAAGCATTAAATGATCTGTCATCGTTGCAGTACTTGTATTTGGAGGTATGTACAACATAATCTAAGAAAAAAATGTTTTTTTCTTTATAAAGGTATATTTATTCCACTTCACATTTAATTATTGCATAAATATTTCTCTTTAATGCATTGGCATTAGTGAAAACTTTATAACCACTGCCAGTTTTGAGTAAAAGGGTAGATGGCATTGATTGTATTTGGTGTTTTTAAAGGGTAACAACATCACCCATCTACCTAGAGCAGCTTTTGGTCATCTTCCTGTTATATTTGAGCTGAACCTCGCTTATAATCAACTCAACAATGTGAGTGTGCGTGCCTTTGAGGGTCTACTCCAAGTACTAACAATCAACATGACGCATAACAACATCTCGTTTATCCCTAATGGTGCCTTCCAAAGTAAGTACCTTGTTGGTTCTTTAATCTATAACTTTCTTACTATCTAACACTGTCTACTGACTTAGTACTTTTTTCTTACGTAGAAGTAGATACTTACTGATCTTTATACTTTGTAGTTACTCCATACTTTTTATTATTTATTAGTTGTGGGAGGTCTTCTGTGATCCTAGACTATTATCTTTGAATATATAATACATATAAGAACGGCAACGTAATGTATTTAGATTAAATATTTCGAGAGAAGGTGCCATCTATCCCTCCGTATACGAATTATTTCTGAGTTAGTTAAAAAAATACATAATAGGTGGATGTTGCACAGTGTTGCCACGTAGCTAGAACAGCAAGTTAAGATTTTATAAAGGTTTTTAAGTTTGCTACTGTAAAACAAGTATACATGTACATTGAAGATTCAAAATATATTATCTGGTTATTATGAAACAATATTTTTGAATTATTGATTATTGAAAACCTCTAACAAATAGTATCTGGCAATGTTGTCAGCACGATTTACCGTAGTTCATAATTTTGTGGTAGGAGTCACTAGCTATCTATAATAATTTTGTGAATAAAAAGAGACAGATATAGTATCTTGCTAGGCCATATGCGTTGCCGTTCTTATATGTATTATATATTCAAAGCGATTATTTTAAATTCTTAAACAATGTAAAATCATTATGACTTATTACCCATTTCTGGGTGTAACAATCTGCTTTTTCTCGCAATCGTTTGCAATATATTTTAAACAATAAAAACCATAATAATGTTTTAATGATGACAACCAATATTTTATGGATTATACGACAGTGTTAGAAAGTATTATACAGGGTGTTTTTCATTTGTTGCACCAAACGTTAACGGGAAATATAATTTGATTTAATGATTGCATTACAAATATAAATGTTTCGTAATCTGCAAAAATAAATGCAGTTTATTTCAAGTGAACATTTTTTTTTGTATCTGGTCCCTATATTTTTGTAAAAGAAACGTAACTATTAATTTATAATACAATGTGTTAAAAGAAATCCTAACTCGGAGGAGGCTATGAATAAGGAAACGTATGTCAATTTAAAAGTTTTTAATTAAATTTCAATTTGATACGAGATATTGTCAAAAATGTTATCAAAAGAAATCAAAGCTTATCTTCTTGAATCTTATTTTAGAAATAAATTAGAAAACGGCGAATGGCAATATACTGTATACAGGGTGAGTCACCGAAATCGCCGTCTTCGATATCTCCCTTGTCGTTAGAAATACAGCATACGTTTATTAACAGAATTTATTCGATTACTCAAGGAGCATAACGTAAAATTATTTTCACATATACAGGGTGTTGCATTACGGCTCGGCGAGAATTGTTTGTCTTTTTTTAAATGGAACACCCTATATATTTTTATATATTTTGAATTATATTTTATTCACCTATACGAACATATGAATTTTGTTTTAGTTTTCCACGGCGTTGCCAAGTTATTCCGTTTATTCTCTAAAAAAGATCGAATACACGCATTGCTTTATAAAGGCTTACTGAAGTTATTTTAATAGTAAGAATTAAAAAATTTCTTTTCAGTATAACTGTAATTATACTCTATGTTCTGACATATTTTTTTTTAAATGTAATTATACAGGCTGTTCAATAAAGCGAATCAAATCTGCTCAATTTCAAATGACCATAACTCGTCATTTTCAAATGGAACACCCTATATTTTATTATTCAGTTGTGTGTATTTTTGTATTATCTTCATATGTTATTAAGGGTATCCTATGCTTAAAACCAATAATTTCGGGGATTTTCACCATTTTTCTCTAAATTTATATATTTAACTAAAAATTAAATCTAGTATACCATTGATATTGTTTTTTGAATAAGAAACAATTGTAGTAATGATATTATTTTCATTAGCCAGGTTATTATTAATAACAGAGGGATTAAGTAAATTAATTTATTAATATGAGTCTCTCGCAAGAAGAACTTACGAATATGGTGTATGCTGGTCAGGCCAGGCATCACCTCACGGGCACTCAATGCTGACGTGGAGAGTGCGCAAGAAGAACTTACGAATATGGTGTACGCACTTGAAGCAGCGGAAACAAACCCTCTTTTGGCATCAAGAATTTATGCACAGCGGTTTCCGGGAAGACGACATCCAAATCCGCGTTCTTTTGAAAAACTAAGGGAAAGTTTTGAAAGAACTGGTCATGTTCAGTACGACAAAAGAGGGTTTCTTTCCGCTTTTCCAAGTGCGTACACCATATTCGTAAGTTCTTCTTGCGAGAGACTCATATTAATAAATTAATTTACTTAATCCCACTGTTATTAATAATAACCTGGCTAATGAAACTACAGTCATTACTGCAATTGTTTCTTATTCAAAAAATAATATCAATGGCATACTAGATTTAATTTTTAAGTAAATATATAAATTTAGAGAAAAATGGTGAAAATCCCCGAAATTATTGGTTTTAGGCATAGGATACCCTTAATAACATATGAAGATAATACAAAAATACACACAATTGAATAATAAAATATAGGGTGTTCCATTTGAAAATGACGAGTTATGGTCATTTGAAATTGAGCAGATTTGATTCGCTTTATTGAACAGCCTGTATAATTACATTTAAAAAAAAATATGTCAGAACATAGAGTATAATTACAGTTATACTGAAAAGAAATTTTTTAATTCTTACTATTAAAATAACTTCAGTAAGCCTTTATAAAGCAATGCGTGTATTCGATCTTTTTTAGAGAATAAACGGAATAACTTGGCAACGCCGTGGAAAACTAAAACAAAATTCATATGTTCGTATAGGTGAATAAAATATAATTCAAAATATATAAAAATATATAGGGTGTTCCATTTAAAAAAAGACAAACAATTCTCGCCGAGCCGTAATGCAACACCCTGTATATGTGAAAATAATTTTACGTTATGCTCCTTGAGTAATCGAATAAATTCTGTTAATAAACGTATGCTGTATTTCTAACGACAAGGGAGATATCGAAGACGGCGATTTCGGTGACTCACCCTGTATATCTTTATTATCTTTTTTAAAATTACATTTCAAGATCAGTTGTAACAACTTGAGATTTGAGTTGATCAGACATACGTTTCTCTGTTCATAGCCTACTTCCAGTTAGGTTTTTTTTTGAACGCACTGTATAAAGAAGTGGTACAAAAATGTTCGCACCCTGTATAGGTATGTTAGTTTATATATTAAAATTGTTAAGCAATGGATAATATATTTAACGAAAATTTAAAATAGTACATGTAATATGAGTATTAATTATTTTAATTTTTATTCTTTAACTCTTATTCTAATTCATTAATAATTATAATTTCAAGGTATATACAGTATTTTTTTTCAAAGATGTCTGATCAAGGTCATCTGTAACATGAACGAATTAACAAATTGGTAAACATTTACCTCTGTCATTAGCAAAGACAACACGCGTGCGCGATAAGAATGGATATAACACGCTTGTCTTTCAAAAATTCATGTTGTTATAACTTAGTTATATTCGCTGTCAAGTATGGACTGATGTTCAACTTTTTCACTTCTCCGCACGTCCCTTGCCATGCGGTGTTGCGCACCTTCACAACTCAGTATTTTCAACATTACCTATGAATGTTGATTGTAAAAATCTCAAGTTCATATTTATTTGACGGCAAATTGTTGACAATACTTTCGCTGTTACGTAAGTTTATTTATTAATTCATAGCCGAACGAATAAAGTTATTTTGTGCCAGTGTCACTGACACTTTGTCAGTATCTTTATTTTTCACATATTTGATTTTAAATTTGACAATAAACTTACCAGATGACTTATTTTTGAATGATTTTACTGTAGCATATATTTTTATAATAATAAAATAACAGTAGTATCTTATGTACCCTCATTAAAATTAAGTAAACGATACTACTGAATTTGACAGAATGGGCGGAGCTAAAATCTTAATTCATACAATTCGTAGATGACCTTAATCGGACATTTAAAAAAAACACTGTACACATGTTTCTGTTTAAAACTTCATATAATACATTAAATTAATATTACTGTCGATTCTTTTTTTCATTTCTTATTCTAATTCTGTAATAAGTTCAAATAACTATTGACCTATTTGCTGTTCTATACCTGTCAATGTATAACTGTTTCAGTTTCATGTAACATTTTCTTCTTCTTTCATGCTCTTTGTCTGATTGGAATATATTGCAGGTGTAGTGTCGCTCCGAACTCTCGATCTGTCATTCAACCGGATCGAGAAACTCGACAACAAAACACACGGGCTGCTCGATGACTGTTTGTCACTAGAACGGGTGGGTACAAAATTTATCTGATGTTTATTAAAGTAGAAATACTCGATACAATTCATTGACGAATGCGTTAGAACGTCGGAATTTTTTGTCACACTTAAAGCTATATTCACAATCACTTTAGACGCTGCATAATGGGGTATTAGTGAAATAATTTTGTTTAAATAAAAATTAGTCCATAAAGTACAAGTGATAGAAGTCGATTTATAATTAGGATTACGTATCACGTCCTAGCAATTTGATTGGTTACCCCGAAACCATTAATGGACAAAAACTAGCGGCACTCGTCGCCATAGTTTGCATCACAATATTGTCATATAATGGTCAAACTGTTCCAGTGTTCTATAATTTATGCATTTTATTTATGTTATATATAAAAATATTTCAGCTATGCGAACATGAACTGGTGAGAACATGCCACATTACACGCCAAATTCTGAACTTCAAAAATTAATATCTCGCTTATTACGTATTTTTTTTAAATCACGTTTGTACTAAAATATGGAATTGGAAAATCACTAAATTTAGAATGAAAAATTATATTTGACATCATCTAGCTATAATTCTGACACAGGTCCCCATATCTGCTTGTCAAGGCCAACAAAGTAACATGACTGCTTGCGCGCTATTGTATTTAACATTTTTTGTATACTTACACTCTACACCAAAAATTCTACTTACATCTATTCTTTATATTTAGATTTTAATTTTTTTAATTCATTCTATAAAGAAATTTTGTCCTCTAATGTATGTACTTCCCAGGAATAATCTTCAGTAATGTCTCTGTATTTTTGACACTGACATTTATCTGTCAGTTACAAACATTTTTTATTTTTCAATTGGTTTCCATGACATTATTTGGGCTGTGAGATTTATTACAACAGATTAGTATATACCTTATACTTCTTTATCTCTAAATCTATAAAAGATATAATAAAATATTTATATGTATTAGATAGAGAATTTACTCTTCTTTAATACCAGCAAGAACAAAAATTTCAGAAAATATTATTTAGAATTTTTTTTTAAGAATCTGCTACTTTCGGTTGTTCAATTATTACCAAAACGTTTTCAGCTCTTCCCAGTAATGCTCGATTGACAACATCCCCACACACATACACACACAGACATCATCATAAAAATGTTAAAATCGGATTATAGGGACCTTAAAACGTGCTTAATCAATAAAATCTGGACGTGCGATTTTTAACATAAATCCAATACCTCTCTTAGCGAGAAGTAAAAAATGGTATAGAACCCCCATTATCCAATATCTGTATTATTAAAATTTGAAAATTAAAGCAATGCCCTTAATATGAACATCTGATGAAGGGTGATTACCAAGTAGTTGATTAGCCATATTTTTTCTCAATCATTTATGGATTATTTTAGCGAGAAATACTTCAAATAATCCATAAACGATTGACAGAGAAAAAACAATGCTAGTGAATTGCTCGTTAATCAACTTTAATCAATTATTCATACTAACGGAGAATATGTTTATAAATGAAACAATAGAAATTGATTTAGAATTAATTCAAATGGGACAAAACTCCATTACTATTTTATGTTTCTAACAAATCCACATTCAAAGAAGAGAAATAAAATATAAATTAGATGGAAATGGAGTATATAATTATGTCTAACAAACGAATTCGTTCTCATAATAAATTTTATTGTGATCTTTACGGCATTGTTGTGTGTATGGACCCAATGATTCAAGGAACTATTAGAACATAAAAGGGGTTGAAATGGATTTTATCTGTTTTTACTTTCAGCTATTTGATGTAAATGGAGAATTTCAGTCATTAACTGAAGAGATTAACATGAAAGCGTATTTCATTTTAAACGGTTTATCCGATTGTTCTAGTTCACTTAACTGTATAGAGTACTTTAAATAAATTAAATAAATAATTACCTCTATACTTTTATTTATTTGATGAACTTCATTTAAATTTAAAGTGAAACAGTGTTAATTTATTCATACGACTATAAAATGTTTCATCTTTTTACCTCTCGCCAGATTTTAATGATTAACAACGTTTTAAGGTCCCTACAATCCGATTTTAATATTTTTACGATGATGTCTGTGTGTGTGTGTGAGTGTGTATATATATGTGTGTGTGTGTGTGTGTGTATTATGTATGTATGTGTGTGGGACGTTGGAAGGACGATTACTTAAAAACTATAAGACTTAATATTTGTTTAACTACGTATTTCCCAATCGGACAGCTGAAAAGGTTTTGGTAACAATTGCACAACCGGAAGTAGCAGATTCTTGAAAAAAAAATCTTCTAAATATTATTTTCTGAAAATGTTTCTTGATACTATTAAAGAAAATTTAATTCTCAATGTGACACAATTTTTTTTTATTATATATCGTATAGGTTTGGGGATATTATATATAATAATATAGAATAATCTGTTGTAATAAATCTCGTTGTCTAAAAAACAGTTGAGATATTCAAATGTTTGTAATTGACAGATAAATCAGTGTCAAAAATCAGATTTTTCTGGGAGGTACGAATACATTTAATATATATTATTGTATTATTAATTAAATATGTATTTAAATTGTAGGTATGTTAATATTACATATATCCTTAAAAATACCGCTAATACTGTCAAAGAATTTGAAGAATTTTGAACATATTAGAGTAGGACAAAATTCCTCATAGAACGAAAGAAGAGATACAATTTCAATTATTTGTATGTTCAAGAAATGTTAAATTCTTGACTTATAGGGCGCGAGCAGTCATGTGACTTTGTTGGGCTTGGCAAGTAGATATGAGGATCCTAGTCAAAATGACGGCTAGTAGTTATTTACATAGATGTCACAATTGTCATATGTCATCATTTTTCATTCAAAATTTCAAAATATTCTGATGGAATATACTTGTCGAGGATAATAATCCACATGGATTTGGAAAATAATGTTTTGAATAAAAAATTATGATACTTGACACCTATGTACATTATTAATAGCTGTCATTCTAAAACAGGCCTCTATATCTGCTTGCCAAGGCCAACAAAGTCACATGACTGCTCTCGCCCTATGTAACATAAAATGAAAATGGCGAGAGGTATTGTGTTGGCCACAACAGATTTTTTTTATTGTTTTTTTATTGTACCTATAGTTAAACATCAGCCACAACAAAATCAGTTTCATTAGTCGGAAGAGTTTTCCAAGCAATCCCTGGATTCCATATAGGCTGAAGGATATTGATCTGTCGTACAATTCAATGCCTGTACTTACTTTCGACATGATTTTTGGCACTGGAAAAGTGGAACGGCTTAACTTAAGCCATAACGCTATTGCCGATATTCGAAAAGGTTAGCAAAAGAATTTATTTGTCAATTAAAAGTTTTGTTCATAAAATATATTACAAATGAATTTTTTTGTGTAGGTGTAATAGGCAATCTAACTGCACTTCGTATGTTGGATCTATCTTTTAATAATTTAGAGGATTTAACCACAGAAAAAGAAGCTTTCAGATTACCATACAATATGTCAGAATTATATTTGTCTAATAATCGACTTTCTACCTTACCCTGGAATCATTTACAAAACGTAGGACATATGGATGTTTTAGATATTACCAACAATACTTTTGAATCTATCAGAAAACCTTTGGTAGATATGATAGAGAATAATACTGATGTATATTTTGCAGGTAGGTCAAATAATACTAGGAACACGATACAATTATTGAGAATAAAAAATTCAGGTAGGCCGTGGAAAACAAAATTTGTACTATTATTGTAAATAACGACAAAACTTCATTTGGTTTGTTTTGATTCCAGAAAGAGCCAACTAGAGATAGTGTTCTTAATTATATATTCTTTGGAAATAAAAAATAAAACTACTAAATTATGATTAAAACCAACAAACGAATATAATTATGTTTGTTAGTTTTAATCATAATTTAGTAGTTTTATTTAACGAATATAATTATGTTATGTTTGTTTATTGTCAAATGCAATTTGCAGCTAATATTATTTAAACTTGCTTCCAAAAATATGCAGTAATGTCGTGAACCTACTTACAAAATTTATCAGTACGTGGCGTTGATTGTATTCATGCATGGTAATGGCCTCTATAGGGCCGCGTGGAAGGTAAAGCGACTATCTTTTATCCTTTACGCACTCATTGCATTTAGCATTTGAAGCAGTGCCTCAAACAGCTCTTTGTCTAGCACACGTATTCCTTACCGGAATGAATGCTTTATCAAAAACATTAGGCAGTTATACTATTCATTCCGAGAAGCACTTTATAGGGTGTAAATTAGGTGAACTGCATTACATATTAGTTATGGTCGTAACTTAAATTATTCTTTTGATATTTATAAAGACAAGCATTAATGGAATGGACAAGCCGCCACTGGAATCATATGTTTTATATTCTCAATAATTCTAGCATGACCTTCATATTTAAATATTAAATCATACATTGTTTTGTAGGAAATCCTCTCAATTGTGACTGTTTTGTACGTCCAATACATAAATACTTCACAAGTATGTTACTATTAAGTGACCATTATAAAGAAGTAACTTGTGTTGGACCTACACATTTAGCTGAACAAAAATTATATGAAATACCTGACGATAGATTAGTATGTCCTGCAAATGTAAATACTACCAGACTTATGGAAAATGATCCAGGAGTATACGATGTTCAGCCAGATTTCAAATTCAGAGACGTCCAGATGTAAGTAAATTTTATATTTCAAACTCAGATTTTATTTTTCCCGCGCATTTCCTCCTTTTATTTCCTGTATAAGTATTCGCGTGCGCATTCTGTGAATATACTGTGTATGTCCATGAATATTTTATCTATGAAGTATATTCACATTTTTTATTTCGTTTTATAATTTTCAGCAATAAAGATAAAATCTTCCTTAAATGGTTTGTAACCAGCAATGCAGACATCGCAGATCCATATATTATTATTCGAGACACCAAGAATCCTCATTTTACTGTTTACGAAACAACACTGCCTTATTTTAAACGTACTTTGGAGATAGATACTCGCGGTGACATAACCAATGAAATAGAGAAATCCGAAGGAGTAGTAGAAATTTGCCTTTTGGCCAGAGATAGTAAAACAGATGTTCGGGGATGGAATAGAAACCAGTGTAAAGATATACCAAAACAGTTGGCTCTGGGTAGCACAGGAAGAAGAAATGAGATGAAATTTGGAATAATTGTGTTTTTGTTGGTTGTGAATATGATTGTTAACTATAAATACTGAAATATTGTATAAAAATAAGTACATAGGTATTAACAGCGATCAGACTGAAGGGATCTCGGCATATCTTTGCATATAATAAAAAAAAGTTCCTAAAGTTTACGGTCGCTGCTGTGTGAAAATAATTTTTTTTTCGATCGGACGAAAACTGACACATTTCTGGTGTGTTTTCGAACCGAAAAGTGCATTGTTTCGGTATTTTAGTGCAGTTGCTAGGCAACGAAAAATAACAGTCCGGGCATATTTTTTCCGGCGCGTGACAAAGTATTCCCGGACAGTACGCGGTTCTGATATTTTTCAAATATATTTTGACTTTTATGAAAATAAATAAACAAACCATAGTTACGCTATCCTCAGATATTTTTATCAAAACAACTCAATAATCTTATGTCTTGTTTGTTGTCTGACATTTATAAATGAAATATAAAATAACTAATTATTGAATATAGACCGATCGAAAAAAAATTGTATGTGTACCACGTAGGAAAAGTGACTTCCCGGACTCCTGGTGTTGCTGGCCTCGCCTACGGCTCGCCCCGCAATCTCCACCATCGTCCGGGAATATATCACTTTTCCTACTAGATACACAATATACTATTATGAATTTTGATATTAATTTATTTACATCCATGGATAATTGGATATATACTTCATTTCACGTTAGATAGGAATATAAATTCTACCCTTTGATTGTTATCAAATAAAATCTGTAGAATTGAGTGATGTTTTGTTGTAATTATTAATATTCAGGTCTTGTACATTTTTACAGATAAAAATATTTATTATTGACAAAGTTTGGTTTCACGAGTTTAAATTATTTATTTAATGCATCGGTCTGCTCTCAAACGCCATCTACTATTTTCTTACGTGAAATGAAATATAAGATAAAAGATGGCAACAGGTAATTAAGTAGCGAATTATGACAAAAAAATCAAGATGTAAAATAAGCTATCTTATCTAAAAAGTTATGTTTAATTATATTATAAAGTAAATTATTTTATTTACAATTAAAACAAAAAAATGGAATCATAATTTTTTAAAATTTACATAAGATTTTTTGTATTTTAAATTTTAAAACTTTACGTTTAAAACAAATAAATAATAAATGGACACATGCATTAAAAAAAAACCATTTTGACACTGTATACATGACGTTTTCAAAACTAAAAACGTTTTGAGAACATTTTCAAAACTGCCTGTAAATTCAGTAATTATATTCTCATGAAAATATAATTCATAAGTTACGTCACATGTTTTCCGCCAATCAACATTCAGAATCTCCCTAGTTACATGTCTATCACAGCGATGATAAAAACAAAGAAATTATCGCAATATTTATAATCGTTTCTAAGATATTTTTTTTTCTATATTTACAATATTGCCAGTTGATTTTGGGTAAAAAAATATAACAATAATTCAGATATATTAAATAAAACTCGTAAGTACCATGTTTTAATATAATATGAATCTGTACATCAAATGTTAGGTTAGCGGCACACACAATATGTTACATATTTTCATTATATTCTCTCATTAAATATAAGCTCGTGATATGATTAATAATCGAAGATATAGCTCTTGAAACCGAAGCAGCGCATTTCTGCAATTCGGTTTCACTTGAGAATATCATCGATGATAATCATATCACTTGTTATATTACTAAATGAATTTATAAATGTTTTGATTAATAGTTTCATTAATATATTTCTGTTTAAATTGCAGTATATTTTATAATGTTATTGCTGTGGAATAATTGTGATTTTATTTTAGTAGTACCTATCTAGTATGCACATAAATATATTATGTAAGTAAATTTAATTACTGTACAGCAGGTTTATTTATACAACGAATAATGTAAACTTATTATAAGGCTGCATTTTCCAATATGCACATATATTTTACATAATAAAATATGTTCATAGTTGTACAGCTTGGGTAAATGCAATATTAATGTTAATTTATATTTAAAATACTTTTGTATATTTATATGTAAAGATAAAGAGTAATATATTATTTTGATGACTTCTGAGTTTAATATGTAATTTTTTTTTTTATAAAATATATTTAGTGATGTTAATATTCGCAAAGAAAATAATTAATTTTAATATAGACCAATTTATTTCCATGTCCTCATTTTTTTTTTGGCATTTGTTTTGAATAAGCTAAGAACTAGTTATTGTTTGTCATTAATTTCAGTTAAAACATGTTCGAACTAAATTTATCAGATGTGTCAGTATTATAACAAATGTTACTGAGTATTGTTTTAGAACTTTAGAATTCTAAATTACTAACATTTAGGTGCGTTGATCAGTGATTGTTTTGTAACTGAAATGATCATTATTGTGATTTAGTGGTGTTCTATTATTGGACAATGTTTCTGGTTACAATAGACATTTATCTTTCATATAAATTGAGAGGTTTGCAGTCATTAGTGAACAATCCATCAAATCAAACGTATTCTCCAGATAAATCAAGGTAAGTACTTAATAATTTAGATTTCATTAATTATTGTTAAATTTAGCCTTAAGATGTTTACATTGGTTATTTGATATTTATGTTAAATGGAAGAAAATGTACGAAATTAGAAGTTTCATAACGCCAGTAGCGTACTTCGTTTATTTTCAAGTGTTACACGTTTCTGTAAATTAGATTCTGTGTCCAAGATTTTAACAGCTTCAAAATTAAAGCTGTGACCTATGTTTTTTATATGTGTTACTAGAGCACACTTTCCATTATTGCTGTTGTTATTTCTACAATTTCTTTTATGTTCCTCTAATCTTGTTTTTAAGTAATGTTTTGTTTGACCTGTCTACTGGGCTGGGTAATCATCACATGGAAATTTTGTATATTATATTGGAATTGTACATTAACACGCGAAATGTTGCAGATTAATAATGATAAAAGCAATATTAATTTAAAGACAGATATTGATAAATTAAGTACTATATATACAATCATTTTAAAATACAATAAAAACAATAAACTTAGGACTAAACAATAAGAAGAATGGATAAAAAAATTAAAAATTTTAGCGGTAAAACAATCTTCCGAACTATACATGTTAAAACTAAATTATATTTTGACCTTCCGTCACCTCTAGGTAAGGAAGGAATTGTCTTTGGTTAAAAAATTCGGTGGTGAGTTTTCAGTGAAAAAGCACGTTTTAGGGTCTTTACAATACGATTTTACTATTTTTACGATGATGTCTGTGTGTGTGTGACCGCAGTTTCGGCCGCGATATCTCCAATACTAGAATTCCAAAAATTACAATTCTTGCGTATTTCTCTTCCTTACAACCATATGTAGACTTGATTAGATTTTGGTTATAATTGGTCAACCGGAAGTATCCTCATTTGAATTTTTTAACAGTTTTTCTTAAAATACTCAGTTAAATATTATTATAACTTAATAGACCCCTAACGAATGGGAAAAGCTAAAGAAGAAGATATCAGTGTCAAGTGCCATTTGCATAGTTTGTTTATGAAATAATTTTACTGGAAAATTAGAATCGTTTGCATGAAAATTTATGTATGAAATTTGTATATAATACACAGGATTGACGAAAGGTATTGTGTTGATTTGACGTCCTACGTGTGTTGTTATGGTTTTTGTTATTATTTTAATGTGTTCATACACATGTAAAAAAATCATGTATGTTTAAAAAAGAACGATGTATTTAAAAGGTTTTCAAAAAATTTTTGTATCAATTTATAGCTCCTAAAGAAGGCATAAAAGATGCCAAAACCGGTTCACGTCGAAAATTAAATAAAATTATTTTGACAGCTATCCAGAAATTTACTTATTTCCATACACCCATCCAGTCAAGAAGCTTCATCATCCACTTACTGTTATTATTTTCTATTTTCCTAGAAAGTAAGTGAAATTATATAGTTCCTTTTGTGTGTTTAACTATGGTAACCATAGTATGGTTGAAACACACAGTTACAATACAAGTAGCGCAAAGACCATAAACACTGTACCTACATATATAATTAATATTAAGTAGAAGCCAAATTTAGCCTGTTTACAATATGAGTAGATGATATAAATCTACAACCTGTAATTTTACAATATATAATTATAATTCTTCTTCCGTTTTAATTACCCAATCCAATTATTCCAAAACAAAACACAAAATCTCACAATTAGGCTAACTTGGATTCTCACAATATTGTTTTACATTGTCACAAGTATTGCATGGTATAAATGAGTTTAATTATTGCGTCGTTATTCTACAGAATCACAATCTGATAGTCCTCTGAGAACGATGGAATAATTGATCGTATAATTCGGATAGTGCCCATTGTTTGAGTACTGCGTGTTGACGCATTAATGAAACGTGGACATGCAACAAATGTTTTTTTTAAACAGGGAAATCTTCCACAAGATTTTTTTTTTTTGGTAAGGATCTGATTTAAAATAAGTTGGCCTTACTTTTTATGAGTATTCTGCTATCTCTTGTTTACTTATACCAGGTGCGTATGAAAACGAACGTTATAAATTTTTGTGTAGAGTAAGGAATTTGTCAAAACTTTAGAGCTATCATTGTTGTAACGTCGTCATACATTAGCAATAAAGATGAAATTGTTCTCAAAAATTTAAAATAAATCATTAGCAGATCATTGAAATATAAAAAAATATATATCAGCACGGCATATTACCCATTGCTGGGTGTGCCAATCTGATTTGTACACAGATTTCGGTAATGATGATGTCATATTTGTACCGTGCGAGCGTTTTCCAGGCGTTATCTCACAGGCATTCATTGCTGGCAGGAAGAGTGCACCACAGGAGTCAATTTTGGCGTTTGTCGGGACTTGAATAAGTTTGGTCACAACCCAACTGAAAAAATTGCCCACAATATATACCTACTTGCTCTTTCTTATTCCTCCTTTCTACATGGACTAAGATAATCATGATTTAAGCAGAGATAAGCCACTGGCTGATTGAAGCAGAACAAAATTCAAGTAACGATCTGTGACAAACGAACGCGGATTTCTGCTTGGAGTAGAAAGAGTAAGACAAATAAACAGACCTTTAGAACTAAAATGTGTTCAAATATAATTTTAATGAAATATCTAAAATAATTCAATATCTCACAAAACTTCTAGGTTAGATTAGTTCTGGTAGGAGTTAGCTCTGTCAGCTGTCGGAGCCTTTCTTTTTCTTGTTGTTGTGCTAGAGCTACTACTACCATCTGTAGACAAATTGGGAAGCTTGCGCTACGAATAAAAACTTATTAAATTATTTTAATATTACCTTGCAGAAAAACTGTAATATGACTGGTTTTTGAGATCACTATTCAACAACAAAGCAATTTTATTTTGACATGGATAAAAATACTGACTTATTGACAAAACGTTTATGTAACGAATGATTTTTCCAGTCGTTAAAAAATAATGATATCGTTATCCTTTTTTCGTTATGTAGAATTAAATTATTGTTTACAGAATACCACTTTAACGATTATCGTTATAATAACGATATAACAATGCATAATGTTATATCGATCGTTTACAGAATAAGCTTATTAAATGATTTTCGTTATTACCATGACGATATAACGTTTTAACGATTCGTTATGTCATAACGATGCTTAAAGAATAGTCCAATTAATAATGTGAACATCGAATTAACTGTCAAAGACCACCTGTTTGTATTTAATAAGTAAATAATTAATATTTTTTGTTTATTATGCATACAAAAATTTAAACTGTCAATGTTTAACTTATATTTCTTCAATTTTAATCCGTATGTACTGGTTAATTAAGAAAATATAAAGACTATTTGCTTTAATTTAATATTCATGTCTGTGCTATATATTTCTAATTTATATATGTAATTCCTAGCTATTCTTTGATTTTCTTTGTATCTAATCTAGTTAACAAGGCAATAATAATTGTTATAGTTCTTGTAGGCAATGTAGGCATGTTAATAGCATAGCTGGTTAATTTAAATATATTTATGGCTAGAAGTACAATTAAAGTTGCACGTTGAATTAAAGAGCTGAAATAATGAGAAGTGGAGTCTTATTTGCTTTTATATGCAACATATAGCGTGCTACATCGTATTATAAGCTTGATAATATTAATACGATGCCATTGTATCTGTTATCTTATAGTTTATTACAAATTGAAACAGAAATTAAATATATATTTCAATAATATCTTTAAATCACAAAAGAAAAGATATAAAATTACTAACTGCCAAGTAATTTACTTAGAAATGGAGAACACAATCTTAATCTGTGGTACTTCGGTTCGAATTTAGGCGCGTTTGTTATAAATATATGTAAGTCTTGGGTCTTGGTTATATTATATTTTAATCCAACAATAATCTTTACTCTATAGTCTATTCGCTGAGACGAGAGAATGTGGAACTAATTCTTAAACAGAAACAAGTCATTTTATTGGTTCTGCTTCTTTTGACCAATAGAATGACCTGTTCCTGTTCAAGAATGACTTCAACATTCTCTCATCTCAGCGAATGGACTATAGATTGTATAATGGACTGGAAACTTCTAATGGGACCCGCAGAATATCGTGCGATACCAGCAGAATTTTAGGGAATTAAATTAATGATGATTATTAACAACCTGTTACATATGTAAATATCACAAACCATCGTTTCCTTTAACAGAAAAAATCTGATGTGACCAACACAATATCTTCCATTTATTTTTTTTAAATATAAATACATACCTATGGGGTCTCATTGCCGCGTGCCTGATATCTGATTGCGAATCTGGGGAACCCGATTCGATCCCAATCAACGCCAAAAGTAGATTAGCGCATCTAGCAATGGGTAATATGCCGTGATAATAATTATATTTTTTACATTTTACATATAATTATAGTTTCGATATCCGATATTTAGCACGATTCCTATAACTCCCTTACCAATGGTAACGGGAGGTAAAAAATTCAAATTTTGATTTTATAATTTTATTTGAAAATGTATGAAAAATGAATGAATTATAGAAAATGAATATAAAGTACATCAAAAAATGCTGTTTTGAAGGGTGCAACAAAAAATTGAGATATATCATTCCATAATTCTTGACAAGGAAGAAAAATTTGAAGACTAATATAATATGGAAAAGACATTTAAATATATCTCGATTATATTTAATACCAAGTCATAATAATTACTGTAAAGAAAACTAAGAATTCCTAGTATATTAAGTTGTTTGCTTTCAGCAGCATCGTTTAGTTTTTGCTGAAAGTCATAATAGCTCACATATTGTAATGTAAATAGTTACTTAGTAAGAAGGCGTACTAATACTAGTTATTCAATTCAATTTCTGGGTGGGATGCAGTTGCAACATTGTATGTACAAACTGCTGTTTACAATTTGCATAAAAAGTATTGTATGTGCAACATGAAATCTACTAGAAAATCTCATCACGCATATATTCTTTCAGGATGTGCATGAGTCTGTTCACAGCTCGTACAGGAATAAAAAAATAATGCATATTTTTAACATAATAAAAAGAAAAAAAAAATTTCATCACGGCATATTACCCATAACTGGGTGTGCCAATCTGTTTTGTATACAGATATAAAAAGAATATTCTTTTATATTTTTATTTGTATAATTAAAGAACAAATTCAATTGTTTTTTTAGTCACCAATGTACTTCTGAATAGTAGCTATGGTTATTAGTTATTTAGGGTGACTAAAATTTTGCAGCGAGCACATGGTTTAGTTTTATTTTTTGTTTGCACATTGAATCGTTAGTATTGCTTTGTGTGCGTACAAAAAAATACTTATTAAAACGAACATAAGTAATACAAAATGCCAAGTGCTTAGTGGACGACATTAACATATTACAGGTCTCTACAAAAAGGGAAAATTTTAAAAATCCTGTTTGTGGAGAAGATTCTGTAAGTATTAATAGATTTGACCATGACTACATTAATACGATGTGGGGTCTGAACATCTGTATTGAGAATGTAGTAGAATATAGAGCGGGATATGTTCTAAGTAAATTTAAAAAAATATGAACATTTGCTCATTTTGTTGGGACTACTTGTGCTGTGATACAAGAGAGAGCATAATAATTAATATAAAAAATTGGGGGAATCTCCTATACCTCTCAAAAGATATATTTATTTGTAAAATTTGTTTAATACAACAGAATTTTTAAACCATGTCAAAGAACAAACCATTTTATATAATAAATAAAACGATGATACATTTTAAAAAATTAGATTCCATCATGAGACTAAGTTACTCTGGGAGAAAGACGATTATATTAGAAATAAGTTTAACAAAATACTGTTATTTAGAAATCAATAAATATTTTATAAATTATTTCTTTTAGTCTTTACCTTCCACCAAAATACATTAATCTTGACCAGATTGAATTCCTATTATTTTTACAGTACAACAAACTAAATTATTTTATTCAAATTTAGCACTAGAATATTTCATTGTTATTTATTATTACTAATATTTATGTTCAAGAATTTACACACTAAATAAATAGTAGGTAGGTACATGACAGAAAGATGGCTCTTCCATTTTTAGGACATTGTAAATTGGGTTACAATTGCAAAACTATAATATTTCATATATTATTTTTATTACATTTATATTTGCTCTGTATCAAGCAAAGTGAATGTAGTGACACTGTAGGTATTATTGAATGAATTATACATACTTTCAAAAGAGAATGCAATATGTCGAAATAAGTCCTATAATTTTTAGTCAATTATCTATTTGTTACAGTAATATATAATTATTAACCGAAAAGAAATAGAACAGTACATAAAGTTAATATAGTAAATGCAGAAATATTGTACTCAATTATGTAATAAAACCTAAACATCATCGTGATGAAATGCATATTGATAATAATAAAAAAAACCTGATGAAGCTACATAAGGAACTTAAAATAACATTTCTTATTTTTTTTTAATCTTATGTAGCTATTGTTTATTTAATATACATATAATAAACTTGTCCAATCCGCATAATTTTTCTTGAGCTTCTGGTTGTGACCACAGATTTTTTTAACTCTATGAAAGTTCTCCAATTGGTGCATGTTCAAGCCACATATCGTGGATAAAACTATATAATTGTTGGCTAACTGCCACCTAAAATAAACATATTTTCAAAAATTTGAAAAAATAGATACACCATTTATTCTCGCTTATTATTGCAGGTACACATATTTTTGTCGTTATTTATTTTTTAAAAAAGAAGAAAAAACATACTAGTATTAAAGAAAAGTATATATTAATTAATTTACAATTATTTCTAAGTCAATCCTTATTCCTTTTACGGAATATAAAATTATTTGACATGACATGGCCATTCTCAGTAGTGCCAACCTGGTGCCAACGTATGGCACAATTATTTCAAATAATTTTATATTCCGTAAAAGGAATAACGATTGACTTAGAAATAGTTGTAAATATCATTAATATATACATTATTTAATAGCACTTTTTCTGCTTTTAAAAATAAATAACACTTAATAATTTCTACAAGTTAAATTTCATTTTATACGGTTTTTTTCAAGTTGATGACGTAAGTCTTCTGCCTAATAATTTTCACTATATATATAAGTCAAAAGCAAATGAACATTAGTACACAGAAAGATGAAAGTAATGTTAACGACATTCATCAAATTAAGTTAAAAAGTTTAAACATTTTAAAGAAAGAAAAAGAAAATATCACACTTGTACATACCTTGTACGGGGTGGGATTCAAATTTCTTTTGATATCAGGTCTCAACGTATTAAGGGAAGCAGAAACTCTATTCCTAATTTCTTCTAACGATGGTAGGGTTTGTGTAATCTGCCCATCTTGCCAGTATATCTTGAGTAATACCTCCACTTTAGAAGGAAAAACATACGCTCTTTTGGACTCCTCGAACGGATTTCTACAGAGTACTTTTTCTCCGACAACTGGTGTAGGTTCGTCTGCTTTTTGCATTAGATCGAGTAAAGCATGACCATTGGTCCCATATAGTCTATAAACATCTTTTTTTCCTGGCATTGTAATCTTTGCAACATCTTGACTAATTTTAATTCTTGGTTGTCCGTTTACTTCAACCATTTTATACACACAACCTAATGCAGGTTGTCGTTGACATGTTACTAAGTGAGTTCCAATTCCGAAAGAATTTATTTGGTGGGCTTGTTCGTTTAAACTTAATATGGTTTCTTCGTTGATGTCGTTACTAGCCATAATTGTTAAGTCCGCAAACCAAGGGATTTCGTATTCTTCTGATATTTTGTTGAAGTAATGTCTGGATATAATCGATAAGTAAGCTAAATCGCCACTGTCGATACGAATACCAATTGCTTTGTAATCCAAATCGTTTAAAGTCATCGCAACAGCACAAAAATTTAAAAGACCACTTCTTTTAACGTCGTATGTATCGACTAGAGCCACAAAACCATAAGGAAACGCGATGGCATATGAAATGAATGCTGTAAGCTCTCCGTCATTGGCTTCCAAAGCAAGAACTTTGAATAATGCTGCGAGTTTTTCCCGCCATTCTATTGCCAACTTTTGAACGTCCATCGCTTTGCCTGTTGTTCGATGTACCAATGTTTTTTTCTTTAAATCCAACGTGTTGGAAAATGAAGTAATGTATGAATGAGCGTGAGTACCTTTTACTGGAATGTTGAATAGTTTACCAGCCAGAACATTACTTGTTCCGTCGAATCCACCAATATAGGAATATTTCGAGGCTGAGAGTCCTCCATTTGGTCCTTGTGCTCTACGTAGACCAAATTCTAGGAGTCGTATGTTGTTTCCAGCTGCTATACGAAATCGAGCTGCGTTTGTAGCCATCAAACTAGCATAATTTACAAGTGTAAGTAACGTTGTTTCTATTATTTGAACTATAATTAAAGGTCCTTCTACTCGTAGTAAAGGTTCTCTAGGAAAAGTAACTGATCCCTCGTCTATAGCGAATACTGTGACTTCCTTTGCATTTAGCCTCCTCAAATATTCAAAAAAATCTTTTTCTATGGTTGGTGGAAGAATTTCTTTTAGATACTGTATATCACTATCTGAGTAACGAAAATTTTCTAAAAATTTTAAGCACTCTTCTAAACCAGCAAAAATGGCAAATTCTCCTTGAAACGGTGTTTTCCTGAAGAATAAATCAAATACAGTAGTATCATTTGCCTTTCCAGATTTCCAGTAAGTATAAGCCATTGTTATTTCGTATAAATCGGTCAGCAGAGGTTGGACAATATTATTATGCTCAAACTTGTTCGACTTATAATCGGTTTGGGAATCTTCGATCACCCGACTTTTTCTCATGGTAATTATATTTATTGGTACGCCAAACTGAACACCTTTACTTTTTTTGTGATTGATCAGACAGATCAACTACGTTGACAGATGTCAAAGTTACATAAAATATGGCGTTAATCTTATAATAACGTAATTAATATGACGGTACCTTTATCCACAGGGTATGGCCAAGATCGCCGCCATTAGCGGGCCAATGTCAAACATACTGGGTATTCATTTCTCTATTTATTTGGAAGAAATGTAATATTATACAGTGTGTTCGAATAAAAACCTAACTCGGAGTAGGCTATGAACAGAGAAACATGTCTAATCGTTATTCAATCCAAAAGTCAAATTGTCAAAATTGATCTTGAAATGTAATTTTATGGAGAAAAGATAATAAAGAAGGATACAGTACATTGCCATTCGACGTTTTCTCTAATTAATAGTGCACACTTTTGCCCTCTACGAACTTGTTTAGGAACTAAAATATTATACGCATTTATATGCCGTAAACCACCGTAAACCTACCCATTAAATATATCTGCTACTTCCATTTGACAATGACACTTCATCAAATTTAATTTTACAATTTTTGACAAATGGTACGTCAGGTAAATAAACGTCAAAATATTTTCTCAAACAAAGAAGGTACAAATGTCATGTCAAACTGACAATGCTTTAAACTTTTAAAAATCAACAACAGGATGATTCAGTATGATGATAGTCACGTGACTTGAAGAAGTTCTGATTATGATCAAAATTATCTTCCACGAAAAAAATTATATCAATTTACCGGCAATGTCAAAATATTTTACCTATATTACCGACATTTGGAATAATCAGTGGCGTTACGTATTTTAATTTTTTTGACATAGGTACAGTATGTTTTTATCTTTTAGAATGAAACTGTTATTTACTCAAATCGTTACAACCTGACGTAACGAAAATATATCAAAATCAAAGCATCTGTTGAACGATAATAAAACATCTCATAAATTTTATGGGACGTTCTGTGCAGTGCACTTACTTTATGTATTCCAATTTGTGATATCTACTTTTTCATTTGCTATAGTCGAAATAAACCTAGAAATGACGTCATATCAATTAACAACGTCATCAAATAATAAACAATATATACGAGTAAAATATATCGTTGATAAAATTCACTTGACATGAAGTCACTCCTATATAGGTTAGTTCGGACTATATCAAAACTTATATAAATAATATTCAGTAGCAGACAGATGAAGATGATATTAAATATGGTACTAATTAGTTATAAATTTAAATTGAATACGGTAAGGAAATTGTGTCTCTATGAACAGTTAATAATTTAACAATATCCAATTAAATCTACCGCTTACATTAGCACAAGTTACTAAATATGGCTATGTCAACTCCTTTTCCCACTTGTCAGGAACCTTACTGCATATGTCACAGTCGTCAGATGTAGGTAATAAATACTAGAAGACGAGAAAAATGTTTACAAACGTCTTTGCAAAGTTGCCAAGAAGGATCGCGGTAATGAAAGTGAAGAATTGTCAGGGAAAATAGATAAAAGGTAATGCGAGCCTTTTGTTTATGGAAATTGATTGTGATTGTGCGTAGCTAAGTGTTTAGCTGCAGTCTTATTGTTAGGATTCTCAAAGAAAACAATGGCATTTTTGCACTTGGCGCAAGTGAGTAATTTACTATTTTTGTTTACATGCAAATTTTATGGCTTTTACTTGGCAATTTCTAATTTATGAATATCAAACAAGAGAGAGACAGAGAGAGAGAGAGGGAAAGAGAGAGAGAGAGTGGGAGAGACTCAAGAATGAGATGTTGAAAAGAAATGAAGAAAAGAGAATTTTGAGAGAAATAAGAAATAAAATGGCAAAGTGGATCGGATATATTTCACGGATAGATTGTAATCAAAAAGAAAGAGAGAGATGGAGTGAGTGGGCGAGAAAGAGAGAGTTAGGAATGAAAAGGTGTTTTTCTAATTTATGAATATTAAACGAGGAAGAGAGAGAGGATTGAGGTGTTGAAAAGGAATGAAGAAGAGAGAAATAAGAGAGAGAAGAGCTAACTGGATTGCACATAGTTTAAGGTGGGATTGTATCCAGAACTTTATAATTGAAGGGAAACTACATAGGTGTGGGGAAGAGGAAGAAAAAATTTGGAATGTTAACAAATATCAAGGAGGCAGGGAATTACGAGAGACGCATTCATTGATAGACTGGTGTGGACATACAATCAAACCAGTACGAAACTGTCTGACGAATGCATAGTATTAAAATGGAACGCTATTTCAATACTACGCATGCGTCAGATATTTCCGTACTGATTTGATTGTGTGTTGGAACAAACCTAGTATTTCCGCTGAGATCAGAATTTAATTCTGAATTCAGTAGTATAATATTTTTATAATAATAATAATAATATTTCATCACGGCATATTACCCATTGCTGGGTGTGCCAATCTGCTTCATACACAGATATCGGTAATGATGGAATACTTCTACCGTGCGGGCGCTTACCAGGCGTCACCTCACGGGCACTCATTGCTGGCGTGGAGAGTGCGCCACAGGGGTCAATTTTGTGCCATTAAATTCGATGTAATTTTTGGCGTCGGTCGGTATTGAACCCGGCTCCCCAGGTTCGCGACCAGACACTCAGGCATAACCTTATATAACGATTTTTATGTGTTATTTTTTTTACAAAGAATTATAAGTACCCTGACAAAAAGAAGTGAATATTTTATTCTTGTAATTGATCATAAATGTCAACGCAATAAAATATTCATGTATTTCTTTCATGGCATTCTAACTTTATGTAAAAAATTATCACGTATTCATTTTTTCACTTATTATATCCATATTTTAATCAAATTAATATAAAACTTTACATTTTTTTCAAAAAAAATCATTATTTAAGGGTATAAAAACACTAAATTCAGAATTAAATTCTCTAACGAATGAGCAGATAAAAAGTATATGTTCTCATTTAAAATAAAAAGGTTTGGTTTGATAACCAATGATATAATAAATAACACCCAAATCATTTCTATAACTTATATATTTCATTTTATAAGGTTTTTGCAGGTTGATGACGTGCGTCTTCTGCCTATTCATTATTATTTTATCAAGTTACAAATTGGCAAGCCTGTAATTTGTTTTCGCAATTCTTCAACACTTACTACAAATTAGCTAATAAAATAAATAAATTTATAAAATAAACAATTCTTTCCACGGCTTACTTGGTTAAATTAATTATAAACAGTGTAGAATTTTTTTATTTTTAAACGTAAATAACTCGTTTATTTGAAAAAATTGTAGAAAAACATCATTAGGTACCTTAAATAGAAAAAAAATCTTTCCAATGAAAGAATAAAAATGTATGGTTCCATTTAAAAAAACTCTTTTTCAAAATAGAACAATTTTGCTCATTTAACCAACCTCGTATCTCTTAAATAAAAAAGATTTGGATAAAATGTGTTCACCTATTTGGGTTTTGAGGGCTGGATTTATGTTGATAAGTAAGTGAGGGTCTACCGTCCATATATGTTTTTTTAAAACTTGTGAGCCTACATTTTCTACAAGGGACGTATAGACGTACTGTTTATATTTTATAATGAATTCGTAACCATCGGATCAGTAGAATATCATATTTGTTATTTACAGCACAAGAAAGATATACGATATACGTTATTAATATACATATTTCGAATCACCTAGATACAACGGTATATGTTGGTATTACTATAATTGTTAAATGCAGAATACGAATCCATGAATTCCCACACTTTGAGATAATCATTGAATCACTGTCCAAGTTATAATATATTCATAAGAGTGAATTTAAAACATTAATGTAATTTTGACGCATTTAAATATATAATTTGAGTAATTACTGTAAAAAAATAAACATTATTATAATATGTAAATTTGAAGTTTGGTGCGGCATCTAAATGATGTAAACGGTATTCATATATTTGGGCGCCTAGCTTTACAGCTATAAATTACAGTAACAATTTACCAAAACCAATTTGTCAAATGAAACTCAAGAAAAATTAACAAAGAACAACAATTCTTCTCCCAGTAGGTGACCAATCAAAATAATTTCAACACTTATCTGAAATTAGATCAGAGTTACCTAACTTTTCTGAGCTGCGAACAAAACAACACAACACTCGAACAGTTGAGAATCAAATGGTAGGAAATTAACTATTTTCTGATTGTTATCGTACTGGTAGTTTAAACCAAACAATTCTGCACGGATTCCTTTCCTTATGATGACTTAGACTTCCTGGGATTGCGCTAATTTAATTACCATGACATATGTGGAAGAAGGTATGTAACCTACAATTACGATTGTGTGTTTCGTGTTGATATGTCATCGTGGGACAAGTTTTCACTTCATACATTATAGTTTGAAACGTGGGAAACGCTGAACGGAAGAAATGTGTTATTACCAGGTCTGGATTAGAGTACCCTGCTGTGGTCAGCAGAAAAAAATATATTAATAAAATCACGGTGTATAAAAGTATTTTTTGTGCAACCGGCCGCGAAATAGGCATTTCGCAGCCGCAATATAGGCCACGAAATTGAATTTCGCGGTTGTTATGGCAACGGCCGCTAAATCCATTTCGCGGCCGCTGTCATGGTAGCAGCCGCGAAATTGAGTAAACAGTCACTATGATTTTATGATTTTTTCAAAACTAATTGTTATGTTTATCAAATGTTAATTCCATAGCTACCTTGAAAGCCAACTTTCAATTAAAATTAATAAAATTTGTAATTACATGTTTTTTACGGTTGCACAAAAAATATTGTGTACACCTTGTCCGCGAAATCCTTTAGCGTACCGAGAGAAAAATTGTCGCCGAGGCCGCTTGCGGCCGAGGCAAGACAATCTCGAAGACGCTAAAGGATTTCGCGGCCTTGATATACAAATAACTATTATATATCTAGGACGAAAAGTGAATCTTTAAGGTATGAGAAGTTATTTACGGCCAAGGCGGGTCTTTTGTCTGAGATACAGCAATTTTTTTAAAGATGTCCGATCAAAGTCATTTGTATCATGAACGTATTAACCAATTGGCATACATTTATTTCTTTCCTTTGCAAAGGCTATAAGCGTGTGCGATAAGGATGGATATAACATGCTTGTCTTTCAAAAAATCATATTGTTTCGACTAAGTTAGAACATTCCACTTTTAAAACGATGCTCGTTGTTGATAATATTTTCGCTGTAACTTGTAACGTAAGTTTATTTATTAATTCAGATACATTACATTGATTCATAGCCGTACGAATAACGTTATTTTCTGTCAGAATCACTGACACTGACATTGTGTCATCATATTTTTCACATATGTAGTTTTACATTTGTTAATAAACTTACCAGTTGACTTATTTTTGAATTTTGAATGCGTTTATATATATTTTTATAATAATAAAATAACAGTAGTATCTTATGTACCCTCATAAAAACTAAGAAAATGACTACTGAATTTATCAGAATGGGCGGAGTAAAAATCTGAATACATACAATTCATAGATGACCTTGATCGGACATCTTTCAAAATTTTTACTGTACATATATAATTTTGTCATACTGGTTTCTAGTTATTAAATTAATAAAAGAAACATGTATCAATTCGTTAGCAGTATGAGTTTTATATAAGTAGGCCAAGTCGCAATTATTCGAAAATCCTATTCGCAAAGGTAGTTAACGAAACGCCGCCAATATGGAACTAAAATTTACTTCCTCTGCGGCCATTTTGAATATTGAATGTTGATTGTTGACATTTGTCAAGTGTTATGTTTGAAGGTTATAAATTTTGTTAAGTTGAAAATTTTATTTTTATAAACATTGTTAGCTATAGGTGATACGTTTAAACATAATTTGTGCTAAGTATTTGTAAAATATTGAAATTGAATTTTTCTGGTTTCGTTAACATTCTTATTCGCTGTAATTGCTTATTTTGCTTCATAGCTAATACGGCCCTGGTTACTACGTCCGTACGTCCCTGTAATAAGAAAATTGATATAAGAAGAAGTCAACTCGAATTTATATTGTTTACCCGTCCTTTGCTTTATATAATGGTAATGGGTAATGAATTTATAATTTCAAACCGGTATAAATGCATTGTATTAGTGTGTTATTTACAATTTTCATTGTTATTATCTTCAAGGTTGTAATTTGATACGGATACAAATTATCTGAATTTATAAAACAGTGTAGTATAATTAATTATGTAGGTCGCTAAAGAAAATATGTAAACGCCGGTGAAGTACTAAAAATGCTAAATTATCAACCACTTGATTGTACTTGGATGCTTTACCACACCTTTATTAATATTGTGCCATCAATGAGCCAAATCAAATTTCACTGGTAACTCGACATAATTCTTTACAAGATATAATAGACCAAAGTTACTTCACCGAGGTAGATTATTTTATCTTCCAATTTTGAAACAATTTATATATATTACCTCCCGCTACCCTTGTTAAGGGAGGTATAGGGATCGTGCTAAAAATCGCATATCGAGATTTTGGTAAATGACCACGTTTTAAGGTCCCTATACAATCCGATTTTAACATTTTCGCAATGATGTCTGTGTGCAAAAAACTATCAAATTCTTCTCAAGTAAGTTGTAAATATTGACAAAATTACACATCGATATAAGGAAATCAATGTTTTTTTGGGATACAATATGTATGAAAAAATAAAATGTAAAAGAAGATATGTAAGAATAGATGCACATATCAAGATATGTACATTTTAGACCGCCCAAAATTAATGTTTTTACTAGAAGACTATGAAGAAAAAGTAAACAAGAACGTTGTTTCCCTGTTACCAGCCTAAAATTTATATATGGTAAACTCTACTTTGTAATTTATTGTACATAATTTATGGTAAAATATCCTATGGATTTTGTAAATATATGTGATTTTTTTTTTGTTTTGAGATATGCTCTTATTGAATATTAAAGAAGTTTATACGTCATAGACATATAAATATATTATTTGTATTTCTAAAAATATTCTTTGCTTTATGCATACAGCCAGGTAAAATATACGGCGAGAGGTTATGTGCTGATCACATCAGATTTTTTGTAAGAGTAAGCAGGCACATAATTTGAGATTCGTTGAGATTTGAATTGTAGGTGAAGCAAGATGTCTAGTTATCAGATTTGGTTGTTGTAGGTAGTTGCATATGTATAAAAATAATAGATTACATCTCTGAACCAGTTTCAAATCCGGTCAAGTGCACTTCAAAGTTATCAGATCTTAACAGGGATTGTTCTGCCAGGATTACCTGTCAATCATCCACGCAGGATCACATCCCACCATACATATTATGCGTAATTGCGTTATCCTCTTCTATAGTATATATACAGGGTGTTTTAGGGCTAGTGTAATAAACTTTATCAGTTTGTTGGAGATGAAAATTATGAAATGTCATTTTAACATAGGCCCGAGCTCGACCGAACTATTTATATAGGGTGATGGCTGTCAGACTGGGACATCAAACTTTAATATGTAATTGGGGGTAATTTCTCGACTGTGATGTGGATTAGGTGTTAACGACAAAAGTTAGGTATGAAAATTTCGAAAATCACCCCAAAAGTAACGATCGCAATAGATACCCTGTCAAGGATTCGTTAATATATTTTTATTAGGTAAATAAATAAATAAATAAATATTTCATCACGGCATATTACCCATTGCTGGGTGTGCCAATCTGGTTTGTTCAAGTGAATAATAATAATATATTAATTTAAATAAATAATTTTTCACATTAATAGAAATTAAATAAAAATAAATTAAATCGCTAACGTTTGTTAATTTTTAGTTTCAAGTCCATGGCTTTCGCTATTTCTGGGGCGATTTTCGATATTTTTATATGTAATTTCTGCCAGTATAGAGCATGCTAAATTAATTGATGCGGAATTTTAAGCTCTACAACTTTTATTTGAAGCTTTTTTTATCTAAAATAATTATCGAAACAGGAAATTACGAATGTATCATATTACATGTTAAAATCCTATGTTCCGGTGTCGCGGCCAACACCCTATATATATATATATATATATATATATATATATATATATATATATATATATATATATATATAAACAATATCATTTTCCCTATTAACAAACAATTAAGTAAACAATATGCCAGCATAAAATATAGGCCTGTGATCGTGACTCTGACTCCCCGAAATGCAGTAGCCAGACGTCCGTGTCTAATTAAAGATGCCGTATTTTTGCTCTAGTTTCCACTTTGTTCTTCACTTCTTCGCGCTCATTCAATGTCAATTAATCGTCGTCATGGTTACCGGCTTGTTACTGTGATCTCACACTCTCTGGCCTCAATGAGGAGCTTATGGAAATTCTCCTTACTTCAGGAAGAAATATATCACAATGTAAGTTGACCACTGATTGGTTAATTAGGCGAAATGTTATCTCTCAATAGAGATACTGTTACTGTTATGTGTTGTAGGTATACAGGAAATGTTCCAAAAATGGTTCATCACTACGTTGTTATCATATTGATGGTGTTTGAGAATAAACTTCAGTTATGTCTGGCATATTGTTGTATTTTACATTTGAAAACATTTTTTTATTGTTAGTAGAGCGTAGAATATATTTATAATTGTATTATTTGGAACAGTACTATCCTGAGTATTCATCTGGTCTATTTTTCATACATTAGATACAATGATGATAACAATTGCATTATTTTCGCAACAGTTTACTTGTATTAGTTTTAGTTTTTCTTCACAAAATATAAATAGTCGTTTGAAAAATATAACAATTTAAGCATTATTCATAAATAACAAATGGCTACTTCATTTATTATTAATTTTAGACCTACGAGTTTAATTTAAGGCTAAGGGCCACTTTTTGGTGTGAAATGCTGCATATATTTTCATATTATCAGTGACGACAATTAGTTAACCCAACGTTAGTCGCGTGCCTTATACTGACGTGATTAGTTGCGTGGGTACCATATGTCACCCACCTCAAATGTTATTATAACGTGCGCCCCTGACTTAAGAGTATGCGAGCGCCGCCACTGGTAGAATATTCTCTTACGCAGCTAGACTGGTTTAATTACATCCGGTGAACTGATCCTTTGTGTTCAATCTCATTGTGGCGTCGGAAAGTTCGAGAAAGACATCGCGCTATATAAACCCGTCGCCAAAGCCAGCAAAGGACAGTCTGAGCATTGAAGTTGGTGATATAAATAAGTAGTCTATCAGTTGTGAACATAACATAAATGTAGTTATATAAATAAATAAAGTGATATATTGTTTAAATAAATAATTTTAGTGTTTAAGTATTTAATAATATTCTTAGTCTTAAATTAGTGTTTATAATCATAGTGTTAGTTGTTTTTATTATCTTTTTTAATATTTATCGTAATTATTTATCGTTTAATAAACGTATTATTTTAACTAATAATAGCTCTCTGATTTTTACACTTCACCCAAATAAATAAACGTTACAATTGGTGTCAGGTGTGGAGTTATTAATAATCTGTGAAGTGTAAATAAAAATAAATAAAATGACGACTAAACAAGTAAAATTAAGTGAATTAAAGTAAGAGATCTCAAGAAAGAACTGGAAGAACGAGAATTAGATACGACAGGACTGAAGACCGTTCTACAATCTCGTCTGACGCAAGCATAAATCGATGCTGGTGATAATGCTGAGGATTACTTATTCGAAACATTGATAAACTTATGGCAGAATATTCTAGAACATTAGAAAATAAATTGGAAGAAAATTCTCGAACATTAAAAGGAGAATTAACCAAAACACTATAACAAAAATTAATAGAAAGTTCTAGAAAGGCAGAGGAAAATTCCAGAACATTAGAACAATAGGATATTTATTATATTCATTCTTTGGAATCACGTGGCTGTGTGTCTGGGTGTCTGGCCGCGAATCTGGGAAACCAGGTTCTCTTCCAATCGACACAACACCAATAATTCTAATAAAATCAAATAAATACTTTTATAAACAAAAAAAAAAAAATGTTACGAAATATTTTTTTCTGCCGCCCATCAAAAATCGGAAATCGCCTACAAGTGGGCGGTCATCCTACCTTAAAGGCTAAACGAACCGGATATGGAGAGCGAAATGAGCTCGAAGTAAATGTAAATTTGTAATGCTTGGCGGCGTGCAGTGGCCCTGGCCTTGTAAATAACTGCTGCATTTCATATTAAATTATAACAGAGCAGATATTTAGTGCATGATGAGCAAATTAACCATTAAATGAGAGTTTACCCTAAAGAAAACAATTCTTACTTTATTTTTATAATAATTATAATTTTAATGCCTGAGTTGCCTAAAGCGTTACGTCGGCCTTGATCAATAGAATATTCAAATGTAATGATATTACAGACTAGTACTCTGATTTTTAATGAAATATTATAAATTGTATGTGGTTTCACTTATCTGTAGATGTGTCATATTTTAATTCCCAAAATATTGTTTCGAAATAAATCAATTTGGGGCTGAAAATTTAAAAGTAATGCAACGATGCATCGCTGTATATTTGTATGATAAGAATGATTAGGCAGAAGACTCACGTCATCAACCTGAAAAAAACCTTATAGAAAGAAATATAACTTGTAGTAATTATTAGTTGTTATTTCCTAACACATGTTCCTAACAACTGTTTGCTAAACAAATTTATTGCGTAGATTTATTAGGAAGATGACAAATTTCAATGTAAAGTTGCTAGGCAAATTGTTATTAGATATTTTTTTTAAATCTAGTTGTAAAAAATTGAATAAATTAAAATATTACATGACACTAACATTTTTGTGACAGAAATATAAATAAGATATGTGTTTTTATAAGTCACTTCGTAAAAAAATGAGGACAAGAAAAAACTGTAATTTTTTCCACGGCTGAAGTTCGGATATTAACCGATATTAACCAGATCGCTCCCATCGCCTAAAATTATTTCATTGTATATTTCACTAGACCCAAACCGCATTCGTAATCGAGAATTTTGAAAAATATTACTATCATGGTTCGATACTGGCCATCGTACGACCATATCTGTAATTTTGTAATCAACATTGCAGAGACATTATACATTTAAAGAGACTACAATAATAGGAGGAGTCTAAGGTTAAATTATAAATAAAACTAAAACAATTACCCCTTAACCTTAAATTTAATTTAAGGTTAAGGGGTAATTGTTTTAGTTTTATTTATTTAAAGAGACCTTCTGAATAATTTTTCTTGCTGTGAATCTGGAGACTCGGGTTCGATCCCGACGACGTCTATATTATTTCTAATTTTAAATGACACAAAAGTGACCCCCGTGGTGCATACTATTTCAGTCAACAATTTTTTTTAAGTTATAGTTACACTGGTTACACTAAGGCTCTCGATAAAACAAAATATATACATACATACATACATACATACATACATACATACATAAAATCACGCGTGTACCACTTAGTGGGTTCGCACAAACCCGATAACAATAAGAACAACATCATACAACAAATCCTTATTCTTAAACATATTAAAGTGACCGATTTTCGGTAGCGAAATACCGCATCCAGATCACAATAATAGTTAGGAAACAATCATCCTACGCCACACATTCCTATCTAAGCAGACTTCTTTCGCCTCGGCCGCACTCATAAACTTTACTCTTAAACATATTAAAGTGATTTTCGGTAGCGAAATAGCGCATCCGGATCACAATAATATATTAGAAGAATATAACAATTTTTTTATAAAATATTTTCTATTCCTCAGATTTTTAAATTGAGTAACATGAAATAAGAATTTTATATTTTATTGTAGGTAATAAAACAAACAATTCATGTTTTCACACCAGAATACAAATTGCTCTGTAATGTTTAATATCAACATGTCCTTGACACAATTCATTGACTTGCTAAATAAACGATAGTCTGGGAGCAATAAGCCTTAGAATACGAAGTGTTTGTTACAGCAAAAGTAAAAACCCAACGCAATACGAGCCCGTCGTTGAGAAAAGTTATTCCCTCTCAAGGCTGCAGTTTTATTTCTATTTTTATGACGTGCTCTGGATATCGTGAATTTTGTTTATGTAATAAAACTTTCAATACCTACCGACTTTGAGATACGAAGAAGGAAGAATGTAATGATAAAGTGATATTAATTTAAGTATTTAATTTTTGTCTACGCGTCGATATTAATTGTCTACGTCTACGTGTCGGCAATGTGTAGCAAAAAAAAAATATACGTAAACAATATGTAGACAATGTAAATTATTTATTTATAAGTGTTTGGCTTCTCAACAGGAAAATTTCCCAATTAAAGTGAAGCTCAAGCGTTACTATTAGATACAGTACATATGATCATAATATGACATATAAAAATCTGATGTGGACACCACATGACTTCCTTGTACGATTATTAAACTATACATATTTTTTTAATAATTAAATTACAAAATATTGACAGGCTTAAGCCAAGCCCGAGAAATATTTTGATATAGAACAAAAAATAATTCATTTACTACTATCATTCTTAAATTAACATTAATCTAACCCGGTTCTTTTTAAAGAGAGTTTTGATTACAACAAAGAAATATTTGATTACAACAATGAATATGACTAATTTCACAATAAAATTATAATATTTGTTATTGTACGAATCATAAAATTGCACGTATTTAACGTAATTTGACATGAATATTTTTTTTTATTTTTTGTCCTAATCCATAGCAAGCTTTATTACAAAAACAAAAAATATATAATTTTTAAATTTACATATCTTGCTTATATAAAGGGCAAATTTAATAATACTTGATGTGCTAGACGCATCAGAAATTAATTCTCTAAAACTTTTATTTGAAGCATTTATTTCTAAAATCAAAATAAAATCATTTTATTCAAGAAAAACTGTTAACAACTTCAAGTAATGTACCACTTCCGGTTAGCCTATTTTAACCAAAATCTATTATGTTATTTTGATTGACATAAAAGTCTTGTATACAAATTTGAAAAGTTTTGGATTATTAAAACAGTTTTTCATTAAAATCTATTATAGGCTTCATGTAAAGTGCCACTTTTGGAAATTGTGTAATAACCAGAAAGGGAGGTGCACAACTAGATGTTATAGGAGTCCTAAATTCAAAATTTCAACTTTCTATGGCTTACCGTTTTTGAGTTATGAGAGATACATACGTACGGACGTACAGACGTCACGACGAAATTAGTCAAAATGGATTCAGGGATGATCAAAATGGATATTTCCGCTGAAATCGTTAAACCGAATTTTTTCGCGATTACAATACTTCCTTTACTTACGTACAAGGAAGTAAAAACTAGTAAGCAAATGTTTAGAAAAAAAATATGAAAGAGCATATTTAAATAAGGAATATGACTGATAAAATTTAAGTAACCGTTTGAAACATTGTAAACTTGTGGAAAATAAATCTGGCATATTGAAATTGTACAAGTGTGATATTCTTATGATGGGAGAATTTAGGATAGAATTAGTACGGCAGAAAGAATGGTTGAATATTTTTTTTGTTCTAGTACCATAGTCGAGATATTATTATGTGAATTGACTCCCGGGACAGGAGATATGAGGGATCAACTTTATTGGATATCAAACGATTAAAAAATCGAGCACAAGACTGTCCTCTCCTCTCAGCCAGGGACTGCATGGAATGACGTTTTAATAGGGGATCCTGGTCTATACCTCTCACTAGATAGAACCTATCTAAATTTAAATGAAAGAAATTTTAAAAATCTACGATGGATTTGATCACGAGCTAGACTTTGACAACGATAAAATGGATACCAAATTAAACAAGCATACTCAAATTTACTCATTATAAATGCTAAATATAAAGATTTTAGAACATTGATATCAGTAAACATAATAGAAACTCTCATAAGAAAAACTAGTGTCTTGCTAGCCGATATGCAAGTATTATTTAAATGATCTATGAACATAAAATTGCTACAGAATGTAACTCCAAGATCTTTTATAGAATTTTGTCTTGATAAAATATTATTCTGCATATTGTATTAAACCTTCAATGGATTCTTTTTACGTAACTATGCAACATTTGTCAATATATAACTTTAATTTGTTTTTGATACACCAATTGATCATTAATTTTATGTTGGTTTGCAATTGAATTGTAGCAACTGGAGTATAGAATAGAATTAAAGGCGCGGGTTAAATCAATGTAAATACTGTCTACTTGACCTCTTTTATCGAACACCTAACAAACGTATTGTGAAAAACATGCAATTAGTAAGAGTTGAGCTTAACCATAAAACCATGTTGATCTTAGCAAATTTATTCAAAATGGAAATGGGTCTATAGTTATTAATACAAGATTTATAACCTTTTTAAAAACTGGTGTAATTCTGGTTTTCCAGCGTTCCGGAAAAGTACAAGTGTTAATTACTAGATTAATAAATGTACAGAGTGCTTTCGCAAATATAAGTCGAGAGTCTTTAATAAAGAAACTGGTAATTTGATCTTCTCCAGCAATGCATTTATACTCAAATCGGACATGCAGCCAATGCACGTTATCTTTTAGGGGAAAAACCTGACTAAATTAAAATCACTAATATGGAAAAATTAAATAAAATTTCAGTCATTTTTTAAATAGTGTATGGCCTTATAGAATTATTATTAAGATGTATAGTACAGTTCATTATTTATCGTATACGATATGACTAATATATAAATAATGTATATCTACCTTATTTTATTCATTTATTTTTTGCTACACTTGGCAACACTGATAATTTGTATGTTTATACGTTCCTCCGCGGTTTATACTTTCAAAGGTTATTATTTGACAATTTGAATTGCATCGTGTTCAAAATATTTTTCTTCGTTGTGTCATTTTATTTCCATTCTTGTTTATTTTAACTCAGTCTTTTTTAAGACTACCGCAGTTTTTATTCATTCAGTTCAGTTTTATTTGAACTTGTGTCATTTTAATTTTTGTTCGTTTTTATTATAAATCAGTCTTTTGCAAGACTACCACAGTTTTTATTTATACGGTTCAGTTTTATGTGAACTTGTGTCTGTTTAATTTTTGTCAACAAAATGTCAAACAGTTCAGTTAGAAAATATTATATGAATGATACCATATTGAACTAAATCACCCCCCTTTGGTTAGACTTTAACTATTATATTCTAAATAAATGCTTGATATTAGTAATGTTATATTCATTTTACTTTTTTTCTTAATAATATTACGAACATTTACTGACAATTTAAATAATATGTCTTATTTATTACAGTGTGAAACAAAATTATTTTCCGGAAATATCACAAAGTTTGTAATATAATTGTACGCAACCTGTGTAACTTTTTTCAATTCGATTCCCAAACATATGTAAAAGTACAAGTTCATGATGTCACACATCTAGTTTCTTTTATTAATGACGTGCACTGGCTGGATGTCCGATTTGAGTATAGTAGAAAATTTTAAGAGCTTAAGAATTCCAGTCCATCCAACTTTCATAAAGCCAAAGCCAAGCTTAAAATAATAAAAAGCTTGAAACCAAAGTGGGCTTCTTTTTTCAAGTCTACTAGACATGATTAATCACTAACAAATATTTAGATGCATAATTTTTTCTCATAGTCACAAGTAGAATTTAAAATTTCAACACCATAATAATTTACAGCTTAATACCTACATTAAAATTCTTCTCATTATGTCTGTATAAATTTTCATTAAAAATACAGAAAAATATATTATTACTCAATATGTTTGCAATAACATAAATATTTTTTTGGAAAACACCGGTAGTGTAACCGTGAACCTGCAGCATATATTAACATTCCTAGAGTGTTTTAGCATTAAACTATCTTAGAATTTATAGTTTATCGTGTCTTATTATTCACTATTTGTTGTAATATATGACTTCCATACCAGGGGGCATTACACGTAGTTAATGCATTTTCTAATGTTCTCTACTCAAATCTTTCCTTGCTGTAAGATTTCATATTTAATCATAAACCCAACTTGGACATTGACTTGGAGATAAATTCTTTTTGACCAAGCTTATTACTTCCTCAGAATATAACTGTTTGGAAAATTGTTTACAATTTATTATCAGTACATACATGTATGAGTAATAAATAACATGAGATATAACCTAAAACTAAACATTTATTTATCTTATTTTTATCCAGCTTCAAAGTGTTTGCATACGCGCATTTTATTGTTTCTGTTATGTTTGCTGCTTGGAATCATTTTTGCACAATTTGAATCATTTATCATCTTTCATGTAACTACATTAATATCTTGTAATTTGTTTTATTAACTTTTACCAGGTGCAGTCTTATTTTATACAATAACCAATAACTGTCAATGTCGTAAATAAAGAAATCAAACAAATATCTTAGTAACGATTATAAATAAGGTGTTTTTTAGACATCATGGGAGATTCTGAATGTTGATTGGCGGAAAACATGTCACATGACTAATTAATTATATATTCGCTGATATAACAACTTTCGCGCCAAAATTTCAATAATTATTATTCTTCAAACAATCTTTAAATTTTCTAAAGATGATAAAAAATCTGTTGTGGCTAGCACAATACCTTCCGTCAATCCTGTGTATAATGTATAAATTCCATACATAATTTTTCTTGCAAAAGATTCTAAATTTCCAGTAAAATTATTTCAAAAACAAACTATTCAAATTGCACTTCACACTGACATCTTCTTACTTAGCTTTTTCCATTCGTTAGGGGTCGCTATTTTTGCGTGTCGTTCTCATTCAGTTCCTTTTCTCTCAAGTCTTCCGCAATACAGTCCTTTCATCTTATCTTTGGTCTTTCTCTGCTTCTTCAACCTCCCATTACTAAACTACTCATTCTTGTTCAAATATAATTCTTCATTTCTCCTCATGACATTTCAAACTAATGTAATCGTCTTTCTTGTATCTTCCTAGAAACTTGTAACACTAGAGTTATTTTCTTACCGTATCTTTCCGTGCCTTCCCCAACATCTACTTCAACATTCTCATCTCTGCCACATTAATTTACTTTTTATTGATACTGACATCTGTCAATGTGAATTATATGAATATATTAGTAGTTTCCATGTTTAGCATAGCTGGCTGAATTATAAAATTTAATTTCTTTAAAATTCTTTAACTCTGTATCTATTGAATATAAAGTATAAAATGTATAGAGAATAATAACGATAAATATCAATAAATCAAATTTAACTGTTTAATCTTCAAATGAGGCTACTTCCGCTTTACCAATTATAACGAAAATCTAATCACTTGTTCTTCTGGATGTAAACTTGAGGAATACGATAAAATTATAATTTTTGGAATCGTGGTATTGAAGTTATGGAATCCGAAACTTTTGTCACACACACTCAGACACACATACACATACATAAATACAGATATCATCGTAAAAATGGTAAAATCGTATTATAGGGACCCTAAAACATGCTTATTCACTAAAAACTCATCATTGAATTTTTTGACCAAAGACAATACCTTCCTTACCTAAAGGAGACGGAAGGTAAAAAAATAGAAGAATAAAAAAAAAATCTGATGTGGCCAGCACATAACCTCTCGCCGTATATTTTACCTGGCTGTATGCATAAAGCAAAGATTATTTTTATAAATACAAATAATATATTCATATAAATCTATGACGTATAAACTTCTTTATTATTCAATAATAGCACAGTCTACAGTACTGGTGTACATTGTCCCATAATGTTTGAAACAAATTTAAGTCCTTCAACCTAGACTTGTCATCTCCATAATAGTCACAGATCAAGAACTAAGGGATTCTCCAAGTACATTTTTAATTCATTACTCATTATTTCTGACACTGACATTTATCTGTCAGTTACAAATAATTTAAATTATCAACTATTTTTCATGGCATTCTTTCGGCTGTCAAATTTATTACAACAGATTATTTTATATATTATACTACTTTTATCTCTAAATCTATGGAATATATAATAACATATTTAAATGTATCAGATAGAGAATTTAATTTTCTTTAATATTACCACGAAAAATTTTCAAAAAATAATATTTAGAAGGTTTTTTTTCAAGAATCTTCTACTTCCGGTTGTCCAATTATTACCAAAACCTTTTCAGATCTTCCCATGAATGTCCGATTGGGAAATACGTTGTTAAACAAATTTAAAGTCTTATAGTTTTTGAGTAACCGTCCTTCCAACATCCCACACACATACACACATACACACACACACACACACACACACACACACACACATCCACACACACACAGACATCATCGTAAAAATGTTAAAATCGGATTGTAGAGACCTTAAAACGTGCTTATTCAATAAAATCTGGATATGCGATTTTTAGCATGAATGCAATACCTCTCTTAGCGAGAGGTAAAAATGGAACTGGTAAAGAAATGAAAGGATAATTTCCCATCAGGAATATGGAGAAGAAGAAAAAGATAAAGGCTATTTTTCCATCATTTTAATTAAGTTTTATGTTAATTTTGTATTGGATAAGGTTACTAAACATAAAAAAAATTAAGAAAATTGGGCAGTTGTGTATTTTATTATATATTAATTTTGATTAATATTCTGTTTCACAATGTAGCAAAATTTTAAAAAAATTGTAAGGAAATAATAACTTCCTTGAGTTTACCGAAGGCAGAAATAGGATTGACTGAAATCATTTTCTACTTGTTATAGAAGTTAGAAGTTCAAGGAAATGAGCAAGAATACGTCAGATACTCATAGTTTATAGGTACCAAAGAGAGAAATAAATCTAAGGATTTAATAACTTTTACTATATCATCATTATAAAAATTACTTTCGATTTATAGTCACTTATAAATCACTTTCAACATATAACAAAATACCCAAATCTTTTTTACACAGTCATAAAGTATCAGTGATATTTATTTGATTGTTTTTACCTTTTATCATTTAAAAATTATGAAGCAGGGATAGGCGTCGACAATGTAATAGTTTACGTGTCGAAATGAAACTTGAAAAAAGAAACACGAAAATTTCCCTAAAATAAAATCCCCAAATCCCTAAAATGGTGGAAATATTCCTAGTTTTAGGGATAAAATCTCTAACATGACAACACTAGATTTAACATAACCTAACTTCACTGTCCAATCAAAATAAAAAACTTTTATTAATATTGTTTAAAAAGCTTACAAAATGTTAGGCTTTCTAATACGAGCAAGATCTAATTTTAGACATCCATCCAGTATTTTAACATTGTATAACTCTCTTGTTAGAAGTCAACTGGAGTTTGCTTCTGTATGTTGGAACTCACGATATGATATTTATATAAATCGTATTGAAGCGATTCAACGATTTTTTTAAATTTCTCATTCGTACGTTTCCAACATACAGACCAAAATTGTTGTCATTAGAAAATAGAAAAAAGATAAGCGACCTTGCGTTCTTACATAAACTTTTTAACAATGTTGTCGATTCACTAGAATTATTATAATGTCGCTAGTCCTGACATTTGAAGCTTTTAAAAATGTTAGACTTGACTGCTAAAAGTTAAGGACAGTTTGGTTTGAAATTTAAATTTAAAGCTTCTTAAAACATATGGCTTGACTTGAATTTCAAGCTTTTTCAAATAGTTTTAGGTACCAGTATTTATTTTATTTATGTTAGGATATTTAATGTAATTCTATTTCAAACTGGTATAAAGATGTAAGTACACATTGTATTTTCTTAAGAAATGTTATACATATTCATACTTACGAGCATGATACTTACTTCATTAACTATGAATAAGGTTGATGTGATTTATATGACATGTAATTTACAGTTCAAAACAGACACTAGTAGTTACCGGGAATACATGAATAATATTTTGCATATTGTTAATTTCAAATCGTATAACAAAATTAAAAAAACTTGATGTGTAAAATTATATATATATTGCTAGTACATTACCTTCCGTTAGTTCTATGTATTTTGTATGAATTTCACAAAGAAAGTTTCTAGCAAAAGATTCTCCAGTAAATATAATATGTCAATTGCATTAAACACTGACATCTTTCAATTAGAATTTTCCATGGTGGCTGCTCTATAAAATTTAATACATTTATAATTTTTTAACTCTATATCCATTGAATATGAAGTATAAAAGATAATCAATTCGCATAGTGAATAAAATATTATATAATATTTATAATAACATAATAATAATAGCATTTTTTCAAGAAAAACTCTTAAAACTTTTAAATGAGAATACTTCTTTTTGTCCAATTATAACCAAAATTTAATCAGGTCTGCATATGGATGTAAGGAAGAGGAATACGTAAAAATTGTAATTTTTGGAATTCTAGTATTGTAGTTATCGCGGCCGAAATAATAATATTTATTTTTGCCAGTTGATCAATATACTTGACCTATGGTACGTCAAAGAAATACAATAAATGAATTTTTTTGTAAATAATCAATAAGAAGTACAATAAATATAATTACAAAATATTGATCATACATCATTAAGAAATTCGTCCACTATAATAACATTTTTCGTTACAAAAATATTTCAATTTAGGTTTAAAAGATTTCTTACAATTTATACTTTTTATGTCCTGTCGAAGTTTATTATACATTTTAATTCCGATTATTTTTGAATTGATGTAGCATAATTGTAATTTATGTTTTGGAACTATTAATTTAGTTTTATTTCTTGTATATGTATGTACATCTACATGTTTCAATAGATGCTTTAAGTTATCTCTTATGAATATTTATACCGAAAACATATAGAGGCAAGGCAGTGTCTCTGTAGGAGGCTAGATACCCCAGTTTAAACATATTTCTTATTGCTACTTTTTGTAGCTTAAAGACTCTCAAGGCAGCAGAAGAATATCTCCAAAAGATGATGCCATAACTTAAAACTGATTTAATTTTGCAAAATAAAATGTTTAGCCGGTATAATACCTGATAATAATATATCAACAATTATTTTTATAGTCACACACACACGCGCAGACAACATACACACACGCACACACACATAGAGACATCATCGTAAAAATAGTGAAATCGTATTGTAGGGATCCTAAAACGTGCTTATCATGAAAACTTACCACCGAATTTGTTGACCAAAGATAATACCTTCCTTACCTAGGTGACGGAAGGTAAAAATACTGGATTCTGAAATACAAAGTATAAAATTAGTAAAAAGCTTATTTCATTTCCTATGCGTAGTAAAAATTATAATGGCGATAAAGTTGTTGGCCCGTATTACGACTGCATTATTATGATTATGATAATAAAAAATCTACTGTTCATTTTTATCTATTTTGGTTGTCATAAGCTGAGTTTGAAGTACGTACCAGCACTAATCATTTAAAATATTTATTAATATCACTAGAATTAAAAGGAAAATTTATTGTATTTATTGTAGCAAACTGCATCATCTGTATGATGTACTTGTAGGTAGGTACATTAGTTTCTTCTTTCTTTACGCTAGCAGTAGTTCTGATGTGGGTGTAGTATTATGATAATTACGTGGGTAATTGCGAATTAATTACGCGTGCATATGCAAATGAACTAGTAACGATCACTGATAAGGTTGTGCAAGATTTCGGAAACAATGGAAAGTATTTTTATGTAACGACAGGAGAATGGAGCTTTGTCTTCATGTGTGAAGTGTGATGGAAGCTGGTTTAGTTTTATTTAGTTTTTAGGACGAATTCTCAATACGATGAGAATGGGATCTGAAATTTGGAATTTTTATAATGGATTAATAGAAACCTGTTCTAGAAACATAGAATGATACATTTTTGACAATCTACATAACAACAATATAAGTAATTGAAAATTTGTGTGTAGATATCTCACAGAATACTGTATTATTTTTTTCTTACTACCATTTAAAAATACATTGGAATGATTAAAAAAATCTGATGTTGCCAGCACAATACCTTCCGTCAATCCTGTGTATTATGTACAAATTCCATACATAAATTTTCTTGCAAAAGATTCTAAATTTTTGGTATTTTATGATTCCCTTTCTCGGCAACGGAATTCCATACTCCTGATAACAAACAAATCACATGAAATAAGAAAATAATGAAGTTTTGAATGAAAAATTATGACACTTGTCACTTATGGACATAATTAATTGCTGTCATTTTGATACGGGTCCCCATATCTGCTTGCCAAAGGCAGCAAAGTCATGTCACTGCACGCGCCCTATACATAATTTTTTTGCAAAAGATCCTATATTTCCAGTAAAGTTATTTCATAAACAAACTATGCAAATTGCACTTGACTCTGACATCTACTTCTTCTTCTTTAGTTTTCCCATTCGTTAGGGGTCACTATTTTTTATTTTCTTCTTCCACTCATTTCTGGTTTGCGTGTCGTCCTCATTCAGTTCCTTTTCTCTCAAGTCTTCTGCAATACAGTCTTTTCATCTTATATTTGGTCTTCCTATGTTTCTTCCACCTTCTATTAATTTATTCATCTCTCCTCATGACATGTTCAAACCAATGTAATCGTCTCTATTATATCTAAAAAGTTCTAACACTAGAGTTACTTCCCTTATTTTTTCATTCAATTACTTGCTTTTTATTGATACTGACATCTGCCAATTTGAATTACCTGAATATATTAGCAGTTTCCACGGTTATGTTAGCATAGCTGGCTGAATTATGAAATTTATACGAATTTTTTATCTTTATTATTCTTTAACTCTATATCTGTTGAATATGAAATATAAAATGCAATCAAATCGTATAGAGAATAATATATTCTTTAAGTTATAATAACATTTAACTGAATTTTTCAAGAAAAACTGTTAAAATCTTCAAATGAGGGTACTTCCGGTTGACCAATTATAACCAAAATCTAATCAAGTCTGCATATGGTTGTAAGGAAGAGGAATATGCAAGAATTGTAATTTTTGGAATTCTAGTATTGGAGATATCGTGCATGAAAGGCGGTCAGATACACACACACACACACACACACACACACACACATACACACACACACACGCACATACGAACGCACACACACACATACAGACATCATCGTAAAAATAGTAAAATCGTATTGTAAAGACCCTAAAACGTGCTTATTCAATGAAAACTCACCACCGACAATACCTTCCTTACCTATAGGTGACGGAAGGTAAAAACATCTGAATTCGTTATTTTTAATGTTAATGACATCATTGTAAAACGTGCTTAATCATTAAAATCTGGATATGCAATTTTTTGCATTAATCCAATACCTGTCTTAGCGAGAGGTAAAAATAGCGACTTATCTAAATAGATGTGTTTATTTTAGGACACCTGTGTACTATTAAACAAAACGTCAAACAATTCTTGTTCTTACAACATCTATAAACTATAGATTTTATGCATATATTGATTGAAGTGGCAGTAGGCTGAAAGTAAATGAACTTTTGTGAACTACGTAAAAAGGGGCATTGATTCAAACCCGTCACTCACTTGTTTCCTTATTCAAACATTCGAACAGCGATAGACAAAACGCGTGGGCTCGAAATTGCTATCGCAAGATCCAAACCAGGAAACTGTCCGTTCTCCTCGAGAATTATATTCGACGAAAACAATACTTTCACTATTTATTTCTACCAATATGTTCTCTTGATGTGTAGATAGTTCAATAAAGGGCAGCATAATGGAACATATGCTACTTGTATATTGGGTAATTCAAAGAATTCACATCCAAGTTATGTGAACTTTCTACTGAGGAACAGAGATTTATTCTTCAACATTATTTTGACTTAAGCAATCCTAAATTTGGAGTGATTTCTAATCTTAGTTGCTAAACAAGACGCAATGACTGTTATTCCCCCCATTTATACCTCATTAAATACGGTTACAATTCAATAAGTATATTACGTGACATGTTTTGTAAACAAGTACCTATCTAAAGAATTTATCAAATGAGACAATATTTTTTCCACCACTGCAAATTAAGACATCAGAAATATAGAAACACACTTTTTAAGTTAATTATTTTTACTGAGTGACAGAATGACAGCTCTCAGGTACAACAATTATTAACTTCAACCCTTGCTTAATGAACCAGATATTACTGGTTGTTAGCTTCACACCGTGTCTAATACGTTCGAAACCACAGCTTATCAAGTTGTGAAAGAGATGTTTTTTAGGGCCAAGGAAAACAGATGAATAACATTTTAACAACGGGACTAATAAAATAAACTTTTTATGTAATATATCATTTTAAAACATTTTCTACTATTTTTAATTTTGAATTACAGCAGTATAACTGGTCGCCTGTTCAATTTTTACCTTCCGTCACCTTTAGGTAAGGAAAGTATTGTCTTTGGTAAAAAAATCGATGATGAGTTTTCAATGAATAACCAATACTAGAATTACAAACATTACAATTGATACATTTTCTAGAATGAATGAATATAAAGTTAAAAAAATATAAAGGAATTAAATTTCATAAAGCACCCAGCTATGCTATAACCATGGAAACAGCTACTATATTAAGTACGACGTTATAACGTCATGAATTACAGCCGCGAAAGTTTATTACCAAATTTATAAATGAAGAGTCGCATATTTCAAATTATTTTATGTTGCTATATTTATCAAATGAGATGTATTTCACGATTTTATAAAAAAAATCGACAATTTTTTTTAAATGATCCCATTTTGAGTTCTACATCTTTTTACCTTCCGTCACCTTAGTAAGAAAGGTCAAAAAATTCGGTGATGAGTTTTCAATGAATAAGCACGTTTTAGGATCCCTACAATATGATTTAACCGCGATAACTCCGATACTACCACTATTCTGATTTATAATTGACACTGAAATAAATTTCATCTTTTCTTAAATATGTACATACATTTGGAAATGGTGAATTGTTTTTAAATTAATTAAGCGATAATATACTACTAATAGTATGGTAAAAGCATCTGAAATATGTTTGTGAATATTTACGATTTAATTATTTTACTACGATTTACGTTGTGAGTTAAGAGCTATTCATTATTTCATATAAATTCCATTTAAAGATAAATAATAAATGAATATTTGAATTACACATTACTGTTACCTGAAAGTAATTAATAATTACTTTTTTAAAAGCATCGGTTAATAAAACTTTTTAGTTCGTGTAATTACAACATGCATAAAATTCATTTTACGTGTTTACGTCAAAATAAAATAATTATCCCCATGTATCTGACAATCTAACTAAATAATAAATCCATTCTAGGAAGTACAGAAGTTATCACAATAATTTATTAGCAGAACTAAATAAATTACATATTATTGAAAATGAAAATAAGTAGTCAACAGAGAGATTTATGGATTTATAAAGATTAATTTTGATTAACCTTCAGAGAAATGACCTATCGTTAATGATAAAATAAGTAAGTTATGAAATAAATAATTTAAAAAGAATACATATATTGTCAGTTACAGTATAGGTGCGTTCAATGAAGTTAGCAAATCACGTGCTACGCTAGCGAATTGTATATGACGTCATAAGTGACGTCATATTTAATGCTTTGCTAGCGAAAAATGCTAGTACCGATTATTTCGCTAGCTTGATCTGCTAAGTGCTGCTAGAATACCAAATTTAAAATGGAATCAAAAATGAGTTTTATAAATCACGTTTTAAATGAAGACGTTAGCTATATATTGTCGAAAAATAACAATTATATTTTATATTGACATTACAAGCAGATATGTTTTGACATTTGTGGTTATGTTGAAGTAAATGTAAATTTTTTGTAAAATTTTTAGATGGAGAATCAATTTTCTGTTATTCCCAAAACAGTTTTTAATTCCAAGTTGAATGAAGCATTTAAAAATTCACAAAGTAATATCTTAGTCAAATATTTGAATTTATATTCGTACCAATTGCCGTTCAGTAAACGTTTTGCTAACTTTATTTTGCTACTTCGTTAGAGCTAGCTTGCTAACTTCATTGAACGGTGCGTTCAATGAAGTTAGCAAGGTGAGCCACTAGGTGCTAGTGGCTCACAAAATTATTCGTACACTTTACTTTCATCAGTAAAATGTAAAATAAGAAGGGTTAAAAAAGACATTTATTAATTATTATTATGAAAATGTCGGTTCCTGTAAATTTTTCAGTTAATACAGATATCCGCTTATTGGAGGTGTCTGTTAAGAGAGATATTATACTATACTTGAATATGTATACTTTTTGTTTCATTTTATATGCGTATAACAAAAAAATCTGTTGTGGCCAGCACAATACTTCTCGCCGCTTCCGTTTTTTGGTTACATACAGGGCGCGAGCAGTCATGTGACTTTGTTGGCCTTGACAAGCAGATATGGGGGCCCTTGTCAGAATGATAGCCAGTAATTATGTACATAGATGTCAAATGTCAGAATTTTTCATTACAAATTTCAACATTTTCTAAATTCACCTAGTTAATTTGTCACCAGGAGTGTGGAATTTACTTGTCGAGGAAAATAATCCACATGGAATTGAAAAATCACGAAATTTAGAATGAAAACTTATATTTGACATCTATGTACATAATTACTAGATATCAATCTGTGACGGCCCCCATATCTACTTGTCAAGGCCAACAAAGTCACATGACTGATCGCGCCCATTGTATTTAACATTTCTTGTATACCTACACTCTATACCATAAATTCTACTTACGTATATCTATTCTTTATATTTAGATTTTTAAATTTTAAATTCATTCTATGAAGAAATTTTGTCCTACTTTTCTAATTTTTCGAAATGTTTCTAATTCATTGTTGGGATTTGCACTATTTTTGAAGGGTATATGTACTATACTTATAATTTTAAATATTTAATTAATAATACAATAAGAAATAATGTAATGTATGTACTTCTCAGAAAAAGTCTTCAGTAATGTCTCTGGATTTTTGACATTGACATTTATCTGTCAGTTACAAACATTTCAATTGATTTCCATGACATTATTTGGGCTTATATTTCTTATATTTCTTTATCTCTAAATCTATAAAAGATATAATAAAATATTTATAAGTATCAGATTTATTTACGAATCTGCTACTTCCGGTTGTGGAATTATTACCAAAATTTCTTCGCAGTAATTTCCGATTGAGAAATATGTAGTAAATCAGATATTAAGTATTATAGTTTTTGAGAAATTGTCATCGTAAAAATATTAAAATCGGATTGTAGGGACCTTAAAACGGGCTTAATCATTAAAATCTGGATATGCGATTTTATGCATGAATCCAATACCTCTTATAGCGAGAGGTAAAAATACATATTTAAAATAAATGAGTGGCCACCCTTTCAATTTTTTTTTATTGTGCCCACCCTGCTTAATATCCTGGCGCCACCACTGGTTCTAGTATTTATAATTTTGTATTAACTTTTTTTTATTGATTTTTATTGGTACTGATAATGCAAGACAATAAGTATTCTTTACCGGATTATAATAGCTTCCCATTTTCCAATTTCTCTCCGGTTCAAAAAAATAAAATAAAATCTTGTCTGCAAATAATAAGACCGCTGCGTCTACAATCACACAGCACACAGCATCAATCTTATTCAACTAAATCTTAATTCCAATTCTTTTGTTCGGCAACAGAGACGCAGTGACCAGAAATGCCAGGAATCCATTCTCTGGCGAGAGTTGTTTTATATTTTGTTTGCATTTTTCGTGAGGCAAGAATACGAAACACGAAACAAGAACCAGTATCCTGCAACGCTATGGCTATGGCTATACGAAGCAGGCTGGGTTGAGACCTTATCGCGTCTCCACACATATTACACGCAATAAATAACTACTAATCTTTTGCTATAGCCAATTTTACCGAACATGAAAAAGAATTGCAAGCTCTATACCTTTATGAGGTTCTTTATTTTGTGTAGAGGTGGACTTAGAAATGTGAATGTGCGGATTTATAAAGTTATTACGTACGTAAAACAAAAATATAAGAGGGAAAATCTTTTAAAAGTTAGGTATTATTCAAGCTTTCATTTCAAAGTGCCACATAATATATTAAAATATTAATACCCAGTTGAACCAAGAGGGTTTCAATCTTTAAATTTAAGCTACCCTTTATAAAAAAATGCAAACGAGATTTTGACAGTGTTGTGTTAAGTTGAATTTAATTGCAGTGTTATTTTTTTGAGGAAAAATGTTTATATGTTAAAATGTCTTAAAAGTAGCGAATCTAATCAAAATGACAAAAAAATCTGATGTTTCGTTAACCCTAACATAAATTTTTTTGCAAAAGATTCTAAATTTCCAGTAAAATTATTTCATAAACAAACTATGCAAATTGCACTTGACACTATCAACTTCTTCTTCTCTAGCTTTTCCCATTCCTTAGGGGTCACTATTTTTTATTTTCTTCTTCCATTCATTTCTGTGGGGTCTCGTGGCCGCGTGCCAGAGTGTCTGGTCGCGAACCTGGGGAACCGGGTTCAATTCCGACCGACGCCAAATATTTCAAATTTTAAATGGCACAAAATTGACCTCTGTGTTGTACTCTCCACGCCAGCAATGAGTGTCCGTAAGGTGACGCCTGGTAAACGCCCGCAATGGGTAATATGCCGCGATGATATATTTTTTTTATTCATTTCAGTTTTGCGTGTCGTTCTCATTTAGTTCCTTTTCTCTCAAGTCTGCCGCAATACAGTCCTTCCATCTTATCTTTGGTCTTCCCCTGTTCCTTCAACTTTCTATTACTCTTCTATTATTCATTCTTCTTTCAATATATGCTGCATTTGATACTGACATCTTCTTCTTCTTTTTTAACTTTTCCATTCGTTAGGGGTCGCTATTCTTGGTTTTCTTGTACCACTCATTTCTATTTTGTTTGTTGTCCTCAATCAGTTCCTTTTCTTTGAAGTATTGCGCAATACTGTCCTTCAATCTTCTCTTTGGTTTTCCTCTGTTTCTTCTAACTTCTAATACTCAGCTGTTTATTCTACTTCCAATATATTATTCATCTCTCCTCATGACATGCCCAAACTAATGTAATCGTCTCTCTTGTATCTTTCTAGAAACTCGAGCCATTTTCCTTATCCTTTCTTTCCGTGTCTTCCCCATTATTTATCTCAACATCCTCATCTATTCCACAATCATTTTCATTTTATCGACACTGACATCTTTCAATTTGAATTATCTGGATATATTAGCAGTTTTCAAGGTTAGCATAGCTGGCTGATTTATGAAATAGAATATCTTTATATATCTATTGAATATGAATAAAAAAATGTAATCGAACCGTATAGAGAATAAAATAGTCTTTAATGTTTATAACAATATAAAATGTCAAAATATGATATTTTATTGCGTTTATTCAAGAAAAACTGTTAAGAACTTAATATAAAGGTACTTCCGGTTGACCAATTGTAATCAAAATCTAAACAGGTCTTCATATGGGTGTAAAGAAAAATAATACGAAAGGATTATAATTTTTAGAATTGTAGTGTTGGAGTTATCGTCTTTGAAAAATTGTCACACACACACACACACATACATACATACACACACATGTAAATACATATATACACACATATAAAGACATCATCGTAAAAATGGTAAAATCGTATTCTATAGGTAGTTACCCTCAAACGTACGTATTCACAATACCTTCCTTACCTAAAGGTAATGGAAAGTAAAAATAACGGTTCCAAAATTGAGCCCTGTGGGACACTACATTGGAGACTAAATTCTATTCAGCATTGATAAATAAATATTTTTGTTCAGCAACGTCAGTTAGTAACTATTCGATGAAAAAGTCATCTATTCAATAATTTTAGTTGGTGAAAATAAATTTGACTAATCTTTAGATAACTATTTGTTTATTGGGCAATGGTGAAATATTTTTTATATTTTCTAATGACATATTTTCTTCGAAATAAGGTAAACATAACTTAGTTATTTTCCACTTCCACTTTGTTGTCACAGTACGGCTCTATACAAGCTATAAAAGTGATTGATAGCTTAAGAAATGAAAAACTTTTGAAATGGGCTTACAATGTGCAGATTTTATTGTTTATTATTGTGGTCTGTACGTGTAGCAAGTAAGAGATCGCACTATAATCAACCTGTAATTTCTAATAGTGTTTTGAATGCCGCGAAGTCGCTGCTATAAATCAGCTCCGTGTTTAACAACCAAAGTATAAGTAATGCGGAGTTTGATTGACTGATTAGGTCAATATACCAATGAATCATATCGTCAGATGCAATGCTGCATGGACGACTGGAGTGGGTGGTCCATATGCGTAAGTAATTTATTATGGCATTTTGATCTAGGTATATAGGATAGGCTTCGACTTCATTGCACTCTATTACGATTCTGTATGAGTTCAATTCAGCAATAAATTTGTATTAAACCAGCACTGCAGAACTATTACAGAAATTATTATTAGCTCTTAACTTGTCAGTATCAATATTACAAAAATTTCATTCTACATTCATTGAAAAAAGAAGGTATTTTTGAATTAATTCTTGCAATGAAAATTATTTTTCTAAACTAGTGCAAAAGTGTAATTTGCATTTTATAAAATGAATGGACACAGAATTGACGTCATACGTAAGAGAGAGACAGAACATATTGATACAAACAAACTCCCTCTTTTGCATCTGTCATTCGGTTACTGGCACCGTTAACCCAAAATCAAGGGGGGGGGCAAACATGAAACTCGGAGTAGGCTATGAACAAAGAAACGTATGTCTGCTCATTTTTCAATTCAAAAGTGAAGTTTTCAAAATTGATCTTGATATGTAATTTTAATAAGGAGAAGAAATAAAGTAAGATTGCCATTCGCCGTTATCTAATTTGTTTTCATTTATAAGATAAGATTTAAGAAGAAAACTATGATTTCTTTAGATAACATTTTTGACACACTGTAGAAGAAAGATGAATTAATATATTGTAAGAGAGTCAGCCGATTTTGGGGTCGTTATAGCGTATATCTGAAATTGTCACTGAAAAAAAATTAGTGGTAAGTGACTCCCCTTGCCCCCCCCTCTAAACGGTGTCCACAGGTTTGTTTGTATTGCTGTAACCTTAGCAACGATTACTTCGAAGCATATACACATTAATTTGTCGCTTTTTAGAGCAATTGGATGTGTGTATGCTCTTTGAATTTTTTGGTATGATTTTTAAATAAGTAAATGAATGTTTTGTACGAATGTATTGTGTACATGAATTGTAACAATTTGTAAGATCTACTACTCGGAAGAAGGTGCAAGGGTGCACCGAAACGTTGGCAGTAAGAATAAATGCAGAACAACACGACAAACAAATGTGCTCTGGCTGAACATTCCAATACACTAAAACACACTTTTGATCCCGAAAATTTCAAGATTAGAGAAAGTGCAGAATTACTCCAAACCTATGTTTTTTGATGTGTTATATATCAGGGATGATTGCAATAACATTAATGCAAGAACCAATATTCAAGGACTTAACAGCGTATATTTTGGTGTATTGGAAAAGTTCAAAAATGAAAAGGTAAATTTTAAGCCAAACTTAGTTTCATTAATTTCCTTACATTTTATTTAAATTCCTACAACTTGCTATATTATTATTGGTGTATAGACGACTAATATGAGTCCGTATCAATGATGTCACCAGAATCCTTACACAGGATATTTCCGGCTATTCTCCGTATTATTCGGTTGTCGTTTATTAGAGCAAATGGATGCGTGTATGCTGTTTGAATTTATTGTACGATGTTTAATAAATTAACTGAATGTTTTGTACGAATATATTTTGTCTACATGAATTGTAACAATTTGTAAGATCTTACTGTAAATGTGATAATGTCTATGTTATTTTGTATGTATTTTGTTGTATAATTGGTGTAGACCCTAAAGAAGGTGCAAGGGTGCACCAAAACGTTGGTATTGTAAAAATAAATGCTGTTTTACTGAACTTTGGAGTAATTGTTAACACCTACCCACAATTTAGTAGTAAAATTTCAATTAATAAAGTGTCACTTTATAGGTTTAAAAAATAAATAAATTGTTTATATATAACAAATTATTAATAATAATTTAAGTAAAAATTATTATTACCTGTCTGATAGAAAATGTACCTAAGTATATTTTATAAATTTTAATAAATTATTAATTATTATTTGATTTATATTAGACCAACCATGACTAAAAGTAATTAATTTGTTATAAACTAATTAAAAATAACGTGATAAACATCAAATACAATTTTTCTTTCTTGACGTATCGTTGAAGTCTCCTACTTTAAACCTTTATAACCTTATCCTTCGCCACTATTCAACACACATCTACACACATAATATTCAAATTCCAATTACCACCATCCTGAATCCCACACATCCCACTCAATGTGGGCCAGTCCCCACTCTGCAGGCCCCAGTAAGTAACCTTCTGTTTCTCACTCATGCTGGTGTGTAGTCTACATCTGAAGGTTCAGTCAGTGCTAGCCATCTAGTGTGAGTGCTTCGCTTGGTGTTGGACCACATGGAATAGCCGAGTGCTGTTGTGCCGTGTCTGTGTAGCGTGTTGAGTTATTTGAGTGCATGTGTGTGAGTGCAGACTGACATGGAGGTGGTACGAATCGTCTGTGTCCTGGGGGTGATGGTGTTATCCGTTGCCGCAAATAAAGGTGAGAAGGGTAGATGGTCATAGGTTATGGAATAAGAAATGTGGTTAAATTTCTGGGCTGTGGTGTAAATCATGTGTTACCTAATAAAAGAAATCGCAATTACAGCACTTATTCAAAAAAAAAAATCGATGTTTTGGTATACATTAATACCTTAACCTAAAGTACGGTCTTATACATTCTAAAACATAAACAAAAGAAAAATTTGCAAACAGTTTATACACATTTTGAGAGCGAACAGATTTTTATTTGCTTTTTGCAAATTTTTGTACAGTTTTTGTAAAGTTGAATGTTTAAACGAATGTATTTAGTGGTACCTAATTTTATATTATATAATCTGTACGATTTTACTTATTAATTGTTATATAAACTAAATTGTTTTTGTATATTTGTAGACTTAATTCTTAATGCCTGAAGGTGTAAGCTATGTATATCTACAGAAAACTGGAATCACGGTTTTCTACATAAGAATTGAATAAATTCTGTATGGTTAAGATTTTGATAATTTCTTAATAGGTGCAAAAATAATATTGCCGCCCTTATTAATTTAATATAATTTAATTATTTATTATGTAGTATTTTTTTACCTCTACCCCCAACAATCCCCGATTTTAATATTTTTACGATGATGTCTGTGTGTGTGTGCGTGTGTGGATGTATGTGGGTCTGGATGTATGTGTGTGTATGTGTGTGGGGAGGTTGGAAAGACGATTTCTCAAAAACTATAATACTTAATATCTGTTTAACTATGTTCTTCTTAATCGGACATTACTAGGAAGAGCTGAAAAGGTTTTGGTAATAAATTGACAACCGGAAGTAGTATATTTAAAAAAAATCTAAATATTATTTTTGAAATTTTTTGTTCTTTGGTATTAAAGAAGAGTAAATTCTCTATCTACATATAAATATTTTATTATATCTTTTATAGATTTAGACATAAAGTAATGTATGGTATATAATAATCTGTTGTAATAAATCTCACAGCTCAAATAATGTCATGGAAACTAATTGAAAAATAAAAAATGTTTGTAAGTAACAGATAAATGTCAGTGTAAAAAATCCATAGACATTACTGAAGATTTTTTCTGGGAAGTACATACATTATATTATTTCTTATTGTATTAATAGTTAAATATTTAAAATTGTAGGTACAGTGTATATACCCTTCAAAAATACTGTCAATTCCGACAATCAAGTAGGACAAAATTTCAAAGAATGAATTTAAAATTAAAAATTCTAAATATAAAGAATAGATGTAAGTAGAATTTTTGGTGTAGATTCTAGGTATACAAAAATGTTAAATACAATAGGACGCGAGGAGTCATGTCACTTTGTTGGCCTTGGCAAGCAGATGTGGGGGCCTGTGTCAGAATGATAGCTAGTAATTGATGTCTATAATAAATTAACTGAATGTTTTGTAAGAATGTATTTTATATACATGTATTGTAACAATTTGTAAGATCTTACTACCCTGAAGAAGGTGCAAGGGTGCACCGAAAAGTTGGTATAGTAGGAATAAATGCCGTTTGACTGAACTTTCGAGTTTTTGAATTAGGCTTAGGTATACTCAAATCATTGTATTAATTATAGGGAGTTAGGGATCCTAAAATGTGCTTATTCATTTCATTTATTTATTAAATATTTGATTGAACTTTAATTGTTAGTGAGAAGTCCATAATAAAATATTTGAAAAAAAAAATATTTTCGTATTGTTAGTATTATAGAATTGGTTATCTCTTGAGTTGTGAAGTAAATTTTATGTAAAGTAAATATAATGTACCTACTTACAGTTTGTCTTTTTACTGTGATGTTGTTTATGGTAGTTAATATAGGTTATGTAAATTCAAAACAAGTAAAAGAATCGTAGAACAAAATTTTATTGCTGTATTTATGACCTTCATTTATATGTTTACATCTGAATATACATTACTTGCTCTACTTTTATAATATTATTAAATACTTATCATTCACACTAATGGTTAATATATTTAAATATACATACATTCAGTCAGTATTATGAATTTCTTGGAAATTTGATCGGAATGGTAACGAATAACGTGATGTATTTAGAATATTTTCTTTTCGTTAAATAATTGTGATAGCGAAGTAAATTATCTAATCATTTTATAAGCAGTGTATTTTATGCTGGTAATTATTGGACAGTTACTGGCAATAAAATTAGATTAGATTATATGATTTTTATTGAAATTGTTAAAGGTGGACGTGTTTATCTGTAACCTATGCCGTGTTTTAAATGTCATTATAATTGTGGAACATTGTACAGTTTGTCATTAAAGGCGGAATGGAATCCGTTGGGAAATATAATTATATGTGGGTTAACCAGTTAAGATTAATGTTTTTAGCGCAATGTTGCTTAAAGTGCGTATAACGCGATATATGTTTTTACAGACGAGAATAATTGTTTTTCCACTTAACACGTTCAGAAAAGGAAGAAAAACATTTTTTAAATATTAGTAAATTAACATAGAATGAGTTTCATACAAAAACGAATGCTGGCATAAAAGCTTGTTAATTTTAATACAACGGGTACATTGAAAACAAACCTGGGTTAAAAAAATAAATAGTTTGATACAACCTTTTTTAGTTTTATTTCTGTTTATTAACATTGCTAATGAAAGAGACGTATTCTTTGCTTCACTTTCTTATGTCAAAAATGTCACGGACAAGATTTCGTTTTCTCCATATATAAAATTCTACATATGTTGAGACAAGTTAAAGACGTCATCCCTCTTCAGTCATCAGAACTTTACCAGATTCCATGTGTCTGCGGGAAAATTTACATTGGCCATACTGGTAGAACCATTTCTACAAGATTGAATGAAAACCAGCGTTCGATCAGATTGAACCAGCCAGAAAAATCTTCAGTTACAGAGCATGCCCTGGAAGAACTCCACCGTGTAAAATTCGGAGATACAAAAATACTGGCGAGACCAACACACCTAAACAACAGGTTAATTAGAGAAGCCATTGAGATTTTCAAAATTAAGAGTAATAATCGCAATCATTGTGACGGTCTAGATCTTAGTCGTGCATAGCTTCCTATATTAAATACATATGTTGTAATTGTCACCTTGGTTATCTGTTCCTGTTGCTAATGTTTTTGTTATTATTTATTTATTTATATATTTGTTTTTCATTCCTGAAGTAGGCAGTGGTGAATACTACCGAAACATCTGTATTTAAATAAATAAACAGAAATAAAACAAAAAAAGGTTGTATCATTCTAATTAAAATATGAGTATTGAAAGATTTTTTAATAAAATAAATAGTTGTTTTTTAAGCAGAGAACATATTTAATTGCATATGTATTATCTATTATTTGCAATAATAAAAAAACTTTTCGATTCCCTCCCTAAAATGGTTTTCTTTGAGATCCTTAAAATAAGCATTCACTGTTCCGATAGCTTCTTCGTTGGATCGAAATCTCTTTGCAGTGAGGAACGTTTTGAGTTTCGGTAAAGATGGAAGTCGGACGTGAATGGGGGACGATTTCAAATCTCAGTTCAGTCAATTTTTGTTGAGCAATACTTGAATAAGCTGGCGTATTGTCGTGGTGAAACAAAATCTTTTTCTTTGCCATTCCCGGGCGTTTTTTTGAATTACTGATTTCAGCTTGTCTAAAAGTGTGGCGTAGTATTGTCCAGTTATAGTTTTTCCTTTATCAAGATAATAAATTACCAGAATGTCTTTGGCATCCCAAAAGACTGACGCCATCACCTTTCGTGCCGATTGAACTGACTTCGCTTTCTTCGGGGCTGACTCACTATGTCTAATCCAAGGTTTTGCCTGAATTTTCTTTGGAGTGTAGTGGTGTATCCAAGTTTCATCCATGGTGAAGCATTCCCAAGGACAGGATCCAATCTGGTCTTGATCTCCGTTGCCGTCTTATCTTCCAAATAAAAAAAAACTTGATCACCACACGAACTTCGTTTTTATCCATTATCGATTTAACGCTAGGTAGATCGATACAGACGCTTTTCACGATTAGACTAATAGACAGATTGTACTGAAATTTCTGGACAGTTTATATGAAGAGTTAAACAAAATAACGATATAAGATTGTTTTTGAAAAACCATGGTCTTATCAGTAATTCCGGAAACCTTTCAATCCACGATCGTAAATTGGAAAATGTGGTATGATCCTATTGTTATATAGATTATTTTCAGTGAGGCAGATGTTATTTCAGTTACAGTTTTTGTCTCAATCGTGGAAAAAGTAAATTTTGCTTAAATTTTTGAAAATAACTTCCATGTTTGAAACAATACTGAATTTTACTTTACTCGTACTTATTTTGAGCTATTTTTTATTTTCTTTCGAACGGCGATGCTTTTGTAAATTTTGAGACATCAACGATGACAATATTTGTTTAAGTTCTTTAGATTTATTTATTGTTACCTTTTGTTTTCCAAATATTTGTTTATAAGGTTTGACATATTAAACTATTTATAAAACGGTGTAATATATTACAGAAGTTTTATAACATTTTCTAATAACAATTTAACCATGAAATCAAGGTTGCGTTTATAATTTATTCATAGAAACTTTTACATAAACTCATATTGTTTTCCAATGCATATTAGCATATTATCACCTACAGATAAATATTAAACATCTCATTAAGTTATTAACCGCCTATTAACATCTTAACGGTATTGAAATCACTACGTTTAATCAAATCGGGGTTACGTTGCTATATTAATAAGAATGAGGATATCTATTTCCCAAGACTGAAAATAGATTTAATCATTTCTGGGCGTTCAAGAAAATAAGTTTAATTACAATGGTAATTGTTGTATGTATTAAATAATTCCGTACTTTCTCATGATATAAAAAAAACAGCAAGGTATACTAGAATAAGAGTGCAAGTACAAGAGATATAAAACTAATTGGTACTGAGATCATGATAACAATACAAATTAGATATTTTGTAAAGTTAAATTGTTATAGATCAAGGTAGATATTATCTACAAATAAGGTAAGGGCCAGGTAAACATATTGTACATTGTTCTTGAGCGAGTAAACAAAAAAAAATACACATTGTACTCCAACGCATTGTCTTAATGCATAACAGAAGTGCATCTTCAGTGCTAATAACAGCAGCATAAATTATTAAATTAATATGAGACGAAATGTTGTAGATTTTAATATGATTGAATTATCTAAACATAATGTTTTATAATCAAAATAGGTATATCAATTTTTAGTTCCCATTTTTGGGTGTGCAAAAATTCTACTAGGTTTACGACGATAGATTGATATAAGTGAAAATAGAAAATTAACCATAGAACATTTTCTAATGATGATTTATAATTTTTATTCAATTTTGACATTTTAAACTGTCATTATTACCTCTATAGCAATAACTACAGGTTGTATCACGGAAAGTGAAACATAGGCGTTTAACAAGGGAAATCAGTTTTTCCGTGCGTATTGCTCCCCTAATTATTTTAGGCAAAAAATTTCAAATGCATATTGTAAAGCAAAAAATTCTACATTTGAATCAATAAAAAAAAAAAAATTTCGACTTCATAACTGCAGAAATAAAATTTGAAAATTCACGGAATTACAATTTACGAGTAATAGTATTAGTCATGGAATTAGAAACAAGAGACGAACAAAAGTTTTTCGATCCGAAACTTTCGACACACACACACACATACATGCAGACATCATCGTAAAAATGGTAAAATCGTATTATAGGGACCCTAAAACATGCTTATTCACTAAAACCCAAAGACAATACCTTTGAATATATAATACATATAAGAACGGCAACGCATATGGCCTAGCAAGATACTATATCTGTCTCTTTTTATTCACAAAATTATTATAGATAGCTAGTGACTCCTACCATAAAACTATGAACTACGGTAAATCGTGCTGACAGCATTGCCAGATACTATTTGTTAGAGGTATTCAATAATCAATAATTCAAAAATATTGTTTCATAATAACCAGATAATATATTTTGAATCTTCAATGTACATGTATACTTGTTTTACAGTAGCAAACTTAAAAACCTTTTTAAAATCTTATCTTGTTGTTCTAGCTACGTGGCAACACTGTGCAACATCCACCTATTATGTATTTTTTTAACTAACTCAGAAATAATTCGTATACGGAGGAATAGATGGCACCTTCTCTCGAAATATTTAATCTAAATACATTATGTTGCCGTTCTTGTATTGTATTATATATTCAAAGACAATACCTTCTTTACCCAAAGGTGACGGAAGGTAAAAAGTGTGTGCAATAATTTTCAGAATTCAACATCAGTCGAAATCAAATCATCTGACGAACAAAGCTACGCGACCCCATTAAAATAATACGTGTATATTAGAGTAATATGTAGCAATAAAAATATTTTTATATAATTAGACAGTATCTATTTTTTTGTAAAATATTGAGGTTATTTCCTGCCAAAAATAATGTACTAAATTATAAAATTCCTGTAACAAGTAACACAATTTAATTTACTCATTTGTATGAAAATTTTTGGTTTCTATTTTATGGTTCATGCTTCATTACCTTAAAATTTCATTAATCAAAATAATTATACGGGTATACAAAAAGGAATACTGTTAAATTTATGACTCCTTAGAAAATATGTTTTATTAGCAAAACATGAAAGGAAAACTATGCCAACAAAAGTCATATGACTGCTCGCACTCTATGTAACATAAAATGAAAATGCCGAGAGGTATTGTGCTGGCCAGAACAGATTTAGAAGATTTTTGTTAAAATACTACTACTTTCGGTTGTTCAATTGTTACTAGAACCTATTCAACTTTTTCCATTACTGTTAGCTTGAGGATTCCGTAGTTACACAGGTCTGTAGTCTTATAAAATTTGAGAAATCGTACTTCCAACATCCTAACACACACACAAACTGCTTTTCCTAGCATCCATAAGCGTTTTATGATATGTTATCTTATTCCGAAAAAGATACATCAACCTCCATTGTTTTATATTTTTTTCTTCATTTTGCACATTTTTTAAACATTATAGTTAACAAAAACAATTAACTTTTTTATTACTGGTTTCGGGAGGCTATTGGCATACCTGTATTTATTTTCTCGTTAGTTCTCTTTCATTACAAAATATTTCCGTTCGCTGTCTAATTACTAACAAAATACCAAGCGGAAGGATAAAAATTATCCCCAACAAATGATTGTTGAGCTGCATAACATTTCTGCGTATAATTGTTCCCCGCAATGGCAAAGAAATCGCTTGTTATCGCGGAGATTTCAACTATACATCAAGCGAGGAACCGGTTTACAAAAATTCTTCTCCGCATTGCACATCTACTGCTATTGTTGCCTGGGATTCTGGACTAACAATAAGATCGCCACAAGTCTCAACATGTGATCATTGTTATTTTGTTTTGATTACCATTCATTTTTTATTCAATCCTATAATTTGGTAATGTTAAATTAAACGTTAGTGTAGTATTTTTTTTTTTTACTGAAGTTTTTGTTCTTTTGTCTGGGATAAAATAGATGTTGGGGATTTTTATAAAAAGTCGTACCTGCTTATTTAGTTATAAATAAATATGAGACATTCACTTTTTTATGGTTTCTTGAAATTCAACATTATTACTTTATAATTTTGTACATTTTATATACAGGATAATTTATAACGAGTGTAAAAAACTTTTATTTGTTATTCACTTGTAAATTTCATTTATGCATACTGGTTTCTAAAACAACGTTTTTGTACGATTTATAAAACAAAAATCTTATAGATCTTATAAAGCCGATAGATTACTGGTGTACTTACTTTTTATCTTTCGTCACCTGAATACGATTTTACCATTTTTACGATGATGTCTGTATATATGTATGTGTGTCTGTGCGTGTGTGTGTGTGTGTGTGTGTGTGTGTGTGTGTGTGTGTGTATGTGTGTGTGTGTGGAAAGTTTCGGCTCGCATAACTTCAATACCACAATTCAAAAAATTATATTTTTTTCGTTTTCCTCAAGTTTACATCAAAAGGAAGAGGTGATTAGATTTTGGTTATAATTGGTCAACTGGAAGTACCCTCATTTGAAGATTTTAACAGTTTTTCTTACAAAATTTAATTTAAAGAATATATTATTCTCTATACGATTTGATTGCATTTTATACTTTATATTCAACAAATATAGAGTTAAAGAATTATAAAAATATTCAATTTCATAAATCAGCTAGCTATGCTAACCATGTAACTGCTAATATATTCGGATAAGATGAGGATGTTGAGATAGATGTTGGAGAAGACACGGAAATAACTGTAGTGTTAGAAGTTTCTAGAAAAATACAAAAGAAACGATTACATTGGTTTGAAAATGTCATGAGGAGAGATGAAGAATAAATTGGAAGAATGAATAGCTTAGTTATAGACGGTTGAAGAAACAAAGGAAGACCAAAGATAAAATAGAAGGACCGTATTGCGGAAGACTTGAGAGAAAAGGAACTAAATGATAACGACACGCAAAACAAATGAGTGGAAGAAGAAAATAAAAAATTGCGACCCCTAACGAATGGGAAAAGCTAAAGAAGAAGAAGATGTCAGTGTCAAGTGCAATTTGCATAGTTTGTTTATGAAATAATTTTACTGGAAATTTAGAATCTTTTGCAAGAAAATTGATGTATGGTATTAATACATACTGTACTTATTTAAAAATAAAAAAGTTATTTATTTGTATTTGCCTTATCACACTATTCTCTTTAGTTACAAAATACAAGAATAATTAAAAAAGGTGATTTAATTTTGTATCATTAGAACTATGGTTGGTTTCTGACCACATTCAGTCAAGAGGCCCATATATTAGATAAATTAATATTAATATAAGAAATAAAATGAAAGAAATACATATATCAGAGCAGTCATTTACGGCGGTAGGCATTAATTTTTAATTAATGTAGTTATTTAATTAACTTTAACGAGGAAACTCCAAAACAGTAAATATCATCGTTTGTAATTGAAAGTATCGTATTTTTCGCTAACAAGTACAATAATTTCGGTTTGACAAGCAGTGAATTTATAGAAGAATTTCATTAGTTAATTACGCATTAAATATCAGCTGTGTTTCACTTCACATCGTTTAACGGTTAGGATCTTTTGTAGCACAAGCCGAGTGCTCATGAACTCAAAGCAAGAAGCTCAGAATGAACAGCATTTTCTTCTTCACCTCCGACCGAACGTTAAAAATATATTTACATTCACTTACACCTGCAACATTGCAGCGTAATCGAATAGTGAATGTTACATATTTATTTACGATTATAATTTTGTATTCGCAACAAAGTATAAACAAACAATTATATTTTCTCGCTTAATTTGAATTTGGCGGATGCTAAAGTCAAAGTTTTAAGTTTTATCTGTTAAGTGAACAATTTTCTATATAAATTAATAGATAATTGTTTAGTTCAATAGAAATTGCAAATATTAGATAATAAAAGTAAAGTAACCTACCATGAACCTACCCACCCCATCTTAAAACATTTGTTAATTTTTCCTGTTTGAATTCCATGGCTATCTCTAATGTGCCCTACAAATATGAATTATTTCATAATTAAAGCAGCAAAATCAGAATATTTGTATTTATTTAATGACATGTATTTCTCAATATAACGAAAAGATACATCTTTAAAATAATCTAAGTATTAATGGAATAATTTAATCGACTTCGTATCTTTTAAAATAATCCATGTCTTAATGGCACCCAAATTACGAATAGCACATTTATAACTTTAAAAACACAAAATAATATCTTCCGTTTTAGAAATTTTTATTTAATGTAAAAAACAGAAAATACGATACTACTTTTACCTCTCGCTAAGAGAGGTATTGGATTCATGCTAAAAATCGCATATCCAGATTTTAATGATTAAACACGTTTTAAGGTCCCCACAATCCGATTTTAATATTTTTACGATGATGTCTGTGTGTGTGGATGTATGTGTGTGTATGTATGTGCGGATGTTGGAAGGACGATTTCTCGAAAACTATAATACTTAATATCTGTTTAAATATTTATTTCTCAATCGAACATTACTGGGAATTCTTCTAAATATTACTATTTGAAAATTTTTGTTCTTGCTTATTAAAGAAGAGTAAATTCTCTATCTAATACATATAAATATTTTATTATATCTTTTATAGATTTAGAGATAAAGAAATATAAGTTATATAATAATCTGCTGTAATAAATCTCACAGCCCAAATAATGTCATGGAAACCAATTGAAAAATAAAAAATGTTTGTAACTGACAGATAAATGTCAGTGTCAAAATCCAGATACATTACTGAAGATTTTTTCTGGGAAGTACATACATTATATTATTTCTTATTGTATTACTAGTTAAATATTTAAAATTATAGGTATATTACATATATCCTTCAAAAATACTATCAATCCCGACAATGACACATTTCGAAAAATTAGAAGAGGACAAAATTCTTCGTAAAATGAATTTAAAATTAAAAAATCTAAACATAAAGTAGAAGTTTTGATGTGGATTGTAGGTATACACAAAATGTTAAATACAATAGGGCGCGAGCAGTTACGTGACTTTATTGGCCCTGACAAGCAGATATGGGGGCCCGTGTCATAATGATACCTAGTAATTATGTACATAGATGTAAAATATCAAATTTCATTCTAAATTTAGTGATTTTCCAAATGCATGTAGTTTATTTTCCTCGACAAGTAAATTCCACACTCCTGGTGACAAATTTATTACATATGTCATTCAGACACGGGCCCCCATTTCTGCTTATCAAGGCTAACAATGTCACATGTTCGCGCCGTATACTTATGTAACCAAAATCGGAAGTGGCGAGATGTATTGTGTAGGAACTTCACATTATTTCACAGGAGGCACTTTTTATCATAGAGAATACTCTACTTCCTCCAAAATTTTAATTTAAATAATTTAATGTATGCCATGTTAAAATTTTATCATATAATTATTTATCAATACGGAAATAGGCAAACAACGCAGAAGTAAAGAATGTCTTATTGTCGACATTAGAACTTTCCAAAACATTTCATCGTTTTGTAATTGAATCTATTTTTTTTGTGAAACTATGCCCTATGTTGAAATGATGTTATAAAGAGGATGTGATGAAAAGATAGTGTCTACAATGAGATGTTGTTCGACTACTATTGAAATGTGTTTATATAAGGAAGTGCGGATACTTCAAAGAATATATTTGAAATAAAAAGTCAATAAAAGAATTCATATAATGTTCTATTCGATGAGTGTGTTTAAAACTCAATTATTTAACATGCATTTTACTTTTAAATTTAAAGTAATAGTAAACACACTGTATTTATTCTACTTACGTGTTGTTGGTATAAAAATAGTGCTTTAAATGTTGTTGACCTGTTACTCTTTCCATTAATTTTCAATATGCAGAAAAATTCTAAAACTGTTATACTAATTTAAATTCTAATATTAAACATTGATTGATTTAAGTTAATTGCTATGATATTACTCCATATAATTACAATTTAAACATAGGCTTTAAATAAAAATATAAAATTATAAATTCGTCTTTAAGCTTAAGGCAAATCTGAAATTATATAATCATATAAATAAACCTGACATCACATACAAAGAGTAAAAAACTTTTGATTTATGATTATCACTTCTAATAAATATTAATACAAATATTACAGTTAGTCTAAGACAAAAATATGCATATTACTCGAACAATAAAATCAATTTTAAGAAAAAAATTGTTTGAAATATCTAATTCTCAATTTGTTAGTTTAGAAATGACAAATTCTACAAACAATAGAAAATTCAATAAAATAAAGTATCATAAAATAATTTATAGAAAGTTAACTTATTAAATTATTGCCAAAGGACTTGAAGTTTAACTTTTTTATTGAACATGTAAAATTATACTTTCGTAATTTCCTGCATCCCTAATTATTTTAGATAAAAAACCTTCAAATAAAAAGTTGTAGAGCTTAAAATTCTGCCTCAGAATCAATAAGCAAAATTAATTTAAAATACTTTGTAAGGACACAAATTAGGTATGAAAATATCGGATATCAACCCAAAAATAGTGATAGCCATGAAATTGAAACTAAAAATTAACAAATGTTAGCGATTTATCTGTGCCGCTAGGTTAATTTACTTCATTATTTGTAATTTCTATTATTTTATTATTTATTTTAATTTATAGATTGATTGTTCTCTTGAACAAATATTACAAATTATAGTTAATAAAAATATATTAACTAAGCAGGTAAAGAGTCAAACATTTGTTAATTTATCTGTTTCAATTCCATGGCTATCGCTATTTGTTTCTGCCGTTTCAAAACATGTAAAATTAATTTTGCTTATTCAGACGTAGAATTTTAAGGTCTACAACTTTTACTTGAAGCATTTTTTACTTAAAATAAATAGTGACGCAAGAAATTATGAAATAGTATATTGTGTTATTAGGAGAAAAAGTTATATTTTGTGTGGCGAGCGTAGAAGTTTGCACGACGAGCGAAGCGAGTTGGACAATTGCACGCGAGGCAACAATAAATCAAATTTAACTGTTAAATCTTCAAATGAGCCTACTTCCGATTCACCAATTATAACCAAAATCTAATCAGTTGTTTTTCTGGGTGTAAGCTTGAGGAATACGAAATATATATATAATTTTTGGAATCGTGGTATTGAAGTTATGTGATCCGAAACTTACGTCACACACAGACACACATACATACAGACATCATCGTAAAAATCTTAAAATCGTATTATAGGGACCCTAAAACGTGCTTATTCATTAAAAACTCATTATTGAATTTTTTGACCAAAGACAATACCTATCGCTAATGTCAATCTTATAGACTACTTAAATTCATTGAATTATAAGAGACGACAGTAGAATTTGTCACAAACTTTTAATTCTTAAAAATTTGTTTTTTTTTATTTTTCTACTCTCAGTAGCGAATGCGAGAATGCTATTATGTATTTCTCTCTTTTGATGTATATGCGTAATAATACTATCAATTTTTTCTACTTTTTGTTTTTTGGTATAACCGATTTAGTAAATTAGCAGCTCTTAAAAATGTTTAGTGAGACTCAAAGTGCATTATGCCAAGGATCTTATAGTTGTCACCTTGAAATTAACACTATTTCTTGCACTTTCAAGTGTACAATTATCTGCTAAAATGCTATCAGCTATTTTGTTATAACATCTCCATGGAGTGAAAAACAAAATAAAATAAATTTAAACCACCTTTAATACATTTTCAATGCGAGTTGTTCATTGAGTAAAAACACCACAAAATAACAAGTTTTTTATCTTTGAATCAAAATTGCAAACCTACTCGCTTTTAGCGAAACTCATTTCAACATTTTATCAAGGAAAACAACGTAATAATTACTGGAGATTACCTGCAAATTAGAGGCTACAAAAACTTTATGCGTATATATTTTGGTTTGTCAGAATGATTCCCCGGTTGAAAATAAACTTGCAACCTATCCGACTGGTTTTCAGAATGTCTTTTCACTATATTTCCAGTAACGTCCCCAGAGAATGCCATTACATCATCATAAAGCAAGCGTCCAGCGCTAATGATGGAGGCTTTTGGAAGAAGGAAATCCATTCGAGGAAACACTGGTTTATGTGTGTTACTAGACGCGTGAATCAAATATAAAACACCACCTGCTTTATGGTTTGAATTCACTATATAGTCGAATAAGTACAGGATTTTTTTTAAAGATGCCTATCCGCCAAATTCAGTAGTGTCATTTACTTAGTTTTTATGAGGGTGCATGAGATAATACTGTTATTTTCACAATATAATTCATTAGTCACGTGATATGTTTCCTGCCAATCAAGATTCATAATCTCCTGAGTTAAAGTAAAAATTTTGAAAGATGTCCGATCAAGGTTATCTACGAATTGTATGAATTGAGATTTTTGTTTCGCCCATTCTGACAAATTCAGTTGTGTCGTTTACTTAGGTAATCAAGGTAATGTATCTGAATTAATAAATACGTTACAGCGAAAGTATTATCAACAACGAAGATCGTTTTAAAATACCTTCCTTACCTAAAGGAAAAGAATGATATTTAACAACGATTTTCAAGAAAAACTGTTAAAACCTTCAAATAAAGATACTTCCGCTTGACCAATTATAACCAAAATCTAATCAAGTCTGCATATGGACGCAAGGAAGAGGAATACGTAAAAATTGTAATTTTTGGAATTCTAGTGTTGGAGTTATCGCGACCGAAATTACACATACAGAGTTCATCGGCAAAATAGTAAAATCGTAATGTAGGGATTTTAAAACGTGCTTAATCATTGAAAACCCACCACCGAGTTTTTTGAGCAAAAACAATACCTTCCATACCCGAGGGAAGGTAAAAACCTTGTATAAAACACTGACAGCATAACGTTCGAGTTATTCGAAAAAAAAAGTGAATACGTATATAATTTTTGTAATCATAAGTTGATGAGTTGTAATGGTTTTAATGCTTCGTAAATATTCATTTGAAATTATTACATAATATCTCTGAAAGGTAGCTACATAGCTCTAAGATTGATTAATAAATATCAGTTTGTACCAACTGTATCTCAAGTGGATGGACAAATATGTAACTTCAATTAAGAATAGACAATTTAATTACACACAAGGCATCCACCTCTTCATTGCTATTTGTTTGCATAGCTCAGAGCGAAACACAAATTACTTGGTGTCATACTCATTACACAATTTTAAACTGTAGATGCAAAGTTTAAAAACGTTTGAATTTGATATCCTGATAATAATTTGCTACATACTTTCACGCTACTAGGAAATTTGTCTATTTGAAACTAAATAAGAAATAGCAGACTAGAGATATAATTGCATGTCCGAGAATAAAGAAATGTATTTTCGTACGCTATTGCCTCATATTTAAGGGTGTTGAGATTATCAACAAAACAAGATATAAAATTGAAAGAAAAGTTTTTTTAGTAGTTAACACAAATATACCAGTAGTAGACACATTGTAAAATATGTCGTATATCTAATGTTTTCTGAAATAACTTACTCCAGTACCTTCCTTACCTAAAGATGACGGAAGGTAAAAGTTTATATTTATTTTATGTGGGTTGTTCATGTCTTTTTGTTTTGTTAAGGTTATGTCAAAATTATTAATCGGTCCTATTGTTTTTCGGTTTTTACAGTTTTATTATTATAGAAGCAATTTGTATTGGTATTGTGTGAGTTGTAGGTGTGCTTCTCTATTATGTCCATGTCGTGACCTTTAACCGTAAAGACCTTTCATTGTAGTTTTCTAGTTCGACTTCATGAATTCAGGACATAGCTTACAGCACAGCTCTCAGAGAATTACGAGAATTATTATATAAAATTACACAGAAGAAATAAGTACATTCGTATTTTATTTAAAATGTTTATTACCTTATGTCCTTAAATAAAAAGAAATAGAACACTCGCTTACTTACTCAAGATTCTTAATTGTAAGTGGGATATCATTCAGGAATAATTCAGATAATCGAAATTCTCAGCCAGATTTTTAACTCACAATAACAATATAGTTTACCAAGAATATTATTATGGATGTGGCTCTTTATACATACAGTGTATGTATACGAATTTGTCTATTAATACGTACAGTATGACCCTGCAACTTTTATAAAAACAGCTGACTGAAACGATACCTAACGCACAGAACTCGGATTTTGGTAGACAGTGGCCAGGTATCGTTTCTGTCCGTTTTTTTTTTTATAAAAGATTGTTGCATGGGCATTTTGCGTGGGCAGTTTGGATGGGTAGGGAACAGATTAAATCGGCATATTGCGAGGGCTTTTTGGGCTCCACTGTCTTTTTAATACCACTGTCTACCTAAATCCGAGTTCTGTGCGTTAGGTATCGTTTCTGTCAGCTGTTTTTATAAAAATTACACGCCCATACTGAATGTATAAATAGCCAATTGCGTATACATACTGTATGTATAAATAGCCACATCCTTTTATTATATTATGTATTAATATTTATTGTATCCAAATACAAATTCGTCAATTTGGATATGATACAATTTAATAGGCATGATGTATCGTCCACTAGTAACTGAACAGGGAAAACCGTTCACAAAATTTTGACATAAGTAGTTTCACTAAATTGTTTTTTCTAAAACGGTGATGTCCAACTTTTTACTTCTCGCTAAGAGAGCTATTGGAATCATGCTAAAAATCGCATATCCATAGCGAATAAGCACATTTTAATGTCCCTAGAATCCGATAATAATATTTTTACGATGATATGTGTGTGTGTGTGTATGTGAGGTTGTTGTGTGTACGATTTCTCAAATTGTATAAGACTAAAGACCTGTGTAACTATGGATTCCCCACTTTAACAGTAATGGGAAGAATTGAATAGATTCTGGTAACAATTGGACAACTGCAAGTAGTAGTATTTTAACAAAAATCTTCTAAATATTATTTTCTGAAAATTGATGTTATTATAAATATTAAATACACATTTAAATTTTTTATTATACCTTCTATAAATTTAAAGATATAGATATATAATCTATAAAATAATCTGTTGTAGTAAATCTCACAGCCTGCTCACAGCCCAAACATCTCGAGGGTAACTACTTGAGAAATTAAAATGTCTGTAATTGACAGATAAATGTCACTAATGTCAGTGTCAAAAATTCAGAGATAGTACTGAAGGCTTTTTCTGGGAATGATATTTAATATTTCTTATTGTATTATTAATTATATATTTAAAATTATAGGTATATTACATGAACCCTTCAGAAATACCGCCAATCCCGTTAATGAATTGGAGAAACCTCGAACATTTAGAAGAAATGGAGACAACTTGTTCATAGAATGAATTTAAAATTAGATAAAATACGTAAATATAAAGATTAAGTGTAATTAGAATTTTTTGTGTGTACAAGAAATGTTAAATACAATACTTTTATATACCACAATGGAAAGGGTGCGAGACGTATTGTGATCGCCACAACAGATTTTATATAATTGAGTACCACCTAATAATTTTTTAGTGGCGTAAAGCTAGAATGCATGAAATCTGCAGGTACCAATTCAACATACTTGAATAAAAATAACACTGTTATTATGTGTATAATATGCCATATCTTTATAATCTCCTTTATTTCCCGTTGATACATCTTAACAATATTTAAAATACATGTTATCTGATTTTCCACCCCAGTTATTTCCATCCTTAGGCCCCATTTAACGCACGTCACTGTGCAGTTTCTCTGAGTAATGATCAGTGATTGGCCGGCTCGAATCTCAGACTAGACTGAATTGAATGCGGTAAATTGCAAACGACCTACTTGGGAAGCGAGCAGAGCAAAGATGCAATGGTAGACGGATACAAGGCAAGCCCACACATTTTTCGACCTAATTCAGAGACCATCCTTCGATAATTATTTGTCTAACGTGACTGACGTGCCTTGAGAACGGTGATTGTGTTTGTGAAGATGTTGGAAAATTAAGTGCGTGAACAAGATGAAATTCAATCCGCTGTTTTGATGGAATTTGTGTCAATAAGTAACAAATACAGGGATCAAAGCCGTGTTCCTTCGGGCTGTGATTGTGATTTTGTGAATACTGATTAGTTTAATCGTGATCCTTTTCAATCATGATTTAACAATTATTTCAAGAAAACTACTTGAATAATATAAACACCATCTAGCGTCAAACATCATATGCAGACCGATACAATAGCTATTTGTGTATTAAGAGCGCAAAATAGGACATTGTCGATTGAGAGGTTGTTCTCTCGAAATCGACAATGTCCATTTGCGCTCGAAATACACAAAAGATTTTCTACAGTCGCTACAGTGGGGTCCTCCACCATAACAAAAAATAATAAAATGTACACTTTGTACTTACACTACTACTCAATTAATAAGGATTAATAAAATTCTGTTGTAAAGATAAATTTATTATGGTTAAGTTTCTTGACTCTGGTATAAATTAGGTTTTAACAATTACCTACTCCAAATCTGTCAGACGGTATTTATTATCAAACTACAGAAAAAAATATTAAAGAATATTCTTATCTGTATGAATTGATTGCATTTTATATTAGAAAATAAATGTGGCAAAGTTGAGGATGTTGAGATAGATATTAGGGAAGATACGAAACAATAGGATAAGGAATGAAAGAATAAGGGAAATGGCTCGAGTGATGGAATTTTCTAAATAGATACAAGAGAGACGATTACATTGCTTTGAACATGTCATGAGGAGAGATGAAGAATATATTGGAAGAATGAAAACGTTTGTAATAGAAGGTAGACGAAACAGAGGAAGATAAGATGGAAGGATTATTGCGGAAGACTTGAGAGAAAAGGAACTAAATGAGGATGACATGTAAAACAGAAATGAATGGAAGAAGAAAATAAAATATAGCGACCCCTAACGAAAAGGAAAAGCTAAAGATGAAGATGTGATGTCAAGTGCAATTTGCATAGTTTGTTTATGAAATAATAAATAAATATATCATTACGGCATATTATCCATTGCTGGGTGTACCAATCTGCTTTGTACGCAGATATCAGTAAATGACGAAATATTTGTACCGTGCGAGCGCCTACCAGGCGTCACCTTACGGGCACTCATTGCTGGCGTGGAAAGTGCACCACACGGGTCAATTTTGTGGCATTAAAATTCGAAGAATCAAAGCCGGGTCCCCAGATTCGAACCAGACACTCCGGCACACTGGTAATATATTGCAAGAAAATTTATGTATGGAATTTGTACATAATACACAGGATTGACGGAAGGTAATGTGCTGGTCACATTAGATTTCTTAACGATATCATTGTTAATTTAATTTTTTCATTATTAAAGATCGATTTGAGGCAAAATATAAAATACGGGTCTAATATTTTGCATTATTTTATCAATTAAAGTTTAAAAAATCGTGCATGATCGCATTGTTAATGATAAATTTATTAAATTAAATGGATAATGAATTTAGAACAATAGAAAATATTTTTAAATCTGAATATCAAGAAATATATCATATAATCAACTATTTTGTTAAATGCAAATTGATTTTTTTTGGACAAATTAATTTCCTCTTTATTACTTTTTACTGAATTACTATAGGATATAAGGTATTCAGTTTATAATTTTTATTTCAAACGTCCTCGCTGCACATCCAGAGGAAGTCGTTTTACCTTAACCATGAAGAATTTGATATCCTTAACTTATGAAAATTTTTCTTTAACAAGCCTACAGTTATAATTTAACGCTACCAAATAAACAATCCATTAAATTAAACTGACAAAAAGTGACATCTGTATCCTCTCTTCATGACAAGATTCGAGATAACTATATTACTTCAAGGCAACATCAAAGAAGACTTGAAAAACAAAAAACTAAATAATCTCATTTTCTGGTTAGAAGTCTCATTCTATATAATAAGTTTTTCAAAGTGTTGACAATAAAAGTAAAAATGGTTGGCATCTAGGAAAGTCAACGTAACTGCTCTCTTCCGGCCTTTTATAGACACCAATGAAACAAATGAAATGTGATACGCTGAACACAAGAATGGAAGATGGATGGACTGAAGTTGTGATGAGTTTTTGTAGAAATTACAGATCAAAGTAGGTACAGAGCTGACATAAAGAGGAACGTCACTTGACGTAGTTTTGTTTTCTTTTACATACTGACATCATCGCAAAAATCGTGTTATAGGGACCCTAAAATGTACTCATCATTAAATATTTTGACCAAAGATGGTGGCATGCTCTGCAACTGACGATTATTGTATTATGAGTTCTGAAAGATTTTTTAAATAATTTAACAAATATCTTAAAGGATAACACACCCACATGGAGTCTCATAGTAAAATAATGGCTAAACGGTAGATTTTCGGATAAATTAAACCGTCCATATATTTTAGAGAAATTCTGTATAATTTATCTTAAGAAATATATAATTTGTTGGAAGAATTGTAACTTAAAATTCTGCTATAATTTAAAACAGTACTTTGTAATCGCATCTTACAACAGTGTAAAACAGTGTTGGCCCTGATAAAACAGTTAATGGCAAAGGAGAAGAAGAAATCGATAATATATTCAAAAGTAGAATAGTTAGTGAAATGCCACGCTCAAGAATTATTTCGGAAACGGGAAACTTGAAAAATCAATACAATTTATTGACTTTAGGAATGCAAATTATTTTAAGTTTCACAAAAGAATCGGACACATGTTTATAGGACTTTTTTTGTTTATTTTGATCTCCTGAACACGTTCCTCGAGTATGGCCGTTTCCTCACCAATCACCCTGTATACTTATTTTGAATCTGTTTTAACAAAACTTTATATTATTACAATTTAATTGTAGATAGATCAGTCAGTTTTATTTAAAATTATATGCGGAGTAATGCTGGTTAAAAATTGATTTTCCATTTTAATCTACGTTCAGATAGAACAATATCCTGTACTTGTATAAAATGCATAATTACTTTTAATAATTCCTATAATTTAAAAATGTATTTACCTTATTATACGCAGGCGAAGTTTCAAGGTAGGTTTCACTTTCATGTAATAAAGATTATGCGATCAGATAATGAAGATGAAGTTGATTAAAATTTTCATTTATAATAAAACTATTAAGAATAAAGTACAAGACAAAAATTGGTGGTACATTAAATATTAATTCAAGTGCTGTGTATGTAGGTAATATTCTGTACTGGAAACATAGTAGACGGTCGTAGAGACATTGAGGCCTAAATACAAAACTACAGTAGAAATTGATACCGCTGATATCAAAATAATTTTTGGTTGCATAAGTTGAGATTATTATATACCCCATATTTCTTTTTCTCTAAATCTAGAAAATATATAATAAAATATTTATATGTATCAGATAGAGAATTTACTCTTCTTTAATACAATCAAGAACAAAATTTTTCAAAAAATAATATTTAGAAGATTTTATTTAAGAATCTACTACTTCCGATTGTCCAATTATTACCAAATGTCCGATTGAGAAATACGTAGTTAAACAGATATTAAATATTATAGTTTTTGAGAAATTGTCCTTTTAACCTCCCCGCACACATACACACACATACATCCGCACACACACACACACACACACACACACACACACACACACACACACACACAAGCATCGTAAAAATATTAAAATCGGATTGTAGGGACCTTAATCATTAAGGATATGCGATTTTTAGCATGAATCCAATACCTCTCTTAGCGAGAGGTAAAAAACATTTTTACTCTATGAATAGTTTTTTGACAATTGAATTGTCTAATATTAGTAAAATATAATGGAGCACATTGATAAAATAAAAACACAAGTTGCATTAACAATTTCTTAAAGTACTTCCGAGGATTCATGCTATATTCGTGGTATTATTATATTTTAGAAAATATACGTAGAACTCAAAATTGTTAAAATGAAATTTGAGCAAGTTTATTATAACAAAAAACTGTGTTGTGAAAATGTGAATCTACTAATTCACTGAATTGTCAGACAGCAGTAAAATTTGCCACAAGGTTTTAATTATTAAATTTGAATTTTTGTGATGTTTCTGCTTCCGTTTGTGAAAAAAATAATATATATACATATATATATATATATATATATATATATATATATATATATATATATATATATATATATCTCAGGAAAGAACCCTAATTTTTTCTTGGTGCTTTGAATCTTTCGAGTTGCTCTCTTGATGTCTTTATGATACGGTATTTTATATTATAATATTTTAATTTATCTTGAAGAAAACGAAGTAATCAACTAGATTGCAAGATGCTTTCCGTAAGAGAATACTACAGAGTTAATTTATGAGTGATATCGATTATAATCTAATTGACTGCATAAGCATTTCAATTAAGCATTGACTAGTGCAACATCTGTTCAATATGCATATTTCATTGTACAGGAAGCACGACTATTATGATACACTTTAGGTATGGATCTCTCGTAAATCATACAGAACTTGTAAGATGCAGAGCAAGATCTAATGATATTTCCACTTTAATTAAAAATTATGGTGAGGCGATCTCCCAAGTAGAATTAGAAGGATAGTTAAAGAGATAACCATAATTGACTTCTATTAGATTTACTTCACAACCTTTTTTATTATTTTCATAAAACTTCCTATTATTCATGATATAGTAGGTATTTAAAGAATATAATTTATTTTCATTATAAGTTAGTTTTCTTCAACACTTGTAATAATGATGATCTTTATAGATTAATCAATTCGCTCTATAATCTGTGCTGACGCTTAATAGGAAACTATTTTTTCTGCATCAAGAAATGCACATGCAAACAACCCATTATTCTAGTCCTTTTTGGTAGTTTTACCTTCCGTCACCATTAGGTAAGGAAGGTATTGTCTTTGGTCAAAAAATTCATTGATGAGTTTTTAATGAATAAGCATGTTTTAGAGTCCCTATAATACGATTTTACCATTTTTACGATGATATCTGTATGTATGTATGTGTGGCTATGTGTGTCTGTGTGTGTGTGACAAAAGTTTCGTGGTGAACCGGAAGTAGCCTCATTTGAAGATTTAACAGTTAAATTTGATTTATTGGCATTTAACGTTATTATAACTTAAAGAATATATTATTCTCTATACGATTTGATTACATTTTATACTTCATATTCAATAGATACAGAGTTAAAGAATTTTAAAGAAATTAAATTTTATAATTCAGCCAGCTATGCTAAACATGGAAACTATTTATATATTCATATAATTCAAATTGACAAATGTCAGTATCAATAAAAAGTAAATTAATGTGGCAGAGATGAGGATGTTGAAGTAGATGTTGGGGAAAACACGGAAAGATACGGTAAGAAAATAACTCTACTATTACAAATTTCTAGAAATATACAAGAAATATGATTACATTGGTTTGAACATGTCATGTGGAGAAATAAAGAATTATATTGGAACAAGAATGAATAGTTTAGTAATAGAATGTTGAAGAAACAGAGGAAGACCAAAGATATGGAAGGACTGTATTGCGGAAGACTTGAGAGAAAAGGAACTGAATGATAACGACACGCAAAAATAGCGACCCCTAACGAATGGGAAAAGTTTAAAAAGAAGATGTCAGTATCAATTGCAATTTGAATAGTTTTTTTATGAAATAATTTTACTGGAAATTTAGAATCTTTTGCAAGAAAAATTATGTATGGAATTTACACATTATACACAGGATTGACGGAAGGTATTGTGCTGGCCACAACAGATTTTTACCTCTCGCTAAGAGAGGTATTGCATTCATGCTAAAAATCGCATATCCAGATTTTATTGAATAAGCACGTTTTAAGGTCCTTACAATCCGATTTTAACATTTTTACGATGATGTCTGTGTGTGTGTGTGTGTGTGTGTGTGGATGTGTGTGTGTGTGTGTGTGTGTGTGTGTGTGTGTGGGATGTTGGAAGGACGGTTACTCAAAAACTATAAGACTTAAAATTTGTTTAACAACGTATTTCCCAATCGGACATTCCCGGGAAGATCTGAAAAGGTTTTGGTAACAATTGGACAACCGGAAGTAGAAGATTCTTGAAAAAAAATCTTCTAAATATTATTTTTTGAAAATTTTTCTTGATAATATTAAAGAAAAATAAATTCTCTTTCTGATACATAAGGTTTTGGTAACAATTGGACAACCGGAAGTAGAAGATTCTTGAAAAAAAATCTTCTAAATATTATTTTTTGAAAATTTTTCTTGATAATATTAAAGAAAAATAAATTCTCTTTCTGATACATTTAAATATTTTTATACATATTTTATAGATTTAGAGATAAAAGGAATATAATATATAAAATAATGTTGTAATTAATTTTACAACCGAAAGGATGCCATGAAAAATAGTTGATAATTTAAATTATTTATAACTGACAGATAAATGTCAGTGTCAGAAATAATGAGTAATGAATTAAAAATGTACTTGGAGAATCCCTTAGTTCTTGATCTGTGACTATTATGGAGATGACAAGTCTAGGTTGAAGGACTTAAATTTGTTTCAAACATTATGGGACAATGTACACCAGTACTGTAGACTAGAGTAACTTTGAATTGCGAAAAAGCTATCAAATTCTTCTCAAGTAAGTTGTAAATATTGACAAAATTACACATCGATATAAGAATAATCGGAGTGCAATCTATCCGTCACTTTATTAAAAGGAATTAGTGTTATTTAGATATAACAAGTATGAAAAAATAAAATGTAAAAGAAGATATGTAAGAATAGATGCACAATCCAGATATATACATTTTAGACCGCCCAAAATTAATGTTTTTACTAGAAGAATATGAAGAGAAAGTAAACAACGTTGTTCGAATTGAAAATTGCTGTTACCAGCCTAATATTTATATATGGTAAACTCTACTTTGTAATTTATTGTAACATAATTTATGGTAAATATCTTTATGTTGAGACATGCTATTATTGAATAATAAAGAAGTTTATACGTCATAGATTTATATGAATATATTATTTGTATTTATAAAAATAATCTTTGCTTTATGCATACAGCCAGGTAAAATATACGGCGAGAGGTTATGTGCTGGCCACATCAGATTTTTTTTTATGACATTATTTCCAAATTATTTCCTATTTACGACATACAGACACAGACATCGCCTTATGTACAGATTCTGTAACCTTTGCGGCAAAAATAAACTACAGTAATTTTTTTTAAAGGTGTCCGATCAAGGCATCTGTATCATGAACGAATAACAAAATATATTTTTTTGGTCTGTAAAATCAAACTCCCATATGAAACCTATACTAGGGAATTCAAATTATGAACTCACGCCAAAGGCAAATTCTAACCTCACTTTTATGGTATATTACCAATCCAGTCGAAGAACATTTATTTCTATTATATAAAGTGAAAGTGTGTACATATATTTAAAGAAAATTCTTATGGACATGTTGAGTATAATATAAAAGTGTGTTAGGTTAGGTTTTACAAGTATTTTACAAGAGAGGTGCGACAAAATAGAGTAATTTTGTGGAAAACTGAAATTTACTTAAAACAATAAAACAATACTTTTTAAAATTAGTTATGCTAACAAATCGATCTGTTAAAATGATAATAATATTATGTTTCAATATATACAAAACTGCACTAATAATTCAATTAATTGTTCTGTGCTTTACAAAAAACTAACAAAATTAAAACTTTGTAAAGAAATCATTTTTAGTTTTAACTGGCAGTTAATGAACAGTTGAACCAGAGATGAAAACACTGGACCTAAGAAAAGCAAAATTATTACAGATTTAAATAAAGTCCAAATTATATACATTTTCTTTCGCTGAAATTTTATGTCGCAAAGTTGTAAGTAGCAAAATATGCTAAGTATTTATGATACATGATTGTTGAAGTAATTCCTTGTTGTATTTTTAACTGGCAGTGTTGTCTTACACCGACCACCTGGCAAATTACCGTACAAACGCACCATCATTATAACAAGAAAGAAGCCGAAGCCAAAAGAACAAGGAAAACAGTTTCTAACTATGTATGTGCTGCGTGCCTTCAACCATTGCTTTTTGGCCACTACGCATATCAAATTAGACTCCGAATAATTACATTGAATTAAACAATTATAATATAAATGAATTTTACTCAACTTTAAAATTAGAATTTTATGCTGGTAATGTCTTTTGTGGAAGATAAATATAGAAAATGGAATTCATTAGCCTCACCTCATTATACATTATAATAAAATAATTAATATAAACCTACGAATATTATAGTACAAGTTTAAATTTTCACTGTGCCAATTTTGCTGCTTTTCATTTCTATATAAACGCACGTGACCAAAATCCAGCTTTTATTTTTCATTTTTGAATAAATGACAAATCCATTAATAAAACTTTAAAGTGAACTTTTTTGCAAAAAAATTATTTTTTTTACATGTTCGGTTTTTGAGAAAATCTTCTTAGATATGTACTTATTATTTAGACCTAGTTAAAGTAAACTCAATGAACTTAATGTCAAGCTGTTGAATATCCCTTTTAGTTTAGTTGAAAGTATTCATTTGTATGAATATGAACTTGTACAAGTTCTTGTATTCGACAACGTCGACAAACTTTGCCAATTACATCCTTTTACTTACATAAAAGTCGCCCTCATCTTCATTCACTCTCAGCTTCAGTCACATCCACACATGTCCTTTCAACTAATGCTTCTTTAGAAATTCACTCTAAAAAGCTAACTAACTCTCACTTTTCAAAGTTCTTATTTTATTTCACGCTACCTTCGGTAAGATAAGTAGGTGTAAGAATCGTATTAAAAATCGCATATTGAGACAGAATTTATAAATTGAAGCTCTATGTTCTGGGGAATTCTTTGTTTGAGACCTATTACTGCAACATTTTTAACATATGTTGTTCAGGTCAGGGCGGGGATGAAAAATTCAAGTTTTCGACTTTGGGGAGGAGCCGCCATTTTGAATCAAAGGTGCAAAAAATGAGTCTTTTTTTGGGTTTTTAGCCATTTTATTAAAAACAGTAGCCTGGATGAAAATTTTACAAAATTAAAGGTTCATGCATTTCGGTGGTTTAAAGCACATTTGTTGTATGTCCAGTTTTCTATATTTTGAATAAATTGAAATTTAAAATTTATTTAAGAATGATAATTCACCAATGAAAGATAATAATTTATTCACAACAATGTCCGGACATCTACATAATACGAAACCTTTAAATGAACATATAATTTAAGTGACATGCTCATGCTACATATGTGAAGTAAAAATAAATAACTATGGGACATACAATAATTGGAAATTATAATAAATTTCGTTTTGTGGACATATAAGGATATACTATGTTTGTGCGGAACAAAAATATACTCATATACAAAAATTATATAGTAAAAACTGGAAATAGGAAAAAGTGGACATACAATAATTGTGCTTTAAACTATAGATTTTTACCTTCCGTCACCTTTAGGTAAGGTAGGTATTGTATTAATTCTTTTCTATTGTTAAATACTTGTCAATTTGTAAATTTGCTTAACTTTATGGTTTGATCTTCTACAGCTTTTGTATATTTATGTACATTTTTGCTTAAATTAATAATTAGTTCAGTATATATTGTTTTAGTTTATTCTTTGTAATACTACATTACTAAAAATATTCTATGAATTTTTAAACCTTGATTTTGAAATTATTTTTGTAATATTTTTCTTTGTAATCCTTTGATTAGAGGGTTGAACAGCCTTGGCTGAACCTCGCCTTTGACGTTTGTCAATAAAGTTATTTATTATTATTATATAATATATATATGCCGTGTGCCTGAGTGTCTGGCCGCCAATCTGGGGACCCGGGTTCGATCCCGACCGACGCCAAAAATTACATCGCATTTTAATGGCACAAAATTGACCCCTGTGGTGCACTCTCCACGCCAGCAATGAGTGCCCGTGAGGTGACGCCTGGTAAGCGCCCACACGGTACAAATATTCCATCATTACCGATATCTGTGATGAAGCAGATTGGCACACCCAGCAATGGGTAATATGCCGTGATGAAATATTTTTTTTATTTTTTTTTTTTTTATTTTTTTTTTTTATATAATACGAAAATCGGTCACTTTAATATGTTAAGAGTAAGGATTTGTTGTATGATTGATGTTGTTCTTATTGTTATCGGGTTTGTGCGAACCCACTAAGTGGGACACGCGTGATTTTATGTATGTATGTATGTATGTATATAATACGATTTTACCATTTTTACGATAATTTCTGTATTTATGTGTGTGTGTGTGTGTGTGTGTGTGTGTGTGTGTGTGTGTGTGTGTGTGTGTGTCTGTGTGTGAGTGTGCCGAAAGTTTCGGATCGCATAACTTGAATACCACGATTACAAAAATTATATTTTTTTCGTATTCCTCCAGAAGAAGAGATGACTAGATTTTGGTTATAATTGGTCAACCAGAAGTATCCTCATTTGAAGATTTTAACAGTTAAATATCATTTAACATGGGAAGTCAGTTTTACCTTGCGCAAAAGTTTTCATTTAATTGTAAATTTTAATAATGTAACAATTATAACTATAAACTATACTTACCTATGTTACAATTTTGAATAGCATACCACCATGTGGCAAGATATTCTCTCATAAAAAGTCACTTTCGCTCAATTAACAATAAATTAATACAAAATTACATATAAGGATAAAATATGATGGCATAAGTGCATGTAAAACATACTAATTGCTAATCTAGTAGTAAACGTACGGCCAACTCCATAAAATAAATTTAATTACACATTTTACGATTTAATTTACTCCACTTCTGTCAAATGAATTGCCAACACTTAGGTAAAATAAAAACGTTTGTATATGACAAAATTAATTAATTTTGAATTATACATACATTTTGTTTTTCATAAAGAACAATTTAGTATTAAGAACCAAATGGTATTAAATCAACTAATTAGTAATTAATGGATAAAAAATATGATAAAACAAAAATATCTCTTAATTAAGAAGTATGATAAAAATGTAAAATCACAATGTATAATTCACTAATTAAGTTGTATCTTCCATTAATTAGAATTAAAGAAGACTTTAATTCTATGAATTATGGATATTTAATCCTTACATTTATAAAGTTAAGTGATTAGAAGATTCTTTCGTGTATATTTGTATAAATTTTAATACATAAATTTACTTTTTGTAGAATATAAATTAAAGAATTAAACATATTGAATTAAATTATACGTGGTTCTCTCATAGTAAAACATTTTGAATAAATTATATCTCTTATTGATTTCTGTTTAACCCTCTGGATTCAAATTATTTTTTCTTGTTGGGGGGGGGGGGATGAGAAATTATTACCCCCTTCCATAAAATAAATTGTTACCCACAAGACCGTTTACCTTTTGGGTAAAATTTTCAAAAATCTACTTTTTATACTTTTGGATACAATTCAACTGAAAATTAATATTTCTTTTAATTTCTGAGATATTTGCGATCAAATCTGGATCCCAAAATCCGATTCTCCTGGTAATAAAATACATAAGTGTACTATTTTAAAAATTTGGAACAATAGATACATTTTCTAGAGTAAAATAACTGAAAATGGCCAAAAATTGTTAAAAGTCTAAATGTCTCTTGCGATTTTTTCCATTTTTGGGATTTTAGTTCATGGAATTAATGGGACAAATATGTCATCATCGTTACCGAAATCTGTGTACAAAGCAGATTGGCAGACCCTATATTCATTGCTGGCGTGAAGAGTACACCACAGGAATAAATTTTGTGCCATTTAAAATTCTAAAATATTTGGCATCGGTCGGAATTCGGAATCGAACCCGGTTCCCCGGATTCGCGTGAAGTGACGCCTAGTAAACGCCTGCACGGTACAAATATGTCTTCATTATTACTGACATCTGTGTACAAAGCAGATTGGCTCACCCAGCAATGGGTAATATGCCGTGATGAAATTATATATATTTTTATTATCTTACCTATACAATATTTACTTACGTTGGAATCTGTATTAAGTTCCTTTCCATATCATTATTGTTCCATTTACTATATTCTTTTTAAAATGTTACTATTATTATTTGAAATGATTAGTTTGTTGACAGTGACATATATTTGTCAGTTAGGCTCCGGGATTAATAATATAGATAATTTTAGAGGTTTATCCATAAAATATATACAAAAAGTATTAACGCAAACCTGTAGAAAATTTAAAAAACTTCATCTTTTATAATAACAAATCTCGAAAAAATAACATTTAAAGGTATTTTTCGAAGAAAACCTATTTCGAGCTTCCAATAAAGTGCTGTTTCCGGTTATTTAATTTACACCAAAATCTAATTGCATCTTTCCATATAAGAGTAAGGTAGAACTAAAATAAGGTTTCAAAATTTTCTGAACGATAGTATTTGAATTAGAGCGTAAAGAGGATCCACACATACACACACACACACACACACACACACACACACACACACACACATACACACATACACACACATACGCACATATACGCACAGACATCATCGTGAAAATGTTAAAATTTGATTGTAGAGACCTTAAAACGTGGTCATTTACCAAAATCTTGATATGCGATTTTTAGCATGATCCCTATACCTCCCTTACCAAGGGTAGCGGGAGGTAAAATGGTAAAATCTTATCCTAGGGACCATAAAACGTGCATATTCATTCACTATCGAATTTTTTGACCAAAGACAATAGCATGTTTACCTAAATGTGACGGAAGGTAAAAAATAACAATATCATAATAAAGAATTAAAATTTATAGACATGGAAATATTTATGAATAAAGGTGTTTTATTTTCTACAATTAGTGGTAGGTAAACCTATGCAACACTGTTGCTGTAAAGTACAATATTGTTAGAAACTTTTACTTCTTCCATTACCATATATTTCTAATGTAATATGATCATAAAATTGTAAGCTTTTTGTGTAATCTCAACGTTTTAGCACTTCACATATCGTTTATAATGAAAATTAGCAATAACATGCTCGTGCAAAAATTATACATGTAGACGTAACGGTTTATGAAAGTTAGCAATTATTGTCGATATTTTTAATTAAATGTGATTCACCCATCCAGACGTGTTATGTTAATTTCTAGGCGGCTGTGCACGCGTAGTGTTTTTTTTTTGTTCTTGGTTTGGCAATATGTAAGCTTGCAATTACGCTCCTGCGTTCATGCTAAGAGCACGGTAAATAGTGAGGTTATGTGGAAAACCGTCACTGGAGAATGTAATAATGTGCAGGCTTTATTATTAATACTTTTGTGTTTATCGCTTTGCATATGAGGTATATATCACAAACAAATGTGGGACTTAAGTATCAATAAATATAACGGGTCTTCCTGATTTTTCTTGTATATGCAGAATGCTTGCATATCTACAGGGGGGCCATATTGGATTTAATAATAAATTTTCATTGCGTAAAAGTTTCTGATTAAATTTTAAAGACAACTATTATATATTTTTTATCTTATTACTAGGCTTGTAGAAAATATTTGGTAACAATTCGTTATTCAGACTATTTGCCAACATTTTTACATACGGTAGAATATCTTACAATTTCGATTGTTAAAAAAAGTTCAAATTAAAAATTAATACAAGTGACAAGGCGAGTAATAACAAATAAATAACTTTTTATAATCTTTTGTAAATTATAGTTTCAGAAATAATATTTTAATTTATCTTTGTTAGTCAAAATTTTGTTTAGAAATAGTTATCATCTTTTGTTAACTGACTGTTTAGTCCAGCTGTTAGAGACATTGGACAGTTATTTGTTAACAATTAAGTCTAGAGGTTATTGAAAGCCTACGTGCAGGGCTGATATTTTGAAATGGATGCCATATGATACCCTCTTCAACCCCTCAGAGATAATTCTCTCATGAAAGTCGACGAGACATGTAGTCTGGGTTGTAGTCTCTGGCGCGGGCGAAACGCCTGCCTGCTGAGTTATAATGTAACTATTTAGTTTGATTTAGATAATTGATTAGTGATTAGTGTAAATATGTATAAATAAAGAAGTTAGTAATATTAATAATGTCTGTGTCCATAATATAAGTGTGTTCAAGTGTTCATCGGCCATCAAAGTTAAGTGTAAGTGTATGTGTGTTCGTCCTTCGGTTAATCAAGTCGTGGTCATCGTTGGTAAAAGAAGAGTAAGGCCACCATCTTATAAGAGCTTCTGTAACACACCCCTCGTGTTACAATACTTATACTTATTGAAATATATGTTATATAAAGTATGTAAATACAGGGTGTTTATTTTAAATGGGCCGCAATTACTATCTCAAGAACTATACGAGCTACAAAGACGATTAATAGGCAAACAATTTCTATTTCATAAGACAAATTTAAAGAAAACAATAATAATAATAGTACTAATAATAATAATAATAATTAGTGTTTCATCAAGACTAGAAATCTTGTCTTGATGGTCATTTCTTGTCTTGTCTTCAAGATAAGAAAATAAAAATTTCTTGTCTTGGTCATTTCTTGGCGACGTATTTCTTGTCTTACTTCAAGAATTCTTGATATTTTTTGACGTTTAGGAGATTCCCCTTTCTCTATCGCTTTATCCAATCCGAATGTTCAAGTGTAGCGTTGGCGTCTGCCATTGGCCCTTTTTAAATATTACTATGATTTCGTCGCGTCGCGCAGGGACGGACCGTGAAATTTGGGGCCTCGGGAAACGGTCAAGAATCAGAGCCAAGATTGCCGCCAAAGGAAGAGCGTTACCCAACATCGAGACGGTTCGGAATCTCATGAAGACTGATAAACGCATAATGATCAACGCACATTTAATACGCAATATTATTGCAACTTACTGGATGCCGCAAAATTGTCCTATCGAAGGAAAAGAAATGCGAAAACTGCCAAACATGTCATTTTGCTTCATGACAACACCAGGCCCCACACAACAAACACTACGAGGCAAAAATTAAACAGAATTGGCCGGGAAACGTTGGAACATTCATGCTACCATTCCGACTTGTCACTATGTGACTTTCACCGTCTTGGGCCCTCAAAGTTGCGATGGGAAGCCAGCGATTCAACGAACGACCGTGCGGTGGAGGAGTTTGTGCTCCAATGGCTATGTTAAGGTCCCGCTAGTTTCTACGATGAAGGGATTAAAAAGCTCCCAATCTGTTGGGAAAAATGCGTTTCTAGGGCGGGGAATTATGTAGAAAAATAATGTTTTTGTATACTTTTTAAAATAATAAAATAGTGCCGTTTATATTTGATTCATCCTCGTATATTAATTTTGGCCTCTAATATCCTTCCGCCTTAAGCCTCCAAATTTGTAACATCGGTACTGGGTAGATTGAGAATACATATCCGAAACGCGGCGAGACATATTTTCTATTTTCTTGTCTCGTCGTACGTGCATTACTAGCTGTTGCAGGATCAATATTGTTGTATATTGATGTATTGTGTGACTCCTTTGCATATCCAATAGTTATGCCACAGGCAAATAAATAAATATGATAGGTAATATTATTTTGAACAACATACATTAAATTTTATTAATTATATAACAATATCTATTGTTTCAAAATTTGTAATAAATTGACATTATGGTAATTGAATGTATTTGTAAATTTTTGTGGTTAGGTATAGTGGTCAATAAATATATTTCATAATTCATAACCGAGAATTGATGTTTGACAGTGTTATTAACTAAAATACCGCTAAATTCACGACGGTGGCTTTGGCTTTACGCAACAATTTTGATTTATAGTTCGACGTATAATGTAGGTGCATGGTTTTGCTGACAAACGTTTATATGTATCTACCTAACTCCAATTATTGGCGACACCAACAGTTTGAGAACAAAGCATGCTTAATTTTTGTCATAGAATATTCAATAGTTATATTAAGTATCAAGAACGGTATGGGGTCTCGTGGCCGTGTGCCTGAGTGTCTGGTCGCGAATCTGGGGAACCGGGTTCGATCCCGACCGACGCCAAAAATTACAGCGCATTTTAATGGCACCCCTGTGGCGCACTCTCCACGCCAGCAATGAGTGCCCGTGAGGTGACGCCTAGTAAGCGCCCACACGGTACAAATATTCCATCATTACCGATATCTGTGTACGAAGCAGATTGGCACACCCAGCAATAGGTAATATGCCGTGATGAAATATTTATTTATTTATTTTTATTTAAGAACAGTAAGGACATGGCAAAATTTTTGAATGAAGCACCAGACCAGGAATTTTTAATTCATATATTTGTAAAATAATTGTAATTATTGTAAAACCAAATATGTGAAAAATAATTACTGACACTGTGTGTATTTGTTGTAATCAAGCATTCCTTTGTTGTAATCAAGCATATCTTTGATGTAATCAAACCCCCTTTGAATGCCGGTCGAACTATTATTATTTAAATAAATTTATAAATTATTAAATTTATATACTTTACTTACCATTCAGTGAACGGTAAGTAAATCACTTACCGTCGCGTTAGTCCTAGCAACCAGTAAACATAACTTACCGTCGTGAAAAAAGGCATGGTAAGTTGATAAAAAAAAAATCAATCACGCAAAAAATATATTACGGCTTAACTTTGTAGAACTACACAAATAATAATAGATGAAAAGCAACTTGATATATTTTTATTTTTTTAGTTTTGTTTATTTCTAACAACTGTATTGAAATTCTAAAAGGCTAGACATCCACCTCATATCGGATTACATGTGTATAAGTATTTCAGTTTACAGAAATAGTCTCTCGACAAATAAAATAAAAACCAAGCCACTTCTGCGTGAAATAAGAACAAGTATTCTTCTCGCTTTGCTTTGGAGAGTCTACTGCAACTGCATAACTTGTCTATCTTGTCATGATAAATGAAACATCGATAATAAGCCGCATGAATAGCCCTGGACATTCGATGTGAAAATTTGTTTTTATATCAATTAGGTAGCTCATTTATTGACAGATTTGACGGGACCTTTTGAAAAATTACAAAGGAAATGTAATTATTGTCGGCAGAGATTGTCAATTATGAAGAGATATAGACGATACGTTTTGTAAAATGTCAACGACTTATTTATTATGTTATTGACTTGGTAGACATAATACTTATATTCATGGAATTAACGTTATATCATTATTATTCATGAATGAACAATGAATACTGAGAAAAAAAAGACTTTCATTATAATTTTATTACAATGGTTAGTTTTACGTGACAACGAATCTGTAAACATTAAAATATTAAAGAGTCGAAAAAATATTGGAAACGAGTACTACATTATGGTCTTCAAACTCCAGCTTCTTATGTTGTATACCAAACCACTATCTTGTGCATGAATATATATATGTGTGTGTGTGTGTGTGTGTGTGTGTGTGTGTGTGTGTGTGTGTGTGTGTGTGTGTGTGTATGTATGGGGGATGTTCGAATGACGATTACTCAAAAAATATAAGACTTAATATTTGTTAAACATTTCCCAATCGGACATTCATAGGAAGATCTGAACATTTGGTAACAAATTCGAAAAAACTCATTGTCTAGCTAAACTAGCGACTTTTCGACAAAAATTGTTATACAGAAATTGTTTTTTAATCAAATAAAGGGGTTTTGTTGAAGATTTTTTTATTTTCGCTTTTGTTTCAGAGAAAATAAGTAGAACTAAAATTTGTTCATTATATGTGGGGAAAATTTTACACAACGAAATTTTCTAAATAAACTTCTATTATTTTTTAATTTTACATATGTTTTAGCTAATAATTTATTTTATTCATATTTTGTTTTTGAGAAAATGATTTATTTATGTATGCATTTAAAACTCTATAGATAAAAACTAAATAAATAAAATTAATATATTAATAACTAAAATATATTATTTTGATTAAATTTTATTTGAAACATTTTTAGATTTAATGCCTTAGTTTTGTGATATTAGTTTCTGAAAATACATATATAAATATTAACAAATGTCAGTGATTGTTTATAATTTTATGCAATAGATGGCCATACTGATATTGTATTGGATTTATTAATAAATAAAACGTTAATTTTTGGCTTTATTTTTAATTAAAAAAAAAGTTTATTTGAAGAAAATTATTCAGAATTAAATGTTCCATTATACTACGTCAATATTTATTAATTATACCAAAATTTCTGTTAATATAAAATTTTAAAATTTGGAAATTAAGGTGCTGGCTAAACTATACATTGAAAAAGATAAAAAAAAATATTGCGATTTTTCAAGAACTATAATACTTAACATCTATTTAACTACGTATTTCTCAACGGATTTTGGTAATAATTGAACAACCGGAAGTAGCAGATTCTTAAAAAAAAACTTCTAAATATTATTTTTTGATAATTTTTGTTCTTGCGCGTATTAACCAATTTGGTCTTGATCTCCATTGCTGTCTTTCCTTCCAAATAAAAAACTTCATCACCCCACGAACTTCGTTTTTATCCATTATCGATTTAACGCTAGGTAGATCGACGCAGACGCTTTTCACGATTAGACTGATATACAGATTGTACTGAAATTTGTTGACAGTTCATATGAAGAGTTAAACAAAACAACGACATCAGATTGTTTTCAAAAAAACAAACTTGTGACCACAATGTAACACTTTTGTGATTGTTAGTTAATCTATAGTTGTCATATTTTTCTTACATTTCCCCTATTTAACTTTTTTGGATGTTTTCTTCTCTTGACCAAACAGAAGCACATAAGTGTCAAACTCGCAAACAGTAATTGTTTTGTCAGATAGGACGGGGTGCGGTTTGCACTCGCTTTACGCCTTGCAGCGTTGCTTGCGGATGTGTGTTTGCTATCGGGATCGACTTGACACCGTGTGTGTTCATTTGTCTCTCCCAGCATGTCGCCTCGGCCGACTAGATCCACACTGGAACGATTTGCTGTCAGAAAGGGCAAGGATGATTTATGCACCTTTAATATGGGGTTAATTGATTGAGTTATGGATGGGAATCTGGAACGTGGAGCAGGTTTTGTTGTTTTACGCCGTTTTTCACATTGAACTCTTTTTAACTTCTGAAATAAACCGTCCATAGGGAAATTGTATTAATACTTTTTTACCTCCCGCTACCCTTGGTAAGGGAGGTATAGGAATCGTGCTAAAAATCGCATATTCATATTATTGATGACAAATAAACATCAAATTTTTTTGAAAATTTGAAGGAATAATGATGACATATTACAATTGTGGCATCTATGTAAATAGCTACTAGCCGTCATTCTGACACGGATCCTCATATCTGCTTGCCCTGATTGCCAAGGCCAAGGAAGTCAGATGTACATTACAAACATTTAAATATCTCAACTGTTTTTTGGACAGCGAGATTTATGACAACAGATTATTCTTTATTATAGACTATATCTCCAAACCTATACGAGATATAATAAAAAATTTAAATGTGTCAGATTGTGAATTTAATTATCTTTATTATTTGTAGCTTTGAATATATAATACATATAAGAACGGTAACGCATATGGCCTAGCAAGGTACTATATCTGTCTCTTTTTATTCACAAAATTATTATAGATAGCTAGTGACTCTTGCCACAAAACTGTGAACTACGATAAATCGTGCTGACAGCATTGCCAAATAGTATTTGTTAGAGGTATTCAATAATCAATAATTCAAAAATATTGTTTCATAATAACCAGATAATATATTTTGAATCTTCAATGTACATGTATACTTGTTTTACAGTAGCAAATTTAAAAACCTTTTAAAAATCTTATCTTGTTCTAGCTACGTGGCAACACTGTGCAACATCCATCTATTATGTATTTTTTGAACTAACTCAGAAATAATTCGTATACGGAGGAATAGATGGCACCTTCTCTCGAAATATTTAATCTAAATACATTACGTTGCCGTTCTTGTATTGTATTATATATTCAAAGTTTGTAATAACAAATTTAAAAAAATAATATTTACATTTTTTTTAGAAACTACCATTTCCGGTTGTCCAATTGTTACTAGAACCTATTCAACTCTTCCCATTACTGATAGACTGAGGAATCCGTAGTTACACAAGTCTTTAGTCTTATAGAATTTGAGCAATCGTACCTCCAACGACCTCACACACACACACACACACACACACACACACACACACACACACACACACACACACACACACATACACACATACACAGACACCATCGTAAAAAAGTTATAATCGGATTCTATGGACCTTGAAACGTACTTATTCACTAAAATCTGGATATGAGATTTTCAGCAGGAATCCAGGCAA